>JAQQTO010000038.1:4725000-5925000 GCA_029884595.1 Ormosia semicastrata | reverse complement strand
TTAAAAAACAATTAACGTTGTGAGGAAGAAAAAGGAGATTTGGTATTTGAAGTTGAATCTCCCTCTGTCTCCCTACCTATATATACTTGTTCTTTCAATGATTTATGCAAGACAATTAAGGATTAACTAAACACAGATGTTTGGGAGAAATCACTTGGGAAAAAAAAAGTACTTCACAATGATTAGTTACTTTCTACTTTCTAGCATAAAACAGAAAATCCGAGAAGTTAATGTGGTGATTTATATTAGAGTTTCTGCCACTTGTTCTTAATGTAACATTCTCCAGTTAAAAAGAGAAGTCATACTTCACAGGAAGTGTATTTGTCATAGAATTAGCTACATTTGATAAAGGCTTATCAGTGAATTTGAAATAGGATGGAGATGAGAATTCTATTGCGGCAATTCTAGCATTGAGGGAATCTTAATTGCATTTCATTTGAGGCATATCTCAATTAATACAGGGGAAATCAATGCAGAGAGACAGAGAGAGATAATAGAAATTGAGAAATATCACATAATAATAGAAAGTTTCGAGCTACTTATCATGCTTTCCGATATTGTGTGATATAATTTGTTGTCTTGATAATTGAGAGCCGTTGCAACATATGCAGGTTATAACTTACATACATGCAAGGTATATGGGGTCAATTGGCAAATATGCTCTTGTTGAAGTAGTTAGCACTAGTGATCAAATCATTATTATTTGATATTTCTCTGTAAAAATTAACACAACAGAAACCAAATGTTTCTTTCCAGGAAAAAAAAAGAAGAAAAAAAAGAGGAAGTTTTGTATATTCTACTGCAGTGCCAAAATAGGCAAAATAATAATAATAACAACAATAAGGGATACCAAGATATATTAATGACAGAGCCAAAACTATAGTTTAGGAACCTTTGATGGGCATAATGGAACTAGAAGCTGAAAAAAATCCATATAAAAGAAATCATCATCACAAATAAGCTTAGGCACATGAGTTTGAGGATGAAAAGTCATGGTTTTGTTCCACATGTCGTACGAGAACATACGACCATGTAAACTGAGGTACAGAACATTCCCATCATCAGGTTGGAAATCAAGAACACCCTGAGGACCTGATGCTGTCGATCTTCTTTTTGCTCTTGAAGTGACAAGCTTCTCTTAAGGTTATCGGAGAACCATTTATTGTTTGTAACAATGTTTAAGAAGTTAACACGGTGTATCAAAGTCCAATAATCTTGATATTCTTCAAGGTAGTCCTCCTTAAGGTTGTGTTTGGAATGAATTAAAATGAGAAATGATTTGATTTGATTTAAATTGAATTGATTTAGAAATTAAATTTTATGTTTAGAACTTTAAAAAAAAAATAAGAATTGAATTAATTTAGAAATCAAATTTTATGTTTGAAATTCATTAAAATGAGAATTGATTTAATTTGATTTTATTATTTTATATTTTAACCTTTATGAGAGGTGATTAGAGATAATTATTAAGGATAAAATAGTCTATTCATTTCAAATCAAATCAAATCCTATTAAATTTTATCAAATTTGATGAAATTTTTAAAATAAAAAAATTAAAATCCATAAAATTTTAGAAATTAAATCATTTCTTATTTTTTAATATTCTAAACATAAAATTTAATTAAATTTGATTTACAAATCAAATCATTTCTTATTATTTTACATTTCAAATACACCCTAAGGTCCTAAATATGTAGAATAGGAGCTATACCAATTACTAGATAGACTACACGTAGGCGTCCTTGGTACGCCATTGTTCTGATGTTATGACCTTGAACTTCCGGGAGCGGGAGTAAGTGATAATGATGAGGATCTGAAGCATGAAAAATATCACTAAAAAGCGGTGACGGGTAACAAAATAAGGATGAGGGTTGGATATTAGGAAGAGTCATCTTTTGCAAACGCACTTGCACCGCATCAGATACTTGTAAGGGACTCGACATAGGATTTCAATCACTAAATCTTCATGCACATCTTCAAGTTTGTGGGATTCAATCATCACTCTTTCCCTTTTGCCTTGCTGAGTTTCTCCAACCCTCATGCTCATGGTGGCTGCGCCGCTATATCAACCTCAAAAGAATAAGCCCTAGTAGCTATGCACACGTCTGGCCAGTGATTTAAAACAACTTCTCCTAGGCTTGGGGAGTGAGTGACCACTATATATGTTTCATGAGAATAATGGCACATACTTAATGGGCATGGGATCTACATCCGACAAATACTTTGGGCCAGGCTTGTCATATACCCATGCAAATACAATACCAACCTGAATTAATATTTCTTAGCTAAAAACTTGGGAATAATCTATCTATTTTGATAGTTACAAATTTATCCATGGATCTATCGAGAATTTTTACATAAACTTAGAGTATTTAAGTTTAGTACACTAAGTCAATCATATAATTAATTAATAGATAATTTTATAATTAATTAATAATTAATTGTCATAATATATCATAATTACTTATGTGATTAGTCTAGTATACTTAACTTAAGTGTTTTAAGTTTATTTAAGAATTTCTCATATTCTATATTTATATCTATATCTATATCTATATATATCTATAAAGTAGAAGTACCAGAATGAATAAAGTGATAAATAACAACATAAGGAATTTTATAAATAAAAAATAATTAATCAAAGATAATGGTAATAAAATTAAGAACTTGAATTTAAATAATGAAAAAAAAAGATACTATATTAATATAATGTTATTATTAAAATAAGAAATTAGAACAAATAAAGATAATTAATCAATTATAATGATAAAAAATTAAGAATTTGATTTTTTTAGATTGAAAAAGCAAAAACAACTGACAAATAATAAATAAAATTCCCATAGAGTCAAAATATTAATAAATACTTACAAATAAAGATTAATAAAATAGGATAATACTTAAAAAGATTTATATAAATTTATGATTTAACTGGCATTAAATACTCATATGCTTGAGTTCAACTAAAATTAAAATACATGGTGATAATAAATTAATCAAAGATAATGATAATAAAATCAAGAATTTGAATTTAATAAAAAGAAATAAAAATAGTAAAGTAGGATAAAGTTATCAATTTATATATAAGGGTCATGAGAGGCTCATCTCATCTAAAACATCTCTCTCTTATGTTATATGTTCCCTATATATACTAACGTATTGATAGATATTATGTGTCTTCGCAATTTTTATTTCTACTAAGATAAAAAATAAACAATGATGAATATTATTTAAATTTTATTTTATATTTATTTTTAAGAATTTAAATAGGTAATGATATGCATTTATAATATTATCTTCTTTGTATTTATCTTTAAATTAGTAAAAAGATGTAATTATAATTTTATCCTCTTTTTATATTTATCTTTGAATTTTAAAATTAGTAATTACTAGTGGTGGTAGTTTTGAAAAAACAAAAAATGGACACCAAAGTGGGGAATTCCCTTTATATGTCACTATGTATTTTTTTTTTATTTGTAACCGTTTATTTATGGAGAAGTTATTAGAAGTTTCATTATGCATGTGGATGTGCGTTTGAAGCTACATTGAGGAGAATAGATTAGGCACTTGATGAAGAATGGATTATCGCTGAATTGTGTATCTAATTAAATCACACATGATCTCTATATATAGATGTTAATATTAATTACAATTAATAACATAGATACAAAATTGATATGCTACAATCTTAATTGATCCTAACATATATACATGATATACTGTTGCTATATTTAAAATATTATAAACTATTCTAACATTCTCCTTCAAGCTGGTGTGTATATATCATGTACACCAAACTTGTTATATATGTAGTTAACCAAGGGGCCTCTAAGAGCCTTAGTAAAAATGTCTGCAAGCTGGTCATTCGAACTCACAAATGTAGTAGCAATTTTACAAAATTGAATTTTCGTCCTAACAAAATGACAATCAATCTCAATGTGCTTAGTTCTCTTGTGAAAGACAGGATTTTAGAATATATGTAGTGCAGTTTGATTATCGCATATGAGTTTCATTGGTCGTGGTTCACATATTTTCAACTTTTTAAGTAACTGTCTCAACCAAATGAGTTCACAAGTTGCAGTGGCCATCGCTTAATATTCAGCTTTTACATTTGATCTGACGATTACATGTTGCTTCTTATTTTTTCAAAATATAAAATTTCCCCAAAAAGAACGTAGTACCCTAAAGTAGAGCGTTTATATAAGGGAGAGTCTGCCCAATTAGCATCTGTATAACCACAAATTTCCATATGCCCCTTATCTTTATATAATAAGCCGCTTCTTGGTACTCCTTTAATGTATCGGAGTATTTGAACAACAACATCACAGTGAGAGTCACGTGGAGAATTAATAAATTGGCTTATCACGCTCACATCAAAAGAGATATATGGTCTTGTTACTGTGAGATAATTCAATTTTCCAACCAACCTTCGGTAACGTTCAGGATCCTCTAGATGTGATATTATTGCTGAAGAAAAAGGGATTATTACTGAATTGTGTGTCTAATCAGACTACACATAATCTCTATATATAGATGTTAATATTAATTATAATTAATTATAGAGATACAAACCCGATATGTTACAATCCTAATTGATCCTAGCATATATACATGATATACTGCTATATTTAAAATATTCTAAACTATCCTAACATAAGTTTTCAGAAAAATATATGCTTGCTATTGTGACCACCACAAGCAGGATTTAAAAGTTAGGAGCTTGTTCTTCTAAATGCGATGGTGACACTGCTTGGATTTGCTTCTTTTTTTTTTCATTTTTGTTATTTTTGATCTAAAAGTTAAGAACATGTTCATCCAAATGCAATGGTGACACGGCTTGGATATGTTTATTCTTTTTCTTTTTTTTTTTTTGTTTTTTATCTGATTATTGATTTGGATTTTTAAAATTTATTTATTATTTGATTTTTTGTATTTTATTTACCTATGTGACAAGATTTTTAACACTTGGTGACATATATACACATTCACTTTAAATTGTCACATTGGATGTCACATAATATATATTGGGAGCATATATTTGTCACAAGATAAATTTAAATTTATATATTTATAAACATGTAGTGTCATGTCATACTTGATACATGTAAGCATTTGAAGTTATGTACCTTTTTTAATATAGTATTATTATTATTATTATTATTATTATTATTATTATTATTATTATTATTATTATTACTACTATCCCTAAACCTTAAATTAAAAAAATGATCTTATAATTATTTTATGTATACATAATTTTTTTTTTGAAAAATATTTTTTTTTTATTTTTTATAATTTAATGGGAAGAGTTAATTTTTCTTCATCATTAAAATCTAAGTTAGTATTCTCTTTCTTCATTAAATTTGACAATCTTAAATTACTAAAATACCCTTAAAACTAATTTACTTTATAAAGAAAGATTTTTA
Source organism: Ormosia semicastrata (assembly GCA_029884595.1). Classification (NCBI taxonomy): domain Eukaryota; kingdom Viridiplantae; phylum Streptophyta; class Magnoliopsida; order Fabales; family Fabaceae; genus Ormosia; species Ormosia semicastrata. The sequence goes on along the minus strand of JAQQTO010000038.1, from coordinate 5,919,577 downwards.
TCTTTTTGTCCAAAATAAAATGTGGAGATTAGCAATCCCCTATATATATATATATCACCTGTAAGAAAGAATATTGAAATAATTTATATCTTCTTTTAATTTTTCTTTAAAATGATAATATTAAAATTCAAATTACATTGGTGGTATAACTTAGAGATGACAATTAGCAATTTTTTTCATTCTCTTTTAATTATTTTTAGTAATTAATAGGATAATAATAAAATTTAAATTTAAATATCATTGATGACACAACTTAGAGCTTCTACTTGACAAAATTTTACAAATTATGACTCTCTTTTTATATATTATTATATTAAAATATAATTATAATATTGATTAATTACCAATATTTTAGTCTATTTGTTTTCTAGAAATTTTTATGGTATCATGATGAGTTTAGTATTCAATGTGAGTTGTCAAACATTCATTGAATGTTAAATTCATAATAAATATTTAAAGTTAATTAATAAACAATGAAATATTTGACATTTCACACTAGATACTAAACCCTAAAAAAAAGATGAGTACCATAAAAATCCTCTTATTTTCTTCGCCGCTTTTGATCATGGAGATAGAAAGTAATAAACAAGATTAATATAATTTCGAATTCTTGTTAACCAAAAAAAAATGGAACTCTTACTTAACCAGTTAATAATCACTCTTCATGCGGTTTTATTTTTTTTAATTTTTGATGATTACATTTTTGACATTTCATTATGTTGAATAAGTATTTTTTAATCCAAACATTTTTTTTATTAAAAAATGCTTCTACATGTCTTTTTAAATAATTTTATCATTAAAAAAAGTACTTTTTCATTTTTATATCACAACAATAATAAAATTAAAAAATTATTTTTTGAGTAATGAGTCCAAATATAAAAGAGTTTTGTTATATCTTCTTCATCATATAGGCGACTCAATTATCATAAAGGCCTAAAGCTAAATACAAAATTGAGGCCTTTTCAGTGAACTTGATGAAAAAAATTTATTAAAGTTTTGTTCTTTTAGCCTTTCATGATTCATTTTTTTTTAATATTTCTTTTTCAAAGTATTTTTTAGAGGAGATTGAAATTAAGAAAGCTAAAATAAAGAGTCAGACCAAAGGAGAAAGGAAAAATTCAAAAGTGAATATTATAACTTGAAAAAAAGATAACTAGTTTTACATATAAGAAAAAACTACTTGTTGGTGTTCAATAAACACATATTGCGGTTAGTTAGTTGAAAATAGGAAAAATGATTGAGAATTACTAGCATTGTGGGATTTGAGAATTGACAGAAATAGAGATGTGTAATGCACTTAATTAATGAAGTGAGAAAATAATATTATTTTATTAATTATCTTAACTTATGTATGTTTTCAATGGAAATAAGATAAGTAACTGAGAATTAATAGAGATGTGAAAAGTGAAAAACGAAAATTTATTAGACCATTAATTTAATAAATGAGAATATGTAAATATCTTATTAATAATTTATTTTTTTATTTTAATATAATTAATTATATTATTAAAAAATTATAGGGCTATAAGAATTGGGGCTTAAAGCCCTTGCTTTTATTTGCTTTATGCTTAAGTTGACACTGATCCTCTTAAAAGTATCTCTTAATAATTCTCTTAATATTAAATAAAATAAATATATAAAAAGATAAATACATCTAATTCTTGAAAATATAAAAAGTATTCAATATTTTCTTTATTTATTAATTAAGAAGATTAGTAGGAGAATTTATAATTATTCTATATATATATATATATATATATATATATAAGCATATTATATGACTATGTAACATAATATAAATCTGATAATAAATTGAGATTATATCATTTTATACAAAATTTTCACGTAACTAAAGGATTATATGAAAATTTAATTCACTTTATCGGGCCATCAGCTAAATATATTCAATTACTTTGAGTAGGTAACCCGTAGTGACACATAAAATATCTATCTTGACCATTTCATTTAATTTCATAGTGCTATGTCTTTTTTCAAATTACATAACTCCAATTAAAATTTTAAATTTATAAGGATTTAATTAAAAATTCTGAATAATGAGAGACTTTTAAAATAATTTATCTTAAAATATATCACACTTTTTGTTTTGAACCGTGATCTGAGATCCCTTCTAACTGATCAATCCGACATGCGTACAACCGGACCCCACTCTAGATAACACGACTAGAGTCTTTATGGCAGTCTAGACTTCGGAGCCATGCACGTCGAATAGCCTTGAGATGTAGTATCATCATTGCTAGATTTGTGCTGAGGATGTATCCTTAAATATCTGTAACTATCAATCATCTTACGATATTATAAGACTCATAACTGTCTCAGACTGTTAAGTAATTTCCATATCAAAGTTCCTAACTTATAGGAATTTATCCCAACAATAATGGGATAACAATCCCTACTACGATACTAATTCTAAACACTTGCATTCAATAAGAATTGCATTACGATTCTACACATACTCTATAAATATCAGGCTAAATAACATTAAATAGATATCGATAAATTACTCATTGTATAATATTCTACTTGTGTACAGTCTGACTTGAGCGTTAGAATTCTTTTGCAGATACCTATCTCCTGTCTCAACACGTTCGACCGCTGTTACTCAAAGAAGAAACTACCGTAAGATGCTTATCTCAGGTACCTTTTGAATCCACTTCAGAACACTTTTGATGACCGTATTTCCTTCATCAGCAATTTATCCATGACTTCTTTGAAATCTGGTCCACTGTATTTTTATGTAAGATTTAAAACAAAATCTTATGAAGTACCTTTATTTCTTATTATCAAGACTCATCCTATTTTTGTCTCTAGCTACTACAGAAGAGTTTTTTTTTATCAGTAGCTAATACACAAGAGTTTGGTTGTTACTTATAGATATTATATATTTTTATGGGAAGGATAAATATATTATTTTGAATGAATTATTGGTTTGGCCCTATTATTCTTCAAATTGCTATCATATTCATGACTCAATAATTGTAGTATTAGCAAGGTCGAGTTAAATAATTTTATTAAGGGGGCCATTTTCATGGCACACTAAACGCAATTTTTCTCATGGCAGTACGTGACATAGCAAACGCCGGCCCAGATATTAGATTATATCGTTTTAGCATTCTAGCCTTCTAGGGGAGTTCTAGGGAGAAAGTTCATATGTTCAAGCCATGAAGCACGGAAACAGACACGGATACGAGATACGACACAGATATGGACACAAGGACACATCAAATTCAAAAATTTTAGGACACAGACATGGCATGGACACGGCATATGTATATATAATTTTGATTATAAACATTCTAAACACAACTTCTCAATGACAACACAAGCATCTTAGTTTATAACTAAAAAAGAAATTAATAATAATTAAAAATTGAACTACCAGATCAGAGTAAAACTCACTTGAAACTTGAACCATGAATATACAGTGAACACAATGTATTGAGGAAGAATAGAAGATTTTTTCTGAGGGTGGGTCAGGTGATATTAGACTTGTGAGCGTGATATTAGTACACTGCTACACGTAATTTTTTTTTAAATTTTAATGAGCTATGTCCAATATGTGTCCACGGTGTGTCTGAGATGTGTCCTGATTGTGTTTGAACCGTGTCTGAATAAAAAATAATAATTTTTTAAATTAGACACACTCGGACATGTGAAACACGCGTATTGTGTGCATGTCGAAGTGTGTTTATGTCAGACACGTGTCCGACACATGAACACGCCAGTAAAATGACGTGTCCGTACTTTCTAGTGTTCAAGTATTAGCCTTAAGAAGAAAAAAAAATAATGTCATTTATTAATATTAAGTAAATTAAATATAATATTAAAGTAAATTATTAAAAGTAACTCATCTCTTTTATGGGGAATCTCTCATCGATTCTGTAGAAATAAAAATAATAAATTAATGACACTTTTAACTCTTATATAACTACCTTGAACAACAGATAAAAATCATGGAATGAAGGGAACATTATTTTAGAATGACTAATGACATATCTTCCTAATATATTTTTTAATAATTTTTTTAAGATTTAAAAAACATGAAATACAAAAGTAAATATATTTAATATCTTAAAAATAAAAAATATTCAATATTTTTTATTTATTTAGTAATTAGAAAAATTGAGCCATTTTCTTGAAGAAAGCTTTTCTTAAACATGACCCGGCCTAAAGATTAAGTTTCCCTATCTAACATTTTTTCCACCAAAAAAGAAGAATTATTAAGGAATTTGATTAAGAAGATTTAAAATTACTTTTAGCCTTCTAGACTTTTAGGGAGGATAAAACTAAAAGTTGACTTAAGAAGATACTAAAAAAGATAGTTCTGCTAGTATTTCTTAACGTATATGATTTGGCATTGTCCAGCAAGTCTCAAATCACAAGTCCATTCAGTTAATATTCAAGGTATATTTTTCCATTTGTATCCATTTTAAGTCTAGTTATATTTTTTTCAGAGACTTTTTATCCCACAAAGAAAAATTGATTAGCAATAATAATTATGCATAATTAATCAATGTTTTCTATATGTATAATCTGTACAAACATTCTTAATGCATTTAATAACATTCTAGATCTTTCAAATCATTCATTATTGCTATTTATCCTCAAAATGGTTCTTTCATATGTGTCATAATTCATAAATGTTGGATCACTAGTTTTTTCAAGTACAAGAGAATGACAGCATCTACTACAGATAGTAACAATTGTTCTCTCTGGATTGTTATTAGAGGCCAATTTATTGTTTGCCAATATACTGTACTGTTGTTTTCTTTTAATTTGTTGATCAATTCTTAAATTTTTCTTTTTAAAACTACAAATTTAGTTGATAAAATGTTTACTAATTCAATACTTATATATTAGCACCTACATTTACTTGAGTAAGCTACATTTTTTTCAAGTGATAAAATGGGTCCTGGCAGGTTGAAAGTGCCACGTGGCCTTGACACAAAATGTGGGTCTTGATGAGTGTATGAATTAATGTCAGTGTTAACATGTCAATTGATGAATAAAATAAAATAGTATTAAAGAAAATCTAATTAGTTGAATAATTTGTGTATATCTCCTTTAAAGGTTTGTTATTACCTTATTCGGGTGTGAAAAGACGTCTTTCTCATAAATTTCTCGTGACACAAAGTATCATTCTATACTAACCATACAATTTATTTCTAGTAAATGTTTCCAATAACTATATATTGCTTGAAAAGTTGGTTGACATGGTGAAGACTTTTTCTATTCAATTTATGAATCTATACCAAAGGATATTGTAATTAGAAGTTGTTCTCACATTTTATGCAAACTCTATATTCTAAGCCAATCAAGTTGTCCTCGTTGTGATAAGTACCTATCAGATTATGACTTGTTCTCAGCCCCTCTAGATTTTTTTGAACCAAACAGTATTGAACCGTCCTCATCACAAGCAAGTTTATCTTCTAAAGGGTCTGCTCTTATCAAATTTCTTGAAGACTTGAGGGTCCAAAATTTAGGTGCAAAATTAATTGTTGTTTCAAAGTTTCATCATATGTTACATATACTAGAAGGGCCTCTAAGAGCAATAGGTTTCAAGGTTTTATGTCTTGATTGGTCAATGAGTGTTACAAGAAGGAATCATATTATTAAGGAATTTGAAATATCAGAAACAGATGGCGGCCCCACAGTTCTACTTGCAACCCTTAAGACTTCAAGTGGTGGAATAAATCTTACACCAGCCTGAAGATTGTATTTTGTAGAGCCAGCATGAAACCTAGCACTAGAAAAACATGCAATAGATCATGATCACTGCAGTGCACAACTAGAAGATAATGTTAAGATTGTAAGATTAATCGTTTAAAATAGTATTGAAGAGAGGATGTTACAGATGCAGAAAAAGAAGAAAAAATTAGGAAAAAAACCTTTTAAGGGAGGATCAGAAGGTAGGTGGAACAAAGATGATCTCTGTTTCCTTATATTCCTATGAGTCTTAAGTCAAATCTCAAATGTTAAGTATGTAGGTGTAGATGCATGCATATCAGATGTAGTTTCTTTTTAGGTAACTTCAATGTTTTGGTTATTTTTTTTCATGCTTTTGGTCTTGAGCTTCAACAATTTGCAACAATGAGCTTCCAATATGGATAACAGAGTGACGACATACATAGAAAAAAATTAAATACATAAATTTGGACAATATCTTCACAATATATTGTGAGATCTTTTAGTATGGTTCTGGTAGTATTTCTTGCTATTATTGTACTAGATATACTAAAAGATAATGTCTTCAAGATAATAACAAGAAATATTAATAGAATCATACTAAAAGATCTCACACTATATCTTAAAGATATTGTTCAAATTTATGTATTTAATTTTTTTCTATGTATGCTTCCATTCCGCTATCCATATTAAAAGCTGATTGTCACAAATTACTGAATCTTAAGACTAAAAACATGAAAAAAGATAACTAAAACATTGAAGTTACCTAAAAGGAAACCACATATGATATACATGCATTTACACCTACATACGTAACATCTAAGATTTGACATAAGACTTATAAGCACATAAGGAAACAGAGATCATCATTGTTCCACCGACCCTCTAATCCCCTCTCAAATGTTTCCTTCCCTAGTTTTTCTTCTTCTCCTGCATCTATAACATCCTCTCTTCAATGTTATTTTGAACGATTAATCTTCTAATCTTAACATCCTCTTTTAGTTGTCCAATGTAGTGAACATGAACTATTGCATGTTCTTCTGATGCACAGAGTTCCACGCTAGCTCTACAAAATACAATAATGAGGCTAGTGTAAGATTTATTTCACCACTTGAAGTCTTAAGGGTTGCAAGTAGAACCGTGGGGCCCCTATTTGTTCTTGATATTCCAAATTCCTTAATAACATGATTCCTTCCTGTAACACTCATTAACCAATCAAGACATAAAACCTTGAAACCTGTTACTCTCATATGCTTTTTTAGTATATGTAACACATGACGAAACTGTGAAACAACAATTGATTTTGCACCTAGATTTTGAACCCTTAAGTCTTCAAGAAGTTTGATAAGAACAGACCTTTTGGAAGATAAGATTGCTTGTGATGAGGACGGTCCAATATTGTTAGGCTCAAAAAAATATAGAGGGGCTGAGAACAAGTCATAATTTGACAAGTACCTATCACAACGAGGATAACTTGATTGACTCAAAATACAGAGTTTGCAAAAAATGTGAGAACAATTTGTAGTTACAATATCCTTTGGTATAGATTCACAAATTGAACAGAAAAAATCTTCACCATCTTCCACCAGGTCAACCAACTTTTCAAGCAATATATGGTTATTGGAAACATCTGATAGAAATAAAACTGTATGGTTAGTATAAAATGATACTTTGTGCCACAAGGAATTTATGAGGAAGGTGTCTTTTCACATCTGAATAAAACAATAACAAATCTTTGAAGGAGAGGTACACAAATTATTCAACCAATTAGATTTTATTTAATATTATCATTTTATTCATCAATTAACATGCTAACACTGACAACAATTCATACACTCATCAAGACCCACTTTTTGTGTCAAGGGCACATGGCACTTTCAACATGCCAGGACCCCTTTTATCACCTGAAGAAAAAGTAGCTCACTCAAGTAAAGGTAGGTGTTAATATATAAGTATTGAACTAGTAAATATTTTACCAACTAAATTTTTAGTTTTAAAAGAAAAATTTAAGAATTGATCAACAAATTGAAAAGAAACAGCAGCACAGTGTCTAAGCAACCAATAAACTGGCCTTTAATGGCAATCTAGAAAGAACAGCTGCTACTGTCTGCAGTAGATGCTATCCCTCTCTTATACCTTCCAAAATTTGACAAAACAAAGCTAATGATCCAACCTCTATGGATTATGACACATGAAAGCATTTTTTTTAGGATAAATAGCAACAATGAGTGTTTTGAAAAATCTTGAATGCTATTAAATGCATTACGAATGTTCATGCAGACTATACATACAGAAAATATTGGTTAATTATACATAATTGTTATTGTTAATCAATTTTTCTTTATAGGATAAAAAGCCTTTGAAGAAAATATAACTAGACTTAAACCGGATACGAAAGGGAAAATATACCTTGAATATTAACTTAAGGGACTTGTGATTTGAGACCTACAGGGCACAATGCCAAATCATTACAAATTTGGCGAAGTCTTAAAATCATGAGCATAACAACATGGAAATTTTGGCTTAGACTTTCATTGTATATGAATTCTGCCATTCTTCTCTTTGTTTCCCCTTCCAACCGATCATAGATATGACATTCTTCCAAGGAAAGTTCAACACACTTAGTCTCTATGGTTTTCTGTGGCAGCATTACCAAATTCTCCACCTCCTCTTTTGTTCTTCTTAATGAAATGGTTGCCAGCAAAGCCTACACCAAGAGTAACAAAATCCAATGTTACATTTTGTTTTTGTATAACGATGGACAAACTAAACAAAGTCCTGAAACTAGCTTAGACTAATGTTGCACTTCAAGTTATGTAATTCTATATATGCATGCAACCTTTGATCATAATGATGAACAAAAATAAATAATACATTTTTATACCTGCAAACCTAAGAGCCCTTTCCCCTGTCTAAGAGGACGTTGCACCAAATTTTGCCAATCTTCATCTCTTGAAAATGGTTGTAACCTTAAAATGCCATAAAAGGAAACAAATCAAAGGTTCCATTTTGGATTGGTATTCCAGTTACAATCCACTCATATTAGCATTCAAACTGTTTATCGCTTAACTTTGTTGACTTTTAGCATTCTTGATGCTATGTGCTTCATCCAAAATAATCCTCCACCAATCTATTTTATTAATTGGTGAGTTAGGTCCTTCATACTTATGATGGAATATGTGGTAACCACTATATTTTGTGTCTTAAGAAAACTTGTATTCTTCACCCTTGTAGGGCCATGGTACTTGTATGTATTGATGCCAGTGGTATGCTCTTTTACTTGTGCTAACCATGTCAATAATCCAGTAATACTACATAAAATTAAAGTGTCCTTGTCAACTAATACAAATTCCTCCTCTGAAGTTCTGGTTCTTCCTTTGGAAGATCATTTCCTTTTGTCTTCCCCTCTTACCCTTCTCACTCTTAGGCACATCCTCTATTAATTCATCTTCTGCACAGCTTCCCTCAATTACATCACTGTCGAAATTTACTAAAGAAAGAATTGTCAATGTTTTTCCCAATCCAATATCATATACAAAAATCCCCCCTTCAAAGGTTGAGGCCTTTGATCACTTTGGTAATTGGTTAATGCATTTTCATAAACTCCACCTTTCTCTCTCCAGAAAGGTGGTAACTCTTCACTGTTTTCCCATTGCATTAACCACGCAAGACCAATTTTTTGATACAGATTTTTTGATACAGATGTAACTCTGTTTTGATTATATTTCTAGGGGGTTCTACAGGTTCACATTGAGGGTTGTTGTTCATTTCTTCATGAACCAATTTAAAAGTTTCATCAAGAATCTTGGCCTTTGATTGTGTTTTCAAACGCACATATGAAGATCCATCATGTTCAAACACACAAAAAATAATTGCTTCATGCACAAGTAAAAAGTCATCAACATCACACAAAATTTCAAGGGTACAAGAAAGCTTTTTCTTGCCTCTTTTATTGGTGGGGATAGTTGCAGTGATTGAAATCTTCTTGTTGTCCATCAAAGGAGATAACACAACAGCATTTTTGTGCCTCTAAAGAACTTTGCAGCTTGTTACGTTCCTATTTATTTCCTTATTGACTCCATCTTGTTTAAGTCCACATACTCCAACTAAATTAAGTTTCTAACCATTAGTTGAAATGCAACCATCTGTCAAACCTCCTGCAATCCAAAGTTCAATGCAAAAAGGAGAAGCACAAAAATGATAAGTTTGCAGACCTGGGAGCTTGGAGAAGGTCACAAACCCAAAGAAAATTCATGAAAAAGGAAACTGACCTAGAAAGTAAGAGTCACCTTATACTGCAACCCATCCCTGCGCTCCCACTAGTGTAGCTCAACCAATTGAGCCTTTCATGCTCTTTAAAAAAGGGATAGAACAAAGAAGAAAAGCTTTTTTATTCTTCTGTTTTTTTCGTTTTCTGCTGGAAAATTCAGAGAGTGAGTCAAAAATAATAGTGAAGAAGAAGCAGAAGAAGAAGAAGGGAGCTTCTCTTTTTTTTTTTTTCTTTGAAGATTCAAAGTTAAGAGCTTCTTTGTCATGTGTTTAACATGAAGTGGACCTCACTTTCTTTGTCTCCATGTGCTTAACATGAAGTGGACCTCGCTTTCCTTTGATTTTGGTTTTTCCTTTGATTTTGGTTAATTAGCAATCTGTTTAATCACACACAAGCGCACTTGTACAGCATCTTATACATCCTTTTCACTCTCCATTCCAACCCCACACCATCTCACTCTCGCACTCACACATTTCATTCGCACTTAACCCACTCATTCACACGTAGATCATGTATCTCTTCCTCACCATCACACATCAGACACAATAAACAAAATGAGTACATGAAAGAATTTCAAATCCCGTAAAACAGAGAACACAAAATCCCAAAAATACAAATTCAACAAACCCACTCTCACAGCTCCAACCTTTCCTTCCGTTCCACCATACCCACTTAACTCACCCAACCGCCATCCTGGTTCCCGAAAACCAAACCTTGCTCACCAGTCACCACCTCACCTTTAACCATCATCGTTTACACCACCTGCATTCACACGAACCAAACCTGCTAACTACCGTAACTCTGTTGCCAACCAGTAACAACCACCACGAATCACCCAAGCCAGGACCAACTCGCTGCCACCACCACCGTCCTCTGTCTCAAGCCCCTGCAGATCCGGATCTGCCACCCACGCGCCACCAGAACCCAAAACAGAACTACCCGTACGAATCCCACGCGCAGCCACGACCCAACGTCAACCCAGAACCCGGATCCGAGCCTTACCCATCGCTTGTGCCAGCCTCCTTGCTGCCGCTACCAACGCGGAGCCACTAACCACCACCATCGTCGCCGGCCACGCCGCATCTCTGAATCCGCGACCCAAGCCACCAGAGCCTACCTTTTAGTGCCACTCACACCTTCATCCTCGCTGTTCAGATCCTCCAAACCGCGAGCCATACCCACTCGCGCGCTACGCCGAAGCCGCCGCTGTCCGTTTGCTCGTGGTGGACGACCTTCCCCCTTCTCCATTTCGTTTCATGTTCCAGAACCAGGAGCTTTTTTTTTTCTTTGTTGTTTTTTTTTCAGTTTTTATTTGTTTAAAAAGAGATAATATTTTTAAAGTTTTCACTTTATTGTTTTGTTAATCTGGTAAAAAGAAAAAGAAATGAGAAAATATATAAAATAAAATAAAAAAATTACTTTTTTTTGAGTTTGTACACGAGAATTTTTTTTTAAAAGGTAGTTGTGAAAATTATATTATTTTAATAATTAATTATTATATATATATATTTTTATAATAGATAGTAATAAAAATTTATGTTTAAATATATTAGTTAAAAAATAATTTTAAATTAATTTATTTTATTTAGATGGTATAAAAAATTATTTTTATGTATTAAATTATTAAAATAAATATAAAAAATTTAAAAAAATTATTTAATAAAAAAAGAAAAAAATGAGAAAAAATATAAAATAAAATAAAAAATTTGCTTTTTTTTTTGGGTTTGGACACAAGAATTTTTGTTTAAATACGTGTTTAAGGTAGTTGTGAAACATATATTATTTTAATAATTAATTATTGTATATAAAGTTTTTTTATAATTAATAATAAAAAATTTTATTTAGATATGTTAGTTAAAAAATAATTTTAAATTAATTTATTTTATTTAAATGATATAAAAAATTATTTTTATATATTAAATTATTAAAATAAATATAAAATAATTAAAAAATATATTTAATTAATTAAAACTTATTTAATTGAAGATAAAATAATATATACTTATTAAAGTGAAAGATAATCTCAACAACTTATTTCAAAACAACTAAACATTTAGCTTTTAAAAAAATAACTATTGCTTTTAACAAATTTTCCATCAACAACTTTTTGCCAAATTATTTAAACATGTGCTGTTAGTTTGTTACAGCTTTTTGGGGTATATAAAGTATGTTGAAGATGAAAAAAATCTGTTTCAAAAATGTTTTAAGTTAGAATTAATCCTACATCACAGTGAGTCAAAGTTTTTTTTTAGTAAATTAGATTTTCTAGAGTGTCTTATTATACATGAGTAAAAATACTGAAAAGAAGGTAGAATAGAAATGATAAAAAAATAAATATAAAAAATTAAATGATTAAGAAATAAAAGCAAAAAAATTAAAAAAAATGCTAAAAAGGAGATAGAAATAAAGATTGTGAGTTGGTTTGAATGAAGTTTGACTTTTTTTTTTCATCATTTTGTTAATTATTTATGTTGTTGTCATGACTTGTATGTCAATTGACATGTTTATTTTGTTTAAATTAATCATTTGTGAACAACTTGTTTTAAATATTAAGTTTTTTTAATTAATTAAAATCAACTAATTTATAATTATTTTTTTAAAGAATGTAACGTGATTTTGACTTTTTCATTGCACTTTAAGAGATATGTAAGAGCAAAATTTTTATTCTTTCAAGTCAAAATTAAATTTTCATAATTTATTTATCTATTTAATTTATCTTTTAACAAAATGGGTAAAACAACAAAATTTAAGAGTTTTCAAAATTTACACAATTGATTTAAAACAGATGTATTAGAGGTATTGTAAAATTAATTTTCTATCTTTTTTTATACATAATCGACTCTCAAATTTAAATTAATTTTGATAATTAATTTTATTTTTTTAAATTTTTCTTATTTCAAATAAAATTAATAATAAATTTACTTTTCTTTTAATAATTTATTTTTTACCGCTCCTAATACGATCTCAATTACGACAAGATTAAAAAAAAGGACCATTTAGAGTAACCCAAAGCGACAATATAAAAATCAATTAAAGGAATGCAAACAAAAGCGAAGTTGATGGACATTGTGACGACATTCAATGACCCGAAAAAGTTTTAAAAAAATAAGAAAAGCAAAACATAGCAAAGAAAAATGGCTAAAACGATATCCAAATAAGAAGCAGGGGCTCACGGTTAATGGTACTGGCGATCGGTGGGTGCCGACTCCAATGGTAGTGATAAAGTGTGGTCTATGGGCGGTTGAAATAGTGGGGGTTGCTATAAGCTGAGACTGAAAGCAGGGGTTGAAGTTGAAGGCTAGGGCGTGTTTTACTTGATATTTGGTTATTTTTGTGTGTGAGTTTTTTTTTGGTAATTTTTTTTATTAGAAATTTTCCTATGATTTTAGGTTTTTATTGATTTGTCTATTTGTCAAAATTAGTTAAATAGTAACTTCATATTTCCTGAAATCCATTTTATATTATGATCAATGAGTTTATTAGAAATCACATGTTGAACTTTAAATTCAAATAGTATATGTACTTGAAAAGGTATAAGACACAATTAATTGTTTTCATGATGGGTAGAACAAGATAACTTTTCAACAAAGGGCCAGGTCTCCTTTCCACTCCCTCTATATATATGTGTGTCTTTTAAAGATAGAGACATAATATTTCACTCATAAAACTACTATTGCCCTATCTAAAGGAGAGAGGAGAAAGAAAGGAAGATCATGATTCGTGTAGTCCACAAAGTATGTACTTAGTCCTTTCTTGATCGTAAATGTAAGAAAAATAATATGTCTATAAGAGGTACGCAATTGATGATTAATATGGTATTCTAAATTCATGATATATGCTCTAGGGACATTGTTAGTAATGATATCTAATGACTACATGTTGTATCAGAGCCTTAGATACATGATTTAGAATCCATTCTAATATGTACATGCATGATTACATGAGAACCTATGATTTTAGGGTTTATAACTTGTATTCCTTATGTATGATTATATGGATATAGGATAAGAATTATTTAAGTATGCTTTTGTAAGTTTTTTAGATGTATTAAGTCATTTTAATTCACTGTAAATGACTTAAAACTTGGAACTCGCATCCAACCTACGTGGATGAAAACTTCAAGAACACATGATAATTTCAATTCATTGTTTTGTTTATTTTTATTTATGATAATTGTCTAAATCTATCCTATAACATGTTTAGGCATGAATACAGGCCTTGGAGACGATCAAAACACGTTCAAAAATGGAGAGGGATGTGATTTTTTTCAAATTGGGTTGAACAAATTTGTTTTCACATTTTTGGATCCAAAATGATCCATTCTTGCATGGTTTTCTTCATGAAAATCATCCAAAATGGTAGTGAATCATGTTTGGAGGAAGACTCAATCGTTTGGGGATCAAAACCATGTCAAAAATGGTCAAAAATAGCCACGGATTGCGAACCGGGTAGTCAGAACCCGTTTACCAGAGAAACGGGTTGCACGACCTGGCTTGAGGTTAAGGATGAACAGTGTGCATAGGACGAAGCCCACGCGCACTGCTAGGCGCGTAAGACGCGTGAAGACACGTGGCAGTCCCTTTTTGAGTTTTGTTTCTTCATATGCACTCGTACTGATGCCTATAATTTATCTATATAGGTTTTATAATTTTTTGGATATTAAAAATATTTAATATTAATTTATTTCTTGTTTATTTAGATAAGGCATTTGAGAAAATAAATTTTTAGTGATTCTGAATATGAAAAATATTTTAATATTATGATAAACCTATTTATGATAACCACTCTTCCTAGTTGTTAAGTTTGTGTAGTGCACTCTCTAGATACATTAAGAAAATCAAAGAATATGTTAGAAAATAATTATTTGGGCTATTAATTAATTTATCTCAGTTCAGGGCTCTATTAATTGAAGTGAATATATGCCACCACAGTGGATTATTTGCTTAAATTGATAGGGTTACTTGTGAATAATTTTTTGAGATGTTGTGTTACTTAATTAATTTGTGAATTAAACTTACCCATAGGTAGTAAATTCATAAATTATTTTGTTGGAACATGTTATTATTTTTCGGATGATCTTTATAATAAAATTCTTTCTACCCACAGATGTTAGAATTTTTGTAACTGTTGTTATTATATGATATATACTATACCCACATGAGAATTTATATTATATGTATTAAATCCTTATTTCAGTAATTGTCATTACTATAATTGTTCATGATATTAATCATTTTCTTATTTAATTTTTTCAGCTCCAGTCATTTTTTCTCTGTCTAATACTGCAAACCAAGTTGAAGTTTTGACTGAAAACAATTATAAGAAATGGAAGGATGATATTGAATTGGCCCTAAGCTTGCTGGACATTGATATAGCTATTAGAGAATATGAGTCCGCTGCATTAACTGCTGAAAGCACTCATGAGCAGAAAGCTTATCTCAAGGAGTGGACAAAGGCAAATCACAAGGCTTTAATGTTGATTAAGCGCTCTATTGACGAGACACTTGTAAAAGCAGTTTCACATTTTGACAATGCCAAAACTTTTCTTGCTTCCATTGGAGAAAGGTACGCAGTATCTGGAAAGGCCGAAGTAAGTCAATTGATAAAAACATTTATTAACATGAAATATGATGGAATTGGTAGTGTTAGCCAACACATTATGAAGATGGTAACCATTGTCAATAAACTTAGTGACCTTAAGAGCCCTGTAACTGATACTTTTCTAGTTCACTATATTTTAAATTCCTTACCTACAAGTTTGATGCCTTAAAAATATCCTATAATACTCAAAAGGAATAGTGAGATATTAATACCTTAATATCTGTTTGCGCACAAGAAGAGGATATGATGAATCATTTGACTTTTGGAAGTATGAATTTAGTTTCTCAACCACACCATAAGAAATATTTTAAGAAAAATGAGAAGAAGCCTCAGGGTAAGAATTGATATGATAATAGGCCTGGTCCGTCTCACAAACCCCTTGGTCTAAAACCTAATATTCATAAGAATGGGTTAAAGTGTTTGTTTTGCAAGTCTATAGGTCACAAGAAATCAAATTGTCAAGCCTTCAAATATTTTATTAAAGAGAACTCAAGGTGAGTCACTAGCTTTCGTTTGCTATGAATCTAGTTTGATAGATGTTCCTTTGAATTTATAGTGGTTTGATTCTGAAGAATCTATTCATGTTACTAATTCCTTGCAGGGGTTCAAAAGCAAGCGAAAGCTAAGTGATGATGAAGTCAATTTGTTCGTAGGAAATGGAAATAAAGTCAATGTTCAATTTATAGGACAAGTTGAATTAAAGTTAGAATCAGAATTTGTTTAACATTTGAGAGACGCCTTATATGTACTGTCTATGAGGCAGAATTTAATTTCGTTGTCCAAATTTGACAATTGTGATTTTTCCTTTAATTTCAATAATGAATCTTGTCTTCTATCTTATGGTTCCCAAGTTATAGGTAAGACTATTAAATCTAATGGTTTATATTGTTTAAATCTTGATTCCAATGTTTTCAATTCTCTATATATTCAAACTATAGAAACAAAAGGACACTAATTAAAGACACATCCTTATCTTTATGGCATAGGCATCTAGGTCATATCTCTAAGGATAAGCTTAATGAGCTAATAAAGGATAATATCTTACATTCACTTAATTGTATAGATTTTGAGGATTGTGTAGACTGTATAAGATGAAAGATGACAAAGACAAGTAGAAAGGGTTCTACATGTAGTAAATAACTTTTAGAAATAATTTATACAGATATTTGTGGTCATTTGAAACCGACCTTGTGTGGGAATAAATATTTTTATTACTTTTATTGATGACTTTTCTCATTTTGGTTATGTTTACCTAATAAATGATAAGTCATTGCCTTTAGAAAAGTTTAAAATATTTAAAAACGATGTTGATAATCAATGTGGTAGAAGAATAAAAGTAGTAAGGTCGGACTGAGGTGGTGAATATTATGATAGACGTGGTGAAACTAGACAATTTAAGGGACATTTTGCTAAATATCTTGAGAACTGTGGAATAGTTTCCCAATTTACTATGCCAGGGACTCCTAAACAAAATGAGGTAGCTGAGAGGCGAAATCGCACTTCAATGGATATGGTGAGGTCTATGATGAGTCAGTCCAAGTTACCTAATTTTCTTTAGGGAGAAGCCCTTAAAACAGCCATGTATATACCAAATAGAGTGCCTTCTAAGTCTATACCCAAAGCTCCTTTTGAATTGTTTAAGAGATGGAAACCTAGACTTAAACATTTTTGTGTGTGGGGTTGTGTCGTTGAGGTGAAAATCTACGACCCTACTGCATCAAAATTAAGCCCTAAAACTACCAGATGTTACTTTATTAGTTATCCTATTAATGCTAAAGGCTACAGATTCTATTGCCCTACCTGTGGAATAAAAATAGTTGAAGCAATTACTACCAAATTCCTTGAGAATGATGTAAGGAGTTCTGATGTTACTGTGGATGAGGGCACAAGTTCTAGTGGAGAAAAAGTTATTGTACCTGTTCCTACTATACAAGAAAGAATTATCAGTAAGTCATTTGAAAGGGTTGATGAGGAACCACAACAAGAAGTTATAGAAGAACTACCAGTGGCGGCTCCTGAAAATCTTGTTGAGATTCCTCCTCTTAGACGATCTCAAAGAGAAAGAAGATCGGTCAACCTTGATGATTACTATACTTTTCTGGGGGAGATAGATATTAATGTTGGGTGCATGTCAGATCCAGAAAATTATAAGGAAGCAGTTTCTAGTGTTTTATCTGATAATTGGATTAAAACAATGAATGATAAAATATTCTCTATGAATCATAATGATGTGTGGGAGCTTATGGAACCTCATGAAGGTGTTAAGCCTAGTGGGTGCAAATGGGTGTTTAAGATGAAGAAAGATTCTAAGGGAAATATGGAGCGCTTTAAGGCAAGATTAGTGGCAAAATGATTCACTCAAAAAGAGGGAATTGATTACAAAGAGACTTTCTCTCATGTTTCTTCCAAGGATTCTTTTTAGATTGTTATGGCTCTAGTTGCTCTTTATGATTTGGAATTGCACTAGATAGATGTAAAGACAACCTTCTTGAATGGAGATCTTTATGAAGAGGTCTACATGCAACAACTAGAGGGTTTTTATAGAAAATGGAAAGGAGCATATGGTATGCAAATTGAAGAAGTCTATTTATGATTTGAAGCAAGCTTCTAGATAATGGTATATTAAATTTGATGAAGTTGTTTATTCTATAGGCTTTGTGGAGAATAAGGTAGATCAATGCATATATCTTAAGGTGCGTGGGAGTAAATTCATTTTTCTTGTTCTCTACGTGGATGATATTTTACTTGCTAGCAACAATTATGATCTACTTGTTGAGACCAAAGATATGTTGTCAGCTACTTTTGATATGAAAGATCTTGAAGAAGCTTCTTTTATTTTGGGCATTGAAATTCATAGAGACAAGAGTCATAGGCTTTTGGGTTTATCTCAAAGAGCCTATATTGATCGTGTTCTTAAAAGGTATAGTATGAAAACTTGTAAGCCTGGTGATGTTCTAGTTACTAAAGGAGACAAGTTGAGTAAGGAGCAATGCTCTAAGAATGATATTAAGAGGAGCTCCATGACAAATGTGTCTTATGCTAGTGAGGTTGGTAGCCTTATGTATGCTCAGGTGTACACTAGACCTGATTTGTCATTTGCTGTTAGTGCATTAGGTAGATATATATCTAATCTAGAACATGCTCATTGGGTAGTTGTTAAGAAGGTTATGAGGTACCTGCAGAAGACAAATGATTACATGCTTATCTATAGGAATGTGTATGATTTAAATGTCATTGGCTACTCTGATTCATACTTTTCTAGATGTATAGATGATGACAAATCGACTTCTGGATATATTTTCATGTTAGCCGGAGGAGCTATATCTTGAAAAACCATAAAGCAAACTCTGATAGCTTCTTCCACAATGCAAGTTGAGTTTGTTTCATTGTATTGTGCTGCTTCATATGTTATGTGGTTAAGGAACTTTATTTTCGCTCTTGGTGTTGTTGACTCTATTTCTAAACCATTAAAAATTTATTGTGATAATCGGTCTACTGTTTTGTTCACAAAGAATAATAGAACCACTTCTGCCTCTAAACATATTAGGATTAAATTCTTGGTGGTGAGAGAAATGTTTGATAGTGAAGAGATTCTTGTTGAGCATATTCTTATTGATGAGATGCTTGTTAACCCTCTAACTAAATGACTTAGACTCATAGTGTTTATGAAACATGTTGAGAACATGAGTATTTTAAGATCCTTTGATGTAATTGATTAGTGGGAGTTATCATTTATTGTATACTTGTAACATTGAACTTATGTAATGCTCATTTAATAAAATTATGTGCATGTTTATTTTTTATATCATTGCTATAATGATTATTGCGCAGTTTTATTGTTGTGTTGTCTCAAGATGTTTAATTTTCTTGAAGAAAATAGTGTTTAATGATAAACATGTTTAGAATCTCCTTGGGGAGATTGGTTGTGTTTTATTAGGAAAACACAATGTAAAATCTATACATATTAGTTTAAAGGGGCAAATGATCACAAACTAAGTTATAATGTGTATCTACACTAGCACACTTGTATTACGATCATGACAATAAAATTATTAGTTACATAGTCATTGGTGAATTAGATTTTAATAGTTTATCTATCACTTATGGCTCTTAATTGGTAGTTTTATTGAATTATTTGATTATGTTTAATGTGAGTATAATCAGGTTATTTTAGTGACCGCAATTGTTCAACCAGGATTTCTTTTATTTTCAAAAGGAATTTTGTAAAAATACCTATATATTTATTTATTTATTTATTTTTAAAATTATTTTGAGTTAAATTAAACTGAATCAATGTTATCTAAGTGGGAGAATGTTAGAAAATTTCCTATGATTTTGGATTTTTATTAATTTATCTGTTTGTCAAAATTGGTTGAATGATAACCTGATGTTTCTTAAAATTTATTTTATATTGTGATCAATGGGTTTATTAAAAATCACATGTTGAACTTTGAGTTCAAATAATATTTGTACTTGAAAAGGTATAAGGCCTAGTTGCTTGTTTCCATAATGAGTGGAACAAGACAACTCTTCAACAAAAGGACAGGTCCCCTCTCCACTTCCTCTATATATATGTGTCTTTTAAAAATAGAGACACGATCTTTCACTCATAAAGCTATTATTGTCCCATCCAAAAGAGAGAGGAGAAAGAGAAAAAAATATTAATTCCTGTAATTCACAAATTGTGTGCTTGATCATTTATTAATCATAAAAGTAAGAAGGATGTTTACAAAAGATACGCAGTTAATGATTAATTTGGTATTCTAAATTCATGATCTATTATTAAAAGACATTGTTAATAATGATGTCTAATAACTACATGTTTTACTTGATATTTGGTTATTTCTGTGTATGGGTTTTTGTTGGTAATGGTGAGGGGTTGCAAGTTCTGGGACTGAGGTTTATACTACTGATACTTGAGTGAATGATCAATCCAAAAAATGAGCGAGAGAAGAGAGAGGAGAGAGGTGTGGTGTGTTAATTCTCTGCTGGGAGTGATGGTGGAATGAAGGCTGATGAAAATGTGTGTGTTGTAACACCCTCCTTAGGGCATCACATTTTCATCCTTTCGACTCATAATCTGAAAAGAAGTTCACACAAAGTTTGAGTTATAAAAGATGGGTTTCAAAATTTCTTCTTTACTGAAACATAAATTTACTGAAAATATTAGGTAATATTGAAAATCATATTTCAACTATTCATTATGCAATATTGACACCAATTAATATCACAATTTAAAGAGAAATATAAAATTAACAGACTTATTTTTTTTAACAGTAGCAAACCCCATGATGGGTCCTACTTAATAGCACGGTACAACACTAACATTAAATCTTAACATACTCGTTCCTTCTCTTATATCAACTTGATGCATCGAACTTTACTCCTTGTCTACCCTAAGACATCTTCGAACTTGAGACAAACCACTTTTCAATGTTTCCATCAATCTCTCGAGTATCTATCACTCGTTATGTCTAAGACAACTCATTCCTTCTCTTGTATAATTTTAACAATACAGATAAAGTAAAACAATATAACAAAGAGGTGAGATCACCTACACCAATACTAACATGGCAGCATTGTAGAGATAACACAAACAAAGAATATTATACGGATAGATCATACCACAATTATGATCATGTCATCAATATTAATCAACTATTATCATCCAATCATTTATCAATTCAATTATCATAAACAATAATTATGATAATGCCCTCAGCATTATCATCATCATCATCCAAGTATTCAAAACAATTGTCATAACCAATATTCCTCAATTAATATATCATACAAATATAAATGTTCGATTTATGCATATGCACAAAGACTTATCAAAAAATAACTCCATGGAGGTTTTCACAATTTCAAGAAGAATACTGGTTAATTGTCGATCCTTTAGCCCAAAGACAATCTCTCGGTCGTTGAAAAGAATCGTGTTCTTATCGTATCGTTAATGCGCTTGCAACGATCGCATCAAGCATTGCAAGTGGCACAGGGTACTCGCTTCAACGTCCCACTGGTCGACCACCGCTACTGACGCCCCAAGATCCATCATAGACCTCACTATCAATTCACATTCCCTCTTCACCACAAGGGCCATAATAGCTATTAGCTATATTTTATACAATGCACGAATATATCGGATAAGTCCAACACCAAAGGACCAAATCTTTTCAATTTCATTTGTTCAATGTAATCATATGCTTCAACGCATATTTTTTCAATGCACGATAATGCACCAAATCCAATCACAGACATATCTTTTCAATGCATGTATAATGCACCAAATGCCAATCACAGGCAAAACATATCATTTTCTCACACAGCATCCATATACTGGTTCTAAAGTATTTATACTGTATTTTCAATAGAAAAATCATATTATCACATTTTCATAGTTATAAAACTCTTTCATCGTGTTTTCACAAAATTGCACAATATTTTCATTTCATTTTCACAATTCCAAAAAATTTCTGTTACGTTTTCATAATACTGTAACTCTTCTGTTACACCTTTAAATCACGTATTAAATTTTTTAACTTTTTTTTAATCGCATAAAAATATACGTTTCTCAAATCGCGTAATGATTTTTCATCATTTTCAAAATCACGTAACTTAAAAAAATCATTCTTTTAAGTTGCATAAAACATTTTTCATCATTCTTAAAATATTTAAAACACTTTCCAAATTACATAATAATTTTTTGTCATTTTCACAATTACGTAAAAATATTCTATCACTTTTAAATCATATAGTGATTTTTCAACAGTAGTTCAAATTACGTAAAATATTTAAATGTAATTCAAATCACTTAAAATGTTTCAACGCATCTCCAATCGCGTAGTAATATTTTATCATATTTCAAATTACGTAAAAATATTTTACTGTATTTTCAAACACTTAAAAATATTTTATGGTATTTCAAATCACGTACTTTAAAATTTATGTTTTTAAGATACGTAAATAATTTTTTCACCATAATTCCATTACAGTAAATATTTCTCGTTCTTCAAAAATTTCATTTCCACTTTTCTCAAACTAATATGACTTTATACTTTATTTAACACATTTTCTTTACTCAAGAAAATCTTTTTCACATTTCTTTACTCAAGAAATCCTTTTCCAAATTATAATTCACAAAATCACTTTTTCATTGATGTAAATCAACGTTTCAAAACTTAACATTTTCTAACGCACTTCAAAACTCGAAAATAAGTTATACGTTAGTAAATTTTTAAAATACCATTATATTCTCCATTTTTTCTAAATCATTTTCAAATCAACCTTCCTCAAAATAATATAACTTTCTACTTCATTTAATATATCTTCTTACTCAAGAAAATTCTTTTTCACAGTATATTCCACAAATTCACAATTCCATTGAATTAAATCAATGTTTCTAACTTTAAAAATTACTAAAGTTTTCCAAAATTCAACGGATGAGTTATACGTTAGAAAATACCAAATCACTATTGTATCCTTTATTATTATTATTTTTAAATCAATTTTTAACAAAAATAAATTCTTTTTAAAACAAATTAAGGCTCACTTGTAACCTCTCTTTTTCATTTACATAAAAATTTATTTCTCAAGTGCTAAAATACTCTGATTCCCTTTTTAAATTTTTTGTATTAAATTAATTATATTTTCACTTGAAAAATCACTTTGTTTCATCAAAATCAATGCATTACAAGCCTTCGAAAATGTGGACATGATTATTAAAAATTATCAAAATATTTTTTTTTCTAAATTGATATAGTTTTACACAAACAAAACCATTAAAATTTTATTTTCAAAACCGAATTACCGATGATTATAAAAACCAAACTCATTTGTTCAAATCCTTTTTCACTTTCTTTACAAATCTTTTTTTACTTTCTTTGCAAATCGTTGTTCACTTTCTTTGCAAATCCTTAAAATTAATGTTTGCCCGTTTCATTCAAAACTCATATTTAGAAAAACACTTAGGATCTTTTTACACAAAATAAATTAATAAAAAATTTCTCAAAGACCGTATTCTTGTTCTCTTAAAAAAAACAAACCCTTTGTTTATTTTTTATACTCTTCAAATCATCCATTTTCATTTTTTATGAAAATTATTAATTTATGAACAGCTATTTAGAAGTGTCTTGGCCGAAATTCACTAAGTTCTAGGGACCAAAAATTAATTCCCTTATTCTTAAAAATTTTCAACATGAACTCTAATTTTTGGGAGCTCAAAATCGTAGCCTTCTCTATGGCCTTTGGAGCCAAAATTTCTTATTTTATCATACTTTCATCATAATATATTCAATATATCTTCATCATGCATATCATAAGCATACCATATAAGCAAATAAAAATCATACTAAGCATGCATACACAAGTAAATCATGCAAAGCATATCAAGTATAGACAAAAATAATCAAAGCACATAACACACACAAATTATTACATGACCATGAATATGAATCCTCACGTGGATTCACCATCCATCAAATATAAAATCATCTCTCACCACCATGCTTGGTTGGTGAGATGGATCTCCCTCTTACCTCTTGAAGATCCTCAAAAGCTTCATGATTTGCTTCTTTTTCCAAGTCCTTCACCACCAAAGGATCTTAAAAGCACAACAAACACATACAAATTAATATCTAAAGCTTGATTAAGATGACCATAGATCAAACATGGTCTTAGGATTCTAAGAATTAAATAAAAAGCCAAGTTTCAAGATTTTTACATTGAAACCTTAAAACTTAAATCCAAGATTCAAGCATAAAGATGATGGAATTAGGCTTAGATCTCAACTACAAAGTATCTTAGGATTGTGTATAGGTTCTAGATCTAAGATTATATAAAATTATTGAAACTTGGAAGTATGATTTATGAGTATGGATCGAATTCTTTAATAAGAAAAGACATGAACTTTTGTGTTTTTGGCTTGGTAGAGTGATGAAGATGAGTGAATTTTGAAAAGTTCCTAACATGAAAGTGTTTTGGATTGATGAGAGGATTGAAGATATGTAACTAGATAAAATTATGAAAGATTGGAAGTGGTTCTATGGGTAGTGATCGAATAACTCAAGAAAGGAAGAAGGTGAAGTTCATGGTGTTGTTCTTGGTGTTCTTGACAAATTGGAAGAGAGAGAAGAGAGAGAATGAATTAAGTGTTATAAAATGTGATAAAAATGAAATTAAATGGTTGAATTGAAGTGGGCAGCCGTGTGAATGAGTGTGTAGGAGAAATAGAATTATTTATTCAAGGCAATTAAATATTACATGATGTTCACATGGCTCCCACATGTCCTATGTCACATAATGGCCATCACTTGGTCATTTAGATGGTTCAATAATTGGCTAGAAAGCCAAGTTGACCGTGTGGTCTTTTGGAAAAAGGTGAGATAGTTTATTGTCTCACAAAGTAATAGAATGAAATAAAAAAAAAACTATTCCTTTTATGCATGGCCGTGTAGTCACTTGGATGGAAAAGTGCAAAGCTTATTTTGCAAGATAGAAACATAAGCACATGGACTCACATGCTTAAAGTCATTAAATAATCATTCTTTGGTTATTATAAAAGTCATGAATCTCCTAGAAAATACTATGCAACCGTGGAGTTCAAGGGGCAATTAACCAAGTTTTAATTCTATTTCAATTCCTAATTACTCCTTAATTAAATAATTAATTTATTTAGTTTCTCTTAAATTAGTTTAGTTAGGATTTTATAACAATATTTTAATTATTTAATTACATTCTTATGGTCATGTCATATTTTTAGATAATTAAATATTTATCTAACTTCTAATTATTTAGCAATTAAATTAGTTCACTTAGTTAATTAAGCTACTAGGATAATTAAGTTAAATTATCTAATTACTTAACTAATTAACCTAAACTTTTGTTGACTAAATCCTAACCATAAGATGCATCTTTAAAAATGGAAGGTCAAGATCTTTTTCAAGCCATTATTTAAAGCATTTCTAACCATTGATTAATTCAATGGTTAGGATTTAGTAGACTTTTGATTAGAAGACTCAATCTAGGCCATTGGATCTTTCTCCTTTAAATCAAAGTCATTAGATGTGTCTCCAAAATAAAGGGTCAAGATTACTTCTTCTTACTTTTAATCCAAGGGTTATAATTAGTCATAGCATTTTTAGAAGACCAAATCTCCATCATTGATTAAATTCAAATCCAATGGTCATAAATAATTTTTGTCACTTTTTAAGACTAAATCTCCACCCTTGATTAATTCTTAATCCAATGGTCATAAATGATCTTTGTCACTTTTTAAGACTAAATCTCCACCCTTGATCAATTCTAAATCCAATGGTTGTAAATGGTCATAGCCATTTTATATAACCAATTTTACACTGTTGATTAAATCTACGGTTGATATTGAAGCCTTCCTAACTAAGTTTATTTTCACACCATTGATTAAATCAATGGTGATTATCCAATGCTTTTTATTATTAAGTTTGTTTCTTAACCGCTGATTAAATCAATGGTTAATATTCAAACTAAGTATTCTCATCTAAGGGTACAAATCAAGTCAAGCCCTCTTTGTTGACTACGCAAAGATAATTTTTATTATTTTTATCTCGCTATAACCCTACAAATAATATTTTTAATGTATTTTTATTACCCGATAAATAAATACAAGATAAAATATAGTAAAAAAAATTATAAAAACTGTTTTCAGATTCAGGTTTAGTAAGATCCTCTGTTTCCGTCTAAACAGTATAAATTTTTCTATCTGTAAAATTTTTTTTCACTTTGCGGGACCCACCTGGGCCAACGTATGGCCACCTGGACCCACATAGGACCACCTGGGCCCACATACAGTAAAAAATTTATAATCATCTACAAAAATCACAAATATTAGAAAACACACAAATATCAAATCAGATTACGTAAAATAATTAAAACCTAATGGTAAAAATTAAATTATGTAAAATTTTTCCCGGCCCGAAAATTTTTATTTTTCTGACTCGAAGTAAATCACTCAAAACGATCAAATACGCTGACAAAATAATTAAAATAATTTTACAGTATCTAGAAATTACTAAACAGTAAAATTATGTTAACTGTCAAAATTACTATTTAAGAGATAGAAAATTTTGGGGTGTTACATGTGTCAATTGGTGATAACGTGCTTCTGCTGAGTAACTGAAAATGAGTTTGTCTGTCTCATGAATATCTATCGTCTTCAAATTGATGAGTGAGGGCGTCGTTGAATTGGTGAAAGAGTGAATGAGAGCGCGTGTGCGCGTGACGAGTTGTTGAGAGTGTTGTGACACGTGACACGTGACTTGTGAGTGACGAAAGTGTGACCGCCCTCACCCTTTGCCAAATTGTGATGCCTCCAAGAATCATGCATGTGTTCAGGATGAATAAAAATATATAATTTTCAGACAAAAATAATAATTTCCTTTGTTTTGTAATAATAATAATAATAATAATAATAATAATAATGTGACATAAATAGGAAACCATCCATTATTAACAAACCAAGAAGCTTGTAAAACGCGGGGTTGTCATAATGTATCTAGCTAGAGACATATTATTATCATATGAAAAATGTTAAATAGAGATGTCTCTCACGTATGTTTATGTAGTAAAATTAAAATGAAAGTATTTAAAAAATAAGGTAAGTTTAGATGCAATAAAATAGTAAAAATTATAGAAATATAAAGTAATATAAGCATAAGTATGTGTGTGAGTAATATTATTATATTATATTATTATACATTTATACTCAATAGCCCACAAAATAAAGCCGATTTAAAATTTTAGTAATATTATACATTAATACTATTAAAAGAGAGAATATATTTATATAGAGAGAGCATATTTGGTGAGAAGAATATTTGTTGTAAGAGGTGGGATGAGTAAATCTTGATCATTGGATCTTATATGAATAGTTAAGATTAAAATATAAATGCATGTGACTTTTTAAGTGGTCACATGACTTTTAAGTAACTTTTAATCTTGATCATCCATATATAGTTGTATGATCAAGATTTACTCCTCTTATATATAAGATGACATATCTAGTAAGATGAGTTTTTGTTGTGAGAGGGTAAGAAAAATAAATCTTGACCATATAATCCTACATAGATAATCAAGATTAAAAGTTACTTAAAAGTCATGTGACCATTTTAAAAAGTTACATGCATTTATGTTCCAATATTGACCATTCGTGTAAATATCTAATGGTCAAGATTCACTCGTCTCATATTTTACAATAAACAATTCACTCATCTTACCTCTTATAATAAACATTAATCTCACCAGATATACTCCTTATATATATACACTTATCTCATAAAATATGCCCCAAAATTCACTCACATGCGCGCTAATTTTCAACACTTTGAGTGAAAGTTAGACCAAAGTTTTGATAATCAGACCAAATTGCTCGGTCAACTAGAAACCAAACCATTGGCCGATCAAGTCACACCACACAAATTGGGGCTTTTTTACCAATATGTCATTAGTGACAAAACTATTTATCAAAATATCACTCTTTTGAAATTATATACCAAAATATTACTCTTTTATCCAATGTAACATTTTTTATATTTTTTCTGTCTACATAGATAATGTCATCCTCTTAGGCGCTTCCACATAGATAACGCCAACGCGTTTGGCATTATCCACTTGGAAGCGCCTAAGCGGGTGGCGTTATCTACGTGGAAGCACCTAAGAGGATGACGTTTTATACTTGCAACGAAAATAAAATAAAAATAAAAAACCAAAAGTCACCTAAATCAATCTATTAATTAATTTTTTCGGTATTGATGAGGAGGCGTATTAAATTTTGTTGTTCCCAATTTTACACCTTTAATGAAAATGAAAAAAAATTAAAAAATCAAGAGTCTCCTAATTTTGTGAAGGCGTATCAAATTTTCGATGTTGATGTGGAGGCGTATTAAATTTTCTCACTGGAGATTCATGCATGGCTCGTTATTTTGATCTGAAACCCATAATTAGATTCAAGAGTCTCTTGAGAAAACATTAGAAATGTTTAAAAAAAAGTACATAAGTTCCCAATGAATTTCTTATTCCAATATAATGAGCCATGGTCTAAATAAACATTGGATTCAGGCGTATCAATGCCTATTTCCAATTTGTTGGTAGCTGAAACTAGTCACAAAATTTGTGCGATAATAATGAGCCATGCATGAACCTCTCGTGAGAAACTTTAATACGCCTTTAAAAAATTAGGAGACCTTTGGTTTTTTTTTTGTTTCTTTTCATTTTCGTTGTAGGTGTAAAATTTAATACACCTTCACACCACCACCGGAAAAATTCATTAATTAATTAATTAATTTATGAGACTCTTGTTTTTTTTTTCATTTTCGTCATAAATAACGTCACTCGCTTAGGTGCTTCCACGTAGATAATGCCATCACGTTAGGCATTATCACATGGATAACACCACCCTTATTGGCGTTACCACGTCTATTACGCCAAGTACGTTGGCGTTTTCTTATTGGTAGCGCCATCTCCACGCTATCTAGGTGGAACGTAAAATAATATAATATTTCAATGTGGGTAAAAGTGTGACATTCTGATAAATAATTTAGAAACAATGACAATTTAATAAATAATTTTGTCACTAAGAATAATTTGATAAAAAAAAACCCCACAAATTGGTAGTTCATAAACTAGTCTAAGAACTGGTAAATCTGTTGAAAACCAATGAACCAATTTAACCAATCCCCGTTCTTCACATAAATTGGGACTAACAATTAGATAATCTATTTGCCAATTACCACTTTAGTTCACCATTCACATTTGATTCGTGCATTTCGAGATGGATTTTGGAGTTTGAAAATTCTTCGCAGTTGATGAGCAACAAAACAATTCAAAGTCAAACGAAACTTTCTTTCGTTTCATCATAGATCTTTCTTAAACAAGGTTCCATCACAGAGTTGCCAAGCCATAAATAGAACGTCATAAATGAATTTCAAATTTGTAATGGTTACTATGACAACATAACAACTGATTTTTTGTTTGATTTTTATTAAAGGTGTCAAAATGGGTCAAGTTCGATGGACCGGCCCGAATAACCCAACAAAATGGATGGACTGGACTAGCAAAATGTCAGCCTGAAACTTATATGACTCAAATGAGCTGAGCCCGAATGGGCCAGACTAACTCACTTTTTTAACACTACATAAGCCTAAATGGGTTGAGTTGGGCTAGCAAAATACTAGTCCGAAACTTACATGACCCGAATGGGCCGGCCTGAAAATGACCCGACCCCAAATGGGCTGGCCCGAATGGGCCGGGTCAGCCCGTTTTGACACCCTTAATTTTTATAACTATGTGTTAGCTTTAATGAAATTTTAATTTTACAACCATAGAACAGGATGGTGCTATAATCAGCATTACCAATTCTCAATTCATACTTTTTTGTTAATTACTTTTAATAGTATTTTTTAAAAGTAAACCACCATTTTAGTTTATAAAAGTAGGGCTGCACACAGGTCTGAGTAGATCCAACTATTTGACCAACTGACTCAACTCAACTTTATATTTCTGGGTTGGTTAGGGTCATCAAATCAGTTCGGGTAAAATTCGATTAACTTATTTAAAAGGTTGATTCGGATGACGAGTTCATAAATGCAACCTGTGAACCCGACCCAACTATCTGATGACCCGAAGTAATGCACTATTAAAGCAATGTGAGATAGTGAATCGCGGCTAGTGGCGACAAGGTAGTGGCGCAATTCGGTCATGGGTGGCAGGCTTAGAGCTCTAGGTTTGATTAGCGGTTCGATAAAGACGAGTTTCATAGGGTCGTGGTTCGGGGTAGATGGCGCATCAATTGTAGGTTGCGAGGATGCCATGAGCCGTGACTTTGGCGATAAATTGCGATTCAGGAGGCTTCGATAAAAGGACAAGGTGGGTTTGGTTTGGATTCAGGTGGTTCTGGGTCATGGGTCATAGTGGATGGCGGCAAGGGCTGGTGGGTAGTTCGTAGTAGCCACATCTGGGTTTGAGGTGATTCGAGGAGGGGAAATAAGTGGTTCTGATGGTGGCGAGTTACGTGGTGGTCACAAATTTAGTGCGGTGGCCACGATGGTTGCGGTGGAAAGCAGTTTCAAAGTGTTTGGGTTTTGGCTTTGTTGGTGATTCAAGGTGTTTTTTGGTAAGGTGGTCACGGTGGTTCTGGCTTGAGTTAGCAGATGACAGGTTTGAGAACGGGTTGTGCTTTGGGTGCTAGGTCTGAGTATCAAGTTTGGTGCTGA
This sequence comes from Ormosia semicastrata, assembly GCA_029884595.1. NCBI lineage: Eukaryota > Viridiplantae > Streptophyta > Magnoliopsida > Fabales > Fabaceae > Ormosia > Ormosia semicastrata. Next base: position 5,888,758 of record JAQQTO010000038.1, on the reverse strand, counting down.
TTGGAGTGATAGGTTTGAGCTGGATGGAGGCTAGATTATCATTTTCGGGTAAATGGAGGTGGTTAATGAGTTAAGGGGGAGTTTCTAACTCGACTATCCGAACCAACCCGTCTATATATCGAGTTGGTTCGTTTCAGGTTACCCGAAAATTTTAACCAAAACCGACCCAACTCAACCTAACCTCAACTAATTGATTTGGACTTTGATTTTCCTTAACCTGATACTCGACCCAACTTGACCTGTGTGCAACCCTATATAAAAGATAGGATCGACATCAGTTCAATCCCTTAAGGATAGTTAATATTATTTTAATCCCTAAGTTATGAAAAGATTACATTAAAAATGTCCTTTTATGGACAGATTTGAGGGACTAATTATTAAGTGAGTAAAAAAATGTCAACTTGTTATAATTCAGAGACTAAATTATGTCTTTTTTTTATTTTTAAAGGGTTAATTTGATATCAAATTTTCTATAAGACTAAATTGATGTCACTTCCTATAATTGAGAGACTAATAAATTGATGTCAACTATTTTTTAGAAACAAAACTACTAGCAACCCTATCTTTTAGGACCAAAATAATAGTTTACTCTATTTTTTGAATTTTTAATAAATTTAGTAAAAAATAACTAATCATATATTACTCGTTGCATTTCACAATATCCGTTGTTTAAAGTTTTTACATATAGATTAAAAAAGTTATTAAATACTTTTAATTTTAGAGAAACATAATTACATTTGACTAAATAACTATCTCTATTAATGCTTTCCTCATTCTATTTATTGGAAATACCAAGACACAAAGAAAAAATTTTAAAAATTTATGTTTTCTTAATTTTCTAAAACGACAGATAAAATGAAATAAAACATAATTATTTTGAAATGGATAGAGTAATTTATTCATTTTTCATTAAGAATAATTTAAAAAACAAGATTAAAAGTAATTAACGAAAATGTGAATATACGATTGAGATTTGAGAATACTAATAGCTTCATTCCTTGTATAATCATAAATTATTCTAAGAAAATGAGATTGTCAATTTATCATTCCCGGGATTTTATATTATTTTCAAAATAATAAATTCAAAATAATCTTTAAATTGTTACTGTTTTTCTCATTTTTGAAACACTTATCATATTCTATTATTTTTAAACACTAGTGTTTTGTATTTATACAATACACAAAATAAATTAAAAAACATTAAAATAAATAAGAAGAAAATATACTTAACATAAAAATATGACTTTTCGGATGATCACTATAAAAAATTGATTAAATTGTGACAATTTAATTGTGACCGTTTTCATAAACTGCCACAATTAATACTTGACTTAGGATTTTTACAACAGTTGTGTCAAATACCACAAAATAAATAAACTTGTGGCGGTTGAAGGTCCTTTTGCGGCGGTTCTATATAAAAAAACAAAACTAAAAAACGCAACTGATTCCTTTCCGCCTCTCCATATTTTCCCTTTCCCGCCCTTTCCCTCTTTTCCTCTTTTCCCTTTCCCTCCCTCTCTGCAAGCTGAGCACGAGTTCCCGAGACTCGTGGTGGTGGTTGCAGTCGCATCCCTGGTAAGCCTCTTTACTCTTCTTCCATTTTCGGCTCATGGTAAGCATTGTTCATGCCTCACTCTTGCACACTGCACTGCACACTCAACACACAGCACTTTATTTTCACTTTAAACACAAAGCACAATAACAAAAGCATTGCAGCTACAATAACCCAAACAAAAACTCATTCCCAACACCACCCAAGCCCCTTTATCAGAAATCAATAACCTAACTCCTCCGAGGTTAAGGTCAACGCCAAAAAGAGTTCCAAGGAGGGTCTGGTTAAGGTTCCAAAAATCAACGAGTGTCCTCGTGGGTGGGAATCACACTTCCTCCAGGTTTTGCACTCGCTAATCTCTTTCCGCCTTTCAATTCGCCATGACCCAACACCTGCAAACAAACAGAGCCGCCAGCCTCCACGATGAACAACCAGAACCCACATCCTAAAGGAGAATTCTCCATTCAGAAATTTACAAAGAAAAAGCAATTGATACAAACAAAAAGACAAACAAATTATAGTACGGTTTAATGTGTGGGTGTTCCATTTCTTATGTATATTGATGTTCATTTTGAAATGCTATACATCATTTTGTTGTTTTATTTAATTTTTGATTTTCTGAGGTCTAGGTATTCATGAGTTTTCTCAGATTGTGAACATTTTGTTAAGTTAAGCCATTCTCAGTAGGATTTAGGATTTCTGATATAATGTTCTCAGTAATTCATAGGTTTTTTTATCCACGGTTTTAGTTTTATGGGTTTTAAATTTAATGCCTTATGTACCTTTCTTTTGATGGAACAAATTTGTTTTACTTGGTACATTGTGCTGTTCTGTTTCTTTGAATTTGAATATTCTGCTCATACAAATTTGGTATATAAATTTCAAGCTACTTATCCCAGCTGCCCCCTTTATAAGATGTGTGAGTTACTTGCTTTACTTTTGGAGTGTTAGATCTATAGTCTCTGATTTAATATCCATCTTTATCTATTCTGAATGACATAATGTATAGTCACATTTCAAACATTTTCTGCATTTATGTATCTCTAGGGGATGAACCGGATGTCTTCATCTATTACGTATATTCCATGAAGGCTTTATTTCTGATAACACTTGGCCTTAAAGTGACGGGCTTTGTGGATATGTTAATACGAAGCTCCATTTTTAGATACTTGCCTCTGAACAATTCATAAACTAATTGATTAGTTAAAGGCATTATAAATTGGTAGTGGTAGTAGTGGTGCCAGTACTACCACGTACCAGCCTTATAATGCAAGAAAATATTGGACTGCAGAAAAGGCCCTTTGTCCTGCTATTTCTATTCATATCTCTCTTCAGCAAAAATAGAAAAAAAAAATAGCGTTTTCTTTTTTCTTCTTTTTTTTTGGTGGGGGTGGGGGCTGTGAATTTCTCTTTCATGACTTTATAATGGATTAATAGTGGATTCACAACATATCTATGGAATACGCAGGAAGTACAAGAGGTCAAAAGCCCACTTATGTGTCAAGACAAGGTACTGGTACTGGTTATTTATCCAAAAATACTTTTTAAGGAAGAATTTGTGAAAATATATTATATTATTAAGTCAATCTTATGTTGAAATCTTTCTTTTTCGGCTATTATATACATGTGTAATGACTACCTCCACATCTGTTATATATTGACTATTACTACATAAATTCAAGGATGTAGGTAATATGAGCATGCTCAAAGAAAAGCTTACTGGGCCTACAAACTCACCTGTGAAACGTTTCATTCTATATCAATTTATAATGTTTTCATCGTTGATAGTATATAGAATGAAAAAGAGTTGACTTCCCTGTTTAGGATTGCTAATGAGGAAGGAAAGGGGAAGGTAAAAGAGTTATAAGTGTAAAATTTCCATATAACCCACATAATTTTTTTTAAGTAACTCAGTTTATGAGGTAAAATAGTAAATGACAAATTTTTAAAATAAAAGCAAAGCTATTCCTTTTCATCACCTCCCAATTTGAAGGGTGAAAAAAGTGAAAGTTTGAGGGGAAAAGGTACCCTTCAATTTGTTTAGTGGATTTCCTATCTCTGCTGACATTAAAATTTTTTTCTTGAACCAGCTGTTAGTGAAGATACAAGGATCTTTGCCTTAGCGTGTCTTAACTCTTTGGAGCTTCAACAAATGTAAGTTCTGTGTAATGAGTTTTTATTCTTTCTATTGTCATATATGAGGCTGGGTAGGGTCCTAAACATTATAATATTAAGTGTATTGCATGTTACTTGAAGAAAAATATGAAAATATTCTTGGTATTGGGATTGGAAGCTACATAGATTGACTTTGCTTGATTTTTGAGCTGATTGATTAAACTTTCTTATTTTGAGCTGATTTTTGGGTATATTACTAATAGCATCATAATAGAGAAAAAATTTATCCTCGTACCCAATCCTCTTATTAATTCTCCTAATTACCAAATAAAGCTAATATTTAATGTTTGTTATGTTCTCAAAACATTAGATATATTTACTTTTTTATTTAATACTTTCTTTATTTAGTATTAGGATGATTATTAAGAGGAATTTGTAAGAGGATATAAAATTATTCATCATAATATAAAGCTCAGTAATAATCATTGGTTTTCCTTTATTCGTTAACCAGTTATCTTGACCTAATCTACCCGTTGAGGTTTCTCCAGAGGCTGTTAGATTTGATGCTCCTCAAAGAGTCCACAAAATATTGGAGTTTATAGTGAGACTCACTCAAATTTTTTTTTTGTTTTCATTAACTGATTCTTCCTGTACTATGATAATTAGGTTATGTAACTCATTTTAATAATTTTTTTTATATGTCTACCAATAAATAATTAGTTTATATAATTTTAGATAATCTAAATTTTTGATTATATAGTTTTTTATTTTAATATTAATTTTTATGTATTTATTCGTTTGGATGTTTTATCAACTTATTATTAAGAGTATACCAAGTTAGTCCTTATGTCAAATTATACTAATAAAATAATCTTATATGGATAGATATTATAATGACAAATAAAAAAATTACAAAAAATTGAAATGATAATAACAATATAATCAAATGATACTCAATGTATTCAAATACCTTAGCATTTTATAACATATACATTTAGTTTACAAAATTTAAGTAAATTAAATAAAATAACACATTAATTAAATCAATCAATTGACATATGACTTTTTAGGTTCTTTAATCTATTTTTATTTCACAAATTAAATCTATTTCAATATGACATAAAATTATAACTTGCCCATTATATATGTTTCATTAATGCTTCTGTTAAAGTTAATTTATTTCATTATTTGTCTACAAAAACTATCTCAACTCTTACAAATAATTTTACTTAAAATATCAATGAAACTTCAATGTTATATGATACATGTTTTCAATTACATTTAAACGATATTACTAAACAAGCTTTATTGTAAATATGAATTTTTTAATTGATTTTATCATGTCTTCTTGTAAAGTTTTTATTTCATATATACAAATATTAATATATTTTCATTTAAAGTTTTCAATGCCGAAAATATAAATATAAAATATTTAAATATTATATATTATATATATGAATGAAAAACTTGAAAAAATACTTAATAATTTATTAATTTCTTCATAATAAATTACATTTCATTATTTTCTTATATTTTTATGCAAAAATTTCACTCTCATGTGACGTATATATTAAAGTTTTTAAATAACATAGAATAAATATATGTGAATAAATATAGTAATTTGAAGATATAATTAATTAATTTATGGTGACAATATATATATAATAGATAAGATATCGACAATTACAAAATTTTGGGATTTTAAGATCAATTACTAATGAAAATAATTAATAATGTGATCAATTAAAGATAGGTAATTTTTTTTTAAATTTTTTGGATATGAATATGAATTAATATGCAAAAGTATATATGTCAAAGTAATTAATAAATAATTATAAATTTTTATATTTATATATATGGATAATAAATTTAATTTTGACTTGATGACACATGTACATTTTTTTTTAAATTGTAATATGAGATGTCATATAGTAATTATTGGGATTATGTAGTTGTTATATGACAAATTTTTAAATATTTTTTCATATCAAAATGACACATCAAAATATGAAGGTATATACATTCTCTTTATATATCATATGAAATGATCATGACAAAAAACACTTTTCAAAGGGCTCAAATTTTTTTTTTTTTGAGAAGTTTTCCTAATTTCCTCTTTAATTGAAGTAAAAAGAAGAATGATTTATATTTATAAAATTACAAAGAAGTGTTAGTTTAAAACTTAAATACTAATGTCATAACAAAATCATAATAGCTTATTATTATCATGTTTTGGTTGGAAGCTATGAAACACAAACACGGATACGAATATGAAGATATGTCAAATTTAAAAATTTATAGGATACAAATACAAAATATATATATATATATAATATATATGTGTGTAAAAAAATTTAAGAAAAAAGATTTATAATTTATTAATATCATTTCTCAAACTTGAAAATTTATAATATTTTAATATATATCATATGTGTTAATATTTATTACCAAATATATTCTTTCTAAAAAATATGAAACATAATTTTTATTGATATTTTTTAAAAAATCTCATAAATCAATTTTTCTTAATAGAACTAATATATACATGTGTATTTCAAAAAATTTAATTAGAAAGAATAGTGATATAAAACAAGTTTTGATGATGATGAAGTGAATGATTTAATACGAGGAAAATAGAAAAAACATATAAAAATAATAGTGTGTGATAAAATTAAAAAATTTAACAAATGATATGTAAAAAAATAAAATTTAAAATATTAATATATAAAAATAACAACTTAAAACATCAATCCTAAGATTGAGCTTAAATGAATTACAAACTTATTAATTAAATGTTAATTATTAAAATTAATTTTTTTAAAAATATTAATAAATTATGTTTTAAATATGTTTAAACATATTTAAATTGTATCTAAGATGTGTTTAAATCAAAAAAATAATTTTTTTAATTAAATATATTAAAACACATAATATATGTATATCATATACAAATACCCATATATGTGATATAAAAACGTGTCTGATACATAAATATACTTAAAAATAACGTATCCGTCCTTGATTGGTTGGAAGTTAATGGTGTATTGAATACTGGTTCAACCTTTATCACGAAGACGATCAAACTATTTAAGTAAGTCAAGTGTCCAACGTGTTCTTGGACTCTTGGTTCGCTCATATTCGCCCTGACCGATTTGCTCAGCCTCACGAATCACTACTCTGTCTTTATGTTGCCCCTCAACTCCTTGAGAAAATCTCTCCTCACATCTTTTTCTGGGAGGAGATCATCTGTGTCTATTTTTTTTTTTTTACTTAAATTTTATTAAATATTTTAAATTTAATTATATATTATTTATTTATTTTTTTATTTGATAAAATTTAAGTGAGAAGAAGCAGATCCTTTTTCTGACTTCCCAATCCAACCTACTAGCCGTTAGACTTTTGTCTTTTGTGTAAAGATTTTCAAATCCCAAGCCACGCAATTTCCAACACTGTCTTCTCACCACTATACCACTGCTACCTTCTAAATTCAACCTCTACCCATTTGATCCAAAATCCAAATGGGTTGCTGCTTCAGCACATCCACAACCCAAAACCAAAACCCAGATGACCAAAACGCTCTGAAAAACCACCAACCCTACCTGAGATCCCATGCATCCAAATCGCATCCGACCCATGAATTAGAAACTCGAGCCCCACCACCACCATCGCCACCTTTAGAAGAGGAATCTGTGAAAGAGGTTTTGTCCGAAACACCCATTTCCAAACCCCACCAAGTTCCAATTTTGACGCCAGAAACAAAGACCCAAATGCCTTTTGTTCAAAACCCAGCTGAGAATTTTGAAACGAAGGATCCCAACCCCATCAACAAACCAGAGGAAGTCTCTGAGGTAGTAGTGTCTCAGCTTTCAGAAACATGCAGCATGAGCGAGAGCTTCTCAACCGCCACCACTGCTACCATTACAGAGAAGAGAGAAGAAGACGAAGCAACCAGCAAACGAAGCATCAGAGAGGGAACAACAACTCACAAGTGGAATCGATCCCCATCCCATGCATTATCAAGGAAGCGACCTTACGCCGTCGATGGCAACGTTGCTGGCGGGAGAGAACGAAGGCTCAAGTCACCGGCGAGGAGGCGGGAGCCGTCGCCAGAGAAGAAGATCCAGGGCGGTTCGAGGACGGCTCGCGGGAGGGAATCTGGTCCGGCGGCGAATCGGAGGCTCAATGCTGGTTCCGCCCCGGTCCGCCGGGACTCCGGCGAGGGTTCCGGCCGGCGGTCGAGGTCGCCTTCGTGTGCCAGGACGGTTGGGGTGGGTGCCGGTGGTGGCCGGAAACAGTTGTCGTCGGCCAAGGATGTGGTGGAGAAGGAGGTGAACGGTGGGGGTGAGGAGATTGGAGAGAAAAACGACGTCGTTTCACAGGAGGAGTCCCTTGCGAACCCACATGTTTCCATGGAGTGCTTTATTTTTCTGTAGATGCACGTTTTTCAAGCTTTTTGAATTCTAGAAACGATTTCACATGGCGTTGCTTTCATTTTCAGCACCAGTTTTATTACTTTTGACTTTTTAAGTGCGTAACGTTGGAGTTGAGTTGTGTTTTTCCCTTGTGGGAGGGACTCATCACTCGCAAATTGCTTCTGTACATTATCATATCCATTTAATAATTGTACAACGTAGATTTTCTTGAGGGAAAAAAAAGTGTGGGGGAATCAGAAAGAAATGCCCGTTAATTCAATTTTCAAAAAGATTCTCTTTTTTCTTTTTTTCAAGTCCTTGCTTAGTTGCTTTTGAGTTTTGATTTTATTAATCTAGAGATGGTGAATTTGTTTGGGGATATGGCATTAAGCAGTGGAAATGGTCCTCGAAATTGTTCTTTATGGGGATGGGGAAGACAGAGGGCTTCTTGGTATTGGTGTGGTTTGTCTCTATTTGTATGCAAGCGTGTATGCCTTGTGAGGCACAATGGCTGAGAAAAAGTGCAGAACAGTTATAAATTCTATCTTTAAAAATTATTATATCACATTTATTTTAAATATTTTATTATATAAAATTTTAATTTTAATAATTGAGATTCTTATAATTTTTTTTCAACTGGAGAGGATCTTAATCCCTATGCAGCCATACTAAGAAAAACTAAGCACTTTACTCCGGACAGAATGTGTGGAAGCTAGAAAATTTGATGTGGTTGGCTCAAATGACAAAAATAAAATAAAAAAAATCATGTTATGATTTCATGCAACTTGAAAGGATTGTGAAAAAATATTATTATTTTTATACACCTCTTCCTATTTGTGATTTTGTTTATATATAGAAAAATGATGGTGTTACTTCATTTTTCATTCCACATTTATTTTTACACTCATCTTCAAAAGTGTGATTAAGTGAAAAAAATAATTAAAAAAAATAAGTATAATAAATGATATTAAAAGAAGTGTGAAAAGATGTATATGTATTATTTGTGGTTAGGAGTGAAACAGATTCACTGGCAGGCCAGTGTTTTTGTCTTACACAGTTCGACCAGATTCCATATAAGGCCTGAAATGGCTACAGTCCTATATAAGCTTTTTTAAGGCTTGACTTGATCTTTTTAAAAGCCTTACCTAACCTAAAAGTCTATTTAAGGCCTACTTTGCAATGAGGTTTTTAAATAGGCTAATAAGTCTACCTTTAAATAGGCCAACAGACCTTTACATAAATTAACAGACTTACCTTTAAATAGGTCAACATGTCTTACATAAATTTAATGACCTACTTTTAAATAAGTCAATATCTTCTTTACATAAGTTTAATATGCCTGCCTCAAATAAGCCAATCGCCTACTTTCAAAGCCAATAAGTCTTTGTTATAATTTACACTCACATTCTAATTTTATAGATGCTCACTATTTTTTATTCTACTTTTTGGTCGATGTGAGACTTGGAGATATATCAAGTTGCTCACTTTCTTACTCTAATCTTTTAAGTCCCACATCGACCAAAGATCGAGTAAGAAAATAAATGTGAAGATCTATAAAAGTAAAGGGTGAGTGTTATAGATGTTCACTACTTTCTTACTCTAATCTTTGGTCGATGTGGGACTTGGAGATATATCAAGTTGTTCACTTTCCTACTCTAATCTTTTAAGTCTCACATCAATCAAATATCAGAGTAAGAAAGTAGTGAACATCTATAAAAGGAAGGGGTGAGTGTTAACTTATTATTTTCATTCTAATAAATATATTATGTTAAATATATTAATAAATATGTTATTTCTATTCTAACTTACTAACTTAATTTTTAATTATTAACTTTTATTAAAATTTAATTAAAAATATATTAATATATTATATTATATATAATTAAATAGGTCGGTAGGTCTACTTTTAAAATGCCTATTAGATGGCCGAGACTGACTTTTTAGTTAAATGAAGCTTTTAAAAAGTCTTGATCTAACTTGTTTAAGAAACAGGTTAGAGTTAAAGTAGCCATAGACTTTTGATCAGCGATTGACCTATTTCCATCCTATTTGTGGTAAGAAAATCAAAGTTATATCAAGCATGAAATTTGATAAACTATGTGTATTTAAAAAAATTGTGAAAATTTAATTATTTTAATAATTAATTATTATATAATTTTTTTTTTGTTATAATTGATTATAATCGATTTATTTTTATGTTTAGATATATTAGTTAAAAAATAATTTTAAATTAATCTATTTCGTTTAGATAGTATAAAAAATCACTTTTATATATTAAATTATTAAAATAAATATATAATAATTAAAAAATTATTTGATTGAAGATAAAATAATATTTATATCTCAAAATATAATGAATAATTTATAAGTTAAAATTATAAACTTCAATCCTTATTATTATGAAAATTAGTTTAATTTTTTTATAATACATTAAATTTTGTGTAAAAATTAAATTAAATTTTCTCAAACATATTATAATATTGTTAAAATAAATTTTTTTAAAATAAACTGTTTACACTGTAAAAAAGTATATCCAAACATGCACTGACTTTTCACCCCCGCACAAATATTTAAGCTGCAAAAACTCAATGCTGATACATCATTTTTTTTTGGGCTGTTTATTATAAATTTGTTTCTTTTTGGTTGTTTCATATTGCATATTTGCATTGATTCTTAATTTTCGCCCCACCGAATATATTATTAAAGCAGCACAGGAAAGATGGTAACTTTTGTTGGGCTTTCTCATTTTGTACATGTTGGTCCATTAGTATGTTTTGTTAATCATTATGCCTCCAAATATGATTACGATCTTCAAATCACTTTGCCAGATCAAAACAGCAAATTACTTTGCAACTTGAGCACCACGCAACTCTAAAGCATGTCAAGATTCACTTTAACAACAATTCCTTGAAAATAGGAACACCAGAAAATTCCATACTTTCCTGATGCAACTTCACTGAAAATTACAATGCAATAGTGCAAATTAATATGTACAGAAATTTTACATTATCTCTATAAGTAGAAGATCCATCATTCCATCTAAAAAGGGATGCCAACCACAATGGACCAGTTAGGGGAAAGAGGTTTCAATTGTGTGGAAAGAAGATCTCATTCTGCTGTTTACCGAATGCACAACGTGTTCATCGGTGATCCAAATTATGCCCATTAGAGGCATTAATTTACACACTGCTAAATGATATGAAGCTTGATTATTGCCACAGATCAAAAAGAGAAACCATCATATTTTTCTAGTTACTTGTTAGATTATAGCCTGTCATTGATGCCAAAGGTGCAGGAAAGCATGGTTATGTTGGATAGGCCATGAAATGGGCTCTGGGCCACATGGTGCAGGAGCAGGGAGTGCAATGAATGTAGGAACTTGCTCGCCAGGCATCAACACTAATACACCTCTCCCATAAATAGTCATCTAACTTGAACACAAATAAAAACCAGTAGCTTACATTAGCATTCAAATAAAAGCATGAGCAGTCCATAGACTTGTGTCTGGATTTTGGTGAAAGGAGGATGAGTTAGCATGCAAATACATAGAATAGACAATTAACCCCTGTAGTAGGAGATGTCAACGGTTACCATGTGGCCATATCTACCATTCCATCACTGTGTTTTAAGTTAAACGTATACCATAGCTGCAGAAGGAAAGTAGCTGAAGACTATGACTATGTTAGCATATAAAAGTGACTGCTACATGAAACTAATGTATTACATTAAAAGGGAAAATTAGAGAACCATTTAAGAAGAAAAACATGTGCACACAATGTAAACAGTGCAGATTAGAGTATTAGATCATTCTTATTAAGTAAAAGTTTAACTGGTAGATATCATTATATGATACATGTGCTTAAGCATTGCCTAGAAAGGTAATAAAAGTTGGTACATACAGAAGTGGCCATCACTAAAGGCAAGTCAACTTAATCGTAGTAGGAATATGTTGCCACAATCATCACACCACCAAACTGATCACTTTTTAGAAGTGGAATTCAATCTTTAAACAGAAAGTGGATCAGATGCTATTTTGATCAAACATTGTAATTCAATCATCTGGGGGATGGGTAAAGGTTTATTGAGCATCAAGACTGATGGCTAGAAACTGTAGTCCTCAGTACATGAAGCATAAAACTATAATCAAGTGTGACAGAGTTCATTAGAGTTCCTTTTCCTCAGAAAATCCATGAGTGTGCCATAATCATGAGCAATAGTTCAAGAGTCTTCCTCTCAGAGCATAAATTGGAGAATTAATTTGCCCAATTTTAGAGCAGAATTGATCATGGATGGCACATCTAATGGAGTGTACCGTGCCTAAATTAACATGGAATAGTTAATTAAGAAACACTCTTCAATAAATTCTTCTATTACAGCTAGTAGCACTTAAGATTAAATTATGTTACAGAAGATTAGTACAATTTTTTGCTTCTCTGCTATGCCATTTGAAAGAAAAACACAAGCTACTAACATATAGCAGTCCCCATAAGACAAACAAACTAGTATGAACAGACAAAAAGTTACCCTAGCTAGTATCTCCCTTTTTGTCTACAATTAAGCATACAAAATTTAGAAAGTTGGTTATACATAAATAAACTACTATTTAAGATATGTACCAAAAACAACTACTATTTAAGATATATTGTCATACGAAAATGTTTGGAACCTAAAATCACTGAATTGAAGCTCTTTCAAACAAGATTTTTGGAGCAAAAATGATTTCACTTTTGCATTTACATTTGCCATGCAAAAAACTGAACATCCTATTCAGGTTGACCATGGTACAAAGCAAGAAATTTTACTACATGACCCATGAGGATCTACAAGACTGCAACTACACATATAGTTAATTCCATATGGTAGGATTAAAATTATTACTTGTGTGGTCTGCAAGCTTGTGACATTATGGCCCATGCACAATCAAAGTTATGGGAAAATCATAGTCAAAACTGCATCATTGTATTTTTTGGCTTTATAACAGCATGCCAAGAAAGTGAAAGAAAAGTCACAATTTCACCGTGAAGATGAATCAACTGCATTAGAAGTAAATGAAAGCAAAGGTAAGGGGGTTAGAGTGCACCTTGGGAGATGGATTCTCGAGCTTTCCTCCAAAATCCATCTGGCCTTCAAGATCCATTGGAGTTGGAGCACTGGATTCAGTTGATCTTTGCTTAAAAAACCTCTCAAAGATAGCCAGAAGAAGAAACATTGAAATGAGGATGGCAGTGGCAACGAACCCAAAAGACACCGCATTCACTGAGCCATCGAAATGCTTCCAATGCTCTGGTCTCTGAGTATTCAATGGTGCCACTGTTGGAGGAGGTGCGGCTTCAGCACCCATCACGGCATTAAATGGATTTTGCAGCACTAACTTGTTTGTTGCTCCACCTTGCTCATTACCAATTTTAAGACAGACTGAGAAACCAAGCTACTTTGTTTCCCCTTATAAGACCACACTATTCATGATGGAATTTGCTGTTAAAGGACGAGATATTGCTTGTCACTAGTCAGAGTCTCAGAGAGACGGTTGTCAAGGCCTCAGGTTGCAGGTTGCAGGTTGCGTTGCCATGCATGCCTATTGTAGGAGTGAACTGCAGCCTGCAGGGGACAAAGAAATGATGAGACAGAGGGAAATGATAAAGAAGGAACAGTAACTTTGACTCTCACTGTGGTATTGACGGAGAGCAGAGACCGGGGGTCTTAGAAGGTTGATATAGATGTAGTAGTTGAGAAAATGTTTGTATAACTTTGTTATATTTTTTAAAATATTTTTTTAATAATTTTTTTATTAGTTAATAAAAAAATTATTAAATAAAAAATTAAATATAACTAATATTTTAAAAATATAAAAAATATTTAATATTTTTTTATTTAATAATTAAAAAATTATTAAGAAGATAAATTAGAATGATCAATTATCTTTCTTTTTGTATACATACGATACATTAGTATATATAAAAAATTTCTCATAATAGTGGCTGCATTTATTGTATCAATTATCAACCTTTTCAAAATCTATAATTTTATATAATTATAAAAATATTTATGTCAGCAAAATTTTTATATTTTAAATAATAATATATGGTTGATCTTTCATTAATTTTTTTTTGCATACAACTTAGTACATATAAGTTATGTGAATTATACTAATTAATATTAAATAATTATATAAAATCTTGTGTCATGTAAATATTTTACATTTTAAAGTGATAATATAAGCATTAATTTATATACTTGACTTTTTATTCATAATAATCACATGACTTGAATTTGAATCTTGAATTTTTTTTATAATAAGCTAAAGTATTAATATATAATTGTTGATTAATTTAGTATGAAGAATGGAAAGACAAAGATGAAACGGTGATTAATTGGTCATGAGCAATGCATGAATTCCAAGTGTTAACTATGTATACTTAATACATACAAGAATCTCAGTTTTATCATGAAGAATGGAAGGACAAAGATGAAACGGTGATTAATTGGTCATGAAGGCTCCAATATCAGATAAAAAATCAACTTTCTTAAAATGCTTAAACTATTATGTAAATGCGAAAATTTAATTTTAATATCTAAAAATAACATTGAACAATGTGATGACAAGCATGACATGATTAAAACTTAGAATTCAATGCATTGTTTGAAATAATGGACCTGAAATCAACAAAGTGGCACTACTCAGTGTCTCACTTCACGTGCTGTTTGGCACCTGCGAGCGATGTGGCAGGTTGTTTTTTCATCCACGAGGATTGAAGTGGTGGCATTAGGGACGCTGTATATCACGTGATATCTATGCCCAGGATTTCACGGGCAATGGTCCCTAGCTACCACCAACAAGGACCAAACAGTGGTGGTACCGGTGGCCGTTTATCTGTGGTTTGGACTTTCGAGCTACTTTACTAGGCTGATAATCATTTTACTTCCATAGGTTTGAAATTTGAGGCTTGAATTTCATTTGGACTTTCCAGCCCAAATCTAAATGGTTTGTATTATTTTGTTTTTCATCAAGAAGGATTAAAATGGTAAATTTGGTATCAACCATGCAGTTCTTTCATTTCTAAAACTAAATGTATAGAAGATAAACCATGAAATTGGACTCTTTAGTTACCAGATATAAACTTTCTACGAAACAAGAAAGATTGCACAAAAATAAAAATCTATGAGAAACTAACAATGTAATTTTTTTTTTTGGGTACAAACTAACAATGTAATTTATTGACACTATGAATGAATCATATGGTACTACATATTTAAAAATCAGCTAAAACTTCTTATTATAAGTGAAAGAACTTATATTGCTGCAATCCTATATCATTTTCTTGTTTAACAATAATATAAAAAAATTTACGTTGCCACTATATTTAATTTAAATACAATATAAAAATGGACAATTTATATTAGGGGAGAGAATGACAATTGCCGTAAAAGTTGTGAGGACAAGTTCATAGTCTGGTCCATCTTTAAGCAAGGAGAGTAAAATTAGCTTGTCTTCAATGAAATCATTGACAGAGGGAACTGCTATTTTGTTTGTGTTTGTAAACTAGTATGAATTTGAACTAGGAGAAATCGGGTACTGCAGCAAATGTTACATTTTCCGGAGCTAAACGAGGATCCACAACAACTCCTATTCAGCTCTCACTTGCACCATATATATATATATAATCAGCACTGACCAAGGGCAAGCCATTAGCATTAATAATGCCTTAAGTAGTTTATTTAGGTAGGGTAGCTATATCCTCTCATTATGGAATATACACGAACTTAGCATTTGACCATATCTTCGGAATTAGACCAAACCAATTCACAGCTTCTAAGTGTGTGTTTGGATTGCAGTTAACAAATCCAAACACACTTTTGAAATTCTTGAAGGGCGTGAAATGATGTTTGACAAATTTTTTTTTCAATTGAGTTCAACGAAAAATACTTTCAAAAGTACGTTAGAATGAAAGCAAGAATTTTTTACTTTTTCATTGGCAAAAGTCCGTTGGAGGATATTTTCTCTTTTAATCTTACATCAAAAGTGATTTTAATCTTTCATTTAAACATCATTCATTTTATCAAACTCACTTTTGAGACAAAAGTTCCTAAACATAAATCATGTTACTACAAACTTATTTTTAACCAAACTAAAATTTACAAATACACTTTCAACCAAACTTAAGTTTACCAATTACAAACTAAACACACACTAAAACCTTGCAAGCAGCTTCAATTTTTGAACCAAAGCAAAGATGGGTTTGCTGAGATAATATATATCTAGAATATAATTTTAAATCCTCATAATCAATTATCCTAATATTTTTTAATTATTAAATGAAAAAATATTAAATACTTTATATGTTCTTAAGATATTAAATGCATCTATAATGTTAAACAATAGCCAATGATTTCATCAACAATATTGAACAAGGAAAATGATCATTAATACAAAATAATTTTTGTGAAAAGGCTTACGGACCACTTATGATTTTTTTAATATTTATATTTATTTGATGTATTTTGTTTTGAAATCGGCACATATTGGCACTGTTCACTCGTGAATGCGATTCGTAGAATTTCGTAGCATATAGCATTGCGGAAAAAACTCTTTTTAATAATTTTAAATTGCTTGATCATAGCCTCTCTTAATTGATAAGATTCAAATCTCCTTATTAGTTGTTACTGCATTGTTTGAGAAGATTATTCAAATTAACATGTGTTGAAATTTCTTTTATTATTAATGATTTGATTTGTGTTGTTTATAGAAATAAACTCTTTTGCCTCTTTATTTTAAAAAGTTAGGCACTTTTAAGAGAGAATAAAGACTCCCAAAGGTATATATAACAAAAAAAAAAAAAAAAGACTCCCAAGGATAAAAATGTGATGTTCTACTGCCAAACTAAAACTAGAGAAGACCAACAACTAAGCTGGCAAGTATTGGGTGAAACAGCAACCATCAAAAATAAAAATAGCACTTATGCATTTTTGTGTGGGTTTGCTTTCCATGAATTAAAGAAGATTATTCTTGAATCTTTTCACTCACCAACTGCTAACTGAATTAAAGGAAAGCCTTTTACTACAAAAAGGAAGCCTTGAAAAAGATCAACGTCATTTCTTGCTAAAAGAAAAAAGAGGAAGTGTTGCATTCTTATCATATTTTGTTCTTCATTCTTAGAGCTTTATATTTGCTTATATAATCTAAAGAGAGAGTTGTAATTTTGTTGTAGTTCGATGTATAAGAGCATTTAAAAAAGAGGATCTCTTGTTATGGTGAAAAAGAAAGAAAATGTGGATAACATTTTAAGAGTTTCTTTTCGATCTAAGTACTTTATTTCAGGATGAGATAAGAGAGATTTTGGTAGTATCATTGAGAGAAAGAAATAATTGTTACTCTACTTTGGGAATAAAAGTAGAGAAAAGTTTGCCAAACTCTTTGTAAACAAAATTTCAACCAAAGGTGAAAAAAATATCAAGTAGTTGCCTGGGAACTGTACCTAAGTTACAAATTGTAGTCAAACTAATTAGTCTAAATTTGTTTGTGCATTTCTCTCAACTCTATCTTCTTTATTTTCAAACATTCATATTACTTATGTTTGCATTTGTATAATTTTTTATTTTATAATTTTTTACTATTGAACATATAGAATCAATTTACCTTCTCTTAGTTCTATCATGTTTTTTTTTTTCAATTCACCTTCTCTTAATACTATCATGTTTTTTTTAAAATAGATATTGCACTTTAAAAAAAACCCAAATTCCAGTTGCCAAGGTCCTCTGATCTGATGTATATATACTCTTGGATTCATTTAATTCAATGTTACTGTGTGACGCATGACAATGCTAAATAGGCTCTTAGTGTTACTGTGTGACCCATGACAATGTTGTTGAATCCTTAATCCAACATTGGCCTTATATGTGCATAATTATGTATTGTGGATTGTCACTTAAGGTTGAACCCAATTAAAAGTGATCTGATAAGGTTTGGATTATTTGGGCTTTAATATATCTAATAAGATATCAGCTTTCAATGTGTAGAGACTAAAGGGTAATTCTATTTTTGCGATGGGTTAAAATAGAAACGCCAATAGATAACCCTAGGGTTGTCTATAAAATAGGTGATGGTCCTCGGGTCACACGTATCGTTCTCATCTTTCCCGACATCTCATCATCAGAAAGAAGTAGAGGGAAAACTAAAAGGTTCTCTCAGGGAATACGTGTAGATCTGGAAGACCAAACCGCATGACTCTGAAGAGTTATTGGTCATCATGAATTTAGGTATGCTTCCGTACAATTTCCTAATGATCAATATGATTATTTTCTAAGTTATAAATGATTATTTTCATCTAAGGGGTTTATTCCGGTTCCAACAATTGGTATCAGAGACAAGTTATGTTTGATCATTAAAAAATTCTTTATTTTCTTTATGAATCTAGTTATAATTTATACGATTTAAAATTGAATTAAGCTGTGATTTTCTGGATATTTGCGTGTTTTTCAATTGTATATCTGTGTGTTTTCTGATCTATATTATTTGGATTTGGATTAGAAATCAGAGCACCACACTGTTTCCAGCGTCTTTTGCCTACTTACGTAATTGATTCTTTTTTATTTACGTGTATCATTGTAAATTTGATTTGCGCAAATATCTTGATCATGAATTCAGTTTCGAATACGTATGCGCTTGTAGCAATGTATATTCCTTGGTCAAACGTGTTACAGCTTCTTTATTATATATGGGTTTATAATGAACAATTATTATTATATTAAAGGAAATATTAAAATTACTTTAAAGGTATAGTATGACCAGGAACTAATAAATGTAATAATCTGGTATTGATTGTAAGTATATATTATTCTGGAAATCACACACACAAACGTAGATTGATTTTATTAAATTGTATGTATTGTTTCTAAAAAATTACAAGTGTTATATGTTTATTTTGGGTATATTTTTAGCCATCCTAAATTCAAATATTGGAAAAGTTTATATATATTTTGGGATAAATTAATTGAAATAACATGTCACCAAAGTGACCTCTCTTGTGGAGATTAATTTATTTTAAAATATAAAAAGTTGTGTGCTTGTAATTTATGTAGATACTGGTCGGCCCAAATATAACACCCCAAAATTTCCTATCTTGTAAACAGTAATTTTGACAGTTAATAGAATTTTACTATTTAGTAATTTCTGGATACTGTAAAATTATTTTGATTATTCCGTCAACGTATTTGATCGTTTTGAGTGATTTACTCCGTGTCAGGAAAATAATAATTTTTGGGTCGGAAAAAATCTTTCTGTATTTATTTCTCTTGACTGTTAATTATTTTTAACAATCTGACTTGATTTTCATACATTTTCTAATATTTGTGATTTTTGTAGATGATTATGAATTTTTTCTGTATGTGGGCTCAGGTGGTCCTATGTGGGCCCGGGTGACCTTACGTAGGTCCAGGTGGGTCCCGCAAAGTGAAAAATTTTTTACGCATAGAAAAATTTGTACTGTTTAGACGGAGACAGAGGATCTTACTAAACCTGAATCCGAAAACAGTTTTAAAAATTTTCTTGTATTGTGTTTGATACTATATTTAATTATCGGGCGATAAAAATACAGTAAATATATTCTTTCGTGAAGTTTTTAGTAGATAAAAATAGAAATTATATTACTTAAGTCAACATTGGTGGTTTGGATATCCACAATTTATTTAATTAACGATGGAGACTTGATCTTGATTTAATCAACGGTTGAGAAATAAATAAAGAAACATTGGATGCTAACCATTGATCTAATCAATGGTAGAGATTTAATCTAGACAAGCTTAATAAGAAAGGCTTCAATATCAACCGTAGATTTAATCAACGGTGTAGAATTGGTCTTGTAAAGTAACAAGGACCATTTATAACCATTGGATTTAGAATTGATCAAGGGTGGAGATTTAGTCTTAAAAAGTGAAAAAGATCATTTATGATCATTGGATGAAGAATTAATTAAGAGTGGAGATTTGGTCTTAAAAAGTAACAAAGACTAATTATGACTCTTGGATTAAAAGTAAGAAGGAGTAATCTTGATCCTTCATTTTGGAGACACATCTAATGGTTAGAATTTAAAGGAAAAAGATCTAATGGCCTAGATTAAGTCTTATAAATCAAAAGTCTACCTAAATCCTAACCATTGAATTAATCAATGGCTAGAAATGTTCCAGATGGTGACTAATAATGATGACAATTTCATGAATGCATTAGGAAGAGGGGGACGATTTTGGAGAATGCATAGGAAGGAGGAGACAACTTTGAATAGGCTTTTTAGTAAAGAAAAAAAGATGAAGTTAATAATAGTAGTTTGAATTTGATTAGTAACTAATTAATCTTAATTTGGTTAATCTAATGGCTTAATTAACAAGTTAAGTAAACTAATTTAATTGTTAATTGGTTATAATTTAATTCTTAATTAGATATCCTAATTTTAATTAGAGATTATAATATATGAAATAATATGTTTAATTAATTAGTTATATAGTTAGAATGTTAATTAAGATTAATTAAGAAATTTAACCTAACTAATTACCTAATTAATTAGCATACAATTAGGTGTAAATTGAAAACAATAAATTTCCTAAAACCCCAAAGTGTCCCACGGTTTTGGCACCAGCTTGGGAGGCTTCTACATGAATCTTGAACTATCTATAATAGTCATGCAAGTCAAATTGATGACCTATGCCATGTGCTACTCCATGTGCATCCAATTGGTGATATTTTGAGTCAAGTATATCACTTAATCTCTCTAAAACTCCCACGACAGCAGCACCTTTAATTTACTCTCCCAATATTCATTTTTCTATTTCACCAAAAAACTTTCATCAAATTCTCTCAAATTCTCTCAAAGTTCCAAGAACACAAAACAACCATTTTCCTTCCTTTTCTCACCATATGGTTCGGCCAAGCAATCCACAAGTACCATTACTCACCTATAATTTTCACTCACATTATTTCCTAAAGTTAAACAACATTCTAAACACTTTCCATTTAGAAAGTTTTCCCAAAATCTCACTTTAAGTGCTTCAAAATCCCACTTTTACCTTCCTTCCTTGGAGGTAAACTTTGATTTCTATGGTTTAAATTCATGTTTATGATTTTCTAAACCATGTTTGTTCCATGATTTGTTTAATTTAATCCAACCATAAATCTTGAATCTACATGATATTCTAAGCAACTTTCATGTTGGAGATTTTCTCTAAATCATTCATCTTCATGGACTTTCTTCAAGATCAAAGTTATTGAATTTTTGAGGTGAAGTATAAGAAGACTTCATTTCTTCTCTTCTTTTTCATGATCTAAACTATGTTTGATCTATGGTTCCTCTTAATCAAGCTTAGTATACTAATTTCTATATATTTTGTTTTGTATTTGAGAAGCCCTTGGTGGTGAAGGACTTGGAAAAAGAAGGAAATCAAGAAGTTTTTGAGGATCTTCAAGAGGTAAGAGGGAGATCCATCTCACCAATCAAGCATGGTGGTGAGAGATGGTCTTATATTTGATGGATGGTGAATCCATGTGAGGATTCATATCTATGGTCATGTAATAATTTATATGTGTTTATGAGCTTTGATTAATTGCCTATGCATAATATATACTTTGCATGAGTTTATGATTTTGATGGTATGCTTATACTATGCATGATGATAATATGACATACTTTTGATATATATATATGATGTGTATGTATGTGTATGCCATGATTTGGTGATGGAAAGAAAATTAATTTTGGTCTCAATGGCCAAGGAAGGACTACGGTTTTGATGCCCTTTATTAGGGTTCATATTAAAATTTTTCAAGAACAAGGGAATTAATTTTTGGTCCCTAGAAACATGGTAAATATCGGTTAAGACACCTCAAGATAGGTGTTCATAAATGAATATTTTCATGAATGATGAAAATGAATGTTTAGAAAAATAAGGAAAATAAACAAAGAGTTTATTTTTCAAAGAGTACAAGAATATGATTTTTGAAGAATTTTTATTGATTTATTTTGTGTAAAAAGTTTCTAAGTATTTTACAAAACATGAGATTTAAATGAAAATAGCAATGATGATTTTAAGAATTTGCAAAGAAAGTGAAAAAGGATTTGCAAAGAAAGTGAAAAAAAAAGATTTACAAAGAAAATAAAAATGAATTTGAATAAATGGGTTTGGTTTTATAACCATAAGTCTTGCGGTTTTGAAAACAAAATTTTTAATGATTTTATTTGTGTAAAATCATATCAATTTAGAAAAAAAAATATTTGATGGTTTCAATAGTCATGTCCATGTTTTCGAAAGCTTGTAATGCATTGATTTTGATGAAACAAAATGATTCTCCAAGTGAAAATATAATTAATTTAATACAAGAAATTTGAAAAGAGAATCAGAGTATTTTAGCACTTGAGAAATGAATTTTTATGTAAATGAAAAAGAGAGTTGCAAGTGAGCCTCAATTTATTTTAAAAAGAATTTATTAAAATCCCGTTGAATTTTGGAAAGCGTTAGTAATTTTTAAAGTTAGAAACATTGATTTAATTCAATGGAATTGTGAATTTATGAAATATACTATGAAAAATAATTTTCTTGAATAAGAAGATATATTAAATGAAATAGAAAGTTATATTATTTTGAGGAATGTTGATTTGGAAATGATTTGAAAAAATGGAGAATATAATGGTATTTTAAAAATTTATTAACGCATAACTTATTTTTGAGTTTTGAAGTACGTTAGAAAATGTTAAGTTTTGAAATGTTGATTTATATCAATGAAAAAGTGATTTTTTGAATTATATTTTGAAAAATGATTTCTTGAGTAAAGAAATGTGAAAAAAGATTTTCTTGAGTAAAGAAAATGTGTTAAATAAAATATAAAGTTATTATTTTGAGAAAAGTGAAATGAAATTTTTGAAGAAATGAGAAATATTTTCTGTAATGGAATTGTGGTGAAAAAAATTATTTACGTATCTTAAAAACATAATTTTTAAAGTACGTGGTTTGAAATACAGTAAAATATTTCTAAGTGTTTGGAAATATAGTAAAATATTTTTACGTAATTTGAAATATGATAAAATATTACTACGCTATTGGAGATGCATTGAAACATTTTAAGTGATTTGAATTACGTTTAAATATTTTATGTAATTTGAACTACTGTTGAAAAATCACTATATGATTTAAAAGTGATAGAATATTTTTACGTGATTGTGAAAATGACGAAAAATCATTATGTGATTTGGAAAGTGTTTTAAATATTTTGAGAATGATGGAAAATGTTTTATGCGACTTAAAAGAATGATTTTTAAGTTACGCGATTTTGAAAATGATGGAAAATCATTATGCAATTTGAGAAACGTATATTTTTATGCGATTGAGAAAAATGTTAAAAAATTTTAATACATGATTTAAAGGTGCAACAGAAGAGTTGCAGTATTGTGAAAACGTAACAGAAACATTTTGGAATTGTGAAAACGAAATAAAAATGTTGCGCAACTTTGTGAAAATACGACAAAAGAGTTTTATAACTATGAGAATGTGATAATATGATTTTCCTGTTGAAAATACAGTATAAATACTATAGAATCAGTATATGGATGCTGTATGAGAAAATGACATGTTTTGCCTATGATTGGCATTTGGTGCATTATACATGCATTAGAAAGATATGTCTGTGATTGGATTTGGTGAATTATACGTGCATTGAAAAAATATGTGTTGAAGCATATGATTACATTGAACAAATGAAATTGAAAAGATTTGGCCCTTTGGGGTTGGACTTGCACTGATATATTCGTGCATTGTATAAAATATAGCTAATATCTATTATGACCTTTGTGGTTGAAGAGGGAATGAGAATTGATAGTGAGGTCTATGATGGATCTTGGGGGCGTCGAGGCACGGCGGTCCGACCGCGTGGACGGTTAGCGAGTACCACTGTGCCACTTGGCGTCTGCAAGATTCGTTACAACGCATTGATGATACCCGACAAGAACACGATTCTTTTCAACGACTGGGAGATTGTCTTTGGGTTAAGGCTGACAATTAACCAGAGCATTCTTCTCGAAATTGTGAAAACCTCTATAGAGTTGTTTTTGATAAACTGAGTCTTTGTACATATGCATAAATCTGAGCATTTATATCTGTGTGATATATTAATTAAGGAATATTGGTTATTGGTTATGACAATTGTTTTGAGTACTTGGATGATGATTGAACTGATAAATGATTAAATGATGATAGTTGATTAATGCTTGATAGCATGATTATGGTATAATCTATCGTATGATATTCTTGTTTGTGTTATCTCTATCTTTGCCGCCATGTTGGTATTGGTGTAGGTGATTTCACCTCTTTGTTATATTGTTTTGCTTTGTCTGTATTGTTAAAATCAAATAATAAAAGGATCGAGTTGTCTTAGATATAACGGGCGACGGATACTCTGAGATTGGTGACAACAATAAGGAATAAACATTCAAGACTTGAAGGTGTGCAGTGCTGATAAAGGAACAGATGTCTGATGCATCAAGATGGACAGAAAAAGGAATAAGTATGTTAAAGTTTCTCGTTAGTGTTGTACCATGCTATTAAGTAGGATCCGTCATGGGGTTTGCTACTATTAAAAAAAAAAAAAATCTATTAATTTTATATTTCTCTTTAAATTGTGATATTAATTGGTGTCAATATTGCATAATAAATGGCTGAAATATGATTTTCAATATTAACTAATATTTTTAGTAAATTTACGTTTCAGTAAAGAAAAAATTTTGAAACCCATCTTTTATAACTCAAACTTTGTGCCAACTTTTTTTCAGATTATGAGTCGGGAGTCAGAAATGTGATGCCCTAAGGAGGGTGTTACACCAAAGGAAGATGAGTATTTTGCAGAATTGTAAATGCATTTGTGGTGATAAATGCGTGATAATTATTCGATTTTACATGTGAATAATGAATCGGCTCAAAGGAAGATTTATTGTTTGACATTTTCTTATTATCAGTGTTTGATTACTACGCCAAAGTATCACTGAAAAGTTAATATTTTGTCCAAAGATAAAATGTTAATAGATTTCTGGTATCTTGAGATGGGGTTTACATTATTTGAATTTAGTATTACTTTGATTTTGAGACTTATTTGAGCAAATTTTGTTTGTTTATTGTTCTCTATTCAGCTATGAATGATTCTGCTAGTATTACTGTCAACATTAACTCTATTCCTACGCTGAATGACTCAAACTTCAAATCCTGGAAAGAAAATATCTTGATAGTTCTTGGAGTAATGGACATCGACCTTGCGTTAAGGGTTGACTCTCCCCCACCTCTTACGGATCAGAGTACCTTTGAAGATAAGAGGGAGATGAAAAGGTGGGAGAGGTCAAATCGCATGAGTGTGATGATCATGAAGAAGATTATTCCAGAAGCATTCAGGGACACAATATCTGAAAAGATAACTACAACTAAGGAGTTTCTTGCAGATATTGAAAAGAGGTTTGTCAAGAATGAAAAAGTTGAAATAGGTACGCTCTTGACAAAACTAATTTCAATGAAGTATATGGGTAATGGCAACATCAGGGAGTACATCATGGAGATGTCTCATATTACTTCAAAGCTAAAAGCACTTAAGCTAGAACTCTCTAAGGACTTGTTGGTACATCTGGTTCTGATATCTCTTCTGACACAGTTTGACCAGTTTAAGGTGAGCTATAATTGTCAGAAAGAGACTTGGCCTCTAAATGAGCTCATCTCACATTGTGTTCAGAAAGAAGAAAGGTTGAAGCAAGACAAGACAGAAAGTGCACATTTTGACTCTACCTCAAAGTATAAGGGCAAGGGACTGAAGAGGAAGATGGATAAAGAAGCTGTAGATACGGCACCTCAAAAGAAACAACAAAAGAAACCAAATGAATCAGGAGGTAGTGGTTGTTTCTTTTGTGGAGCTGAAGGGCATGTGAAGAAGTATTGTAGTAACTATCACGCATGACGTACTAAGAAATGTATGCTTCTTAATTTGGTTTGTTCTGAGGTTAATTTAACTTCGGTGCCTAAACACACATGGTGGATAGATTCTGGTGCCACAACTCACCTCAGTGTGTCTACGCAGGATTACCTGAATTGCAAAAAACCAAGTGATGGTGAAAGATACATCTATGTAGGTGACAGCAAGATGGTTCAAGTTGAGGCAATTAGATAATTTAGATTATTGTTAAAGACTGGATTTTATTTGGATCTTGATGAAACATTTATTGTACCATCTTTTAGACAAAATTTGATTTTTATTTCTGCTTTGAACAAATTTGGTTATTCTTGTTCATTTGGGAATGAAAAATTTAGTTTGTTTCATGATTCAAAATTGGTTGGTTCTGATTCTTTGTCAGGTTACGATAATCTTTATTCGCTTGATACGATTGCTTCGTTTAATGAATCTCTGCAATTAAGTACACGAGGCATAAAGAGAAAGTTAACCGATGAGAATTCAGCTGCGTTATGGCATAAGAGATTAGGTCACATCTCTAGACGGAGAATAGAGAGAGTTGTGTCAAACGAAATTCTAGAACCCTTAGATTTTGCAGATTTTGATATTTATATCAATTGTATTAAGGGCAAACAAAACAATAAAAGGAGATTTGAGGCCAATAGGATTTTGGACGTCTTAGAACTTATACATACAGATATTTGTGGGTCATTCTCTACGGCTGCTTGGAATGGTCAACAATATTATATAACGTTCATAGACGATTTTTCAAGATATGACTACATTTATCTCATTAATGAAAAGGTAAAGTCATTGTATTTGTTCAAAAATTATAAGGCTGAAGTTGAGAACAAACTCAACAAAAGAATCAAAAGTGTCAGGTCTGACCGTGGTGGTGAGTACTATGGCAGATATGACGGTTCAGGTGAACAATGTCCAGGACCTTTTGCTAAATTCCTAGAGGAATGCGGTATCATCTCACAGTACAATATGCCGGGCTCGCCCACTATGGATGGTGTTGCTGAAAGATGAAACAGGACGCTTAAAGACACAATAAGAAGTATGATTAGTCATTCTACCTTACTATAATCACTTTGGGGAGAAACACTTAAAACTGTAGCATATATCCTCAATAGAGTTCCAACTAAAGCAACTACAAAAACCCCTTACGAACTTTGGATAGGCAAAAAGCCTAGTTTAAAGCATTTGCATGTTTGGGGTTATCCAGCTGAAGCAAGGCCTTATAGGCTAAATGAAAAGAAATTGGACTCAAGGACGGTCAGTTGCTATTTTATTGGATACTCTGAAAGGTCCAGGGGTTACAAGTTTTATGATCCAACAACTAAGTCAATTTTTGAATCGAAAAATACCCGGTTCTTTGAGGATGTTGAGTTTGCCGAGAGAGATATAATTAGGGACATTGTCTTTGAAGATGAATATGTTGATATTTCCACATGTGTTATTAATATTGTTCAGGAACCTCTTCCTGACCCTGTTGAAGACACAATAGATCAAGACAATGTTGAACCTCCCATGCAAGAAATTATTCCAGAAGAACAAACTCTTCCACCTCAAGAACCTATGCCATTAAGGAGATCCGCGAGAGAAAGGAGAAGTGCAATACCAGATGATTACATTGTATTTCTCCAAGAACATGAGGTTGACATTGGAGTGATGAAAAATGATCCGATCAACTTCCCTCAAGCCATGGAAAGTTCTAACTCTCAAAAGTGGATTGATGCCATGAATGAAGAGATTAAGTCCATGAAGGACAATGACATTTTGGATCTTGTCCCATTGCCTGAAGGTGTAAAACTCATTGGTTGCAAATGGATATTTAAGATCAAGAGGGATTCAAAAGGCGATGTTGAAAGATTTACACAGAAAGAAGGCATTGACTATAAAGAGATTTTCTCTCCAGTATCTTCGAAGGACTCTTTCAGGACTATAATGGCATTGATGGCGCATTTCGATCTTGAGTTACATCAGATGGATGTAAAGACGGCGTTTCTCAATGGTGACATTGATGAGACAATCTATATGGTGCAACCAGAAAACTTTGTTTCGAAAGACTCAAAGAATATGGTTTGCAAACTTAAGAAATCCATCTATGGGCTCAAGCAAGCATCTCGACAATGGTATTTCAAGTTTCATTAAGTAATCATCTCATTTGGTTTTTGAGGTGAATTTGGTAGATGACTGTATATATCATAAATTCTATGGGAGCAAGTATATTTTTCTAGTTTTATATGTTGATGACATTTTGCTTGCCAGCAATGATATAGAATTATTCCATGAAACCAAGAGATTTCTAGCTTAGAATTTTGAGATGAAAGACCTTGGTAATGCATCTTTTATATTGGGCATACAGATACACCGAGATCGTTCTCGAGGTATTCTTGGATTGTCACAAAAAATACTATATTGAAAAGGTTCTCAAGAGATATGACATGCAAGAGTGTAAACCAGGTGATACCCTTGTGGCTAAGAGAGGCAAGTTTAGTCTCAATCAGTGTCCTAAGAATGGCTTTGAAGAAAAGGAAATACAGAAGATTCCCTATGCATCAGCAGTAGGGAGTCTGATGTATGCTCAGGTTTGTACGCGTCCTGATATTGCATACATTACAGGGATGTTGGGTAGATACTTGAGTAATCCAGGATTAGACCATTGGAAAGCAGCCAAACGGCTCATGCAGTACTTACAGAGAACGAAAGACTATATGCTCACATATCGGAGGTCGGATAAGCTTGAGATCGTTGGTTATATTGACTCTGATTTTGCTAGATGCCAAGATAGTATGAAATCTACATCGGGCTATATATACCTACTAGCTAGAGGTGCTATTTCTTGGAAGAGTTCTAAACAATCTCTTATAGCCTCTTCTAATATGGCAGTAGAGTTCATAGCATGTTATGAGGCGTTCAATCATGGAATTTGGCTGCGAAATTTTGTCACGGGGCTGCGCATAGTGGATGGTATTGAAAAATCACTCAAGTTATTTTGTGACAATAAATCAGCAGTTTTATTTTTCAACAACAATAGGAGCTCAACAAAGTCGAAGCACATAGACATCAAGTTCCTTGTTGTTAAAGAAAGAGTTCAAAGTGAACAGTTATCTATAGAGCCTATCAGAACAAACTCCATGGTTGCGGATCTGCTTACTAAAGGGTTACCACCCAAAATGTTTCATAAGCACACTGCTCATATGAGTGTTATGTCATTAAGTAATGTTCAGTTTTAGTGGGAGTTTATAACTTTTAAATGCTTTTATAATATAGACTTTTTTGTTTATGTATGGTTTAAGAATATTTTCTGCAGAAATAAAGTTTTGGTATATTGACACTCTAATTTTGTTATGCTTTGATCTCACTAAGGTTTAAGGAGGACCAATTGGAATTAAACATGTTAAGATCACATCACATGAAAATTCCATGCTACACATTCATATCATGATCCATGTCATTCATTTGTATCAGCATATGTGACCATTGATGGGTTGAGTTACGATAATTGTAGTGAAGACTGCTTTGATCCTATGTTGGTACGATTGATGGACCGGATTGGTTATAGATACTTTCGGTAATGACAATAACATTGAGCTCATATGGTTAATTTTGCAATACATAATTATAAGGTTACACATATAGTCCAAGTGGGAGATTGTTGGATCCTTAATCCAACATTGGCCTTATATGTGAATAATTATATATTGTGGGCTATCACTTAAGGTTAACCCCAATTAAAAATGACCTGATAAGGTTTGGATTATTTAGACTTTAATATATCTAATAGGATATGGGCTTTTAATGTGTAAAGACTAAAGGGTAATTCTATTTTTGCGATGGGCTAAAATAGAAATGTCAATAGATAACCCTAGGGTTGTCTATAAAATAGGTGATGGTCCCCGGGTCACACGGATTGTTCTTATTTTTCCTGAGATCCCATCATCAGAAAGAAGCAGAGGGAAAGTTAAAGGATTCTCTCAGGGAATACGTGTATATCTGGAAGACCAAACCGCACGACTATGAAGAGTTATTGGTCATCATGAATTCAAGTACGCTTCTGTACAATTTCCTAATTATCAACATGATTATTTTCTAAGTTATAGATGATTGTTTTCATTTAAGGAGTTTATTCTGATTCTAACAAATGCTAAATAGGCTCTGGTGGTTTTAGGAATGACACTCTCAGTGGACCAGTTTTGCATTGGACTTAACTGCATAAAACTTTTCCCGAAAAAGCAAGGCAAGACGCAGCAAAGTCATTTTTCATAATATTAACTACAAGACATAGGTGGAATAATTAATCGAAATAATGTTTACACCACATTTTCTATTACTTATAATTCAATGGTGTAGACAGTGCATGAAACTCAAACATCACTTTGCCGTGCACATTCTACCCGTATTTGTGTATCAAACAAAATCTTTTGAAAAACATCTCCACAACCACAAAAAAAAAATAGAAATAAAAAAGAAATATATGCTCGGAAAATGACCCTTTTAGATAGGTTTCCAGAAAATGACAATGCAATGCTCTCAAGTTGCAATAAGGAGGAAAAAGAAGTCTGGGTTGGATTTTCCAATGAATTCAACGATGAAAAAACTGAACATATATGTACCACATACATAAGTTCAAGGGCGGAGCTAGAGGATTTTGTTGGGTGGAGGGGGACTTTGTTTTGGCGATTGGGTGGGGGGTGTAGAAATCTTTTAAAAAGAAATAGTTTAAGAAAAATATATTATAATATTGTTGAGCTGTTGAAGGGAATAGTTCAAACTTCAAAGTAAATAAAGTCATTGGTAAAAAATATTGCCATCGTAATATAATTTTTTACTATTATATATTGCACTGATTACAGTGTTTTGTTATAAAGAGGAGACACTCTCCATCCCTTAAATTCTCCCATTATTTTATCGTCCTCTCTAAATACCTAATACTTTTTCATTATCTTGAAGTGAAAAAGATTATGAAATTAGATGAATATATAGCGAAAAGTATGAATAAGACTATTACTGGTTGAATAAACCATTACTGTGTTAACAATTTAACTTATAACCTACAACAATACCCCTCAAAAAACACTACCACCCGTCCTAGTTCCTTTTCCTTTTTGGTATACTAATAAACCGTGGCACGCAACCACAAACTTTTTTCTTCTTGGTTCTTTTGAACTCTTTTTTACTTGGAGTTTTTTTTTTTGTCTTTAACTAGAAGTATCCACTGTCGATAGCAGTGACTAATTTCCAGTAGAAAAGCTAAAGGCACCACTTAAGGTGGGAGTCTCCTTCCAGCTTAGATTTTTTCCATATGCAAGGGCTAAGATTCGAATTTCAGACCACTTCTTTAAGGGAAGAGAGCCCCAACCAGCTTAACCCAACCCAAGTTGATTTTTCTACTTTCAGTTTAAAACTAAATTTTGGTTAGATACAAGGACTTGGAACTGCTCTTTCACATAAAGTGTTTTTTCGCAGGCTCTTTAACTCCGACATTATAGAGATATTTTAATTAATGAACTCAACCTTATTTATTACTTGAACCACATCTCTAAATTCATACTTAGTCTATTTAATAATGAATAAGATTACATTTATTTGCACATCAAAATCATCTATTATATGATTAATTTACATAACCTGTAAGGCCTGTTTAACATATCGTTTTAGGTTTAATAGGATAAACTAATATAATATACTATGACTTTATCAATTGTTTGATACAAATATTGTATTGTATAAAACTTATCCATCAAATTTTCTTATACATTAAAATGATGAATAATTTAATCAAATATTAAGAGTGAAATTAGACTTAATTAAATTTTGATGTATAAAAACTTCTATAAAGACTCTTCTATTATATTATAATTTTAAATATCTTAATATTTTAAACCCTTACGTATTAGGCCTTATACTATTATATTATCAAGTCTTTTAATATTAGATTTTATCTTATTCTTTATATTAAATTGACATGTAAACACATGCTTTTATGCAGAAAAAGAAAATGATTTCTATATAAATTCAAATAATGTAAAGATTATTCCAAACTTTTATCAGTAATATCTGCTAACCATATCGCGAAAAAATAATATAAGAATAAAAATGAAGTAAAAGTTACTTCAAATTTTTTATGTGAAAATAACATTATATAATATATCAATAGAAAATCCTGCTTAAAGCTCTGCTAAAATATCCAAGAGCCTTATCTTTATACATAATAATTTAATTCAATTAGGTCCGTAAAACAGTCTGCGTATCATCATAAAGGCAGACTCTATCCATGCTATCAGCTTCCTGCTTAACGGTTGCAAGGAGACCCACCTTGTGCCCCTCTAGCTAGGTTCTAGTTAAAACAATCATCTATCTTCTCAGCCAGAACTAGGAGGTGCGTTGGCAGCATATCTATCTTAAAGCCAAGGTGTGATAATCTTGCTAAAATGATAAGCATGGTCACACATTGCAGATGGGACAGGTTTTAAATCAAGTGCCGTTGGACGTGATTGGCCATTACAGATAAGATTCATCTGAAATCATAATTTATTTTTATTGCGATCGTAGACGGTAAAATTTAGATGTAAAGGAAAATAAGTTAAATTTTTATTTTAAATTTAAAAGTTATAAAGTATTACATGATAACATTTTATTTATTCTTCTATTTTCAAAAAAATTTCACGTTACAAAAATGTTTACTTAGAATGAAAAAAAAAAAAACCCTTCTTCGCTCTATCTAATCCACTCCATCCAAGTATATCCTTTGTATGTTTCCATTTCTCTATATGCAGCAGACACGACCAGTGAAGTATATGGTACTGGCAGGTTTGGCCTTTCTACTTGTAGGAACCTTTTCTTGACCCTGTTTTTTAATAAATAAATATACTTAGTAATTAAGAGGAAGTGGTTGATGGCACTGGAAGAATTTCCCCTTTTACAACTGGACATGTGATAAATAAAGGATTCCAAACAAAGGGAAAGAGACAACAAGTGAAAAAGCCAGCGCATTGAAAAAGGATTAAAAGTTGTTATTTAGCATATTCAGTTCCAAAATTGACGACGTGGATGGCCAAAAACACATTTGAAGAGTCGTCAACAACAAACACTGCAGGCCGAGAACTTGATAACGCCTAATCTTTTGTGTGCTTTAATCAGAAATTCTTATATATATATATATATATATATATATATATATATATATGCCAATAGATAATAAGGGGATTGAACTGACTTTGACAAATTAGAGGAATTGAAATCGAACCCAGACTTCCACCTCTGGTAAGACAGAGAAATACTATTTAAACTACAATTCATTGGTCATGAAAATTTGTTATATATTTTTAAAGTAAAAACTTTTTGTAATATTAAAAATTAATTAAATTTATGTGAGTAATTATTATGCAAAAAATTTAATTAAAATAAAAAATTAACTCACATAATTGAAGTAATATACATTTAAAAATATAAAATAATAAATATCTCTTGTTTTGCGACAGTAGTGGAGTTGAGTTAAGTTCCAAAATCTAGAAGTTACTTTAATAATTAAAACATTATAATATAGATTGGTATAGTTAATTTAAAATCCCTTATTTATAACAAATTTTTTTTATTTTGATCCACTAGTCATATAGTCACAATTTAAACTATTAGTTACAAATAAGAAAATAAGATAAAACTATAATATAAAATTATCCTTTGGTGATTTAGCCACCAATTTTCTTGAAATATAAAGGTTCACAAAAAATATTCTTCCAAATTTTGCAACCTTCACGGTAAAAGTAAGAGACGATAGAGTTATATTTTTGACCAACAAAATTTGATTTTTTTTATTAAAATTTTATCATTTGTGAATTCTCTCAAATGATAATAAAGAAGATACTTTTTCTTTTAACAGAAAAAGAAAAAGAGTCAATAAAAGTCTTGCTAAACTATTCAAGATTTCATTCCATCCTTCCTCAAGCCCAACAAAATAACATACTATTGTACATAGCTAAAATAAAGAGAAGAAAAAAAAAGATAGTTAAACAAAAACTAACCATTAAAATTAATGATACTATTACAAGTATACATCTCTACATGTAATAAGTTTTCAAGGACACAATTGCATATATACTTTTTAAAAAATTGGAAAACTTTGCGGGGATAGCTGCCCCCCATAGCCCTTTAGAATTTCTGCCAATGCTTTGGGAAATGCAACTGGCCTAATCACACCGAAGAGTTTCAAGGACAGTTGGAGACGATGATGCGTACAAAAGCAAACCAACACCCAAATTTGTGAGAGAAATGGTAGGCAAGTGTCTTTCTATACTTGCAAACGAGAGATTTTAACTTAAAATTAGTTGATTTTAAATAAAATGATTTAATATATATATAAATTATATTTAAAAAATTAAGATAAATAATATGAAATTCTTAATACTTTTTTTATAGATGTTTGGACGAAACATACAAACTTAACAGAATAGGCAAAAGAAGTCTAATAAAGTAAATGAGATCTTGACTCTAATATCATGTAAGATTTTTAACTTAAAACTAATTAACTTTAAGTGAAGTGACACAATAGATATATCACGGATATCGATTCTTTAGTAAAAACATTGTGAGATCTAACAATTATATCATGACTTGGATCATTTTGTCTCATGCGTGCCATTTGCTACTATTGAACTTGGATATCTTGACACTTAGTTGTAACATCTAAATATCAAGCTGAGGGCAACTGTTCTGAACTAGATTTTAAGTTATCAATTCAGGAGCAACCTGATCCACTAGAATCGGATCCCATATATTTATGTGTGTTATTAAATAAGTAAATTTATTTATTTATGATTAATAAATCTCTCATATAATCCTTCAAAGATAGGGAGATCAATTATATCTCTCATAAATAGAGGAATCAGTTATAATAAATAACAATCATATTAGATTTTTATCCTAATTAATAATATTTAATGAATATTTAACTATGATTCTTATCAACCAAAATATTTTTATAAATATCACTCAAGATAACAAAGATATACATCTAATTTGAAATACTACCCTCTTTATGCACATGCTAACTTGAATATTAGAATATCTTTTACAAATATTCATACCTTACACTACCATCGCAACTACCGTATATATAAAAAAAAAAAACATCTATATCAACCTTATTTAAGAGATTATATGAAACTCGTTCAAAGAATAACTCATGTCTTCTATTCTTACATGCTTAACTCAATTGTGTAACAAGTATAATAGACCGAATTTTTTATGTTTGTATTTCTCTTATTTTTTGGGTTCCTGCTGAATAGAGAGTTATTGACATTTTGGCAAGTTTATTTTATGATGACTTATTTGATTATATTTGCTACAATAATTTATGTGATGTAGTATTTTTTGAAGTTTAATTGTTTTGAATTAACATAGATAAGCTAAGATATAATATTTTTATTGATGCGAAATTGTATTTTAGCGATGATAAAAGTCAATTATAATAATTAAAAGCAAAATAATAATAGTATATAAAAAAATCTAGTTTCAGTATTGTCTCTCATTTTCAAAAGGTGGCTCACAATAAATTGGAGGGAAAGAGTGATCAGATGTTTTTGGTCTCTGGCCATAAGTACTGTAGTCCCCATATCATCCTTACATTATGGAAGAATCTTTCTCTTTCTCTCTCTCCACTTAAAATGATAACGCCATTTCTTGTGGTCTATATCTATTGTTTGTACCATTCTTCCATGAAGCTTCTGAAGCAATATCAGGTTTGTTGAGCCTTTTGAATACGATCGGGACATATAAGCTCTAGACCAATAAAGGGATATTTTCAATTAGTGGGCTCCTTGGTTCTTCTCTAGCTATTTGCCTCACTGAGACACTGACCCCCACCAACTGAATTATTATTTTTATTAAGCCACTTCCTGATGCCGCAGCACCAACCTTCTTTAATGGAACCAATTCTCAGCTATAACAATGGAAGCAGCAATGGCAATGGCAACAGTGACAATGATATCATTAGCTGGTTTGAAGATGTATCCCAGAACGCCGGTTCTGTTCAGACTCAGATGCTATGCCAGATTCTGAAGCAGAACTATGGGGTGGAATATCTCAAGAAATGGTTAGGGGACTACAATATCCTAGAGATGGATGCATGTGCATTGGAATCCCTTTTCACTTCTGTGGTTCCCCTTGCCACACATGCAGATTTTGAGCCATTTATCCGAAGGATTGCAGATGGGGACACGGGTCCTTTACTCACTCAACATCCCATAACCACTCTTTCCTTAAGGTACCATCACCTTTAACTGTTATTATTTTCTTTCGCTTCTTCCTTTCTCTTTACTTTTTAGGGGATAAATTGAGATTCATTATCAGTACTGAAATTTCTTTAATTTTACGGTCATGTTCACATTTATAGGAATCAGAATGTAGAATATTAAATAGAGGCCATATATGGCTCTCTCCTTTTTATTCTTTCTGATTTTGGTGGTTATATTTATATGCTTAATTCATGGTTGTTCTAGTATTTATTGACAAGGTCTATAGTTAGGTGAAGCAAGTACAAATTAACGAATAATAGGCCTTGTCAAAGTAATTAACCATGGCAGTCTTTTCATGCATGTTGATTATATTTATAGAAGAAAAGAAAAATGATGTTCTTACACTCATATTTATTTCTTTTTTTTATTCTTTTAGGTAAATAAAATATTTCTTTCACTTTTCTTGTGATATAGAAGGATTTAATGCAAAAATGTTTTTACACCCATATGGGATACTATATTCTGATGTGAGTGTGACTAGAGACAGTCCTATACCATATGTTGTACTGAAACATATATACTATACACAAATATGAGTGCATTGTGTATTTTGGCTGTTGAAATAATCGAACTTAAGGATTATGGTGGTGGTTTTGCAGTTCTGGAACCACAGAGGGAAGGCAGAAGTTTCTACCCTTTACCCTCCATAGTGCGCAAACTACGCTTCAAATTTTCACTTTAGCCGCAGCCTATAGATCAAGGTGTGCCTCTCAATATCCTTGTGCAATTGTGTTCCTATGTATAATTCATGACTGACCTAGCCATTAGGTATGTTTTTGGATTAACTTGTTTTGCCTTCAAAATTACTTACAATTAAAATTTTAGTGAGTGAGCTTCTAAAAAAAAAAGTGATTAACTTTTCCCTAAAATATAAGCTAAACTACTAGATGCACTAGATATATAATTACTTTTAAGTACAGGAGTACTCATCTTTCTTTTCACTGTTTACAGGGTTTATCCCATAAGGGAAGGAGGAAGGATTCTTGAATTCATATACAGCAGCAATAGGTACAAAACAAAAGGAGGCTTAACAGTAGGAACGGCCACAACACACTACTATGCAAGTGAAGAATTCAAAATCAAACAGGAGAAAACAAAGTCATTTACTTGCAGCCCGGATGAAGTGATTTCCGGTGGAGATTACAAACAATCCACGTACTGCCACCTCCTTCTTGGCCTCTTTTTCTCTGACCAAGTAGAGTTTATCACCTCAGCTTTTGTCTACAGCATGGTGCAAGCTTTTCGAAGTTTCGAAGAACTTTGGAGAGAAATATGCAATGACATTAGAGATGGCACTCTAAATTCAAGAATCGAATCACCCAAAATGAGAAGGGCTGTTTTGGATATCATCTCTTCAAACCCATCTTTGGCTTCAAAATTAGAAGATGCTTGCCGTGAGCTAGAAGTGGTGGATTGGTTTGGTTTAATTCCTAAACTTTGGCCTAATGCTAAGTATTTGTATTCCATAATGACAGGATCTATGCAACCATACTTGAAAAAACTTAGGCATTATGCAAATGGGTTGCCTTTGGTTAGTGCTGACTATGGCTCGACTGAGAGCTGGATAGGGGTTAATGTGGATCCCACTTTACCTCCAGAGAACGTAACATTTACTGTAGTGCCTACTTTCTCTTACTTTGAGTTCATACCACTTTGCAGACATAAACAAGATTGCAGTTCAGTTGCTGATGATTACATGGAAGATAAGCCAATTCCACTATCTCAGGTTAAAGTTGGACAAGTGTATGAATTAGTCCTCACAACTTTCACTGGTAATTAATCTTTCTTCTCTTCTATAAATGCTCATTTTCTTCAACACATCTTTTCTCAGTTTTATGATTTATGTTTGAACAACTTTCTTACTTCTAATGTACAAATACTTGAATTAATTTAGATCTCCCCATGGCCAGCTGCATCTTTTGACTTTTTCATTTTAAGTAATAAATACCAAGCAAATGCTTTTAGCTACCCAATCTGTAAACTATTCATGATTAGGCAAGCCCGATTTGACCTATTGTCCTCACCTAAAATAACCCCTAGTATAGAAAGTAGCAATCTTGATGTGTCATATGCAAGCTAACCCTCAGTTTTTATACGAACGGGGACCTGTCTACTAGCTAGTTGCATCAGGCCAAAAAATCTTTGGCGTAATATCACACAACTTTAGGAAAGTTGGTTCAGAGATACACGAATACGTGGATGCATGATTGAAATGCATGATGTGTCATATGCATACTAATAATGGGCACCATCCATAAGTGATACTAACTTTGCTTCTCCAA
Organism: Ormosia semicastrata; assembly: GCA_029884595.1. Taxonomy (NCBI): domain Eukaryota; kingdom Viridiplantae; phylum Streptophyta; class Magnoliopsida; order Fabales; family Fabaceae; genus Ormosia; species Ormosia semicastrata. The sequence goes on along the minus strand of JAQQTO010000038.1, from coordinate 5,850,140 downwards.
AATATCTTGCTGAAGAGGTCATAATTTGGTTATGTGCCTACTGACCACAGACAACCCACGTTTCATGTGTTGTGAGTCACTAACTCTTGTGACTTGGTGGCTTTCCATTACTTTCATTGATGTTATGTACCTATCACTTCAGTCTTTTCTGACAAGGATTTACATGGCTTGTTCCATAATTGTCATTTTAAAATTTCTAACTACTGTAGTCTGTAATCATACTGAAAATATAGATTTTGTTTATGTTTTTGCTATTTTGGGTGCAACCTGAAAATAATTATTATTTTTACTTTCAGGGCTGTACAGGTGCAGATTAGGAGATATGGTGGAAGTGGCTGGTTTTCACAATGGGACCCCAAAATTGAACTTTGTATGCAGAAGAAAGCTAATTCTGACAGTAAATACAGACAAGAATACAGAGAAGGACCTTCAACTAGTGGTAGAGAGAGGGTCCCAGCTTCTGAATAAGGCCAAAGCTGAGCTCGTTGATTTCACCAGCTATGCGGATGTATCAGACCAACCAGGGCACTATGTGATTTACTGGGAGATCAAAGGGGAGGTAGAGGATAAGGTACTTGACGCTTGTTGCAGAGAAATGGACATATCTTTTGCTGACCATGGTTACGTGGTGTCCAGGAAAACCAATTCCATAGGGCCCCTAGAGCTTTGCATTGTGGAGAGAGGAACTTTCAAGAAGATTTTGGATAACTTCATTGCAAATGGGGCAGCATTGAGCCAATTCAAGACCCCTAGGTGCACTAATAACCATGTCATCCTCAAAATTCTTAACACATGCACCATTAAAAAGTTTAGCAGCACAGCTTACAGTTCAAATCAACAATGATAAGAATGAACAATGATTTTCTTTCAGATTTCAAAAATTTGTGCTGGTTTTCTATGTATGACTAAGTGTGTAAGACAGACTACAATAGTACTAATGTGCTAGTCTAACATATATGCATTCGTATAATGAGAACAACTTCTTAAGTAGGTGTTGCCTACCATAGACAATACATGCGTAAAGTTATGTGAGTAACAATGGAAATATATTTATCTCTAACAAATATCTTCACACATGCCAGTATACCTACTTAAGTAGGTGTTGCCTACCATAGACAAGGCGGATGTTATTATACATCTTGTTAAGTTTAGGTGTATCATACACCTAAACTTTTACTTACAACAGTAAGTTTTTCTTTTTTAGCAGGTTGCTTCTTTTTTTTTTTTTCAGACCATATACTGTTCATGCCAGAGATATGTCGGAAGTACTGTTCATGTCAGAAATACTGTTCACATAAAAAAAACACTATCGAAAAAATATTGTTCATATCAAAAAAATACTGTTCACATGTGGAAAGTACTGTTCACCACCTGTTAGTGTTACTGTTCACCACCTGTTAGTGTTACTGTTTACTTACCGACTGATATTGTTCATTTTTTAAAAGTTGCATAACTGTATAGATAATACCAGTTAAAATAATACCAGTTATAATTATATCAGACTTTTATTTTTTTCATAAATAATTATACATACTAAAAATTTTACAGTATGTGTAAAATATTGTCAGTTAAAATCTGTAAGATTTTCGATATGCAAAGTTATTTATTAAACAATAAAAGACTAGTACAGTTTTAACTAATATTATTTTAAATTGTATTATTTATATAGTTGTAACAAAAAAAAAAATAAACAGTATAATTTTAAAAAAAGTGATGACGACTGCTGGTGGTCTACGATGGTGAATAGTGACCAACCGATCACAGAGGTGGCTAGAAACCATAAAAAAAATATAAAATAAAAACAATATATAAAACAAAAAAAAAAAGAACTTAATTGATCCAAGTCATTGATTATTTTTATGATTAAATCAATAACTTGGATCATATAGTGTATCATACACCCTCCAAAAGAGGGTGTATATTAGAAATGGACCCATAGACAATACATGTATAAAGTTATGTGAGTAACAATGGAAATATGCCTATCTCTAACAAATATCTTCACACATGCTAGTATACCTACTTAATAATTTCTCTAAGATAATAGCAAAAATTAAGTGCTAATAGCATCAACCGGACCTAAATAAAAGTGAGACACTAAGAAGGGTTAGTATTAACTAAAGTTCGTTTATCATGAGCTTAAAAAGCTCAAAGGCTCAAAGCCCTTTAAAAAAAATTTACATCATGTTAAAAATATAATAAAATCATTCATGTGTCTTTACCTAATAATTTAATATTTTTAGAGAATTAATTCATGATATAGTATCTAAGTCTCCATAACTTAGTAGTTATGAATTCAATTCTTGTTGTCCTCGTTCTTCTAAATAAAAAATTGAATATAATCACTTGATAATGAGTTCAAATTTTATTGTCTTCATTTTTTTAAATAAAAGTTAAGTATAAACATATGATAAAAATGGGTATGTGCATTTTTCACTCTTCGAGTTCATAAAGGACTGTATTAGAAAGTCATTCATAAACCTTCACTCAACTCTCCTTATGTTTATGCACTATTTGAACGGTAAACGTAGAACACACCTCCCAGAATCATAATCACTAGCTAACTCCTTATGTTTATGTACTATTTGATTGCTGGTGATGGAATATATAAGAAGAATCTAGTGCTTATTTATAATTAATTTAATAATTGAGGGATAAAAAGGATAAAAAAAGTCAACTACATATATGTTATCAGCCACCAATATTTTGGTAAGAACAAACTTGCGCCATTAAAAGCCGCATGCTTAATGAAAACTTGGAAAGGTATAGTTGTCGTACTAGTTTGTGTTAGAACTTACAAATGAATTAACCCACCTTTTCCATAGCCAAATCAGGCTTTTTTTTATTTTTAATTTTTAATTCATCAGAGTTTGTTTAGACCATAAAAAATAATTGTTTGTACCAAAAAATTAGCATATGTACATTGGCTTGCCCTTCCATATCCGAGTCCAAATAGACAGTCTCGTCATTTCATACCACAATTATTTGATTCGAATCTCTTGGAACCGCTTGAGTTTCCAAAAATTAAATTAACGAAAAGCAAGGTTTTGTCTCTTCGGAAGTTGCAGCTAAAGTTCAACATTAAGAGAGAGGTTAAGTTAAAATTAATTAAATCCCTCTCACTACTTTCATTTTCGTTTCTTTTTTCTTTTTTAAATGATTACAAGGTATATCTTTTGAGTGTAAAATTAATTCCTTTTAGACATCTTTTTGGAATTAACCACAAGATGTCAAATAACTGCATAAAGTCCATCCACAGCAAGCTTAATTTGCTAACGTGATTTTTTCGTCTCTAATATATAAATTTGTATAGTTGGGCCTTCAAAATTTCAATCTTTATTCAATTTTTTCCTTTAATTATGTACTGGCTTTAAATTCAACAGAATATGGTTTTCATCTTATGTCCTTAACTCCATATCATCCTTTTAAGTATAAAAAATTCAAATTCTACTTTTATAATTTTAGGTCGTGCAATTTGCTTGAAGATTTTGTCGGGTATGTTTCTCTCTAATCCATATATATATTCGGTGTATATCATTCACAACCTTTTGTTACCTGACCTTTAGTTTTGTCGGTCACATAATTGCATCCAAACTTTCAACGCAAACATAATCTTGTAACATCACTTTCCCCAATTTTCCAACTTTAATGTGGCCGCAAAATGCTGTCTTGTTCACACTCAAACAAGTTGTAACGTCATCACAATTGCTAATGTATTCTTACATAAAATATTCTTCATAAATTTACGTAAGTCTCATTTTTATCATTCATTTGTTTTACTCGGTTTTTTTCCATCTCCCACATCATCAATGATTTTCTTGAACTTTTTTTCTTCTAATTATAAATGTAAATTTACAAGATATTAAATATATCTATTTTTATTTAATATTTTTTATTAAATATTAGAAGAATTATTTAGGACAATATAACAAAATTTAAAGAAAATTTATAAATAAAGAGAGAAATTTGAAAAGGAAAATTTAATTTTTTTGCTTCTAATCTTTTTATTTTTCCTTCAATTAAATAAGAGAAAAATTTTTATTTTATTTTATTTTTCTTATTTTATTTCTCTTAATCAAATATATATTTAATGGATGTTGACAAATTTTATGTTGGCCAGGTTTGATGTGACATGTATTTCAAGGAGATAGAGGATTAACTAATTTTATCAGTTAAATAACCTATTTCAACTTTTCAGTTTACTCTAACGTTATGTTTGGCACGGGAGAATAAAATGTCATTTTAAGTTTAATTTAAGAATAATATTTTTTTATATCTGTTAATGAAAAAAATATGAAATGGCATATTAATTTTATATTTTATAAATTTATAAAATCTTATTCCACTAACAAAACGTGAGATTACTATTCTATATTTTTGTAGAATTATATTATATTATATTATATATATATATATATATATATATATATATATATATATATCTTAATATACTCTTAGCCAATTTATATAATGACCTAAGTTAATCATTTTATATGTTAGATAATTTTTTAATCCCAATTTTTATTAAATTATCTTAAGATTAATATTATAACAATATCTTAAGGCATATAGTCAGAGACGGATTTAAAGGGGGTAAGTATGAATCTTGGACCCCTTTTTCTCACTAGTTTTTTTAAGGTATTAATAATTTAATTTAGTTTATTAAAAATAAATGAATAATTATATTGATATTTTATAAAGTTAATACTTATTATATTGATATTTTTATTTAAAAATTATACTTAGATCTCTGATTTTATATATTATTATTACATTCAAATATTTTTTTTTGTTTATGAAATTACATATATCTCTCATACTTTATGTATAAATATTATACAAAATCTCATTAAAATACAAAATAAGAGAGGTATGAGTAATTTTTCAAACAAAAATGGTGTCAATATTATAAACACTAACCTCAGGGGAGATCGATAATTATACCAAAATAAAAATGATAAAATTAAAAGAGTTTATACTTGATATGCATTTAACATATGATTCATAATTATTTTATATACATTAATATTATAATTTCGACTTATCTTTCTATTAATTTTTAATCTTTATATAATAAATCTATTAGTTCCTCTCACTTTTAGCTTCACTCTCTTCCTTTTTTCAAAATCTATATATATTAAAACTTTATTTTGACTATGAATTATGATGTAAATGACAACTATTATTATGATACATTTAATATCTAATATAAATATATTTTTTTTACTTTTTTCACTTTATTCATAAATCTTCTTATATAATGAAAGGAAAATACTCTTTTAAAGTGAACAAATAAGAATATATTTATCTTTAATTTAAAATATTACATTTTGATATTAACCTATTAAATAATTTATAGGTAAATACATCTTTATTTGTTACTTTTAAATTTTTTTATATTTAATAATATAATTTATGATTTTCGACCATTTCACTTTGAATATTTTTTGTATCCGTCCCTACTTTATAGTCATAATTATAACATATTAATTATAATAAAAAGTAGTCATTAGATAATGTACCAAAAAAATCATTAAAAAGAAAAATATATTATCAAGATTTATTTTATTAAATTGTTTAAAAATTAACCTAAAACATTGATTTAAAAAATAGATATATTTCAATTATTTATATATATATATATATATATATATATATGAAAGAACAAATATTTTTTTTTATCATTTGGGATATTTATACTATTTAAATTAATTTAAATTTCATTCTATATTGTATTTCGTATACCAAATAACAGAATCACTTTTTATGTCATTTTATTTCTAATTATATCAAATTATGGAATCAAAATATGATTCATATTCCGATTTACTAATTCTTATTTTATAAAACTGTATTTTTTACACCAAACTTAACATAATTAGTTTAAGTTGTGAGAAGTACACCGGATCTACTTCTAGGCTATACTTATTTTGGCAAAAGATGCACCTATTCATAACATACATAATTGGTTCTTCAATTTCAATCTTACTGAGAAAACGCTGAATATTAGAAAAACTGGATTTGGAGCCATTACAATTGTCCAAGCCAGCACTTGTAATCTCAAACAAGCACTTCAGTTTAACTAGACAACTCCACATTCATCTTCCCTAAACCATAAATAATTGAAAGAGAAAGTTCATCTGCAATAGATAAGATTATGAAATGTAATGAGGTATGGCTGTTAAATTTTATTTAATATTTAAATTAAATCTAACTGATCCCACATTTCTTACATACTATAAGTCAGATTTATTAAGTCAAAATTTGATTACTAACTAGATGAGTTAGATGAGTTAAAAGATAAAGACAAATCTTTGACTTTATTAACTGTTGAGAAAACTAACGGAAGTGGGCTTACCCACTATCTGACAAGAGGAAGTTGATATTTTTTTATGAAGAAAAATTAATCCCCTATAAATAAATAACAGAGTCCCTAATTTGAGCTGTAATTGTCAGTACCTATACCTATTCCATCAATGATAAAACAGTTTTAAATTAGAAGTATTATGTCATTGTACTTGTGTAATCGTGTTGTACGTGTTGGTGCTGGAACATGCTAGTAGTGCTTTATTGTTGTACAACAACAATATTCAATTGTATAAAAGAGACTATAGCTAGAAGTTGCTAGATCCTATCAATTATATTATATGTGAAACAATATTGTATGAATCTGTTTATGTTGATTTTGAACACATGTTGTGATAATTAATTTATCAATGGCCACAAATGATGACATCTTTCACTCATTCAGCGAAAGGCACAATTCGTGAATAAGCGAAGTGATAAGATAATTCCAGTAAGAATGTAATATGCCATGAAAATAATTCGCTCCAATATAATATCCATCTGTTGTTAATTCCTGAAGACTGCTAATTAAACTTGCTTTTGGAGAAGGTAAAAGCAGGATCAGGTGCAAAGGTAATGTAAATAGTGTGTATTTAGTTGGTAATCCTCCTCCATGTTGTTGCATTCATCAGTTTGGACTCGAGCGTTATGGATGAATAAACGTAGTATTATTAGTATCTGACACTGACAAAGAGGTCCAACCCTAGGAACAGGGTTATAAGTATAAGCCTATATATTCATTGCAGTGGCAGCTTTTTAATTAATTTTTTCGGGGAGATTCTCAACTCTTCTAGGTCCCATCTAATCATGAGGGAGTATTTAGGTGGCTACTGGCTTTAATGTCTGCCATGTGCAGTCCAGTGAACTCATGAAATGCAATAACCAGTAATTGCTGCCAAACAATGGAGTACGTACTCGGTTTTTCATGACCATGAGTACCAATACAGGTTCTATTAAGAGAAGGACGGTATGGAAGGTGTGAAGGGCTCTGTATTAAGCTTGATATAACACCTGAGTGCTGTTGAATCAGCACCAGCACATGATTGGCCGACACTTGATTCTGCACCTGTGATGTCCCCGTTTCGTTTACCATCTTATATATATATATATATATATATATAGCTTTTCCTTAGATCCAAAATAGGTAGGGTTTAAGATATGATTGGGACGAGTTACAAATATACCCCTTAAGCCAAACCCAACAATTAAGTTCTGGAATGGTAGCGACTTTACTTAATCCTATATTTAGATATTTTTTTATTATTGAAATAGAATAAAATAAGTGAGAATGAAACAAAAAAGAAAGAAAAAGAATAAAATATAGTTTTTATTTTTTTGTTTGAAAGTTTTATTAACGAAACAGAATGAAATAGAATTATTCATGTGTTTCTTCAATTCTCTCTCAATTTTGGAGGGAATAAAAGTTATATATTTGAGAAGAAGAAGAGAGAAATGATTTTTTATATATTCTGTTCTTTTTCTATGTATTTTAAAATTTTTACACAAAAAAAATTATTTTCGTTCTTTTTATTTCTTTTTTATTTTTTTCATTATCTATAATTCAAACATAATGTAAGAAAGAGTGTATGTAGTACGATAAGTTAAATGTGTGCAGTGAACACAATGTTGTCCAATTAAATATGAACACAGGATATGTACCCTAGGTGGTGTCACACCACCCCTTGATGCCTATCCATACACTTGCAAAAGGATATCGATCTCTACCTTCTACCCCTTTCCGGACTTCTACTTAGAAAACTTCCAAAGAAACCCACATTGTTAAGTCTTCATGGCTCCTTCCATTTCCATCATTTTTTTAACATTAAAAGTGTAATCTATGTAAGCCAAACTCCAATATCAACAACTATCAAAATTAATAAGATTTGCTACTCATTAAATATAATGGAAAGCATAATCTATAAATGACTTGAATTCATTATCAATATTGTGTTAAACAATCTTTACGATATAATCCAAAATTGTTAATTTAGTTTCCTAATCCACTTCTTGTTCAATTTCTTTTTTTTTTGGGGGGGTTGAAAAGGATAACAATATCTTCCACCCTCCCCCCCCCCACCTTTTCAAGCTGGAATCATATTTCACTGTTAACACTCAAAAGAATTTGCTAACTGCATGCCAATCATCCAGTCTGCTCTTCTTTTTTATGTTTCTAAACAAATTCTAGAATTATCTATGGGAAATTTCTAAGCTACTCACTAGAACATATACACCCATGGATGATTTACCATATATCTCAATGCCTTTACAATTTTCAAATTAGTCAAGTGCTGCATCAACAATAAATGAACATATATACATATATATATATATGTATATATAAATACATAGGATCTTATTCAGGTGAGAGAAGTGTTTATTGTGAGAGATGAGAGGAATAAATCTTGACTCTTAGATCTTTTATGAATGGTCAGAATTAGAATATAAATACATGTGACCTTTTAAAGTAATCACATGACTTTCAAATAACTTTTAATCTTGACCATTCATGTATGATTGTATGGTCAAGATTTACTCTTCTCACCCTCTTACAATAAAAACTCATCACACTAGATATGTCCCTATATATATATATATATATATATATATATATATATATGGAATGTATCACATGAGAGGAATGTTTATTATAAGAGGTGAGATAAGTGAATTTTAACGATTGAATCTTACATGAATGGTCAATATTAAAATAACAATACATGTGACTTTTTTAAGTGGTCACATGACCTTTAAGTAACTTTTAATCTTGATTATCTATGTATAGTTATATAATCAAAATTCACTCTTCTCATCCTCTCACAATAAATATTATTCTCACTTGATATGTCTCATCTGTGTGTGTGTGTGTGTGTATATATATATATATATATATATATATATATATATATATATATATATAGAGAGAGAGAGAGAGAGAGAGAGAGAGAGAGAGAGAGAGAGAGAGAGAGAGAGAGTAGAAATAATGTATTTCTAATGATTTTTTTTGAGTCATAACGGGGCTAAACCTTTTTTTTTCTTGGAAGACTTTTGTAAAGAATTTAGAGATGAGAAAAAGTCCGATAATGAGTGTATCACATGAGATGAATGTTTATTATAATAGGTGAGAAAAGTGAATCTTGACGATTAGATCTTACATGAATGGTCAAGATTAAAATATAAATACATGTGATTTTTTTAAATGGTCATATGACCTTTAAATAATTTTTAATTTTGATTATCCATATATGATTGTATGATTAAAATTCACTTTTCTCATCCTTTCACAATAAATACTATTCTTACTAGATATGTCTCCTCTCTCTCTATATATATATAGAGAAAGAGAGAGAGAATAGAAATAATGTATTTCTAATGATTTTTTTTGGGCCATAACGGGGCTAAACCTTTTTATTTCTTGGAAGACTTTTATAAAGAATTTAGCGGTGAGAAAAAGTCCGATAATGGGTTGGGCCTTAGGCCCAAAATAAGTCGGAACGTGCGATTCTTTCATAGATCTTCCATTGCTCTCAGGACTCAAGCTGCAATTCTCACCAATGGCGAAGCTGGAAGAAATGGACGATTCCGTGGCCAAAATCAAGAAGAAGAGGAATCATGGGTCCACCAGATTCTTCGTCTTCGTTGATTACCTTTTCCTCTTGATATTCCTCGGTTTCCTATGCTTCATCATCTTCAAGATTGTAGGCAGCATTTGATTCTTCAAAACACACATGAACATTTTTTTTTTCTGAACCAGGTATCCACCCCACTTCCTTTTTATTAATTGTGCGCCATAAAAATTGCATTTTTCCTCATTAATTTGATGCTACAAATGTTATGTTTAAAACTTTAAAAGTATGATTGAATATGAGAGGTTCTATTAATATGTGTGTATCCCTTCATCAGCATTTGCAGCATTTTCTCGATCCCTTAATTATGGCATTGTATTTGTATCTCTGGTTTGACTTTATTTGTTATCAATTTTCTACAATGTTGACCTTACATGGCTGGTTTCTTCCGGTCTTATATATTCATCATGTCAGTTATATTAGTTATTAGAGCAATGCCATTTTTTTTTTCTCTCTTGACTTGTTTTACATTCAAAATAAATGGAAAAGAATGGAATGACTTTTGGGATGTTTTGCTTATTCCTCCAAGTGGAAGATTTTGAGCAATTATAAAGCAATTTTATTGGTATTGATTAATTAATGTTTGCTTAACCCTCTGGGAATTTTTCCTTCGTTGGAAATCTATGAATGTCATGTCATTATTGGTGATTTTAGTGATCATATTTTCTTGTTGATTTTATGTCTTCCATCATCTTATATTGAGTGGAGTAATAAAAGTTTTCTTTGGGGAGTTTCAATATTTTTCAGGGTTCTGACTTCTTCTAGTTTTTGAGATATTACTACTCGCTAATCACTATCACATTTCAAGACTTTGTATGTGTGTATATGGTGCTACTGTTAGTTTACTTTCCTGAGAATGCTTTCTTTTAATTTGCATTTTCTTCGTCTCTTTTCTTTTGGCAGGATACCTATCTTTCTGACATATCCTATGGCAGATGTAATTCCAAGCTGGAAGGTTGTGGCACATTACATGTCAGTTTTGATCGGATCCTAGCATGTAATACTTGAATATATCATCTTTTTCTGTTTTGACAAACTTTTGCTCCGGAATACCAAAGTGTGCACAATTCAGTATTTCTTGTATGTTACATTTGATCCGTTCTTACATTCAGATCGAGTAAAATTATGTAACCATACCATTTTCTGTTAGTTCCATCATTTGCCTTGACTATGACAAAGAAGGATGACAGCTAAAATCCATATCAAAATATTAAGGGTTGATTGCAGAGATGCAAATTGATGGTGACAACAGAGTAATTTTTCTTTTTCTTAGACATTGGAATGGAGGCTACTCTTGAAAATGCTGATATTTCTGATCTATGGATAAAAAAACAACTTACTCAATTGCTGATATTGAGGGTTGTGTGTGTGTTTTTCACAGCAAAACGAAAAGGTGTATATGTGTTTTCCCTTTTTTCTACTTTCTCATTGGTGGATTAGGGGACCCGAAACTACTATTTTGCATGTGACAGACTTGTGGTAAATTGGTATATTCGCTTGCTGATGGCACACCAACTATGTTTTCTTTTTTTCATTTTTTTGTGTGGTTACATTCCTACTATGTATTTATGAGCTGAACTTCTGTCTTTCAGTATGATGTGAGATGTTGAGGAAAATAAATGAATTTGTTCTCCAAAACCAAAGTTTTTCGTTTAGACGTTTATAGTATAAGTATATGAATTAAGGACAGTTGGCTGATTTGAAGTGTGAAATTAAAGGGTGAGATCTGTGATTTGTGTTCAGCGCAAGTGGAATCTCTAAGTCCTAATTGATATCAGTTTTTAGTAGTTTCAAAAAATAGGAGGGGTACTATGTACTATAATATCACCCTGTTCTTTTTTTTTTTTTTCACTGGGGTGTCTACATAATATTTCTGCTGTTTCAGGAAAATATGAGAGTGAAGGCATTCGTAGTGTTATTGTCAACATTTGTTCAGTGTGACTTGTTGCTTAAATGCAAAGTCTGCATTAATTTACCATGTGCTGAATGGCCCCATATTGATCAATAAAGTATATTTGTAGGTTTTAAACCCTATATTCCTGCAATGTCCCTGCAATGAGTTATGGGGTAGGGTAGGGATAGTGGTGAATGATATCACCTTAGTTTTAACAAAAACTGTGCACACCCCACAGTATTGCAACTGGAAGAATCATTATTAGTAGCCAATGTTCAATATTTCATATTTCTTCATTTTTCTAGGCACGACACTCATCTGCATGTAAATTACCATTTCGAGGGCTTCAAAGGAAATCAAAGTTACATATAGAGCAAGCAGCTACTAACTATTGATGAATTATGTTTGAGGACCCACAATATGCAACTACTTTAATTTGAGGGGGTTGCAAAACAATTAAACTTGCATCATACTTAATTCAGCTTAAAACAAGGCTACAAGGAAAGAGCAGAAAGACTTAGCAGTCCATACTGCCCACACTAAGTAGCACACTTATTTATGGCTAGAAAGCGCAAAAAGACGAATATTCATCAAAGCATAACAGGCTTACAATTACAAACTACGTCCAGCTAGTGCAATCATGCATGAGTGTACTCATGGATGAACTGCTGGTGGAACTCTACCACCACTGCCAGGAATTGGAACCTCAAAACCAGGGTTTGGGACAAACGTGTCATCACCACCTGGAACATAACTGTGACCTGATCCAGCTCCTGTTCCTGTTCCTATTCCTGCTCCTCCACTGTCACCAGTAAATGGATTATGAGGTGTTAGCCCATATCTAGGTGGAAATCCTACACGTCCAATGCCTGGAATATACCCTTTGCCATGATCAGACTTGAACAACCACTGAGGCTCTTTCTTGTCTTGGTTGTTGGAGTTCTTAGCAATGCTGCGTCCAGCAACTGTGACGAGGAGGATATTGGAGATGAAAAGAAGTGCAAGGAAAGAGGAAGCTCTGTAAGCCATTTTCAGCTAACAAGTGCAAGGAGGATATATTAGTGATATGTTTTGATTTGTCACTTTTGTGTTGAAGCCAGAAGGGAGTGGATGCATACATATAGTTGCAGGCTCTGCAGAGTTGAGTGAACTTTGACGGTGAGTAAAGTGTTTTTTGAGCAAATGTTGCTGGGCAGGGCCATGACTCAGATGCATGGGGTGGGTCACTTGGTGGTTGGTCATTTGCGGCTTGGTGAATTGCAAGACACTTGATAAGTTAAAATGTTGTTCAGCTTCACTTTTATTACCTGCTATTTGTGGAAGATAGTCACCAATGTCATAGCGGCCACTTAATGGAGCCTTCACATGGCTGATTTATGCACCGTCTTATGAAGAAAACTTGGAATTGCTTCTAGCAGCATTCTTAATGTCATCTTCTCTACTTTCACTTACTAGTTGTTACTTAAAGCACTTTCTAAGTTGAGAGCGCAGCACTAATGCACCATGTACTGGCACTTTCACCTAGGCTTCTTCGCACCCAAGTGAAAGAGAATCATCAGTTAATCCTGTATTTGTATATAACTATGTTTTCTTCACACCAAGATTTTCACATCATTTCTATACCGGTTAATAATTATTTAATTATTGATTAATAATGAAGTGAACCTTCATTTTAACACCTGAAATTATAAACACTAGTCATATGAATCTCTGACTTTAAGAAATTAACATATTAGTCCTTAAACATGTAAAAATTAGTTATATTAATATTTCGTATCAATCATTTTTTAATCAAATTTATCTTTATTAAAGATCAATTTAATTGACATATTACAGTTTTAATGACTAATATGTTAATTTATTAAATTCATAGATTAATTTAACTGATATTAATAATTTTAGAGACTAAAATGAAGTTTCATTCATTAATAATGTATATAGATTAATTAATGAACTAGTAGAATATTTTCATCTTATTAGTAACAAACTATTTGTCCATTAACCAATCTATACACCTTATTAATTAATAATTGAGTCGACATTAATTGGTGTAAAAATGATTGAAATTTTTTATGTGCATGAAACATTTCTGTTTTTTTATTGGTTAAGCCGTTTAATTCTCGTGTGCAAGTAGTATCGATGACAATTGAATTATGCTTTTCCTGGTTCAAATTTCCCATTTCTTTTCTTAATAAGGAACCTTTCGATATTATCAGTAATGTTATCTGTAAATCTAAGTTATGATGTAATTTTGATATCTTTTCAATTCTTGAAATTAGTTCATTATCCTGCGTGGGAACCTACATGTCTGTAGGTCTTGCACAGGAATCAATCCAGTACCAGAAAAATACTGTAAAAAAATTATATAATAAATTTTGTTGTATTAATACCATTACCTTTCAATTATTTATTTACATAAATATATTTATTCATACATTTTTTATCCCATTCCTCACATATCATAATTCATAAGTTGGAAAGATCATCACCACATATGCAAAAGTGAGTAGTTATGATGGGTGAAAAAAAAAAGAAGGGAAAATAGTCTCCTTGTAAGTGTAAGACTAATATTTGTTAAAATTACTGAAATTGTCTTTTCTCATAAATACTTTTCTGTGTGCTTGAACATAGGTTTCTCAATCACTAAATTTAAATTTATTTATTAGTTGAACTAAAAAACAAAAAAGAAATGATAAAAGTACGTACTTTTAAATTCTCATCCCTCATAATTTTCAACCTGAAAACATCTGCAATACACAATTAAAAGTGAAGAATTATGATGAATGAATACAAAAAAAAATTGTCCAACTTATAATATGTATGAATGTAAATGATATCTATAAGTTACATAACGACTCATTTATTATTATAGTGTAAATAAAAGTAAAATTCATTAAATAAGTATAATTTAAAAAATAATTATTAAAATGATGTAAAATGATACAAAATAAGTGTATTAAGAATGAACTAAATTTGATATAAAGTAGTAGTGATGAAGAGAATTTAAAATTTTCTTAAGCAAGTTGAAATATGAAATAGTGCAAGCAAGTCGTGTATACCAATCATGACTTTACTTGAAATTAAAAAAAATGAACTAAATTTGATATAAAGTAATAGTGACGAAGAGAATTTAAAATTTTCTTAAGCAAATTGAAATATGAAGTAGTGCAAGCAAGTCATGTATGCCAATCACGACTTTACTTGAAATTAAAAAAAAAAATTGTGGCTCTCAACCACAACTTCAATAAAAAAAATAACTCGTGCTTGAGAGACACGACTTCATTGTACTGTAATAAAAAAATTAACAATTGATAAGTTGTGGTTCCTACCAACGACTTATTCTTAGAAATTAATAAAAAAATGAATAGATGTAGAGCCACGACTTACTACCACATACTGTTCATTTTGCACCATTTTAATAATTATTTTAAATTATACCTATTTAATAAATTTTACTTCTATTTATACTATAATGATAAATGAATCATTACGTAACTTCACAAATGTATATTATTTTAAGTAGAATGAGTTTGAGTCTATTAAGTTCATAATTTTAAATTTAATTTTGAGATTTATATGTATAAAAATAATACTACAACAACTAAGCATTTTCTCATTAGGTGGAGTCAAACACATAGATCAAACGACGTCATTGTGCCCTATCATAAACCTACACCCAGGTGACGATACAGCGACTCTTACTCATTTGATACTTTACTCGAGTCATACAGGTCGTTGTCTAACATTAACATAATCACTTTGTTGATCCATGTCATAAAGATTCGACAAAGTTTTACGTTAACTGTCGACTGCCTAACACAATCCTCCTCTTTTATCCGAGCTTAGGACTAACTATGTAAGAATTTATAACAAAACTCAACATAAACAGAATTTATATGTATAAAAATAATATCATTAAAAAAATCTTAATTTAAACATTTGATTATATTTTTACTTGAAATTAAAAAAAAAAATTGTGGCTCTCAACCACAACTTCAATAAAAAAAATAACTCGTGTTTGAGAGACACGACTTCATTGTGCCGTAATAAAAAAAATTAACAATTGATAAGTTGTGGTTCCTACCAACGACTTATTCTTAGAAATTAATAAAAAAAATGAATAGATGTAGAGCCACGACTTACTACCACATACTGTTCATTTTGCACCATTTTAATAATTATTTTTTAAATTACACCTATTTAATAAATTTTACTTCTATTTATATTATAATGATAAATGAATCGTTACGTAACTTCACAAATGTATATTATTTTAAGTAGAATGAGTTTGAGTCTATTAAGTTCATAATTTTAAATTTAATTTTGAAATTTATATGTATAAAAATAATACTACAATAACTAAGCAATTTCTCATTAGGTGGAGTCGACCACATGAATCAAACGACGTCATTGTACCTTATCATAAACCTACACTCAGGTGACGATGCAGCGACTCTTGCTCATTTGACACTTTACTCAAGTCATACAGGTTGTTGTCTAACATTAACATAATCACTTTGTTGATCCATGTCATAAAGATTCGACAAAGTTTTACGTTAGCTGTCGATTACCTAACACAATCTTCCTCTTTTATCTGAGCTTAAGACTAACTATGTAAGAATTTATAACAAAACTCAACATAAATAAAGTTTATATGTATAAAAATAATATTATTAAAAAATTCTTAATTTAAATATTTGATTATATTTTAATAAATTAATTTTTAACAAGTAGAAAATACTCGAAAGAACTTAAAAGGTTCGTAACTTCACTTTAAAAAAAAAAAAGATGTGTCTAAATCATTATATCTAGGAATGTGAGGCAAAATGTCAATAGTCATTTACTTACGCGGGAACAGCTTTTTCACAGAGGAAAAAGTATTAAATACACATCATTGGTATCGCATAATTCACATTACAGATAATGGCAGAATCTGAATGCGTGTGAATTGAAGTTCGACGAGGACAAGTCGCGCTCAAGTTGTCACTTTGACTGACGGAATTTGATGTAGTCAAATTTACTTGCAATACAGTACCTGTACAAGCGTGCAGAATTTTAAATACAAAAATTATGTAACTAACGTTACTTTTACATTAGTAGATTCCTTTACAACCTCAATCACTGAAAAATTTTTGGCCTATAATCATTGGTCATGGTTCACTGTATGAAGCTCTCAATCATACGTCTCCAAGGTTGCCTCAATAATTAATTGACAATAAAGAATAAGAATATTCTTAGCACTAGCTGGCAACATCAAATTTCGTAGATGGAAGTTTTTGAATTATGTTAAAAAGGATGTCATTTTCAGCCAAGATTTGCTAGAATATGTTAGACTTTGAGCAAGCATATGAATGTTTCAATGCCTGTTGAAAGCTGAACGTTTTTAACGCCTTGCATTATGCTACAATCCATTACGTTTTGTGACCTTAATTAATCTTAAGTTTTCTACAAGTAATTAGCCGAACAAAGAGCATCAAAATGATACCACTTCCAGAAATTTTCTTTCTTGAATTCACTGTGTTGTGCCAGGTATTACAAAAAACAGTCCCCATAATTAAACCAACAAATTCAAGAGTTTGGCCTTTCCTCAGAAAATCTAGGAAGTTGGACCAGTGAGTTAACACGGGTGACCCCCTCCAAACCTGACCAGTTTTGATCATCAGCTGATGATGTTCCATCTTCAACATCAACAGATAGTCCTCCATTAGTCTCATTTTCTTCTGAGGATCTCACAGTAAAGTTCCTTTGCAAAGATGGCTCAGACTTTTGTCCATCATCTGACTCAATTGGATTGCCCGAATGGTTGCTTTGGATGGTTGCAGAAGAAAAGCCTTGTTCATCATAATCAGATTCTGAGTCCATTTTGCCATCCAAAAATAGGCAGACAACAGCACAGTCATCCATCTTTGAAGTAGGATATTTAAGTTTCCACTCTCGAGCAGCAGAATCTACCAGAATCCTAGCGGCTGATGATCTTGTTGGTGCTGAAGATACTATCTCAACCACCTCTTCATTGCTTAAAACATCCCAGACCTGCACAAAATACCAAGAGAATCAATTACACATCTGGGGGAAGAAGGAAGTTTTCAGAGCTAACATTAAACTTCCGAAAGGTGGTTAGCATCAAGAGAAGTAGCATAATGGGAAAAAGAAACTCAAAGTCTGTTTTCCAAAATTTATATTCAAATTCATTACATGTCCTGCTCAGTTAATTAAATTCTTGTATAAAAGATAGACCCGGGAAGCAGGGCAATCAATAATACAGTGCTCTAACAATCTCATCCAGTAATGCAACATATACAATTTTGTCCAGTGGTGAAGGAAGTATCATGCTGTACTTCGAGTGATAAACTGTTTTGTGGATAAAATCACGGAGTTGTTTCAAGTTCCACTTAGGCAATGCATGTTTATATTATCACCAATATTGGCAAGGCAACAGTAATTTTTCTTCCCATATCTTGCACATTGCAAAATGTCCACTTTTCGTATATTTGTAGCCCAGCAAAAGTCTAACTGTTGGAAGTCTAAAGATCTTAATGACTATTTGCTTTTCCTGATTACAAGTAATATAATTAGAGTAAAATTTTCCCTGTAGGTTGTACATGACTTAAACCAAGTTACCTGACAATATTGATGACTTTCACACAGACCTAAACATGACAGAATTATGCAGTATGGAAAGATTTACGAAAAACATAGGTCATGTACCAACTTGTTAATGCTAACAAAGACATAGTTATCCCACATATGAAAAGATGGGTAAGAATATTTCAATCCAAAGAGTGGCCCATTGATGATCTGTTGCTTATTTTCAACTCATGAAAAATCAGATATCAGCAAGTCAGTCTTATAATATCAGCCAAACCTGGCAAAGACATGTTTCTCTAGATGTCTGAACCAACTTGACCTTCATGTGTCATCATATGAATGAAGCTCCTAAGATTTCACTCAGTCACATTCAAGCACAACAAATTCATCCCCCCCCCCCAATCCAAAAAAATATATATATATATATATATAAATTAAGAAGGCCAGAATCAGAAAAGCAGGAAAAGAGAATTAAGAACAGAAAATTACAATCAGTTAGTGCACTTTTGGCAACCTATTTGTTTCTTAGAGCTTGTCACTTCAAAGACACCACTGTCTAAATTTTATATCTTGAGCTGTCAAAAGGCTAGCTAATTCAACAGTTATGTTGCTGGTTCACAAATAGCAGACAAGTTATTAGTTCTGTCAAGATTGTCAAAAACACTATTCTACTCAATGGTTGGTTTCTAGAAGCCATTTCTCAGTTTCCTTTGTCCTTAATATCACCATATAGTTAACGCTACGTCATTATCACTACTACCAACAGAAACTAACTTCAAAATTGCAGATCATAAGTTGAAATTTCAAATTTCCTAGTCATACAGGGATAAAGAAATAGATATGTGATTGAAAATTCTTACCCCATCTGAGGCAAGAACAATAAATTGATCTCTGTCAGTAAGCAGCCGGTAAGAAAATTCAGGTATAGAAATCACACCATACTCCTTCAAGCAGAAATCTCCAAATGCTCTTGCCATTGCTAACCCTGGTGCATCATCAAAAGGCAACCATACCCTAGGCACCTCTGGCTCATCTTGCAAAGCAAATACCCTACCCTTGCACCGTTTAATTCTTTCTGCTTCCCCTATAATAATTTACAGCCAAATTGGAATAAGTTAACATCAAGCGAAAAGCAAATATTCAACAGAGAGAGGATAAATGACGATGGCATATGACACACTTGGTAAATCAGGCTTCAAATCAACAGTCAACTGAATTGCCACCATGGAGTCATTGCTGTCCTTGGATCCCATGATTGCTCGAGAATCCCCAATATTGCCCATGAACAGATTTGAACCCTAGTAAGAGAAGAAATTAAGAAAAAAAGACCAAAGAATATATGGGAAACAAGATTATAGATGCGGCTTTTTGTACTACCTGCTTCACTATAGTGACAGCTGTGCTCCCACTACAGAAGCAGTCCAAATTTGGATGAGACCTGAGCTCTTTATCCATAGCCTTGTATGCTTTCAGGAAAGCTTCTCTCCATGTAGAATTCAGTTTATCCTCAGCAGAGCAATCCTTCTCAGAGTCTCCGCTCTCAGGTTTTATGTTCCCTTTGAAGCAAGTTTTACCTGATCCTTTTCCATTTCGCTTTGATTCACAAGAATGCAAAAATGAAAGCAGTTTCATTGGCAAGGCATCCCTCACTTTGCGTGCAACAAGATGACCATGTGGACCATGGCCATCAAAGACACCACAAAAGATCATATCTTCAGACATGAAATCCTGCACAAATACAGATCCAAATTAGGATGTCAATGTCTAAAACTAACCTAGTCTTTCTTCAATCACTGAGAATCATGCATCATTCCCAATAAGATGAACATACTTACTTCCCATACAATCATGGCATCCTGATTAATACCCTTGCGGCCCTGCTGCGTAAAGATACAAGAAGCCCGGCTCTTTCCATTAGTGAAAATTCTGCTGGGTAAGGATGGTAAACGGTGTAGAGAAATAACATGATCAGAGAATGTTCTCCTTGCTGCTCTCTTTTGCCCACAGAATCCAATTTCTAAGCAAGATGGAGAGACCTTGTCTCCATTGCTCCTGCTGCTACAAGTACTCCTACTGCTTGTTGAGACACAACACCCCATTTGCTCACCTCCAGAACACAGACATGTGATGGAGATAAGGTCAAGTTCCTTCTTTTTTTTTCCTATAGATCTCACATCAATTGCTGAGATTGCAAATCTGGTCAACTGAGCAAACAATCCTAACTCCAAATATTCTCTCAGGTCAAACTATAAGCCACTTTACACCAAACTGTAGAAAAATGGGATCTTTCCTCCTGACTCAAATGCAAAATCTGCCGGAAGCTATGTTAATAGATGATGAAACCAGCTGCACACAAGAAGACAGGTGAGATTAATAGTTAATATATGGTCTCGAAGAATCTAGCCATTGCTGCGACATGTAAAAATAAAATAAAAGAAGATTAGCAAAACAAGCTATATGAATAAAAAATATCCTAACATGTGAACAAGGAATAGAATATACTTAAAACCTGTCCGATCATTGACAGCATCAAAATGGAGACTTTGAAATAATTTAATGATTTAATCCAGAAAATAAGCATTAAAAACTGAACCAAACAAGAACAAAAAAGCAGAAACACGAGAACCTGTCCTATTTTCATTTTTTAAAACGAGTTCAGACCTAAAATTTCTGTCTTTCGTTTTCACTAAACATAGATCTCTACATAGATCAGACAAACATCAAGGCCAGGAATCTCTAATTGCACGCCGCAACACACTACTGATATATTGTAGTCAAGCTTCTTGCAGCAGCATCTGAAGAGCTTCTCTCTCTAGCCTTCACTCCTTCTCTCCTAAATTTAAAACGACCCCAAAATTTTTTTTTTTTTAAACGGACATGATCAAGAAGGAGAAAAGCATGATTAAAAAACCAACCTTTTTGACCAAAAACATCCAAAGCATCAGAAAGATAAAATAGAGAAGTAAGAAAAATAGAATTAACATAGTTCAAGTCACTAACCTGAATGAGATCAAAATCTGAACGGGAATGAATACACATGAACAAAAGCATTTAGTTACAAACTCTGATTTTCCTTGCCCTTTTCCTCGTTTACCTCTGCAACCAAGTAGAGTAAAAATTTGGTAAATGGACAGTTCAGACTTCAGAGAGAGAGAGAGAGAGAGTATAAAGCAAGAAAATCAGTACAAACTACAAAAAAAAGGGTCTGGTTTCCCACTACAGAAAAATACGAGAAGAAGAGATAAAGTGAAAAACGCAAAAGCAGAAAAAGACGAAATAGACTATGATCTCGTCAACAAAGAATCACAGAGAGACTCAAAAGAACATTGGAGATCAAGTAAATGTTACGTAATTATCATAACCCAAATAATAATAATAATAACCAAAAGTAGCAATAGTAAATTAGCAAATGACTAAGTAAATTGTCCCCATGAAAACGAGGGTCAAACCAACCCAAAAAATAAAACATAAAACATAAAAAAAGCACTTTATTGATCTGAGTTGTTACTTGAAGCTAAAACAAAATTATCAGAAACCAGAGAAGCTCAACATACAGATCCTCCACTGTCAATTGTTCAAAGCAAGTAAACAAGGAAACATGGTCATACCCACTAGATGTTAGATGAAGGTGGTTGCAACAGTGCAACTAAGCATGGATAATCCAAGAAGAAAAATGGTAATTTGATAGTTCAAAAATGGAAAAATAGTATATCACCTTTCTTAGAATGCAGAAAAGTAAGGTTGGGGAGCAGAGAAGAACAAAATCAGATTCAGAGGAGGAAGAGAAAGGAAGTGAAAGAAAAGAGAGGGTTTGCGTATTAATAAGGAAAAGGGTGGTGTTGATGGGGCTGGTGCTGCTGCATTCATTGCAAAAGCAGAGTAGACAGATCAGAAAGAGAAAGAGAGCAAAGGTAGGGAGAGGAAGAAGTCAAAAAGAGCAATGTAAGCTTGTTAAACACTAAATACCAAATAAGAAAAAATGGAATTACCAAATAGGTTTCTATTAATTTTAAAAATATTATCATTTAACGGCATTAATTATCATTGTATTTTATCACATAAAAAAATAATTGACATTAAATTATATTAATTTTGTTATTGTATTTTTTATTTTTTATTTTTAAATGGTATATGATAGAAACAATTTTATTTTTTATATGAAAGATATGTAGGTATCGATTAAGTTTTGGATAATGCTATTATTACTATAACTTTTATTCATATTTTTGTTTACTATTTATAGTTGAAATTATTTTAGGTATCATCAATTAAACTTTTTTGGTAGATCATCAATTAAACTTGAACAAAAACATAGAAATATAATTAATTAATATTTAACATGAATAAAAATATTTAATTGAGAGAGATTTAAAAATATATAATTTAAAATTGATAATAAAGAATATGAATAAACAACTCAACTAATGTTTGATTGATTCAAATAGTTCAACACTTATTCTTCTTAAATAAAATCTCAAATGAATGGAAAAAATTGATGTTGGGAGAATTTACCACTTTTATAATCTAACTCTATTTTTGGATTAGTCAAAGTCTAATGCGATTTCTAGATATCGATGAGTTTACACCAAAAAATGAATTAAGAACTTAAAATGTCATAATTTAATTGTCATTTTAAGAAGTGTTTTACTCAACCATTACTTTCAACTTAAAATTACGTGAGTAATTGGTTAAAAATAAAAAAAATTAAAGATTTTTCCAATAAGGTACTTGTTAAGAAATATAAAATAAGAAATTTTAAGTAGAGTTTTTTCAATTCTCAATACATTAAATACTCTATTTTTCATAAAAAAATTCTAATTTTAAATCCTTAATAAATACTCTTAAGACACTTTTTAACAAAACTCAATTTTAAATGTAATTAATTGTATCTAAAAATAAATTTTTATATTAAGAATAAAAAAATATTATTTTCTTGTAAAATTTTCATTTTGGATCTTTTAACAAATGTCTTTCAGGCACTTGTTAGAAAAACTCATAAAATTATACTCATATATTAATAGAAAGACTTAAATAGCTGGAGAAGATTTTTAATATGATACTTAATATTTATAAAGAGAATTCCTTCTTTTTATTAATATAATATTTCTTTATTTTTTAAACTACAATTATTAATTACTTATTTAAAAATTTAAAAAATCTGAAATTAATAAAATTATAAATATTTCTTATTTTCCAATTACAATTGATTTTAAACATTTTTCAACTTTACATAATTCACTCCAAACATCTTCACTGTTATTTTTTTTATATTAACAAAAAAAAATAAAAATGAAGTTAACAAACAAATAGTGTAAATCAATATTGTTCTAATAAGAACAGAACTGATTGTAACATTTGAAGTTAGAATAAAGTTTCCTATCATTTGGTCATACTTCAAATAATGTTAATATAATTACCTAAAAAAAACTTACGCAGAAAATATGTGTCCAATATTTTTGGTGGTTAATATCCATCCAATCTTAAAAACTAAGGTAAATGTGACTTGATATAACCGGTTGAAGCGATCTGAATAAGATTATACATTTTTTATGTACTTAAATTTGAATTCGCCTTCCACTTATAGTCTCGTTTGATGGTCCTTCCTTCTTAAAGAGATATCATGACCCTCTATGTGTTGAACCTCCTTAAAAAATAATAATAATAATAAAGGATCCTTGAAGTAATTTTTTGAGAGCCTTTGCCTACCCCTCTAAGATCGGATGTGGATTATCAGTCGTTACTTTCTCTTTTTTTACGTGCTCAGTAGTTACTTTGAAATTGTGTATGATCCTATCTCTTAAATGTGTTTTGTTATATGATAAACTTATTTGTTAAAATTGCAGTCTAAATTAGCGACATCATGAATTACATACCCTACAAATTTTTTTCAAAACTGCAGGAGATCCATATCCTTTAAATAAATAAATAAATAAAGCTTCCTAACTTAATCAACTGGGAAACAACTGGACTATGTGGCAATTCCCTTATAAATAAGTTATATGATGCCAAATTCACAACTATTCAAAACTTATATTGTAAGCGAAAGATTTACTTACTACAATGAGGTAAAATCTTTTTGCTTATAAATAGTTAAAAAATTTACATTACTACAAGAATTTAAAAAATAAAACTAACACAATTTAGTTACTTTTCATTTTTATATAATGTAATTGTAACTGAGATTATATGTTTATTACTATTTTTTCTGAGTATTTTCTCATTATATATATATATATATATATGAATAACGAAATTGAATTCAATATCATATACTTAAGGGATTTGAATTTTTTCACTAAAATCAACACACATTGATTTATTACTATTTTTACACATTTTATATAAAATTTATTATTCTTAATCCATATCATTTAATTTTACCTATAATTATTTTTTTATGATAAATAGGTATAATTAATTTAAACGATTATCACGTTAATTTACTTTAGTTTTAGGTAAGACTTAAGAGCTCTCTTATATAATCCAAATCTCTCGTCCCGAGTGAAAGTAGAGTGGATGGTTATGTTGCTTATTTTAAAATAAGAGTGCGGCTTATGCCAAAAAAAAAAAGAAAAAGAATGCTGCTATTTTGTTGGAGAGCTTTCTACAAAAGATTTTTAGGAATGGCAATGGTAGATGAATTACAAAAGAAAAAAAAAATGTTTTGAGGGGAACCAGATGGATTCAAATATTCAATCAGGTAGTTGACCAACAAAAGCCATAACCTTTCTTTCTTTCTTTTTTTTGGTGCACCGTTTTATGAAAAAATCATTCCTACAAATGATCATTTTCTTTAAAATAATTATTGAAAAATGTAAAATTATCTAACCAAATAATATATTTAATATATGTTTAGATTTATTTTACTTTTAAAAAATAAAAATTCTCTTAATAAAATTTTGAATAAATATTTTTAAATACAAAATAGCTTAATCTAAAAGTTTTAAAAATCCTTATTTGAAAATCTTGATCATCTTATCCTGTGTAAGGAAAAAAAAAAAACCATTGGGCAGAAGGACAGATAGAGTCCAAACTCCAAAGGGGAAGTTTTCGATCAGCCGGCGGTTACAATGTTTACAAAGGACAACCGCCCTTGGCCGTCTTCAAAGCGCGCGGGGTTCAACTTCCTTTTCTGCTTTTATTAGTGAGCAGGTATATTTAATGAAATTTAGATAAATATTCTTTATCCAATAAATAAATAAATATTACTAAATGACTTAATGATAACATTAGGTATTCAACACAAATCATTTTTCTTTCCATTTTTAACATAAATTATTATCGAGTGTGAACTATTATTTAACTTGATTTTTTTATCTGTTATTTAACTTTAATTTTTGAAAACAATATTCACTTTATTTAAATGCATATTTATGTCCTTTGATTTTTATTTATATGAAGTATAAATTTATAATTAATATAAAATATAAAGAATAATATTTATTTGACGTTTTTTGGGTGAAGTTATTTGACATTTTATTTGAGTGTTTTTTTAACGTGCACGTTTAATTTTAAAGAAATGCAATTCCAATTTTATGTAGTATAATTAATAGCATTTCTTCCATTCATCCTCGTGGAAATTAATTTTGGTTTTACGATCTTTAATTTTTCTTTTTATCAAATTTTATTTTCATTATAAAAGATTACCAGAAAAGTTTTATCCTTAAGAACAAGTATTTGATTATTTAAATCAATTTTTTGTTTGTTGTTTTATGCAAGTTAATATGGGAGCTGTAATACAACAAAGTTTTTTTTTTGTAATTTCATTCAACAAAGTGAGTAATTGTGAATTGCAGTGTGCCCCCATAAATACCTATCCGATGAATTGCTCTTGTTCTCCCATTGATTCTTTTGGGCTTTTTTATTAATCTGTCACTGTTAGTAAAACTATTTATCAAATTGTCATTTTTTTAACTATTTACTAAATTGTCATTTTTTTAACTATTTACCAAAATGTTACTCTTTTGAAATTATATACCAAACTGTCACCCTTTTGACTTACGTAGCATTTTTTAATATTTTACTACTAACCAAGATGCACTACGTAAATGGCGCATCCATCGAGTTCTTGCGCCAACACGCGCTAAGCGCCCAATCTGCGATGGATGCACCACTTTCACGTGGCGATATCCTACATTAGCGCTTTACAAATCCTTGTTGTAAAGTCTTTAAATTTATATAAATTATTTAAATTACTTAATAAAATTTTGTAAACGTTTATTAATGAATCCATACTAATTACGAAATAAAATATATAATATAAAATTAAAAAAGTGACAAATTTAATATGTTGATAATATTTAATATTGTTTTAGTTATTATGAAGATTTATTAATTACATAACACATATGTTTTTAAAAATAATCTAATCAAATGTACGTACATATCTTATTATTAAAGTTATTGAATATATTTAATTATTTTTACACAAATATTTTAAACAATATATCATAAAAATTAAATGGTATATCCTTCGTATCACTTATAGGTTATACTTATACTTGGTTAATATAATCCTTAAAACAATCTTCGATGACTTTCCTTTTATTATTAGTCAAATCATAAGAAAAGTTAGTATTGATGATATGGGCATTAAATACTTCATAAAAAAGCTTATTAGTCCTAAAAAGTTTTTAAATGAATTTTTTGAGTAGGATTCAGATGATAGTGAGTAGGATTCCGATCTCAATAATCCCCTCCCAAATTTTTAGTAATTGAATTAGTAAAAATTTCGACTGCTTTCCCTAAATGTTAGATCTCCCCAAAAGCCAATGATCTGTTTAATGCAACCAGTTACCACAATCTTTAATAAAATCTAAAAACAGTCGAAAAGCATATATAGTGTAATCTAATTAGGGTACCAAACTCACAATAAGATATTCTCAATAGTATTTTACACAAAATCACTAAATATAATCACTGAATGTCAATGAGATGGGCCCGCATCAGAATGCAGTGGCCTATGAGATGGTTCGGAAGAGGGATCTGACCGTGATGGGTATGGTGGGTAACCTGGTGGTGGGTAAGGAATACAATCTACAGTTGATCACAAATAATGATCCTGACACCACTTCTCGCAAGAATTGAGAGAGTTCAGAGTGTTTAGAGAGAAGAAATTTGTAGAGAGATAGTGAGAATTTAGGAAATGCTTAGGATGACACGAACGAGGGAGGGGTGTGGGAATATATACTAGGGTTACGCCACCCTTGTTGGCTTATTCTGCTTGCTTGTGCCAACAAGGGTGGCGCTTTCAGTGTCAAGGGCAACCAGGATGCGCCACGTAGGCTAGCGCATCCACGTAGGTTGTGCCAAGCGTGTTGGCGCAACCTACGTGGATGCGCCAGCCTACGTGGCGCATCCTGGTTGGCCAGAAAATATTAAACAATGTCACGTAAGTCAAAAGGGTGGCAGTTTGGTATATAGTTTCAAAAGAGTGGCATTTTGGTAAATAGTTAAAAAAATGGCAATTTGGTAAATAGTTAAAAAAAATGGCAATTTGATAAATAGTTTTACTAACAGTGGCAGTTTAGTAAAAAAGCTGATTCTTTTGTTTGACATTCTGTTAACTATTCCCTAAACCGTAAGAGCTTTGTGATGCGCAGATTAAAAATGGCAAAAATTTGTAGCCAAAAAAATGGCGAGAATATTTTGTCGTGGCAGGATATTGAGTGAATTTGGAGCTTTTAAATGAGCTTCTAAATGACATTTCCTGATAGGGTTGTTTAGACTTGAGGTAATGTTTGGTGCACTTGATAGTATTAAGTAGAGTGATAAAGTTTAATCGTATAAAAAAGCTGATAAATTCTTATACTATCAGACATTTAGTACCCAATAGCATAAGAATCCTGATAGTATAACATGACTATAATACCAGCGATGGACATGACTATAATAATTATTCAACCACTACCTGCGATGGACATGGTGGCTTACGGAGGACGGCGGCGGCCGAATGGTGGCGCAACGATGGGAGTGGATTTGGGCTACTTTCGTGGCTTGAGGTTGGTGCGCGATTCGTGAGTGCAACTGAGATGGGCGAATCTGCGTGGTGGGTCACTGGCTCCGGCGTGGTGGGTAGTGTTGGTAGTTCGTGGGTGCAGCTGAGATTTGTAGGTGGCTTTGGGCATGGTGAGTTAGGGATGAGGAACAACAACTCTAGGCGAAGCGAGGCAGAGTGGTTTGCAACTGGTGAGTGATGGCACGGTGGTGGCTCGTCGACAAACAATGGTTCTGGGTCGTGGTGGGTGGGGATGGTTTATGATCTTGCTGGGTTTATTTTGTGTAGAACTTTGAGTTTGTTTGACTGAATGTCAATTATCAGGTTGTTTGATTTTTGAGTATTTTGGGTACCGTTGATGAATAGGTCATGACAATAGACAACGAGTCTCAAATTTAAAAGTAAAGGGTAGTGGTGGAAGGAAAATCCTATTAGGTTATATTACGGGGTCATGGAGAGGATAAAGTTGTTTTGTTATAATAAGATAAAAATAGTTAACCGGATTTGACTATCCTATCATGTGTCATCTGATAGATTTTTTTAATATGTGTGGACTAGTATAGTCACCAATTTTCTAAAACTCAGATTAATTAAATGTCAAATGTTGTTGAACATCTATTGGTTTAGCCCATTTGTTATCAATTTTGTTATTGGGCTCTTATAAGCACTTAAAATCATGTGGATAATGTTGTTTTGGGTTTGTGGGCATATTGTAAACACAAGGAGAGGCCCCTATTCTCATCTTATATGTATTGTGGCTGCCTCATTGATGCCACAAGGGTTTTTTTGCACATATAGGGAATGGGGATAGTTTCTCTCCTCTAAACATGCACTGTTCGTGATTTTTCTTTAAAGATCGGACATTGCCGCGCTCATATTTGTCATTTCCAGGTGATTTTATAATTCGATCTCTTGTATATTATATTTTTTACATGCTATAATTTGGGGTTAAATGAATTTAAAAATTTTGATATGTCGTTAATTAGTTTGAAACAAAATTTCTTCAATTGGTATCAGAGCCAATTTAATCCTAATTATAGTTGTAAATTTCTTCTTGTTGAGAATGAAAATTTTGTTCAATTCAAGAACATCTTTTTTTTTTGAAAAATTAATCAAATCCCAAAATTGATTTCGATTTCCGTTGTTTGAAGTTTTGGCATTTTTTCAATGTGTAATTTGCGTGTATTTTTGGTGTAATTTTTTAACCATACAAGAACATCATTTATGATTTTGGTTTTGCTTAGGCATTATTATTATTATTATTCCCAATTCTGATTTTGGAATGTGCTCTATGTGCGTAATAATTAATTTTGATAATTTTAGTGAATTTTAAATGGTTTCAAAGTTCTATGAGAATAGCTGCTGCATGGTATTGAAAAAATGGGTCATAACTGTTTTTTTCTTTGACCCGAATTATACATATAAAATTAGATAGTCTCATAACTCACCTTTTGAAAAATTTTGTGTAAAATTGGGCATGTTATAATTTTTTATACTTTCACATGTGATATTCTTTGAGTGCTCAAATAATTTTTTTTGATTATTTTATGCTATATTAAAATTATTGTACTCTTTAGATTATTGTACAATTTAAATTGATAAGAGTTTATTTAAATAATTACCAAAATATTTTTTTATTGTTTTAAGTGTATAATATTGTATATATGTTGAAATTGCTGCGCTTTTATAAACTATTGTGCAAAATAAAATTTGAAAGTTTATTTGGTATATTTAGAGTTGTTTTGACTAATTTTGCTCCTATCTACTATTTAAATCGTGGATAAATAATTAAATAAATAAATGAGTAGCTTCTCATGTTCTAAGAGCTTGATATCTCATCAAAATCATGGAATAATTTTTTTTAATTAATTCTCACATAACTATGGATACTTTGATATTGAATATTATCTTTTATGATGCTTGATAATTATTGAAATTATTTTCACTACATATAATAGACAAGTGAGAATTATAATTAAAATGATAATTTTGGATATTTTATTTTGTATGATAAGGAGCATTGATATCGATAAATATATTATTTTGATGCCAAGAAATTCATGTTGATTGTATGCCCTTTATTGTTGTTGAGAAATTTTGTTTTAAATGGAAGACTTATTTAAATTAGTATGGACATATTAAAATTTATTTATTTATATATATTTTGCTCCTCTTTAATTGTTGATGTCAATTTTATTAGTTGAGCATGTTGAATTCGTAAATTGTGCAATCTAATAATGAGAGTTATTCTTGAAATAATTTTTTTGTTATAAGAACATGATAATGTATCATGTGCTGCATATAATTATTTTAGTATTTGACTTTTGCATTGACAATATTAAAGTGTTTTGATATATATTATTAAGAATTAAAATATAATTGTATGTGATTAATTTTATTGTATATTGTGTCATTACACATTTAAATAAATTAGTTTCAATGTGGCCATTATGAGAATATTATTTAAAATAATTTTATTATTGAGAAATATTTAAGGTAATGATAAGTTTATATTAAGTCATTATTGTAGTTAAGATTTATATATCTCGTAAGTTTATTTTGTGAGCCATTTGTAAAAGTTATATAAAGTTTTGATAATTTGAATCATATTAAATTAGCATCCACTTTTGTTAGCTCTACACACAAGGATAAACAACATATTATCTAAGGTTAGTTATAAAACTTATATGATTATTGACATATTGTATAATTGCATAAGTAGAGAAATTTGTTCTTAAGGTCTTCTTCTCCCTTTTCATGCTTATATTTGAATATGCAATTATGTATGAGAGTGTGAAATTTATCTGATTGATGTGGCATGAAAAGTTTGAAACTTTATGAGCAATTTTGTCATTGATTATTGTAGTTTCTTATAGTCACATGCTTATCTATTATAAGACCAGTATATTGTTTTGTAAATTTTGTGAGATCTTATCTCTAAGAGTTTCATCCAGAATATTTATAATTATTTTAAACATTTTGTATAGTTGTGAGTTCGTCTTCGCGGGATCAATTATGACAAAGTGTTATATTGTTAATAATGTTGTTGTATTTTCATTGAAAATTATGTTAATAATGCACTTACCCTATCGATTTGTCTTTATTAATATGATTTTTGATGTTTTGTTGAATGCATTAAATGATTGTGTACTTAGAGTTTTCAGTATCCTCTCGATACTAATTTTAGGGACATGATATTTGATAGTTTGTGGGAATTTACTTCTTCATTGTAATCTGGGACCCTTAGGCGAGATTATAATGACATAACAACTCAAATTGTTGTGATATATATATAATATTACTCATTGTCAAGTGTTTTTTCGAATTAAATTAAGCAACATTGAATATTTGTATTATTTTGTGGAATTTGACGAATGAGATAATTAGACATTCTGTAGCAATCTAATTTTTTTATTTGGATATATAATTTTGTCAAATAAAAAAAATTAATAATGTTGAATGGATTACAATTAATGTGGGGTTGTGTGAGTAATGGAGATACCCTTCAGTGTGACATTATTTGGTATAATCATTTATGTGATAGAGAAAATAGTTTAAATTTTATTTTAAAAATCTTGAAAAATATTATTTGTGCATAAACTATGAAAATATTAATTCAACTATTTTACTCTATCAAGTGGGAGAAACTTATATATTATAATTCGGGACCCTTAGGAGGGATTGCAATTATGTAAGGGCTCTGGTTCAATTAATTGCCTAACTAATTAAACAAGAAAAAACTAATACAATTATGATTGCTTAAGTATAATAAATATTTTAATACATAATTTTCTCTAACTTTTGTATTTGTCATCGCTTTGTTATTGCTTGTTGGGACCTATTGAGGACATTATTGAGTCTCCTAAAGTATGTTGTAATACAGTGAACTCCCTATAATTATCATATTGTGTTGATATGTTTTAGTCTTAATAAGACATGTTGAATGCATAAATAACTTTTTTTCTATTTTGTACCATTATTTGTGTTGTATTAAATAACTAGTCATTAAATTTATTTTGTTATAAGTATTGTCGTAGTAATTTAGGAAATATTATTTTATCAATATGATAGTGATAATTATTTTTGCTTAATATATTAAAATGATAACTTTGAAGATTTCCTTTTATATTATTCAAATGTTGAAATCCTCAAAGGATTTTTTTTTAGTTTTATTAATTTTCTTGAGAAAAATCTTGCGATTAAAATTATTTAAGTATTGTTGTGAGGAAAACGTTCTTCCAATTATAGTTTAATCATTTTGTGAAGATTTATTATTTTTTAGCCCAAATTATTATGTTGATTAGTTCAACTTTATAATAAAAAAAAATTTCTTTTGTCGATGATACAAAATTTATGATGAATACATTGAGTTAAACCTATTGTACTTATGACATTCACTTTGAAAAATTTATTTTCTTTTAGATTGAAGTAAAACAATGTGTATATTTAATTATTATATATTTATATTTTGATTTTGTAAATTACCTGACAATCAATATGAATTAAAGCTATTTGTTTCTTATAAGAAGAAAGCGATTTTGTAACTATTGTTCTTTTGAAATACTTGTTGAAAATTTTTGATGTCTGCTATGTATGAAGCCTAATATTAAAGGTAATTAAATGCCTAGGTGCAAGTTAAATTGACTTGATACAGGCTATCATGTATTATTGTTTAATATTGATTTTGATGTTGTTTACATCAATGAGTGTTGCCATAAGTAAGCGAGAACAAATTTGTTATTAATGTGTTTTGTGCTAATTGTATATTGATGGCCAATATTACTATTATTGTTAAATGAGAGACAATATTCTATATTAAATTATTTCTATCATGTGAAAAATATTGGTGATGTTATTTTATGTTTAAAGCATAAAGACCTTTTAAATCATAATATATTGACGGATTGTCTCACAAGGTACATATTGTTATAAATTTTGAAATGTGTTTGTGTTCTTATTGCACATTAATGTTTATTATAGTAGGAGTTGGAGACTATTTTTTGGTTATGTCCTCAATAGTTAAGTATAGGTCTCATATGCTTCTATTGCTGGTAATCTAATGTTGTGGTCAAGTGTGCATATGCTTATTATTTTTTTGTCATTGTGACACTTGGGTTTTGAGTGAGTTGTTGAAACCTTGCAAGTGATCCCATAATATGTGTAAGACATTTGGAATTTTAAACTCACTCGTATGTTGTCAAGTATTTTAAGTGGTCATTATGGTTTTGTGAAGTATAGATTATCTTATTTGTGAAAATTCTTTTGTGGTTTTGTGTTTGCAATGACAAAGAAGAGTTAACTTGTTGTAAAGTCTCATATGGACATTTGTAATCTCCTCAATTATGAATGCAAAGTTTGTGGTTGATAATGAAGTAATTTTATGAGACTCTGTGGTTGATAAATTTTGTATAGATTAGCTTAATATTGTTTCTATCGAGTATGATTTTCTACATTGTTGAGATACTTGTAATTTCATTTTGGACCAATGGTTGGAAGTGCTTGCTCATAGTTGACATTCTTGTGGCCATGTTAATCTGGAGAGTTATTTTGTTTAAAACTAAGTGTCTATGTTGTCCAAGTGAGAGATTGATAGATTTTTTTAATATGTGTGGACTAGCATAGTCACTAATTTTCTAAAACTCAGATTAATTAAATGTCAAATGTTGTTGAGTATCTATTGGTTTAGCCCATTTGTGATCAATTTTGTTATTGGACTCTTATAAGCACTTAAACTCATATGGATAATGTTGTTTTGGGTTTGTGAGCCTTGTGTATGGGTTTTCTATGATGGATAGGTTAACCCATATTGTAAACACAATGAGAGGCTCTTATTCTCATCCTATATGTATTGTAGTTGCCCTATTGATGCCACAAGGGCTTTTTTTGCACATATAGAGAATGAGGATAGTTTTCCTCCTCTACACACGCGCACCGTTCACGATTTCTCTTTAAAGATCGGGCATTGTCGCGCTCATATTTGTCCTTTCCAAGTGATTCTATAATTCAATCTCTTGTATATTATATTTTCTACATGCCATAATTTGGGGTTAAATGAATTTAGAAATTTTGATATGTCGTTAATTAGTTTGAAACAAAATTCCTTCATCATCATCCAACACATGCTAAGACCTGATAGTATATTATTATACTATCAGGTCATTTTTATCATGTGCTCCAAAATGTAGCCTGAAGGTAAATGATATTATGGTATGTAATTCTTGTTGTTTGGTTATGAAAGTACTTCTATAGAATCATATATATGTGCTTAGAATAAACCCCTCAATATCACTCATTGTTGTTACTATTTAAAAAATATTAATTAATAATCTTAAGTTTAGCGCTCACATTGTAGTTTGGATGTGTAAGTAAATATATGCCATAGGTCCTACTATGTGAGAGTCACATGCTTGTCTAGTACACACTCAGATTGTGTAACTTGAGCAGTGTAGATTGTGTAGCAAGACTTTTTTCATCTATTACATAACCCAGGATATAGGTCGCAGTACTCTTTCATCCATCCTTCTTTCCTATTTTGAGAATTTATTATACTGTATGATTTAGGTGGTGACGCTTCTAGCATCGATATACTTCACCAAGTTTGTCTCTCTTGATAGCCACGCAAATGAATATAGTCGATATTGACTCTACACATACTCAAAAGATAAAAGTTTTCATGTGGTTGCCTCTTCATAATGCTCTTCTGACTAACCTGTTTAGAAGCTTTAGGGGTCTTGCTGTTACTTTTGTTTATAGCCATATTAATGTTAAGCGGCTCCTTATAAGATCAACCACTTCATGAATGGATCATTGGTGGACCACTTCTTTAGAGTCATTGATCTAATGTGAAAATAGATTAATGACTATGAGTGAATACATACAACTTGTGTAACACGTAAACATGTGAAGGTAACCAAGCCAGTGAGCCTCAACTTTGTCACTCCTCGCCACTGCCTGAACAGCTGCTTACGGCCTCCGCTGAATCCAGCTTTACCACAAAACCAAATCTACAAGTAGTTAGGGAAAGTGGGTTGGCGACTCACACTCGAGATCCTACAAGAGCAGCATTCTTCTCTCATGATTTCTCTCCCCATAAACAAAAACCAAAAGATTTCACTTATCCTTGATTCCAACTCAGTGGAATCACACTTTCAATGAGATTTTTACTACTTCAACTATTGAGTCGACTTGCTATTTCCTTTATGGTGAGTCCAATTTTTAATTTTTCTCATCTAGGTTGCCTTTAATTCAATTTCTCATCAACTCCAAAATTGCATTTCTTTGTTTAGTTTTTTTTTTGTAGTATTTGTAATTTGGAGTTACAATTTTGTAGTATGTGTGTGATTGGAGATGGCGGAGGGTGGTTGGCCATAATGGCTGTAGGGGCACGATTGGGGTTACATTTCTTTGCTTTAGCCATGCCACTACAGCCACTATGGCTGGTTAAGGACAGTGAAGGAGTACGAGAAAGAGATGAAGATAGAGGCACAGTGGTGCTCAACAATGATGGTGGCTAGACGGATTCCAAGTCTAGTGGCTTGGGCATGAGGATTGTGGTGTCGTGTTTCCCATGAGTCTCATTGTGGCAAAAGGTGGTACAAGACTTAGGTATATTCTTAGGTTGCTTATAGGGATTTGGGAATGAAGTTGTTGTTGCTATTGCCTGTGTTAGTAGAAGGGGTTGTTGAGCTTGATGTGGGTTGAATGCCTTCAAGGTTGCTTAGTTTGTGTTTTGGATTCATGTGGATTGAGCTTGTTTTTGAAAGTTAATCTTTTCTGGTGAGTGACACGACAAGGTTGCAATAG
Organism: Ormosia semicastrata; assembly: GCA_029884595.1. NCBI lineage: Eukaryota > Viridiplantae > Streptophyta > Magnoliopsida > Fabales > Fabaceae > Ormosia > Ormosia semicastrata. The sequence continues at coordinate 5,813,890 of JAQQTO010000038.1, read as the reverse complement.
TGGTTGACAGGGGGTGTGCATGAGGACGGTGGTTTGGCAACGGTGGAGGTAGTGGTTTGATTGGGTTACTTTGGTGGTCTTGTGAACTTTGGCCAAAAAAAATAGCAGTGGCTAGCCGTGTAAAACGTGGCCAGTGCTAGAAGACGTGGCCAATGGTGGAAGAATTTTGCAATAAACTAAAACTTGCTACAACAGGTCATTTTAGTGATCCATTGACTAAATGGTCCATCTTAAAAGCTACCATGTTAAGCATAATATGGATGATAGTTCACTGAGAAGTCACGAAAGAACTGGTGTTGGTGGTCTCTAATAGAACCAAGAGGGGGTGAATTGGTTCTATGAGCTCAATTAGCATAAAAATTAAAAATTAAAATTTATGGAAATGCAACACAAATAATATGAATACGAAAAATTAAAAGAGACAGAGATAAAAAGATTGCATAAACAAATTTATCATGGTTCAACCACAACAAATGACCTACATCCAGTCCCCTAGCAATTGCCTAGAATTTTCTTCACTTCTTATCGAATTGTTGCTTACAAGGATTTTGACGAACATTCTTCTACTTTTATCCTCAAAGCAGAGTAACTGTGATTTCTTTCTTCCAATGACACCACAAAACTTTCCCCAACTTTTACCTGAAGAAGAGTAACTATATCAAAGGAATGCTACTCACACTCATTTCTTCTCACAAGAACAAGGTTTTAACTCTCAAAGGTTGTGATTGCTCTTATCAATGAGCTACAATGGTTTTTGAACTCTCTCTATAGTGGATATACAAGTTTAGAAATAGTTAAGAGGAAAGAAAACAACAAGGTTGCAACACTTCCTCACTTTTTATTTTGAGTAATTATGTATTTTGATATTCTCTAAAGCTTCCTATTTATAGTGTGAGAGTCTTCTCTAATTTTGCTAATCGTTGAAAAGAACAAATAATTAGGAGAGACACTTTAAAACATGTGAAAAGTGATATCATATGAATCATAGTAGTTGTTATTTTCGCTCACAGTAATTGTTAATTCACCCAGTAGGTGCTAGAATAGGTGCTAGTCTTTTATGATTTTAGTATGACAACTACTTCACAAAAACCTAGTCATTGGAAACCTTTCTCATCCTTAAAAGTGGTTGATTTTTTCATAAATAAGTATTAAGACTTGACTCTAACAATTAAGGAAAAAAAATGATGAGTAAGGAAAAAAATTATAATTTAGTCAAATTTAAAAACTTTCCTTGTAAACTTAAAAGAATGTAACCCAAACATAATAAAAAAATAAAAATAAAAAACCGCAAATAAAAATCTCACAAAATCATTCATTACCAAAATCCAGCTACTTGTGTTGAGACAACGACTTGTATAGCCTATGACCAGAGAGATTGAGAATTCAAATTATAATTTGTAATATAAGCCATTAAGAGAGTTAGCATTAATGATTTAGATAATTTGCGAAAGATTATAAACTCAAACTTTTGTGCCAATATTACGAAAGACAAAAACCATAGATATTTGTAATACAGACTCGCTAAAAAGGTATTAAAATGATACGAGTGTATTTAGATTATATTTGGTAGTTATGGTTTGAGATTTAATGAAAAAATAACTTTTTTTCACTTTAATTTCATTCAAATTATAGTTTAAGACTAAAATCATATTTAAACACAAAATTCAACTGAAACTTTGACAAATAAATTAATTTGTGGATGAAACTCCAATTACACCCTTCTAACCAGAGTTTTGGAACATGCTATACATCATTCAAACTAAGAGCTGCATATTTCATAGTAATATTGTTCACGTTCATGATATGTCCGCTTGCATCTTCAAAGATCTTGGACCGTTGAAGTAGAACCACTCTTTGCACAAGATAAATTCATGTATTATTTTTTATTTTTGTAAAATTTGTTGTAAGAATGTTGTACGAAAAATTGCACTACAAGAAATTAAGCAAACAGCGAGGGAAATTTTTCTCGCTAATCCCTCTCTAATCCCTCGCTAATATTATCAGCGAGGGATTAGAGAGGGATTAGCGAGGGAAAGTTTCCTCGCTTTTTTTTCATCGCTAATTAGCGAGGGAAAGTATTCCCTCTCTAATCCGTCTCTAGAAAATTTATTTCCCTCACTAATCCTCTCTAATCCTCGCTAATATTCCCTCGCAAAATGGCGATGGAATTTCCCTCGCTATTCGTTCGCTAAATTATTTACTAATTTTGTCAATTTCCCTCGCTATTCCCTCGCTCTTCCCTCTCTATTAATTCCGTCTCTATTCCCTCGCTAATCCGTCTCTAAATTCCCTCGCTAATCCCTCGGTAATCCCTCGCTAATTGTCTGTAGAATTCAGTCGCTATTTCCTCGCTAATGCCTCGCTAAATTTTTCCTCGCTAATCCCTCGCTAATCCCTCGCTACTTACAATGTGAGTTTTCTGTCGCTAATCCCTCGCTAATTAGCTAAATTTTTTTTAATAACCTGTTTATATATATAACTTTCCCTAAAACCTGCATATCAAACCACAATCCAACAAACAGAAATTCAGCAATCAACAATCCAATAATTATAAAATGGTACAACAAAAAACTTATACAACATAATCCAATAATGTTATTATACAAATAATCAATCAATGGAAAGTTATACAAATGTAACAATAAGAATAAAAAAAAGTAATTAGTCTAAATTTTCTTCGTCTTCGTCTTCGTCTTCCTCTCGACCCTCCCTGCCTAAATCTTGTGATGGTGGTTGTGGAGCAACATTTGTTGATCCGATCGTAGATAGAAACGATTGGAAGGGCGCCAACATAGGGACAAGTTGACTCTGGACAAACGAAGCCATCGCTGCAGCCACTGCTATGTTTACAGCTTCAGATATGTCTTGTGTCAACGGTGTAGAGTGGGAAGGACCCGCAACCGAGGAGGATGAAGTTGGCCTGGTGTTATTACCAATGTGCAAGCTGTTACCTATGTCATGCACACGTCCCTTCTTGTTGGGACCCGCCGCATCCAACCAGACCTCTGGGTCAACCATAGGGTGAGAGGAAGAGTTTTCTCCATATTTTTCTGTCATTGCGGTGTCATATGACTCCTAAAATTAACAAAACAAGAAAAATATTAACAAAAAAATGAACAATCTAAAATATATATGACTGGTGAATAAGAACAAGATACTTACAATAAAATTCCTCGAGTGCTCAGAAACATAGCTTCGGTCTTTCTTCTTATGAACTTTTGCATACAGATCTCTGTAAGAAACCTGATGCTTTAACTCTGCCTCCTGTAATCGCATATAGAAGAATATTATATAATAAAAATATATCAAAAGTAAGGTAATCCCTCTAAAATACTATGTCATACTCAAGATAGGCAAATAACTCAAGTAATTACAACATGTTCATACACAGATGCTTATCATTAAAACTTTAAATGAGGAAGTTATATTACCATCTTGCTCTTGTGTTGACCAAAGCTTATCGACCCGCCAGTATGCTTCAAGGCATCGGCATGGTCGCCTGTTCCTTCGGGCAAATGCAGACCTCGTCATCCATTTATCCGTCGCCCAAATGTCGACCAGGCCATCCCACACTTCCGTCCTCATTCCTCTGGGCCCATGGCCCTTAATATCAGCTAAGTTGTTTGAATTTGCCCGCTCAAAGGCCTTATCTCGTGCTTTGTTCAAATGGTCTGGATAACGGTCTAAGATAGTCCGTTCCCATACACTTCTCGCCATGCTTTAACGATCAGCATCAGATGTGAACCGATGCTTAGCCTACACAAAGGATAAGTATCTATATTTATTTTCCAATAAACGTATAATATATAATTCTATAGAAACACAATTACTTACTATGAAGTCAGTAAATAGTATTTCCTTCATCTCAGCTGGATAACCTCGCCACGTACTAGCCGGAACAGGCATCCGTGTCATGACATTGTACATAATGTCACGTGTCACCCTCGACGGTAGAAACCTCCTCCTGTAAGTACAATAAGATAATGTAAGTTATCTGAAAGTAAATACATGTAATAAAAGATAATATGTCACTAGTACTTACGGTTCAGGAACAGGCGCCACATATATAAGTTCCCTGCTATCTGTTTCTGCATTGGATTCTCCACATGAAGGCACCACATTCGGGCGTTAGTGGGTGGGTCAGCAGGGGTGGCATAGAAATCGCTGGGTCGGTAAGGGGGGACAGGACGAAGCGATGCGCCTCCAACGGTCAATGGACTAGACGCTGGTAGGCCTGCACTAGTCGATGGGCCAATAGCTGAAGTTGCACCTAATATAATTATATATAAAAAAACACGTATATATTACATTTATATAAATCACGAGTTAATAATAATTAAAAAGATTATCCTACAGGTATACCTGGAGAGGGCTGAGAATGTTGTACTGGTGGAGAATCATAGGTAGATGCACCATTACGGCCTCTCCCACGACTGCGTCCAGCACCTCTACCTCGAATGGTCATGATGGATATCTGCATAAAGAAACATAATGAAACATGACGAGTTAAGAAACTATATGTCAATAAAAACCTCAAAATATAATAATGATACTTAATTTAAATACCATTAACGAAAATTATTGAACAAGCTTCAATTTTAACCACTTGAGTCTGAAGCAACAGATTCCTCATCTTCCTCTGAGAATTCATTAATTTCATTATTTTCGTTGTCATCAATGAACTCATCATCAACCAGATCGTCAATTGGATAATGTATATCAAGTATGTTAACTTCTTCCATTTGGGCATGTGCATCAAACAAGGAGACTATTTCATCATCTATCACAGGATTGTGTGTTCCAATGAATCCATCATCTTGGTAATAATCAGTGGCAGTTAAGTCATTCAATTCATCACCTTCCTCATTCAATGTCTCAGCCACAAAGAGTTTTGCTCTGACCTTGCATGCTGCCCACCATTTACCACTAGCTCTATTCCCACTTTGTGGGTATCTTGTATAGTACACTTGTTGTGCTTGTTCGGCTAAGACGAATGGCTCATTTGAGTGAAGTCTTGATTTATGCTTGATGTCAACCAAACCATATCTCTCATCAACATTGACTCCATTTATCGGGTCAAACCAATGACATTGTAAAAGAAATACTTTGTTCTGATTTCCTACATATGATAATTCCAATATATCTTCAATGATGCCATAATAGTCGAAGTCATTCTCACCATATATACTACCTCTAACACATACGCCACTATTCATGGTAGCTTTATTTTGTCCGTACACCTTAGTATGAAATCTGTACCCATTAACTATTAAGCCACAGTAAGAAGTCACGGACTTGGATGGACCGTAACTTATCCCTCGTATCATTTGATCCTCGACTTGACCTATATTAACCTGTATCATTACATAGACGGTAGATAGTTGTAACATCTAGCATAATGCACATTGAGTTTAATATAATTGATCACTATTATGGATACAAAGGACTCACTAGATGTTTTAGCCACCTACTGAAGTCCTTATCCCGAGCTTCCAAAATTTGATCATCAGTTATATTGGGATCTGTATCCCTTAACGAATCCTCGAATTGTCTAATCAATACAATAATTAATATTTAGCATAAATTTAGCACATTAATAACAAATTCATTAGATAGAGAGTAAACTTACTGGAGATAAGGTTCTATTTCTCCACAATTTACCAACATATATGTCTCAGCAATCTGAAGTTCCACACCCGTCAAGAATCTATTTCGACCTCTCCCGATAGGACGACATGGATGCTTAAAAACAGACAATCATTCATTAATTGTTTCTTCCCCACCGTCGTCATTCCGAGGAACTTGAGTGTGTCTGGTCTGTAGGTGGGGATCGAAATACATGGAAGCAAAATTAGAAATTTCTTCTAAAATATACGCTTCACAAATAGATCCTTCAACTTTCGTCTTATTTCGGACCTTTCTTTTCAAGTACAGCATACACCTCTCAAAGGGGTACATCCACCTGTAATGCACTGGTCCTCCAACCTTAGCTTCATAAGGGAGATGCACGACTAGATGTTCCATCACATCAAAGAATCTTTGGAGGAAAATCTTCTCTAACTTGCAAATTGTTTCAATGATAGAAAGCTCTGCATTCTCCATGGTAGAAGCACGAATTTCAATTCGCAAACTTCTTTTTAAAGAACAAGCTTAGTTCTGTTAACGGTCCCCATATAGGCTTTGGCAAGATATCACGAAATGCCAGAGGAATTAACATTTGCATAAAAATATGACAATCGTGACTTTTCATTCCATATATCTTCCCGCCGTCTACATTAATGCAACGTGCGATATTCGACGCATACCCATCAAGAAATTTTAACTGTTTTATCCACTCACACACCATCCTTCTTTTATTGGCATCCAAGACATACGTCGCCTTTGGTTTTTTACACTTGCCATTGTTAACTATTAGCTCCAAGGTAGGACGTTTGCATATTATCTTCAAATATTCTCTTGCATTTGCATTGTCTTTTGTCTTGCCCTTTATGTCCATGACAGTGTTGAAGATATTATCAAACACGTTCTTCTCAACATGCATAACATCTAAATTATGTCGTATTAGATTAGTCGACCAATAAGGCAATTCCCAGAATATGCTCTTCTTCACCCAATTGTGGTGTATACCAAAGCCATCTTGTTTTTCTTTACCTGAATTCAAGCCGAAAATAATTTCCTTAAGTTGAGTCACTCTATTGAAGACATCTGTCCCACTCAGCTGTTGCGGTGGATTCGATTTTTTCACTGTTGATCTCTTAAAAGAGTTTCGATCACGGCGAAATGGATGATCAAAGGGCAAAAATTGGCGATGACAATCAAACCAACAACATTTCCTACCGTGCTTCAACACAAATGACTTCTCATGATTCATACAAAGTGGACAAGAAAGTTTTCCACGAGTGCTCCACCCAGACAAAGATTCCATAGGTGGAAAGTCACTTATTGTCCACAACAAAGTCGCTTTCATATCGAAATTTTGCTTCTTCCAAGCATCATAAGTTTGCACCCCATTATCCCACAATATCTTCAGATCGTCAATTAGGGGTCTAAGATAGACATCCAAACTTTTATCAGGTGACTTTGGTCCAGGAATCACAAAAGTGAGGAATATGTATTCCCTTCTCATACACATACTTGGAGGTAGATTGTACGGTGTGACAAAAACAGGCCAACATGAATATGGTGTGACTGAACCGCTGAATGGATTAAAACCATCTGTACACAGGCCAAGCCTAACATTTCGAGCGTCTAAGGCAAAAGTAGGATGGGTAGAATCAAATCGTTTCCAAGCCTCGATCACCGGATGCCCGATCACCGATTCATCTTGACGCACTCCATCCGCATGCCAAGTCATATCTTGTGCGTGTTTTTGGACATAAACAGACGTTGGAGTCTTGGCATAATAGGAAAATATCGCAACACTGAGTGCGGCACATCCTTCTCATTCGATGCACGTCCCGCCTTCGGTTTGAATTGTGGGTGTCCACATACTAAGCAAACTGAGTAGAGTCTCTTGTCACTGTATTCTTTGTAATACAACATACATTGATTAAGACATGCATCTATCTTCTCATATCCTAATCCCAGCTCACGAACCATTCTCTTCGATTTGTAGAAGTTTTCGGGTAACCTTTCAGGCTCTGGAAGCATGCTCTTAATTATGACAATCATTCTATCATAACAACTCTCACTCATGTTAAACTCCGACTTCAAGTTCAAAAGTTGTGTTACAGCTGACAATTTCGTGTGCTTATGGCAACCATCCCATAAAGGTTCGTCAAGATCTCTTAGCAAGTCATAAAACTTCGCAGCTGACGCATTTGGATCCTCTTCTAAATCTTGAGCCTCTGGATTTAATCTATCACCTGCGGCATCCATAACCATATCCACGTATGGATTCCTTGGCTCCACGTCGTCATCATGGACAATGGATGTTGAGCCGCTATCTCCCCATATGTCCTCACCATGAATGGTCCAATTTACATAACCATCCACAAATCCGTACTTATACAGATGTTGTTCTACCCCAAATACCTCCCTCCAAGCACGATTCTTACATCTAGCACATGGACAAAGGATGCGATTTAATGCATCACTAACTGTCGGGTCTCCTTGAGCAACCCTAATGAAATCATCAACTCCATCCTTGAATTCTTCACTTACATAGCCGGTAGGATCATTTCTTCGTAACATCCAACTTCGATCGGGTCTCATGATTGCTGAAATTGGTTTAGCACATTAATACATATTTCTTAACATGGTATGACCCTATCCCATTCGATAAGAAACTTTTTCAACACTTGGTTAATAGTTATTCCTTAAATCTCATATTTTATACTTGACGAAATTTCGGCAGCATTTCCCATTGGTCTCTACGTGCATGACTATAACGCAGTCAGATCTACCGCGTTTAAGTATACACGCAGAGAACAAAAGGAAATGTAGCACACCGAAATATCAACAAGTATAAGATATGAGATTTAAATAATAACTATTAACCAAGTGAAGGAAAAATTTCTTACCAAATTGTCCAACTTGGACAATTCAAGATTCAATATAATGAGCAGTACGAACAATAAGGTTGTGTGCTCATTCATATTGAATCTCAAACGGGAAACTAAGGTTTTGCTCAAATCTTCACTCGAATAAGAAAATAAAACTTTAAGCATATGTTAAAGCACAATCAAAAGTTAAATCAAACTAATATTCTTAACACATAATTCGTTAGAAATTCATAACTTTTATTTCCAACATCCAAGATTTGATGTCAATACCCGAATTTGCAGAATCAGGACAGCACCCGAACAGCCTGTGGTGTTTGTCGCATAACTTGAGCTACACATATCGGATTGACCTGATTTTGGTGTCATTTTAAAGCTAAGACACAGGGCTACGTGTGGTAAGAATTTCAGAATTTTACACCAAGCCAAACAGTGCCAGTATCGGTTTGAATCAGAGTTGGATTCTGCAGAAAATGCAATCTGGCAGCCAGTAAACCAGATTGCATAACTTCCTGCTCTGGTGTCCGTTTTGCGTGAACCCAGTGGCATTTTGAAGGTGACATGTAAGGATTCTTGGCTAGAAAATTTCAGAATTTTCCTGTGCGTAGTTTGTTCCCATTTGCAGTTTAAAGTCAGCGCAGAAACGGGTGAATCAGTGAATTCCCTGTTTTTGCTTCTGCAAAATGTCGCATAAGTTTAGATACGCTTATCCAAATGAGGTGAGGTTTGGGCCATTGGAAAGATAGGGGAGAGAGCTATCTTCCCATAAAAGTTCAGAATTTTACGAGTTAGGATGCACATTTGGTGTAATCTTGAAAATCAGCCTTTCTAGGCAATATTTCGAGGTGTTTTGGGATGGTTTGAATCCTAGAAATACGGGTAACTCCTTTAATAGTTTAAGTTGAGTTAGATATGCAAGTATTGTGGTAAATACTTTACTTTCTCAATAAGTTGAGTTGAAATGGGGTAGTAGAGTGAGGTCATTCCTAGAGTTGGTTCCCTACGGGTCGAACCTAGAGTTAGGCATCTTTATCTCTTGCCTTTTCGATCATATATAGTTTATAGTCTTTATAGACAGAGTACACACTAAGTTCTAATGGCTTCCACTTTAGTATATGGTTTCTCCTTCTTCCCATTTCTTTATTTCATCCTTTTAGTCACATTCTCATGCGGTCTAGCCACTATCTCAAGCAAAGGATTTACATTGGAGGAGGCAACTGTGCATGATCTCCAACTTGCTTTCCAAAGAAACTAATTAACCTAACGTGATTAGAGACCATGATTAGGTTTGGAAAACACTTAGAATCCATGATTTGAGGATTAGAACTTGGTTAGAAACCAAGATTATGCAATACCCGAATTTGCAGAATCGGACAAAGACCAACAGTACTGTGGTGTTTATCGCATAACTTTAGCTACACATATCGGATTGACCTGATTTTGGTGTCATTTTAAAGCTAAGACACAGGGCTACGTGTGGTAAGAATTTCACAATTTTACACCAAGCCAAACAGTGCCAGTATCGATTTGAATCAGAGTTGGATTCTGCAGAAAATGCAATCGCAGCCAGTAAACCAGATTGCATAACTTCCTGCTCCGGTGTCCGTTTTGCGTGAACCCAGTGGTATTTTGAAGGTAACCTGTAAGGCTTCTTGGCTGGAAAATTTTAGAATTTTCCTGTGCGTAGTTTGTTCCCATTTGCAGTTTAAAGTTAGCGCAGAAACGGGTGAATCGTGAATTCCCTTTTTGCTTCTGCAAAATGTCGCATAAGTTTAGATACGCTTATCCAAATGAGGTGAGGTTTGCGCCATTGGAAAGATAGGGAGAGAGCTATCTTCCCATAAAATTTCAGAATTTTACGAGTTAGGATGCACATTTGGTGCAATCTTGAAAATCAGCCTTTTTAGGCAATATTTCGAGGTGTTTTGGGATGGTTTGAATCCTAGAAATACGGGTAACTCCTTTAATAGTTTAAGTTGAGTTAGATATGCAAGTATTGTGGTAAATACTTTACTCTCTCAATAAGTATCGAGGTGTGGGAATGTGATTTTTGGTTGTTTTCTGCAACATTATGCAGAAAACCAGCAAAGACTCCCTCAAATCAGTAAAGACACGCTGATATGCTATAATGTTCTAATGGCTTCCACTTTAGTAGATGGTTTCTCCTTCTTCCCATTTCTTTATTTGATCCTTTTAGTCACATTCTCATGTGGTCTAGCCACTATCTCAAGCAAAGGGTTTACATTGGAGGAGGCAACTGTGCATGATCTCCAACTTGCTTTCCAAAGAAACTAATTAACCTCTAGGCAACTAGTTGAGTTCTACCTCAAACAAATCCACAAGCTAAACCCAATTCTCAAAGGGGTCTTGGAGGTGAACCCAGATGCACTAGCACAAGCTGACAGAGCTGACCAAGAGAGAAGAGCTAAGGCACTCAGGTCTTTTTATGGGTTGCATGGAATACCTATTTTGCTCAAGGATAATATTGCAGAAGGAGGGGAAGTTACTTGCGTCGCGTGGCTGCTGTGCTCAGCTCCGGGGAAGGGCTTGGGTGGTGGAGGGGAAGGTCGTCTGCTGTTGGGGGGAGGAGATTTGATTTGGGGAGGAGATGTGCAATCTGTAACCTAAAAGACTGAGAGCAAAATGAGAAATTCCTACATAGAGAAATCAAAAATTTTAGACGACTTGTACTGATGCTCTACACTATCAGCCAAGCCATAAGCGAATTCCCAACAGACTTCAGACCAGATTGCATTAAACTCCACTACAATGGCCTTCCTATTTGACAAAGCTTGGAGTATCCAAGCAATAAAGTACAAGTTACTATAAGAAATTATGGAGCATATATCATGCAACAACAGTTATGAAATTTAAATATGATGACTATAATATAGATCATAAGCCACTTGCCAATGTGCCTTAGGTTGAGAGAAAGGCTTTTTCTTTTTTGGTAAGAGAACTACTTCTATTCTTTAACATATGTTGCTACAATTAGACCCTACAAGTATATACACACACACACACATTTGATTGGGCACAAGCAAACCCAATAATCTTTGTGTGTGTGGTAAGCAAGACAGAAGAGGAATACTGAAATGGCTAAGCTTGGGAAAACAAACATGTTTGTAAGGCAATGAAATGGCATATAGGAACTTTTTGCACAGAATACCAACTACCATTTAGAAACCAAAATGCACAGAGAAATGGAATAATGGAATTTAAGAATTTGAAATTTTCAAGGAAATATTTTTATAGCATTTTTTAAATATATTTTACCATGATTCAATACGATTCACCTTAGAAAATAGCATTCTGGTTCAAAATACTTATCTCGATCTCAGCCTTTTTGAATCAGCAAATTTAGAATAGGGTATTTGATTATGTTTCATTAACAATACATAATTACTATTCTAGAAATGTCATAAGCATATAGCTTAGCTTTTCAAATGATTCAAACAGATAGCTGGATAATTTATAGACCAAAAGTAACAGATATTAGAACAGAAATTACAGATGCCCACAAATTAACAAAATAAAACACTTGATGCATGATATGTGGACAAAATAAAGAGCAAGAGTAACGATACATCAGACAGAAATGACAGATGTCCACAAAATGGACAAAATAAAACACTTGACAATGATATGTGAATCCTTCAGTATCATGTGGTTCTGTTTTAATATAGGATTTCACAAAAAATTGTTAGATTTTGGACTAGCAAAAATGGGGCCGAGGGGATCAAACACACACGTTACAACCAGAGTTATGGGCACCTATGGATATTGGATGACTTACATTTACATTGCATTAAAACTAAAGTCATTGTTCAAGCAAGTGGGGTGACTGGGAGGGTCTTTGAACCATTTTTCAGAGAAATTATTATTCAAACTGAGAGTAATATTCTTGTCCAGTAAAAAAAATTAAAAGAGGAATTAAATATGCATACCCCCAGAATCCTCTTTCCAGTAATGGGGCACTTGGGTCCGGGGGCTCTCTTCTTTGTGCTCAGATAAACGACCTTCCCACCTGCATTTTCAAAACCTATTAGAATCAATAATGCCATTTATGAGTGTGTAAGAGAAAGGGGTGGGATAACTTACTTGCAGGGTTGTCGCTCGCTTGGGTGGCGCCGCTGTCGTGCTCAGAAGGAGGGGAACAGAGTGGGCGAGCTGCTATAAGCGTCTTCGCGTGGCTGTCGTGCTTAGAAGGAGGGTGAGAGTGAAATTGAGAGTAAGAGGGAGAGGGAGACTAGAACAGAGAGAGGTAAAAGTGAGATTGAGAGGGATAGGGAGAGGGAGAGGGAGAGGGAGAGCAGAGCGAGATAGAGAGGTGAGAGCAAGATTGAGAGTGAGAATGAGAGCGAGAGTGAGAGTGAGAGCGAGATCGAGATTGAGAGTCGAGTGAGAGCGAGATTGAGAGTGAGAGGGAAAGGTGAGCGAGAGAAAGGTGAGAGTGAGAGCGAGAATAGAGGAGGTGAGAGTGAGAGGCGAGCGCAATGTGAGGATTTGTAATTAGGGGTACTAGATTTTGTGAGGGATTTGCGACGAAACTTTCCCTCGCTACATTTTTGTCGATTAGCGAGGAAAATATTCCTCTCAATTCCTCTCTAATATTCAAATGAGGAAAATATCCTCGTAATACCCTCGCTAATTTTAGCGAGGAAATTTTCCTCTCAATTACCTCGCTATTAACTCGGTATTTTTTCCCAGATTATATTTTTCAAATTTTGCGAGGTCTAATATTTCCGTCGCAGATCCCTCGCTGATTAGCGAGGGAACAGCGAGGGAAAATTATCCCTCGCAAAATTCCGTCGCTAGATCTCAAAATTCTTGTAGTGTTGTATGCAAAAATCTTTACTTTATAAAAAATGTTTTAGTATTTAACTTTTTCTAATCATAATTTTTGAATAGTACTTTGTTCTATATCTTTTAAATGTACATAATCTCACCTCATGTTTAATTATTAGAATCAGAGTTTAAGAAAGTAAAATATGAGGTAGATGCAATGTAATTAAACGATACAAATTTTTAAGATGTGAAGTGTTGCATATATAAATATATATGTAATATTATTAAAAAAAATTAAAATAATTTTATTTATATATAGTTACACATATAACACATAATATTTTATATTTTATATAATTTTTATCCTTTAATTATAATTAATTTTATCTATTTTTTATATACTTATATTCTAAATATGTAAAATATGCTATGTTATATATATTAAGCATTATTCTTTCTAACCATAATAACGGACGTCAAGTTCACGCGGTGATGTGATGGCAAATTGGCAATTGGTAAGACAAACATTTCTAAAAAGACAGAAAAGCAAACGCTACTGACAAATACTACGGGCTACGTGACGTCGCACTTCAAGTAGAGAAATAAAAAGTGCCACCTTTGAAATGAATAATAATAATTTATGTCAATTATAATAAAAAAATTATACAATAATTAATTATTAAAATAATTAAATTTTTATAATTATCTTAAACATGCATTTAAGAGCATATTTGAGAACAATTTTTTCGTTCCCAACATATGTTATTTGGTAAAAAAATTGTTATAACAAAAATCATGTATGTTTAATAAAATTAATTTTATTTTTTATACGAAATTCAATGTATTTTAATTTTCTTATAATATTAAAATTTTAGATTTGTTTTAGATTATAAATTATTTCTTATATTTTGAGATATAAATATCATTTTGTTCTCAATCAAATAAATTTTTTAATCATTTTATACATATTTTAATAATTTAATGTATAAAAATAATTTTTTTATATTATCTAAATGAAACATATTAGTTTAAAAATTATTTTTTAGTTAACATATCTAAATATAAAATTGATTATATTATAATAAATTATAACAAAAAATATATAATAATCGATTATTGAAATAATTAAGTTTTCACAACTATCCCAAATACGCACAATAATAGAATAAGTTTTATGTTTGAATATGTTAATTTGAAAAATGATTTTAAACTAATCTATTTCATTTGGATAATATAAAAAATAATTATTTTTATGTATTAAATTACCAAAATAGTTATAAAATGATTAAAAAAGTTATTTGATTAAGAATAAAATAGTATTTATATCTCAAAGTGTAGAAGGAATAATTTATAATCTAAAATTATAAGTTGAAATTTCAGCATTACGAACATGTTTGGAAGAGCTTTGATTAGCTTTTTTTAACTTCTTTTTTTTGAAAAAAATTTGTTTCAACAGTATTATAACATATTTGACAAAATCAACTTTAGCTTTTACACGAAATTAATGCATTATAAAAACTTTTTTTCATAATACTGAAGATTGAAGTTTAAGATTCTAACTTATAGATTATTTCTTACACTTTAAGATGTAAATATTATTTTATCCTCAATCAAATATTTTTTAATCATTCTATACTTATTTTAGTAATTTAATGTATAAAAGTAATTATTTTTTATATTATCCAAACGATATAGATTAGTTTAAAATTATTTTTTAACTAATATATCCAAACATAAAACTAATTCAATTATAATAGATTATAACAAAAAACTTTTATATAATAATCGATTATTGAAATAATCAAGTTTTCATAACTATCTTAAACGCACACTATAAAAAAAAAACTTTTACAATGCATTAAATTTCATGTAAGAAATTTGAAATTAAATTTACAAAACATACATGATTACTGTTATAATAGTTTTTTTAATCAAATAACGTATATTGGAGAACGAAAAAATCGTTCCCGTACATGTTCTTAACTATCTTAATCATGTAATTTTGAGTTCGATTATAATATTTATGTATAAACTTTAAATCTTAAAATAATATTATTAAGAAAAAAAATTATTTAAATATTTGATTATATTTTGAGAGATTAATTTTTATTTATTAAATAAAAAATTATTTAAAAAATAAAAAAATCTATATTACTTAATAAAAGAGAATACAAGATATCACATTTACAATTTCAATTACTCTTATTCATCCATTAACAAAATTGTAAGAGAAATAAAAAAATAAAAAATATAGAAAGTACTTGTCAATGCACCACCATCACCACCACTACCACCACCACCACTACTACTAATAAAAATAATAATAATAATAATAATAATAATTATTATTATTATTATTATCCACATACAACATATTATTTAATATTTACACAATTGTTATTATTAAATTATAATGTATCCCATGCCATTTTTCACAATTATACTTTAATTCTACAATATATGAGGGAGGATCAACTTACACCAGTGTAAGTCTTTTTTCTCTTACACTCATTTTCAACTATTAGATTTACTTTTATCTAATAATTACCTTTAATGAAATAATCTCAATCATTAGATGAAAGTAGATCTAACAGTTAAAAATAAGTGTAAGAAAAAAAAAACTTACACTGATATAAGTTGATCCTCCCTCACAATATATATATATATATTTGGTACAATGCAACTATCCTTTAAATATAAAAAAAAATGGGACACGAAGATGTACCACCAACATTCTTCAAAACAAAGTTGCCTCACCCAACCAAAATCCTAGTCCCAGAGTCTCTTGTCCGTGGAGCTTTGCTGTATCAACTCTACTTTTTTTCCCAAGTTTGCCTATTTTGTATTTTATGTTACATAAAATAACATACTGATAACAAAATGCTTCTAAAGTTTAATCTTAATGTCGTTCTTAAAATAGTTTCTTGAAAAACTAAGAGTTCCACACTGTCGCTTTATCATGACTTCGTCAAAGTTTAATAAAAAACAAGTAAACTATCTAAGAACCATATGAGATGTTTTCATGTAGAGTTCAATTTTAATTTATTATTGGTGTAAAAACTTTAAGTTAATTTTTAATTATGTGTTGCTATATAATTTATATTTTTTGGTTTTTTTATTAATTATTTTCACAATCAATTTTTTAATAATGTATAAATATTTAATTAAATAATTATATAACAATAATTTACAGTGAATGTAATAATATCTTAGTAAATTATCTTACTCGTAGTTAAGAGAAGATTTATTGTGAAAGGTGAGAAGAGTGAATCTTGACTATTAGATCTTTTATGAATAATTAAGATTAGAAGATAAATGTATATAACTTTTTTAAGTTATTACATGACCTTTAAGTAACTTTTAATCTTGACCATATATATGATTGTATGGTCAAAATTTACTTATCTTACCCTCGAACAATAAAAACTCTCTTCACTAAATATGTCTCTCTTAATAAATAATCTCAAATCGATTCTTATCTATATGGATAGAAACTTGTAGTCCCATATTCCTGTCCCTTTCTCGCCCCAATTAGAGTTTGCCATCTCAATTAAAAATTACACATTAGTCTAATTAACTTGTTAACGGCGTTATCCCTCCGCACTCATCCCTAACCTAACAAACAAACGTGAGAACTATTTTTTCCTTCAACTATTCTTAATCACAGTAAAACACCTAAACCAAAAAGCTATGGGTGCTGTAATCGAAGTGGGTTGGGATGTGCAAATTAGATTATGAACATGTTTGATAGAGATTATGATTTATTTTTTTTAAAAAAAAAATTATTGTAATAATATTTAATCATGTTTGATAAAATTAACTTTAACTTTTGCACAAAATTAAATATAAAATAAAAAAATTTAAAGTTAATTTTCATAATGTCAAAGATTGAAACTTATAATTTTAATTTATAAATTATTCCTTACACTTTAATATGTAAATATCATTTTATCCTCAATTAAATACAATTTTAATTATTTTATATTTATTTTAATAATTTAATGCATAAAAATAATTCTTTTTTATATCATCTAAACAAATTAGATTAGCTTAAAATTATTTTACGCTTAACACATTCAAACATAAAAATAAATCCATTATAATTGATTATAACAAAAACTTTTATATAATAATCGATTATTAAGTATAATCAAATTTTTACAGCTTTCTCTAGGGGTGTCTATGGGTTAGGTTGGGTGGGTTCAACGTCTTTTTTGGACCCGACTCACGTAAGAGATTTTTTTCATCGACCCGACCTGACCTGACCCGCTCAAAAGTGGGTTGGGTTGGGTCCAACCCGTAGGTTCGACATTTAAAAAAAAATCAAAATAAAAAATCTAATAAATTAATATCATAATTCTCAATATCAAATAAACTAAATATCATAAGTCAATAAGTACATAACAAATTAACAACTAACAAGTCTTACTAAGTCTTGAATAAATTAAACAAAGCTAGTCATAACTTAAATAACAAATTAGTCTAACCAATCAAAGTCAGTGTCATCACGCATGTCATATGAATTATAGACAATATAATTATTGACTTCACTCTTTATTTTATTCATATACTCTTTATCATCAAAACGATCCATTGATTTTTCAACACAACGGTCACTTAGATGCATCGAGAGTCTTATGAACTTATTTTCTTTGTTCACTTTAAGAGTAACATCACAATGTCTACACTTAAACTTGATTGGAACAACACAAAAATGAGGAGAAAACATCCTAAAATGCCACCATGGGTATTTAGGATCCATGGATATCTCATAGAACTCTGCACGACGGCGTGCCCTCCATTCCTCATTGGTCTGTACAATCAACAAGACAACTGTCAACTTACATACAAATTTAAATTCAATAATGAATTAATAAGTTCATAAGAATTAGAAAGCCAACCATTAAATCATAAACAGCTAAAAGAATCAATGTTTAAGATCCACAATTTCTTCTCTAAGAGCTGACATATCTAACATACTAAAAAAATATTAACAATTAGTAATAGATAATTAATAATTCATTAAACAAATTGAATGAGTTCTATATAACACACTACTAGCTTCAAGTTTCTCAATATCATCCATTTGAACCCGTAAATCTATGGATTTCTTAGGAGTCCTCAACCAATTTTGAGCACAAATCAATGCCTCAACAGTGGTAGATTGCAAAAAACTCCAAAAAAGGCTCAAGAACTTGCTCCCCAGTACTAAATGCTGACTCAGATGAAACTGTAGAAACAAGAATTGTTAAGATATCTTTAGCAATGAATGAAAGAACATGATACTTCTTAGTCTTTTCTCTCCACCATGTAAGAATATCAAAGCCATCAACATCATCCTAAACTCATCCTCCTTGTACCTCTCAATCTCATTCTTTTTTACCGCATGGTATTTTTTTCTTCATTTTCAATCTAAACTCGGATTTATAACTATCATTATCATTTTCAATATCATCATCATGTGTAAAAGAAAGAACATCAGATGACAGGCAACTAGAATCACTAGCATTAAGAGGAACAAGATGCATTTGTTGATAATGTTCAAACAATATCCTCATAACATCGTCCAACCTCTTCATAATTTTCACACTCGATTCCAAATCATACATTTTTTCTATGTAAAATTCAACATAATCCATTTTATACCTTGGATAAGGACAATAGCCACAAGCAATAAGTAATTTAGATGACCATTAATGTCATCCCAATATTTATCTAACTTTATTTTCATGTAAATGACCATCTTCAAAATTAGATCATTCTATCCAATCCACTTCTTTATAAACTTATTGATATCACACAATTTATGGAAGAAAGTATTTGAAGTAACATGAAATGATCCAGAAAAAGTAAGAGTAGCATCATAAAAAACCTTCAAAAATTTAATAATGGGAGTGAGTGTTACAGATTGGAAGTGAGTGGAAACTGATTTTACAAAAAAAAATAATGGATCGTGGATGGGTTGGGTTGTACGGGTTAGAAATGTTCCAACCCATTACTTGACCCACACACGATGGGTTGAACATTTTTCAACCCGACCCAATCAGTGAACCCAACCCAACTCATATTTTATGAGTTGGATTGGGTCAAAACCTGTGAATTTATGGGTCAATCCGACCCGCTGGACACCCCTAGCTTTCCCAAACACACACTATGTTAATGTGCTTAATAGGGATAAGAGCAAAGGTGCGATGGTTGATTGAAGGTAATGATATAGCAGCAGGTGGGGCTTTGGCAGGTGACAATGTTGTTGGTCACTGGTTGGAGCTTGGGTTTCGCAACTAAAGACAGTGGCGATGACGTTGGCTCGATTAGGTTGTAACTCCACTGGTGCTTTTTTAGCGTGATGCAAGGGTTGAAGAGGATGACGAAAGTGGCTTGCAATGGTGGCGACAAGGTTACATGGTGGCCGAAAACTGAGTTGCAACCTAGGCGTTTGGTGTTGATCTGTTGGGCATCTGGGGAGATGAACAGGATAACAATACTTTGAAAATTTGAAAGATGCAGATAAGATGAAACATGTGACAACGAGCAAAAGGCCATGGCACTACAACGCAAGGTTCTCGACACAGACACAGATAATGAACAATTGAAAGTAAAGAGAAACTTGATGGAACAACATTAACTTTCCTTCCAATTAATGAAAGCCGGCGTATAAATTTTAATTAAGATGACAAATTCTAATTGGAGGCAAGGAATGAGAGTGGAAAATGGGATAGCAGATTACTATCATTGCCATATATATGCTAAACATTCCCCATTACCCATCATTATTCCTCTCTAGATTGAGACAATTAGGACTTGCTTCATGGTGGTTGGGTTGTGCTTCTTATTCATTTTCTAACACTATATTTGAATGACAAGTAATGGAGGAAACGAAAAGGAAATGAGGGGAAGAGAAATAACTTCTATTATTTGGGAGTTTTAAAATATATGAGAAGAAAATAGAACACATGGAAAACTCTTTCCCCCTTATTCTCCTCAAATGCTCAACTTTTGTTTCTTTTAAAATTGAGGTAAAATAGGGAGAACACATGAGTAATGAAGTTTCGTTCTATTCCGTTAATGAAACTTTCAAACAAAGAAAATGATAACTATGTTCCATTCTTTCCCTTTCCTTTCCTATTCATCCCCACCTATTCCGTTCCATTAATAAAATAACATCCAAACACAGGATAAGGGAAGGAAATAATCAATGTGCCGGTCACCTTGTTAACCTTAGGCATTTTAACTCTTCAGCCTATACGTTGTTGGAGCAACCCCGAGTCCCTTGTTTTCCTTCTATGGCAAGACTCTTTGGGAGTTACCAATTACCACCCTCGTTTAGCATTGTAGTTTTGTTTTGTTTTTTATTGAGAAGTGCTATTTCCAGTGAAGGATTTATATGAAATGAAATTCACGAAAGATGTGGCTCTTAACAATTGGTTATTTCTTACATAAAATGTAATAATTAAATATTTAAATTAATAAAATTATACAACTCACTACAATAACTAACTATTCGTAAAATTTTCACAAAAAAGTCTTCGTGATAACCAACATTTCTCTTTTTTATTTGGGCTTTCTAATCCCATTTATTATAAAAAATAATAATCTCTTATTCAGTAATTAATCAATACTTATGGATAAGTGTTATGTACCGAGATAAGAGGGGAAATTCCTTGTCCCTGTACAAATGGTGATTCATAGTTAAGTTTTTTTGCTATGGTGGATTGAGAGGAGTGATGTATCTACGAGCCACTTCAACATTCAAGTTAATGGGTATAAAAAAAAAGTCAGTGTCTGAGAGAAGATTCTTACCTTAAAGATTCTTCCTTCTATTTATAGTGTAAAGTGACTATAAGGATATGATGATATTTTCTTTTACCATGTAAAATATCTTAAGAAGGTTCTAGGACATTTCAACTGTTTGTTGTGCTTGGCAATCATTAGCATTTACGAGAGAATATTCTTAATTGGATAAGTATGGTGACATCTTCCATACTGAGGAGGCACACTCTATCTTTTGATTGGACTTGATTTGTTTTGGACCCAAATCTCTAGTCTAGTAAGCTTTCAATAACTATATATATATATATATATAAAGTTTTTTTTTTTAATTTCCAATGCACTTGAAGGTCTTATTTTTATCTAAAACTTTTTATTTTGACTTCTTTAACAAATATCTCAAATATTTTTGTATAATTATATATTTTTCTTAACATAGATACTTATTAACAAAACTATATATATATATATATATATATAAATATATAAATATAAATATAGGGAACATATCAAGTGAGAGAATTGTTTATTATAAAAATGAGATGAGTAAATCTTGATCATTAGATCTTACATGAATGGTTAATATTAGAACATAAATATATGTGACTTTTTTAAGTGATCACATAATATTTAAGTAAATTTTAATCTTAGTCATCCATGTATGGTTATATGGTCAAGATTCACTCCTCTCACAAAAAAATTTCTTTCACTATATATGTCTCATATATATATAGGGAACGTATCAGGTGACAGAAGTGTTTATTGTAAAAAATGATATGAGTAAATCTTGATCATTGGATCTTACATGAATGGTTAATATTAGAACATAAATATATGTGACTTTTTTAAGTGATCACATAACATTTAAATAACTTTTAATCTTAATCATCCATATAACCATACATGGATATATATATATATGAGACATATATAGTGAAAGAAATTTTTTTGTGTGAGGAGTGAATCTTGACCATATAACCATACATGGATGGCTAAGATTAAAAATTACTTAAATGTTATGTGATCACTTAAAAAGTCACATATATTTATGTTCTAATATTAACCATTTATATAAGATCTAATGATCAAGATTCATTCATCTCATTTTTTACAATAAACACTCACTTGATACGTTCCTCTCGTAGTATATATATATATATATATATATATAGTTTTGTTAATAAGTATCTTTGTTAAGAAAAATATATAATTATACAAAAATATTTGAGATATTTATTAAAGAAGTCAAAATAAAAAGTTTTAGATAAAAATAAGACCTTCAGTGCATTGAAAATTGAAAAAAAACTTTACTATTTATCTTATTTTCATCTAAAACTTTTTATTTTATCTTCCTTATGATACTTGTTAGCAAAACTCATATATATAAGAGATTGGTAACTTCCTCATACTTCTTTTTTATAAGGAGGATGTTAGCAACATCCATCTTTTACTTTTAGACAAAAAATCCATATTTTCTCTATTTAAAACAACCTTAGTCCGAGGGGCATGTTAGTTAAACACTAATATCACTCTTTAATTTTAAGTCAATTATTTACTGAAAAAAGAGAATAGTAAAATTGCATTTAATGTAAATAGATATTGCATTCAATGAAGAAAAAGAATATCAAACTAATGACTAAATTTTAAATTTTTAATAAACAAGCAATATAATTATTATTTTAATCAAATTATTAAACTGTCACTAAGTTTGATTTGTTCATGTGATATGATACTTATTTTCTATAAATAAGATATCAAGTTCGAATATTGTGAATAGAAAAAATCAACACTAAAAGAACTTTACACATTTACGATCAGACTTGACTCGACTTCGGATTAATTAGAACTCAATGTGACTTTCGAAACTAGGGGTTTACACCAAAAAAAAAATATTAAACTTTTAAATAATATTTCACAAAAGAAAATAAAATTTCTAATTAGGATTTTTTTTCAAGAAAAAAAATAATTAAGTGCCGCCATTTACGACCGTGACCCCTTACAATTATACAAAAGAATCTATAGCCAATAAACCAAGGGCCAAATTCTTATAATTATTTTGTCTCACTTCAATTATATTTGAATGAAATTTTGGTTGATTCTAAACAGCATGGACTGGTTTTTCTTAGTTAAACTTACGCTGACTTTCTGCAGAATTAAATTTGAATATTATTTAATAAATTAATATATTTATAAACTTCTATGCATACATAATTTTTTTGAAATAATTATTTTTATTATTATTTATATGTATAAAAGTATTAAAATTTAATCATTAATTTTATGTTTTTTTTTCTTTGAATGAAGCATCTCCATTTTCATTAAATTAAAATGCTATTACTCTCTTTCTTCATTAAATAGTTAATTTTAAAGGATTTTTTAACGAGTGTCAGAAGGACACTTATTAAGAAATTCAAAATAAGAAATTTTTTATGAAAAGTGAACCTTTTTCAATTACTAATGTATTGAATACTTTAATTTTTATGCAAAATATATTTTTTATTTTGAATCATTAACAAGTGTCCTTAGAGCATTATTTAGAAAAACTTAATTTTAAATTAAATATTGGTATTAATATATTTTGATCCTTTTTTTTTTTTTTCTCTCAAGTGGTCAACTGTAAAAAAGAAAAATAAAAATATTATAAAAGAAATTTTACACTAATAATTAAGTCTCACTAATAATTTTTTTATATTTTTTTCTCTTTTACAATTGATCACAACAAAAAAAATTAAGAGGATCCAAATCCTGTATTAGTGGTGGTCCTCATCAGCCAACCCATGAATTACAGTAATTAGTTTTCCCTAATTGTTTAGCCAAAAAGGGAAATCAACCAAACATTAATAATAGTCATAATTTATATTTATTACATGATAAATGCCGATACATATTATGCCTAACTTGGGTCAAATTCCAACTATAAAAATGCTTCGATATTATTCCTCATAAGTTGATAAATGCCGGCAAACTTAATTCATTTCGGTCATATATGAGTTCTAATTTAGGTCATAAGCCGATTAAGCATATGGTTTTCTATACCAAAAAAATAATTGGAGCCGTCCAATAATGTTAGGACTTATGCAGTTTGTTGTTTACTAGAAAATAGAAAAAGAAGGACAACAGTAACATCATACCATCTAAGTATCGTGACAAAGAATATCAAGTACGTCATGTTATAGAGAGAATATATATAAATAACGATATTAAAGTAATAGTATAACACTACAACTTCAAGGAATTTGTTTAGTAGTGGACGAGTCATATGTTAAAATCCTATCTTGTATTGAGAGATTATTAAGTATTTTTGGAGTAAAACATTTTTCTACTACTTAAGATTAAGTTGTAAGGAATATTTTTATAAATTTTTTATTTTTTTCATAAATAACTTGTATCTTTGACTAGATTGAAAATGTGGGATAATTAATATATGTGCAAGTTGACTTAAACATCATTAGACTACAACATTTAAAAGAGAAAAAGTAATAGTACTAAATCCTTGATTTAACGATAGATAAATATGTGATGTATAAGTAAATACATAATTATAATTTTGAATCCTATCTATACTATTTATTTGAGATTAGATTATAAAAAATATTTGTATGAATCATCTAATTCAATTTACTTTTAACTAAATAAAAAAGATGAATTAATAAAAATAGTGCAAATCACTTTACCACAATAAAAAAAAATAATAGTACTAGTTCATATATATCACTATATCAAATAACAATTCAGCTATATACGGTGGTGGTTGCTGTAGTTGATAATAATTAACTAACTAACATGTTACGTGCGTTTGATTTACTCGTCTACTTCAATCAACCGATGGTCACCATCTTAAACGCACACGGAAAATAGCTTTAAATCTAACTAGCTGCTGCCACGAGTGTCCCCGGCTTACCAAAGAGAGGTCTCTCATTACATAATTCAATCAATCTTGTTATTTTTATATTTAAAATTCTACACTTAATTTACATATCTCTCATATTGACATATAATATATTTATTTTACCTTATAATATAATATATCTTAACATTCATCCACATTCACATCAATATATAATATTTATATACAACAATAACAACCAAGCTTTTTCTCATTAGATGAGGTCGACTACATGGATCAAACGATGTCATTGTGTCCTATCGTAAACCAAGTCTTCAGAGATGTCATTCAAATCTAAATCTTTTTAAATAGTTTCACCTATAGTCTTTTTTGATTTTCCTCTACTTCTAACTATTAGGCTATTATCTACCTGATCTATTATTCTTACAGAAGTTTCTAACTCAATGTTTGGATGTTTTTTCATTAAAGGAACGGAACGGAATAGGTGAGAATGGAACGGAAAGAAAAGGAATAGAATGGAACATAATTTCCATTCTCTTTGTTTGCAAGTTTCATTAACGAAACGGAACGGAACGGAATTACCCATGTGTTCCCCCATTCCACCTCAATTTTAGGGGGAACAAAAGTTAGGCATTTGAGGAGAAGATGGGGGAAATGATTCCCCATGTGTTTCGTTCCGTTCTCATGCATTTTAAAACTCCCAAACAAGGGAAGTCATTTCCGTTCCCCTCATTTCCTTTCCGTTCCTCTCATTACCTATCATCCAAACATAGTGTAAAGGTATTCTCCTTACATATCTAAACCATCTAAAAGGAGATTCTCTCATCTTTTTTACAATAGGTGCTACCCCTACTTTCTCTCTAATGCATTCATTCCTAATCATATCTAATCTTGTATGACCACACATCTAATACAACATCTTTATCTCTGCGATACTAATCTTATGCTTTTGTTAGTTTTTTATTACTCAATATTTAATACCATGATATATAATATTTATATAAGATGTTAAATTTAGTGGTACAAAAAATATTTTCCTAATACAATTCATAAAAGATTGACCAAAAAATTATGAAAACGAAAGGAAAAGAATAACCACGAACCATAATCATTTATATTCCATCTAATAGAGGGGTAGAAAGCCAACAACCAGTCAACCGCGGTAGGTCAAACGCTAATTCTTGCTAAGAGGACTAAGACTGTCCTTTATTATAAGTACTTTTCTGTATGCTTGACTCTAACATTATAGAGGCAAGTAGGCTGATGCGTGAAATCCGCAAGTGTACGGTTTCGTCGTCAAGTAATAAAAAGATCGAATCTACAGGGACTGTGTCTATGAATACCAATTAATTAATTAATTCAATTAAGTTAAACAAAAAGGAATATGATTGTTGATAAAGAAGAACGTAGTAACAAAACAATTAAATAAAATCAAGAAAACAGAATTCAGAACAAAAATAGCAAATTATCAAGAAAATGGGTTTTCAGATTAAAGAAAGCTTCCAAGATTGGGATACCACAATGATACAAGATAAATCCTAATTGACAACCCTTTTATTAAATCTGAAATTCAATTGAATGTGAATTACCCTAAATTAGTTAATGTTCTTTCTCAAGATACAAGATCCGTGCCCAATTAAACCAATTCCTACTCTCGTGGTAATTGAATTTAAATTGAACCCATTACGCTTTGTGGTAATTCATTGAATTCTCGAAAGGCTAAAACTACTCTCGTGATTTAGACCTTAAGTTCAATTCTTATGGTTCCAACACCTAGGTTCACCTCTCAGTACGTCCCTAAATGCCTATGAGATGCAAATAAGTGGCCAGCAAATTCACATGAATAAGAGCATTAAGAATTGAATCAAAGAACATTCAAGATCAATAAAAGGGGAAAACAACGTCAATTCATCATTATCAATGTATCAAAGGGCATTGCCCAATCCTAGAAACAAAAGTAATTACTCAGACATAGAGAAGAAGGAAACAGAAATCAAACTTAAAAACATCCCAAACCCGTAACAATGGAAGAAGAAGGGAGAAAGATGAAGATCAAGAACCCTAGCCTCCAATGTGCCTCTCCCAAAACTAAGATTAGAATTCCATTCACCCCCCCATTGTCTTCAGAACCCCTCTTTATAAGCTTAGGGTTTTAATTGGCTAAAAAGCCCCCAAAAGAAATAAAAAGAAAAACATAAAAACTGCTGCGCACTGCGATCCACGGCCGTGGATGTCTCTGCCAAAAAGCTAATTCTGCAACATTTGAGTTCCACGGCCGTGGATGGTTCCACGGCCAGGCCGTGGAACTCCTTGGAATTTCTCTTTTTCCTTCTTTAAGTTGTCCCTCGATCTATGGCCGTGGTTTGATCCACGGGCAGGCCGTGGATCTCTCTGGAATGACCTTTTTGCACCTTTATTGCTATCCATTAAGCTCCAACTTCAATCATGTAAGCTTTCCATTCAATCCAAGGCCAATTCAACATCAATCTTGCACAAGAACACCAAAAACACCGCAGTTATCCGAACTAAGAGAAAAACAAACTAAAAGGAAAAACAAAATGCCTAAAATACTCAAGAATGCATGCAAAACAAGAACAAAACATGATGTTGTTTCACACACATCAAATCCCCCCAAGCTTAAGACTTTGCTTATCCTCAAGCAAAAATTAAAGTCAAACCAAGACGTGGGATCAAAAGACAATAAAGAATAAGGAACCCGGGAAAATAATATCCAAGCAATAGGTTAAGGCAAAAAAAAGAATCTGAGAGGTAATCAAAATCAAGTCCAATTAGAGGCTAAGTTCTCAGAAATCATGCATCCTCACTGATTGAATTAAGTTCATTTCACTAACCACACTCAAAGTGTTTACGAGTGAAAACCATACGCTCAAAATCCTTCAAAGAAAATGCACTTCCATATGCTTGATAAGAAACCAAATTTCCACTAATAATCAGCATGCATGCAAGAATCAAAAGGTCTTTTAAGGGTTGTAATGGGGCCATGGGAATGATGTTAGGTAAGGTAAGGAAAGGAAGATATGCACAAAGGGCTCATCAAAATTTTCAATAAGCACAAGTAATCCAATAGAACTTAAATGGAGCAAAGACAATTTTTCAATCAAAAGCATAACTCCACATTTCTAAGTATTTCTTCCTTTCTTTTCCTTCTTCTCTTTCTCTCTTTTTCAAGCTTCAATCTTATGATTTTCTTTTATTTAATCTTTTTTTTTCATTTGAGAAAGAGAAGGGTCAAAATCATATAATTCCCAACACATCTTTACACAACTTTCAAATCCAAATTGCTCCATTTAATCTAAATGATTACTAACAATGTATCAGCATAGGTATCAAGAAAACAAGTATGCAATAAGCTCAAAATGGGCAACTAGAGGATGAAAGTGTAACAATTTCAGAAGGCCAGAAAAATACCTAAGATGCCTTAATCACATTCAAGCATGCAACCAAAAATTTTCACCTCAAAAAGGTTTCAAATCAAGTTCTAGAGCACAAGATCAATGAGGAATATCACTCAACACAAAGAATGAGAACAAAATCATATAGTGCATAAGTCGCATATAAGCTCAAAACTCACATTTAGAGGTTTAAAAATTCAATGAGAAGCACAAATTCAGAGAACATATGCTAATTATCAACTATCAAAAGATCACCTCTACTATCAATAAAAATAATGTCTATAGCTAATCACAAGAATCAATAAATTGGGTTCCAAATCAATATCATCTCAAAATCCTCAAAAAGAGAGGGGCACAAGTTCAACCAAAAACCCAAGAGATATGATGGTGTGAAAATGCAACATGAAAATGCAATGCATAACAAGACATGAAAATGCATGCAACTAATGAGAATGAAAATAAGAAAATGAAAATGAAAATACCCCCCCAAGCTTAGAACTTACATTGTCCCTAATGTAAAAATCTTAAACTAGAGAAGGGAGAAAAGAAATGAACTCACTGCGGTAGTGGAAAAACTTCTAGTGTTCAATCCATGGCCATAGAATTTTTCATAGGCTGAGTGTGGAACCTTTTGATCTCTCTCTTCTTCTAAATATGACTTCAAGAAGGGTTAAACCTAGACAAAATCCAAAAGACAAACATCAAAACAACAATCTAACAAACAAAATTAAAATAAAAAGATGAAATAAAACAGAAAAACAAGATAACATGGGTTGCCTCCCAAGAAGCGCTTGTTTAAAGTCATTAGCTTGACTTTGGTCAGGTTTCTGTGCTCAAGTGACATCTACGGAGTAGTGCTCAGTCCCCACTCCTTCAAAGTGTTTCACTCTCTGGCCATTTATCATGAAAGGTTTATGGCATTCTTTCTTCACCTCAAACACACCGTAGGATAAAACTCGAACAATCTCATATGGTCCTGACCATTTTGACCATAACTTATTAGGACAGAAACGTAGAAGCGAGTTATTAAGAAGAACTTTATCCTCGATGTTAAATTCACGCTTCTCGACACACTTGTCACTCTGCTTCTTAGGTCCTTCCTTGCAAGGCATAGCATCAGTCACTGATTCCTGCATACCTGAAAGCACAACACTATCCACAATATTAGTAGCATCTATGCGATTACATGAATTTGAGGAATTAGAATTATTTTCAGATTTAAAAACATCAAAAACTATTTCCTCATCATTTAATCGCAAAGTCAATTTCCCTTCGTGGACATCAATGATCGCCCTTCCAGTGGCAAAGAATGGACGCCCAAGTATGATCGGCATTGTAGCATCAGCTTCCATATCAAGCACAACAAAATCCACAGGCATATAAAATTTACCAACCTTAATGGGAACATCTTCCAAGATGCCTATGGGGTACTTGACAGACCGATCCGCCAATTGAAGTGAGATAGTTGTGGGTTTCAGCTCACCCACTTCCAACTTCTTACACACAGAAAGGGGCATAAGACTAATACTAGCCCCCAAATCACACAAAGTTTTATCAAAACTAGTATTCCCAATCAAGCAAGGAATAGAGAAGCTACCAGGATCTTTGAGTTTAGGAGGCAACTTATTTTGAATTAAAGCGCTACACTCCTCAGTTAACGCTACGGTCTCATACTCCTCTAGCTTTCTCTTATTAGACAAAATGTCCTTAAGAAACTTAGCATAGGTAGGCATTTGTTTTAACGCCTCAGTGAAGGGTACATTAATGTACAATTTCTTTAGAACCTCTAGGAACTTCCCAAACTGCTTATCTAACTTCGCCTTAGCCAATCTTTGAGGGAAGGGAACTAGGGGTTGGTAAGGTTCAGGGGGTACATACTTAGACACCTTCTCAGTGATTTCCTCTTCTTCTAAGGGTTGTGCCTTAGTCTCTTTTTCCTCATTCCCCACATCTTTGTTACTCTCCCTATTACCCCTAGGATCCTCTAACCTCTTTCCACTCCTCAAACTCACAGCCTTACAATGTTCATTAGGATTTATTTCAGGCTGTCCTGGAAATTTCCCGTGTGGTCTATATGAAGAGCTAGCTTGTTGGGCTATTTGAGTTTCTAACATCTTGTTATGAATAGCTAAATTATCAACCTTAGATGTCAAATCCTTAATAGCCTCACTAACAACTTGACCATGGTGCCTAAACTCTTCATTTTGCTTGGTTTGACTCTCTACAAAATTTTCGAGGTGAGTTTCGAGTTTAGACTTTTGTACCTGAGGGAATCCAATAGAGGGTTGAGCACTACCTTGTCCAGCTTGATTTTGATTGTTCCGATAGGAGAAGTTGAGATGAGACCTCCAACCGAGATTGTAAGTCTGTGAATATGGATCATTGCGTACCTTTGGTGGAATGTCATAGAAATTGTGGCATGATTCCACTTGCTCCACCGGTGCACCATGTGAGGATCCAATTCCAACTTGGCATTCGGCACCAATATGTCTCTGTGCTCCACAAATCTCACAAAAATTGTTAGCAGCACTTATGGCATTAGTACTAGCTTTTTCAAGCTTATCAAAACGTTTATTCAATGAGTCAAACTTAGCCATAATTAAACTAACACCATCCACCTCAAACTTACCTTCCGAGAGCTTTCTCAGGTTGTTACCTCTTTCACTGGCCCATTGGTGATGGTTTGCAGCGACATTTTCAATAATCTTATAGGCTTCTGTCAACCTTCTGTTCATTAAAGCTCCACCAGCAATTTCGGAGTCAAGAGACACCTTCGAAGAATATTCTAATCCATTGTAGAAGGTGTGAACAATCAACCACTTCTCTAACCCGTGGTGTGGGCAGGCTTCCAGCAAAGCCTTATATCTATCCCAGGCTTCTGACAATGACTCTCCATCTTTCTGAATGAAGCTTGTGATTTGGGTCCTTAGGTGAGCAGTCTTGGAAGGTGGAAAGAATTTGTTCAAAAAGGCTTGCTCCAATTGGTCCTAAGTAGTTAAAGTATCGGTGGGTACTGATTTCAACCAAGCTCTAGCCTTGTCCCTTAATGATAATGGAAATAATCGGAGGCGAATGGCATCAACTGAGGCACCGTCAATTTTGAGAGTCTCACAGAATTCTAAGAACATCTCCACATGATCATTTGGGTCCTCCGAGGGTAATCCTCCAAACTGGTTCTGTCTTATCAAAGAAAGTAAGGCATGAGGTATGGTGAAGTGCCTAGCTTCAATGTCTGGCCTAGCAATCCCAGATCGCAAACCCCGAGTATTAGGGGCTGCATACTCCTTTAAAGGTTTATTATCTTCACCGTCTTTGCCATGACAAGTGTTGGTTCGATATTTCTCTCGCTCTTTTGCCTTCGTTGTCTTCTCCTTTGATGCAAGGTTCTTTCAATTTCAGAATCAGCTTCAATAAGAGTCCCGAAACGTCTAGTACTTTGCATAAACTAGAGAAATTACTTGCAGAGAGTCAAAGAGAAAACAAGAACGTAATAATATGGTAAAAATAAAAAGGTTTAAAATAATTAAATTAAAAATTAAACTGATATTCAAGAAAAACACAGTCCTCGGCAACGGCGCCAAAAACTTGATGCGTGAAATCCGCAAGTGTACTGCGGTTTAAGTCGTCAAGTAATAAAAAGATCGAATCCACAGGGGGGATTGTGTCTATGAATACCAATTAATTAATTAATTTAATTAAGTTAAATAAAAAGGAATATGATTGTTGATAAAGAAGAACGTAGTAACAAAATAATTAAATAAAATCAAGAAAATAGAATTCAGAACAAAAATAGCGAATTATCAAGAAAAGGGGTTTTCAGATTAAAGAAAGCTTCCAAGATTGGGATACCACAATGATACAAGATAAATCCTAATTGATGTACTTTTATTAAATCAAATTCAATTGAAGGTGAATTACCCTAAATTAGTTAATGTTCTTTCTCAAGATACAAGATCAGGTGCCCAATTAAACCAATTCCTACTCGTGGTAATTGAATTTAAATTGAATCCATTACGCTTTGTGGTAATTCATTGAATCCTCGAAAGGCTAAAACTACTCTCGTGATTTAGACCTTAAGTTCAATTCTTATGGTTCCAACACCTAGGTTCACTTCTCAGTACGTCCCTAAATGCCTATGAGATGCAAATAAGTGGCCAGCAAATTCACATGAATAAGAGCAATAAGAATTGAATTAAAGAACATTCAAGATCAATAAAAGGGGAAAACAACGTCAATTCATCATTATCAATGTATCAAAGGGCATTGCCCAATCCTAGAAACAAAAGTAACTACTCAGACATAGAGAAGAAGGAAACAGAAATCAAACTTAAAAACATCCCAAACCCGTAACAATGGAAGAAGAAGGGAGAAAGATGAAGATCAAGAACCCTAGCCTCCAATGTGCCTCTCCCAAAACCAAGATTAGAATTCCATTCACCCCCCCATTGTATTCAGAACCCCTCTTTATAAGCTTAGGGTTTTAATTAGCTAAAAAGCCCCCAAAAGAAATAAAAAGAAAAACATAAAAACTGCTGCGCACTGCGATCCACGGCCGTGGATAATTCCACGGCCAGGCCGATGATGTCTCTGCCAAAAAGCCAATTCTGCAACATTTGAGTTCCACGGCCGTGGATGGTTCCACGGCCAGGCCGTGGAACTCCCTGGAATTTCTCTTTTTCCTTCTTTAAGTTGTCCCTCTATCCATGGCCGTGGTTTGATCCACGGGTAGGCCGTGGATCTCTCTGAAATGACCTTTTTGCTCCTTTATTGCTATCCATTAAGCTCCAACTTCAATCATGCAAGCTTTCCATTCAATCCAAGGCCAATTCAACATCAATCCTGTACAAGAACACCAAAAACACCGCAGTTATCCGAACTAAGAGAAAAACAAACCAAAAGGAAAAAAATGCCTAAAATACTCAAGAATGTATGCAAAACAAGAACAAAACATGATGTTGTTTCACACACATCATAGGCCACTCAAGCTTGCTTATCAATTCAACTATTACGTATAGGAATAACTATTTGATTATGCAATTAAAAAAAAACTACTTGATTATGGGGACAGTTTTTAGGACCACATTTTACATTAATTATTACATAATCTAAAAAATTTAACCATGTATATGACAAATATTAAAAATAAGTTATATATTGTTCTGTATACTTTATATATATATATATGTATATCAACCAATTGTATAATAACTTTTTGAGTAAATTATACTCACTCCTTCCAAGTTTGATGATATTACACTCAATCTTATTTTTTTTTAAAAATGACACTCACCCCTATTAATTGATCAAATTGCATAATTGTGTAAATATTATCAGTTAAAATCTATAAGATTTTCAAGATTCTGATTATTTATGAAAAAATATTTTTTAAATATTATTATGTATAAATATTACCGCTTAAAATCTAGTAATATTTTTTTATCGGTTAAAATTTGATAACATTACTAGTTAAAAAATGTATATATTTTTTCAAAAACTCATTACACATCCACACACAGAAAAATTGTAAAAGTTTTTTTATAAAAATATTATTATATATAAATATTACTAATTAAAATCAGTAAGATTTTCAAGATATCTGCTTATTTTTAGTATACGCAGTTTTTCATAAATAATTATGAATACTTTTGAAAACTTTATAGATTTTAACGATAATATTTATACAATTATGCAACTTGATCAATTAATTGAAGGGTGAGTGTCATTTTTGAAAAAGAATGAGACTGATATTTTTTTAAAAAATATTTTTTTATAAATAACTGTGAATGCTGAAAACCTTATAGATTTTAACTGATAATATTTATACAATTATGCAATTTGATCAATTAATGGGGGTGAGTGTCATTTTTAGAAAAGAATGGAGTTGAGTGTAATATCATCAAACCTGAAGGGGGATAAGTGTAATTTACTCTAACTTTTTTTTTCAGAGAATGGGATTCTATAGTGATTTCCCCATATTTATCTGTCAAAGACTTTGTCCCAGGATCAAGCTGACAGTGTTTGAGTTTAGACTCACTACCAATTTGCGGAGATAGGTTTGACTCCATTGAAGACCCAATCCAAGAATGTTCATGGAGTGTTCAAAGGCACACTCGAACCCGTATCATGTCGATCACTGCATAGTCCTTAGACCTTGCACCATTTAATCAAAGGAGCATCAAAACTCCATGTCCTAAACACCATTGATTATATAGAAAAATAGATCAACAAATGTTATTTATGACTTGCAACTTGTTGATATGATTACTGTAGTTAAAAAATGATAAGTACAAGATCGTTACATCTAAATAATTTTTTTTTGATATTTACAAAATGAATCCTAATTTATTTTCTCCCTAATTAATTCTATTGCAATTGAACTCTTTAGAGGTCTCCGACCCTTCCCCACACCTCACTCATTCTTGTTAGCATCACCATGTACCCTTCCCGGCCGATCTCACTGATAACAAAGCACCTACACACACTACTTGATGGAATCGAGATCTCTTTCTCGCCCTCACACCAACCTCTGATCTACCTTTTCTGGCGTTTTGGAATACAAACCAGACATGTTGCCAGCATTGTCGACCTTGCTGCAGAGCTCTAACATGCCAAAATGGCATATTTTGGCGTTAAAATCTTCCTCCATGATGACAATACTAGAGTTGTTGATGTGGTTTTAGACGAAACCCGAATCCGAATCCAAACTTGAGAAAGGGAATGGTTCTCTGTCTTTTTTTTGTTTTGTTTTGGTGGGTGGACTTTCATGGCCCATTGATATTCAATCATAAGTTCGGCTCATCTTTACAAATGACCGAGTTCGAGGGCTTTAGACCATCCTAACCTAAGACATGATAGATCTATCATAACTAAAGTGGGCTTTGATGAACCGACCATACGAGGCCAACATCTATGCTAGGTAGATCCATATTAGAACATCAGTTCAATGAAAAGTCCAGATCGACCCGACTGAAATATGCCAGCAAGATCTGACCGATCTATACCTGAACAGATAACGGCTCGACAAGCACGTACTCTGTACGATCCGCCAACAGTCGTTTGACGCCATCATGACTAACAGTTGTAAACGGTGTCGCGTCATAATGATCGAAAAAAACATAATCTTAACGGTTATAACCCTAAATAGCCTGAATGAAGGGTATCCGAGGAGTTAGCCTTCGAATCTCTATATAAACTGGTCCGATAGCCTAAGCATGACATGTTCTATCTTTACCCAAACACTCATACCGACTATACTTTGTGATCATTCTACTGACTTACTTAGGTGTCATTGACTTTGTTGTTATCTCGCCTGTAGGTTTTCAACGAATTCTCTTCTTATCTATCGAACTATATCAACCTAGGTCAGTATCCCGAAACAGTGGGTATGAGATGTGTAGTTTCATGAATGGCTTAATGTGTCTCTCTGTAGGTTTTTGAGCTCTATTAGGGATTTTGCAAGGTGTAATTTGCAGGGACAGCTTGGTGTGGATTTTTTGATTTTCTGATTATTTATTTCATAGGTAATCTCCTCTTGTGATTTGGAAGATCGGTGAATGTGTATGAGGTTGTACAAAGTGTTGTATTTATTAAATACAATTAAGTATTGGATTAACATTAATCAATTATTCACTATACTCTAATGTATTATTAATATATCAATTATGTATCTATAGCATTATATAATTTATGGATATAGCAATTGGGTAATTAATATGAATGACCTATGATGGGCTAGGTTATTCAATAGTAAAGCCCATTGAGAAGTCTATTCTCTTAGCTGATGGGAATAGAAACTAAGCCCCATTATTGGTTTCTATAAGAGGTAACAACCTCTCTTCTAATTTGTGCCCCCAATCAATAATAGGAAAAATTTACTCTCAATTCTCTCATCTCTCTATCTCTCTTTCAATTCTTCAATTCTTGGGATAAGCAACATCAAAGAGAAGGATCATGGATCCAATCATAACTCCAAGTTCTATCTCATCTTGATCTTGTTAGTATGAACATGCTATATTATTTATCTTAAGTATGATTAATTCTGTTTTTAGTAATTAATTTCCATCAATTGGTATCAGAGACTCTTAAGATATTAATATGGCTATTTTTGGAAATTATTTTCGCACAAACTAACTCAAGAACCCTAATTTTTTGAAATCTTCGAATTTGACCTTTATCTTTCAAATTGATTGAGGGTTATTGATCATATGTTATTGTAAAGCTTATTTGTAAGCTTAATTGGAAGAAATAAATCGTATAGAACCGGATTTTTGGAGAAAACCGAACCAAATCATGGAGAGAAAAAAAACCCGTTTTCGTGTTCTTGCTTGATCTCTACTTTTCACTTGATGAAACTCAAAATTTGTTGAGGGCTTCTCTAGATCGGAACACAATGATCAACATACTGAAAAATAATTGTGTTTCGTTGAGTAAAATTGGAGATCTAGCAGGGTTGGGGTCGCGGGTTGCTCAACCCGTTTAAGAAACCCATCCATTTCTTAGATCTGTTTCTCCACAATCTTGGATGGATGATTCAAGAAATTGACATGGGGCTTCTAACCACCGTAGTACAGCAACCCCATGGCCGAAAAATAGAGGCTCAAAACCACGTAAAGTGGGAGATCAGAACGGGTCAAGCTTGCGGGTTGCGCGACCCGTTTACAGGAAACCGGGTGAAGAAGATGGTCCGCGCGTGACGAAGCCCAGTCGCGCATCTGGCGCATGGGGCGCGTGGGCCCACTTTCTGAGGCCATTTTTTCCATTTTTTTTCAAAAAAATTTATTTTAATATTTTTTATTTTTGGTAATTTTTCTGGTTTTTTTGGATACTGTTATATTTTTATATTAATTATTTCTAGAATAATCAGTATTTTTCAATACTGTACTCTCGGCTTATGGACCTGAAAAATTTTATGCACATTAATTACTTTACTTGTAATACTTGTATGTATCATACTCTCTCTATTAAGGTGTTGCAGTTATCGAATAAAATTTTTAGGTCTTTATATGAATTAAACAAAATATATTCTTGTTTAATTTCATATGCTTTTCTGAATAATATAATTTTATCATATTCTGTAAAGTTTTTTGTGTAATTGTGATATTACCTATCGTGAGTGCAATTATACAAAAATTGTTTATTTTTATATATATATATGTAGCATTAATGATAATTATACCCTATCGGTATGTTATTACTAATGTGATTGGTTACTGATACAATGCAATATTAATTCTTAGATTATGTCAATCATGTTTCGAGTATCCTATCGGTATGAGAAATTTTCTAGTGACATGAGATTTGTGCATTGTATTATTATTATATTTCTTATTTGTTATAATTTGGGACCCTTAGGCGAGATCATAATAATTAAGAAATTTATTTAAAAGACATGTTTGGCTGAGCATACGGAATCATTTAATTCTATAATACCATGATAATTATATTTTCATGCGTATTAAATGTTTCCTTGTTGTTATGGTGCCAGCTTCTCTGCCTACTTCAGTTAAAACTCTTAATGGGACAAATTATGAGGACTGGAAAGAATCTTTGGATTTATATCTGGCAATAACTAACATGGACCTAGCTTTGAGAGAGAAAGAGCCTTCAGCTCTTACGCCTGAGTCCACTGCTGCTCAAAAGACTTCTTATGAAAAATGGGAACACTCTAACCGAGTATGCCTAATGGTGATAAAATACACCATGGAGAAGTCCATTAGACAGAGCATTCCAGAGAATAATAATGCCAAAGATTTTCTATCATCCGTTGGTCAAAAATTCAAAACTTTTAATAAAGCACAAAAGGGAAAACTGCACAGTGTTCAATTTGCTGCTTCTTCTTCTGGTTTCAAAAATAAGAAGAAGTTTAGTAACAAAGACAAGCTTCATTTTGAAAAGGAAAAGACAGGGAAAGCACCATTGCAATTAGAGCCTAAAAGGAAATTTTTTAAGGGAACCTGCAAGTATTGCAAGAAGTATGATCATAAAGTGGAGACTTGTTTTTTCCTTAAGAAGAAGAATGAGAAACAATGTACGCTTCTAGCTCTAGCTTGTTTTGAATCTAATGTGGTGGATGTCCCTCCCAATACTTGGTAGTTAGATTCAGGTGCAACTATTCATGTTGTGAATTCTTTACAGGGATTCATAAGCCTGAGGAAACCAAGTGATTTTGAATCCAAGATTGTGATGGGAGATGGAGCTAGAGCATCTGTAGAAGAAATAGGAGTGATATCTTTATATTTGCCTTCTGGACATGTTTTGTTGTTGAAAGATGTAGTCTATGTACCTTCTATGAGAAGGAATTTGATTTCAGTTTCAACTTTAGATAATTATGGCTACACTTTTGAATTCAGCAATGGAAAACTTGTTGTTTATTCTAATTCTGTTGCAGTTGGTTCAGGAGTTTTGTGTGATGGGCTATATAAGCTGAATCTGAATGATATGTCTGTTAATTCTACTGTTGGATATAAGCGTAGTAGGATTGATGAGAACTCTTCTATGTTATGGCATAGGCGTTTGGGGCATATCTCTAGACCTCGAATTGAGAGGTTAGTTAAACAAGGCATTCTGCATGATCTAGATTTCTCTGATTTTGATACTTGTGTTGATTGTATTAAGGGAAAACTTACTGCCAAAGTTAGAAATCAAGGAGCTAATAGATGTGTTGAAGTGTTGGAACTGATTCACACTGATATGTGTGGACCTATTACACCTACTGCTATGGGTGAATATAGGTATTTTATCACCTTCATAGACGATTTTTCCAGATTTTCTTAGATAGATCTTCTCCATGAAAAATCTAGTTCCTTGGATGCTTTTAAATCCTTTAAAATTGCTATTGAATTGAAGACAGGTAAGAAGATCAAATGTGTGGGATCTGACAGAGGAAGTGAGTATTATGGCAGGTATGATGAATCTGGAAGAAACCCAGGACCTTTTGCTAAATTTCTAGAAGAATATGGGATTGAAGCTCAATATACTATGCCAGGTACTCCTCAGCAAAATGGTGTTGCAGAAAGAAGAAATCGCACACTTATGGATATGGTGAGATGTATGATGAGTCATTCTACCTTACCAGATTTTCTTTGGGGTGATGCTTTAAGGACTGCTGTATATATTCTAAATCAAGTGCCCAGCAAATTTGTGCTAAAAACTCCCTATGAGTTGATGTCTGGAAAGAAACTAACCTTGAGACATTTCCATGTATGGGGTTGTAAGGCAGAAGTTAGGCCTTACAATCCTCAGTTAAAGAAGCTTGATCTTAAGACTGTTAGCGGATTCTTTATTGGCTACTGTGTGGGTTCCCGAGGCAGCAGATTCTATTGTCCTTCTCACTCCATGCGAGTTATCGAATCTGATCGTGCTATATTCTTTGAGGATGACTTGGATAGTGAGAGTAGTAGTACACCACGACCAGTCATTCTTAGAGAAGATCGGGTTGTTGTCCCTGCACCAGTTGTTTCTTTTCCAGCAGATGTCATGTTTCCTGATGTTTGTGATAATGATCATATTCTTCCAGAACATGGTGATGTTGCAGCACCACTGGAAGATCAACAGGAACATGATGATGTTGTTGAAGAAATTCCATTAAGGAGATCTCAGAAAGTTCGCAGGCCTACCATCTCCAATGATTATATTGTGTATCTTCAAGAACATGAGTTTGACCTTAATGATGTTGACGATCCTACCTCCTTTAAGGAAGCTATGTCTAGCTCATGTGCTTCTAATTGGCTAGATGCTATGCATGATGAATTAGTTTCCATGTCTCAAAATGCTGTTTGGGATCTTGAAGAATTACCAGTTGGTTGCAAACCAGTTGGGTGTAAATGGGTCTTCAAGACCAAACGTAGTCCAAATGGTAAAGTTGAGAGGTACAAAGCTAGACTAGTAGCAAAAGGCTATAGTCAAAGAGAAGGGCATTGATTATAAGGAGACATTCTCACCGGTCTCTACTAAAGATGCTTTTCGAGTTGTTATGGCTTTGGTAGCTCATTTTGATTTAGAACTTCACCAGATGGATGTTAAAACAGCTTTTCTGAATGGAGATCTTGTTGAGGATGTCTACATGGTTTAGCCTGATGGCTTTGTTGAAAAAGGCAAAGAGCACTTAGTTTGCAAGCTGAAGAAGTCCATTTATGGACTAAAACAGGCCTCTAGACGTTGGTATTTGAAATTTGATCAGGTGGTCACTTCACTTGGCTTCAAGGAAAATGCTTCAGATCAGTGCATTTACTTGAAAACTAGTGGGAGCTATTTCATCATTCTTGTTTTATATGTTGATGATATTCTCCTTGCTAGTAGTAGTGTTAAACTTTTGACTGAGACAAAATTGATGTTGAGTAGCCACTTTGATATGAAAGACCTAGGTGATGCTTCTGTTGTTCTAGGCATCCAAATTTATCAAGATAGGTCACGTGGTATTCTTGGATTGTCTCAAAGAGGATATATTGAAAGGATCCTCAAACGGTTTAACATGCATTCTTGCTCCTCATGTGCTTCTTGTTCAAAAAAGGTGATAAACTTTCCAAATCTCAATGTCCTCAAAATGATACAGAAAAGATTGAAATGGTGAAAGTCCTATATGCTTCCGCTGTTGGCAGTTTAATGTATGCTCAAGTATGTACTCGTCCCGACATTGCTTTTGCTGTTAATGCTTTAGGGAGATACTTGAGCGACTCAGGTTTAGGTCATTGGAAAGCCGTAAAGAAGGTCATGAGATATTTGCAGGGCACTAAAGATTATATGCTGACCTATAAGAAGTCTGATCAACTTCAGGTCATTGGTTATTCGGATTCTGATTATGCAGGTTGCCCTGACGACCGAAAATCTACTTCCGGCTTTATCTTTATGATGGCAGAAGGAGCTATTTCTTGGAAGAGTGTTAAACAGACTCTTACAGCTACTTCTACCATGGAAGCAGAGTATGTCGCTTGCTATGAAGCCACTTGTCAAGCCATATAGCTGAAAAATTTAATCTCTGGCTTTCATATTGTTGAAAGTATATCTAGACCTCTTGTGATATATTGCGACAATACTGCTGCTGTGCATTTCTCTCAAAACAACAGAAGTTCTTCTCGTTCAAAGCATTTTGATATAAAATATCTGTTTGTTAGAGAGAAAATTCTAGAGTTTCAGACTCGTATTGAGCATCTTGCTACAGAAAACATGTTAGCAGATCCACTAACCAAAGGCTTAACAGTTGGAGTTTTTCAGAATCATGTAACTCATATGGGTTTAATTAAGTCTTTTGATGTTTTGGGTTAGTGGGAGTCTGATATTATGTATTTTATTATGAGATATGTATGAAATGACGTCACTCTTATTATCATATCTCTTGAAGCATTAATAAAATACTGAGACTATCCTTTGGAATTGCATATTTGTCTTATTTAATTATGCTTTTCCATTATCCATATTTAGTTTCTATGAAATATAAGCACATAAATATATATATCCCTATCGGATATTATTATTTTTTCTTGCAGTGCTAAAACTTAATATTTCATAGATTATTGGATGATATGTGCTTTGGGTCATAATTGATATTATAGTTTTAATAATACTTCTTTTCTCTGATATTGACTAATGTTATCCAAGTGGGAGAATGTTGTATTTATTAAATACAATTAAGTATTGAATTAACATTAATCAATTATTCACTATACTCTAATGTATTATTAATATATCAATTATGTATCTATAGCATTATATAATTTATGGATATAGCAATTGGGTAATTAATATGAATGACCTATGATGGGTTAGGTTATTCAATAGTAAAACCCATTGAGAAGTCTCTTCTCTTAGCTGATGGGAATAGAAACTAAACCTCATTATTGGTTTCTATAAGAGGTAACAACCTCTCTTCTAATTTGTGCCCCCAATTAGTAATAGGAGAAGTTTACTCTCAATTCTCTCATCTCTCTATCTCTCTTTCAATTCTTCAATTCTTGGGATAAACAACATCAAAGAGAAGGATCATGGATCTAACCATAACTCTAGGTTCTATCTCATCTTGATCTTGTTAGTATGAACATGTTATATTATTTATCTTAAGTATGATTAATTCTATTTTTAGTAATTAATTTCCATCACAGAGGGGTTGTGTGTTCACGACGCTATATGTGGTGGCTCCACCAGATGACGGCGAGCTTGTGACCTCAATTGTGAGGCTTGTCGGGGTATCTTTGATAGATTATCAACTAAGATCAGATCTCAAATAGTAACACAATGGATAAGGAGTAACGAGTTAGTGCCTCAAGTAAAATCAGATCTCCGCCAGATGGAGTTGGTCAAAATCAGTCTTGTGGAATAAGTCAAAACATTGAGAAGGACTAAAATGATAATAATAAAATATGTAAGCCTAAACTATAAATACCAATACCACAATGCACTTTATTGTTTATTCTATCCAAAACCCTATGATATCAAGTCAATTCAATGAACATCGAAATTCCTTTGACTAAAGGGTGCAAGGTAAAACGACCAGATAATGTATAATGGTTTTTAGACTGAATTTCTTACACACTCAACAAAAAAGACCCGAAAGAGTTGATAATTGACATATAAGTACAAAAGAAACACTAGGCATGCAGGAATTGTCATGCGAAATTGTGAACTCTATAGAGATTGCTGGCGTGTTGGCTTCAACGCCTGCAAAGTGAGCACCCACTTACCTGCACGCTGTGGTTTATGGTTTTATCGCGAGGTATCCGTTACCTCTTACATTTGCATGTAGCAACAACTGCTAAAGTACTAAAACACTTATTTTGTATCAGCTGGTACCTGCTACAAAAGTGGGAACTATTGGACTAGGATCAACAGGCTTGGAGACCATCAGTTTATGATTTATTTTTATATACAAGTATACGATCCATTTTGGCCATGGTGAGACGGAGTGGCGTGGGCACGCAGGAATATGCTTGGTTTTTTTTTTTCAATTTTCAAAAGAGACTTCAAGTTAAAATAACATTTACTTTGTATTAAAAAAAACC
This sequence comes from Ormosia semicastrata, assembly GCA_029884595.1. Taxonomy (NCBI): domain Eukaryota; kingdom Viridiplantae; phylum Streptophyta; class Magnoliopsida; order Fabales; family Fabaceae; genus Ormosia; species Ormosia semicastrata. The sequence continues at coordinate 5,770,584 of JAQQTO010000038.1, read as the reverse complement.
ATCTACTATCTGCAAAGGCTATGAGAGTAAGTGGACAAAATGTTCATACTTCTAGTCTTTCAAAAAAGTGAGTTATCTGCCCCCTTAATTCTGTCAACTTCATCCCATCCACTCACTCTCTCTTTTTTTCCTTTTTAAAATTTTTATGAGAAGCCCTGGAAGAGAGGGCAGAAATAGTTCCTACAAGGAGTATGGTTTACTTCTTTTTTTTTTCCATTCCAAAATCACAAGGTATCCTTATATTTTTTAGATATGAAATTAATTTTCGCTCAAACATCAATTTAATTCTAGTCATACGATGCTTTCTGCGTTGTGAGTTTAATACGCCTACATAAATTATTCTCTTTACTTTTAGTAGAAGGAAAGGAGCAGGGCGAGTTTGCAATTTCTAAGTCAAGTGAACCTAATATTAGTTGGAAAAGGAAAAACAGAAAGTTTGATACTTTTTCTCCCAGATATTTGGTTCCTATATGGGTGTCAATAATTGAAAAATCAACTTAGATTGAAAAATCAAATTAAAAAATAAAAAAAATTCATCAATTTTAATCTTGATTAATTTTTTATTAAAATCGATTGAATCTGTTAATTTTTTTGTTTTCATTTATAAAATCATATCAAACTAAACTAAATCAAACTCATACAATTACATATATATTTTTTATAATTTACAAATTTATAGATTATTGCATTTTTTTATTGTTTCTATGAACAATTTAAGCCTAATTTGTTGTTTATATCCATTTGACGATGATTAATTGTATTAGGAATTCAAAGCTAATTTGTCGTTAATTGGGTTACGTAAAGAACAAGAAAAATGAAGTTGGGTAACAATATTTTTTACGACGAAAGTGCTTGGCCAAAAATCGATTGGACCAAACTGAATCAAATCGATTAGGATGAGTTTGGTTTGGTTTAGTTGTTCAGTCAAAATTAAACTGATCAATTTTTATTATAGGAAAATTAATTAGTTTGACTTAATTAGTTTTTTTCCTTTAAAATTATCCAATCCAAATTGCAAGCATCCTAAATTTTTATAGTTTTTTGGTATTTGATCAAGATATCCTCACTGGTAGGGGTGAGAGTAAGTTTGGTGGAGAATGACCTAACTTATTTTTGGCCTACGTATACTTAACCTATTTAATAAACAAATTATGCTTAGTCTTTTAAAAATGCATATATTTAACTATATAAACTAACGTTTAAATTTTTAAAATAGCCTATTAGACTTATTAGGCTAGCCTACTTATTTAATATTTATGTATATACTTAAGAATTTATAATATTTACATAATTTATTAATTATATATTAGTATAATATATTTATTTTATATAAAATATAATTATTTCATTAAAGGTTATACATATTTAAAAATTAAAAAGTTTAAGTTTCTTAACCTATATTAAAGTTTTCATGTAATGTAAGCATTTAAATAAATTTTCGGATCAAATTAAGTTTTTATATTTTTATAAACAGACCAAACTAAGTCAGACAAACCAAACCCAAAAAAAGAGCATATGCCAAGTAACAGACTAGACTTAGATCGACATTTTACAAAACAGGTCTAGGCCTAGGGGTGTCGACCGGCTGAGTTGGGTGGATTTTGCAGCATTTTTTTTAACTTAACCCACTCATTAGAGTAGTGAGTTGGGTTAGGTTGAACATGTGGTTCTGACATATGTTTAAAAAAATTCTTAAAAAAAAATATGAAATTAAAAATTTGTTACACATAATATGCCTTATATAAACATAACAAGTCATGTATTACTTCACATAACCAATCTTACACAAAACATAATAAACTAAATACACACGAATGCATAACAAATTAATAAGTTTTACTAATTTAAGTCTAAAATAAACTAAACTAAGTTAATATGTCTCAATATTCATAAACAACAAATTACTCTATCAAATTAAAATTAATGTCATCACACATACCATATGGATTAACATAATCATTGATTTCACTCTATTTTTTCAAGACACTACAATTCTTGAAATAGGAAGTTATGAATTTAGAATTTTTTTTTGAAAGATTGAGAATTTGGGAGTAAGTAATTAACTGAAATGATGATTGGTGAGAACGAATATACTGTCTGTGTATGAATACTTCTGCCTGTTATTAGGCTTCAAAGTGGAACAACGTCATTTCACTAGATGAGTCTTTTTTTTAGTGGTCGCTTAGTCACAATTTTAACTGTGATTAAACGATATTTTTTTAATTTTTAAAAAAAGGTGGGTGTGTTAGGTATCTGTGGATTGAATATTTCCAAACTCACTACTCGACTCATTGACTGCGAGTTAAAGTATTTTTCAACCAAACTTAACCCGTGAATTTGACTCAACCCACATTTTATGAATTAAGTTGAGTCAAATCCATAGGTTCATAAGTTGACCCGACCTACTTGACACTTCTATCTAAACTTATTTAGACAAAGCCTAATATGAACTAACCTATTTACACTCTTACTCACAAGTAATATTATGAGATTAACCTCTCAACAGTGTTGCAATTAGTATGCCCTCATAACAAGTGTCTTTTTCAGGCTTGAGCATTAATCCTGTCCTTTGGAGAACAATTTACTTACCACTATGTCCAACCTTTGATATTATAAATTTTAATGTTTACCACTTATATTAGTATTAGTATTAGTATGACATTTTTATTTTCCTATCTATATAATCTCTACTCAAAATTTTATATGCACCAAAAGAAAATAATTGAAATAATAATTATTATAAAGACAAAACTACTAAAAAGAGTTAACCTTAGAGAATTTTGTAGGTATGTTCGGATGTTGAAAGGTGAACATTAAATAAAAAAAGGTTCTTAACCATACCACGACATAGTTTACTTGAATTTCTCGAGCATATTTATAAATATATGTTTTTTTATTATTCAACATATATATGTATGTTGTTGAAATTTCAAACACGTGGCCTTGTGGACTTTGGGGTTGGGCTCAATGCAAACTAAAACACGGAGCCGCACCCTCTCCTTTTCATGGAGAAAGTCCAATATAAGATAACCTACGGTCTTTCTGTCTTCTTTCGCCCACAGTTTTAACTTTAGGAACAGGATTAAAGCTTGAAAAAAGATAGTTTATTAAAAAATTAGATCAAATAATAAAAAAAAAAACTGATGTATACTCAGGTTACCGAATAACGGCTAAATCCTTCAATCAAATTGACCAAGTGGCTGGATTATCAATTTTTTAATACAACCAGATTGAGTTGATCTATTTTTCACAATATTACTTTTACCTCCTCTAAAAATTAAATCTCTTCATAAACTAAATAAATATCCAAACCAAAAAAAAATATAAAAAAACTAAACCAATCACCAGAAAATTTATTTTTAATATTTTATGACTGATGTGTTTATTTTAATCATCGGAATATAATCTCTAAACTATTATTTTGAGATTTTACCGACAATTCCACTAATTCAAACACAACGTTAGATGTAAATAAAGAACTTTAACTTTGACACTGGAATGATGCTTTTTTAAGAGTTTTTTTCCGAATTATAAGAAAATCTCATCGCTTGTGTTTTTTTGTTTTAAAATGATCAAACTGACTACTACTTATCTGTCAAATTCTTGTTTGAAATTTAGTTGATGAGTCATACATGAAAACAGGCTCGTCCTTTTCACAATGAATAAAGTGGACAAATCACGGATATCCACCTGCTTTTTTCATAGTGGCTTTTAGCTTTTCGTTTATTTTATTATTAAATATCCAGCTGCACCAATAGATATTACTGTGTTTGCCCTTTTTATTATTATTTTTACTATTTTTTTTTCATTGATGGGGTTGGATAGCTAGAATCCATAGTCTTTTTCGGTTTTTCCACAACCTTTTATCATAACTTTTATTTATGCTCTCTATCTTTACAACAATTTTTCTAAAAGGTGGGCCCTTTGTTCACTTTACTATCTTGCTTTCTCGGTACGTGTCTATATTATAGTTTATGCATGGTGCTACTTTTGGTCCTGACTACTCAAATTATCCTCTTCAATGATTATTTGGCCATGATTATTGATTGTGCTCGTTGCCATATGAATGACATGCTTAACAAATATTAAATGCCTAAAAAAATCATAGACTTAAAATTTTAAATAATATTATTATTTTTTACAGGGAATTTAAATTATTTTCTTTCTGTAACTGTTGGGGAATCCGGGCTTTAATTGCCTCGGGTCATGTAGCAAAACTCATAAAAATATGTAAAAGAAATTTAAAAAATTGGAGTTGGGGGTGATAGTGACACTCAAGCTAATTCTTTCCTTTATTAATAAAAAAATTTAAAAAACTCACAAAAAAATGTAGAAGAAATTTAAAAATTTAGAGTTGGGGTGATAGTGACACTATAATCCTTTCCTTTTCTAATAAAAAAATTTAAAAAGAAAGATAGTTTCCTTGCTTCAAAGTTAGAGCATTGTTACAGGTCTTTACGAAAATTTAAAAGACATACCAATGAACGATAACTAAGAATTGAACCATTTTATCTGTGTCAGACTGTCACTAAATGAAAGAATTGCCACTATACTATTTAAACATGTATTAGAATTTTATGTATTCCAACTTAAGCTAGCACAATGTTAAACTTTTATGCATTGCCAATTTGCCATAACCAAGAGTAATGCAACTTATAATTTTTTTTTTATCACAAATTACTTATATAAGAAATTTTGCGTCATTGATATTAATGAATAAAAGAAAGAGAAAGAAATAGTAAGAGAAATAAATGGTGGTGATAAAAATTACGTAAGTTATGTCAAAAACCATTTATGTGTAAGTAATATTATTGTTTGAGAAATTAATGTATTTAGTTATATTATGTACTTTCGGATGATGAGTTTTCACATATAAACTGATTACATAGGAAAAAATAATAAGCGACGTTGATTGCCTTTTTTTATTGTTTATCGAAAAGGTTACGAACTACAACAAAAAATAAGTCCAAGATGACATGATTAGAGTTTTAACCTTAACTTCTTTATGAAGAATGTATCCTTACATCATGCTTGATTGTCATTATAGGTGGGAATCGTGTGCGCCATATATATAATTTTCTTTTGGTTGGAAAAACTTTAAAATATGGGAAGTTGCCTCATTCAAAAGTAATGACATGTTATGAGACTCTACTATAATTTATATGATATATACAAACGTCTTATTAATGAAAAATTACGAGCAAGAATTAAGTGCAAAATCTTTGGATTGATGCCGTTCGATCTTATTAATTGTGCCAATTTTTATTAATTTTTTTTTTATAATTATAGACATGGAATGAAACCCACAGTTCAGAAAGTTCATTGGCAATCATGAAAACCCTAATAAGTTCTTTTACCTTTACCCTTTCAAAACAATTTCGGAAAAATTATCAAGAATCTAGGTTTGGTACAAATTACGAGATGTAATCAGCATATATAAACTAAAACGAACTCATTAGGGAAAACATTAAATTAAGATTTGAAGAAATTTGTGAATAGTTAATCATTGTAATAGTTACTTTATAGGATTTGATAGTGATTCGTCATAATAAAAGTGTTTTATGATCTAAGCAAACGTTATGTGTAATGTCATAAGTTCAACTCTTAAAAAGTTTTATCTAACTGTTACCTCAATTCAAAAATTAGTCTCACGTCAATACCTATGATAATACCTTAATTAAAGTAAAACAAATTTAGTTTTTAATTAAGAGTTTGTGGGAGTGTACGCAACGGATCAAAAAAAGGGTAACGTCATAAGCCCAGCAGAATTAAAGTTTGAATCAGATTTTTTTTTTCCTTCGAGAGAGTTGGATTTGAAAGAATATAATTATCTTTCATAGAAATATAAACTTTCAGTCGGCAATTGCATGCTTGAACATTTTGTTAGTTATGCCAAACATTATCAAGTCAGGAAAGGCGCCAATTAATTTAATTACGGAAATTTCTTATAAATTATAATTAAATACGTTTTGTTAGATTCAATAAGTTTTCTCTTTCTAGTTTCTGTTCTTGGGAACACATGAAGACACTAAAGCCTAAAGATAAATGTTACTGCAGAGCACAGAAAGATACCAGAGACATCATAAATTTGTAAATTTAAAAGCCAACTAGCATAAGGTAAAAGAATCAAACCTCACTTTTAAATTGGGGTAAAGCCTTGAATTGGCAGAATTCTGTTTGATGGCAGCTAAAGGGCAAAGACAACACACCTCACCTTCAACTTCAAATATATTGAAAGATAAATTTGAGTAATACTGTAGAATGCTCAACCGAGCTGTATTATAAATTTGTAATATTCTCGTGAATGATCCCTTGACACTGCTTCCACCTTAGCCATTGGAAAAGGAAAAGATTTTTTGATAAATTGAAGCTTTTCTTTCACATGGTTCCTCCTCCTATACAACTCGTAATCTTAGTCCAGCTCGATCAAACATTGAAGTAATATTAGTGGGTCTTACTTTATTACGTTGAGATGGGACCCAATAAAAAAGGCAAGCAATCAGTCCATGTTGGGGTTTAGGCCTATAACAAGTTGGGTTTTTCCCATCTAAGATAAGGGAGGGAAAATTTCCAGATAGGCCCATTACTACCTTAACAAATGACTGGTCTATCGTTTAGGCCCAATTAAAAATAAGGTATTAATTATTGACTACAATTAAAATATATCCTAATTGTGATGAGAATATGACCATCCATAAAACCAAAACAAAGATAAGGCGATAAGGCCATGTGGCAAAACTCAATGCTTCCTCTTCCTTCTCACCAACACTCAACTCTCCCTGCCTCTACTTCTCCCACCTCTTTTCCCAACGTCATGGCTTCCCCAACACTAATAACCCCATCTTCCACCCCCACATCATCACTGTCACTGCCACCCATCAAGCCCAAACACACCACCGTTGCCACTACTACTCCAATACCAACCACCGCTAGCACCATACACCAGCGCCGCCGTGAATTCTTGTCCATCAGTATCACTACTGCCTCTATAGTCTCTAGCACATGGCTCATTCCGCCTGCACTGGCTTCTTCAGACGAAGAATACGTAAAAGAGACAGAGGAGGTGATCAACAAGGTGAGGAGGACCATTAGCATGGACAAGAATGATCCCAATGTAGCTGCTGCAGTGGCTGAGTTAAGGGATACCTCAAACACGTGGGTAGCCAAGTACAGAAGAGAGAAGGGTCTGTTGGGAAGGGCTTCCTTCAGGGACATGTACTCGGCACTCAATGCAGTTTCGGGGCATTATGTAAATTTTGGTCCTACTGCTCCTATTCCTACAAAACGAAAGGCAAGGATCTTGGAGGAGGTGGACACTGCGGAGAACGCACTTCAGAGGGGAAGATGACTAGACATGGAGGAAATTAAAGCAATGTTGTTTCTTCCTCCATTTCATTTATTTAGATTTTATTTCATTTTTGTTGGTTGGTTGGTTGAGTGCTTGGTTTTTGTATTATTATAATTGAAACTTCACATTACACTGAGAACAGGTTCTTTGCTTTTGTTAGTTCAGAGAACATATATTTAGGAATGTGCAGCAGTCATACTAAAGAATGAGGGCGTTTTCTGTTGACATAAGGCCCTAGTAAATTCAACAATTGACATTGTACGAACCCAAATAATAATAATAATAATAATAATAAATAAATAAATACAAATAAAACCATTGACAGTTATGTTCATAATGTTCATTTCATGATAAATGATTAGATACATTTGATCCAACAGTTAAGCAAAATATTATTATCTTTTATTATATTATATTTTTAGAAGTGATATACATATTTAAAGGTATAAAAAAAATCATATAAGAATTTCTCTCATTTCATACACGCTAGTAATGTTTTAAATTGCAATTACAACTGTCATATTGCGCAGGTTGTTGCTAGCCAATGTGATCCCTAATTGCGAGCCAATGCAATTGTTCCAAGATGTCCCAACCTCAACATGTGATGCGGACTAAGATTAAAATCCTTGATCTATGATCCATGCACCTGCTTTGATCAGATTACAATCATTGTCTTTTTTTTTTATCAGTCAGAAAAATAAACAAAAGAGGACTAAGGCCGAAGCCTAACAACACCTAAAGCATCAGCCAATAAAACAGAGCCCAGCTGATGGGGGCAAAAATCCCAAGTGACAAGTGCATGATCCAATGAAGCTCCATTCTTGGCTAGCCAATCAGCACATTCATTACCTTCGCGGTAAATATGATGGAAAGACAAATCCCAGGCATAAGACAAGAATAGATGAATTATGTTCACTAAAAAGGCATAAAGGTGGAGAGGATGAACACCCTGTAGGACCAAGGATAAAGCATTGTTGGAATCCAATTCACAAACCAGAGACTTGTACCCCGCATTCCAAGTTATTTTGAGTCCTTGATAGATGGCCACAAGTTCAGCATTCAAGTTAGTGGTAATATCACAGAAGCCAAAAAAACCCATAATCCATTGACCATAGCTATCTCTGATTAAACCTCCAAAGCCCGATCTTCCTGGATTACTAAATGAGCTGCCATCAACATTTAGTTTCACAGAGTTTTCTGATGGTGGTAACCAAATCACTTCTTTCTATATGTGTTGATTAACCATAGGCCTAAAAACTTTAAGAATTAAGTCCTGTAAAGAGTGGATCTGGTTAAGGATGAACCAAGTATCCCACTTGTTGTCATTAAAGACTTCAATATTCCTTGTTTTCCAAATGATCCAACAAGTCACTGCAAAGCCAAAACCATCTGTTCCTTGAACATTGTACCGAATCCACTCGTTGCACTCTTGACTATAGAACTCCAGTCTCTGATCCATGCACAGCGTTTGCCAAATCTTCTTTGATTTATAGCAATTACGAAGGGTGCGAAGAATTGATTTTTGAGCAGCACCACATCAGGGACGAGAAAAATCAAAGGAAACATGTCGATGGAACCGCAACATGTTGGTAGGAAGGCTTCCATGAAGGATAAGCCAGAAGAAGTGTTTAATATTTTCAGGCACTTTGAGTTTCCAAACCCAGGACCAATTTCCTATGCAAGCAGGATGGGGTGTATGCTCATGAACAAGCCACTGGTATGCACTCTGAACTGTATAAAGGCCTGAGTTCGAGTTCCCCCACATCACAGCATCGTCAGAGATCTCATCAATGAAATGACCCTGTATTCTTCGTTTGATTTCATTTGGAATTTGGGTAGCAATGTGGTCCCAATGCCACTCGCCATCATAAAATATATGTTTGATAAGAAGCTGACTATTGTGTATATTAACAAAAGGAACTAAGTTGCATATGTAATCGTCATCTAGCCATCTGTCATACCAAATAGAAACCTCCCCTTTCCCAATTACAGGGATTAGTGGCTTGAAAAAGAGTTTTGAAATAGGAGTGGGCCTCCCTTTTTAGAACTTCCTCATCAGAACACCAAACACCATCTATGTTAAGACCAGTCACCTTATTTCTCCTTTGTCTAATAATTGTTTGGGTGTGAAAAAATTTGGTATTTTTATTCCCAAATTTAACCCAATTCTCTCTGGACTTTTGGTACCCAGACTTTTGGCTATACTAGTGTTGTAGCTCTTTTTCTAGTTTAATAAGGTTGGAATAGGGAAAGAGATCCAACTACTAATGGACACCTCATATGCGAGCCTCCAGATACCGTTTCCTCCTAAAAATATTACCAAATTTCTCCTTATTGAAAATAATGGACTGTTCTTGAACGCTCCTAAGCTTAGCAATTGCATTCCCTTGCGTTTTTCTCCAGGTAGTCTCTACTAAATTCCCATAGTCTGGGTGAGAAATCCAAGTAGCTTGAAAATGAAAGAATTTTGCTTTAGTGCTTCTGGATTTCATACAACTCAGAAAAAGAGGATTATGGTTAGAATTATGAGCATTGAGAACTTCCACTAGTGCATGTTGGAAAAGAAGGCGCCACACCACGTCTGCCATACATCTATCTAGTTTCTTCCTCACATGACCTCCATGTTGAATATTTTTCCTCCAAGTGAAAAGCCCTCCAACAGTGTCTAGATCAATAAAACCACATTCTGCCATCATGTTGGCAAGTAGATGAACACGAGATAGGCTAAAAGAGCCATCTGAAACCTCTGAGGAACAAAGAATTTCATTGAGGTCACCAATTAAAACCCAAGGACCAGTAACACTACTCTCAAGCTAATGAGATAGTCCCATAAGCCACAATGCACTGAAGGTATAGGGGAAGCATATATAGCCGAACAATACCAAGTTATATGCCTTTTTCTAAATAGAAAAGGTAATTGCTTGGTGAACACTATCAACAAGAGAAAAGATTATATCAGTTGTACATGATAAAACCCATATCCCTCCAGAATGTTCACGAGCTTCCTGAATGGCAATAAGTTTATATCCCAAGGATAGCCACTGCTTCTCAACTCTGGCAAAGGGACCATGAGTCTTATACAACAAGACAATAGAAGGATGATGCAAAGACACCACATCACGCACCTGTCGCCTTGAGTCCCTCCCTAGGGCGCAACGAATGTTCCAGGAAAGAATTGAAATATCATTGAACAAATCCATAAACACGAAAGACGGAAAGGTTGGACAAAGAAACCAAGATCTACGTCGCCAAAGGCTGTTGAGTCTCAGGTACCATGCTCTGGGTATCCCCTTGTTGAAATGAATCATCATCATTTTTCACCACTTCCATAAAATTATTTTTAGTGGCTGCCACTTCATTATGGAGTAAAATAAATCTAGAGCCAGCACAGCCTTCATTGGCGCTATTGATTTTGCTCCATGGCCTAGGTCATAAACTATGGGTTCATTAATTTTCTTTTGGTTTGCATCCTTGAGAAAGTTGGTCACTTCAGTATTTGTTGCTGTAGTAGCCGCCACACCCATAGTATTGGAGGCATTTTGTAGTAACTACATGGTCAGAAAATCTGACTCTTTCCTTGGTCTTTTATTTTTTACGTTATTTGCAATTGGCTTGGTCTCCTTTTTATTGTTCTCTGGGGCCCCCAAGATAGAATTGGTTTGCACTGTTTTGGCATACAATTTGGATGTATCCCTGACTGCATGGGATTTCTCTTTCTACCCATTATTATTCAAGACAAATTTGCTTTTTAAATCATTGCTCTCCTTCTTATTTTTAGCTGCATGACTGTTACGATTTTTGCGCTTCACAATCATCCATTCACCGTATAACGACTCCTGATTATCCTTAATAATCACCCCATTATTATTGATTAATGATGTCGCATGATTTTGTTCCATAACTGACGGCGCATTAGCTCGCATGGCCCCAGCTTCACCAGAGGGAAGAGATGCCGCTGCCTGCGAGGAGGCACCATGATCACCATGACCAAGTAATGGCTGGGAGAGGGTGTGAGGTGGCTCTTGTGTTGTTTTGCAGTCCCTTGCGAGATATCCATAATAGCCACAAGAGGAACAAATGCGATGTAGTCCCTCGTACTCAACACGATACTAGTAACATTTCATCTAAACCTTACCCACCATTGGCTTGTTTAGATCAACCTCAATGCACACTCTTGCAAAACGTCCACGACGAACATCCAAAGTATGATTGTCAACCTTGATAGGTTTCCCCACTGTTGAGGCTAAGGCCAACAAAATACTTTCATCATAATAGAAAAGATTCAAGCCAGGGAAACAAATCCAAACCATTGTCTTATCTATTTTTGCTGTTAGAGAAATAAACTCATGCGTCCATGTTTGTACCGTGAGATAGTGATCGAAGATCATCCACGGACCTTCATCCATCACCTTTGTTCGATCATATTCATTATCAAACTTCACCATAAAGAAATCGTTACCTATATCCATGATCTCAAAACCCGCAGCTAGCTTCCATATCCTTGCTAACCTGTCTCGCATGGTGTGATAGCCAATGCTTTTCCCTAACAGCTTAACCACTAGAGCATCCTCCCAAGGTGCACAAAGACCCTCAAAAATCGAATCCACAATAAGAACCATAGGTTTGAGTGGGTTGCTATCTTCATACTCAATTCGTGCAAGGTGTTCTTTGATTAAGTCAACCTTTGGTCTTGAAGGTAGCACATCTTTCTTCCCCATTACTATGTCCTTGAAGGAAACCTTTGGCTGTTTACCACCGTCGTACAGTGGTTCATCCCCTGAGCCATCATGCCCTATAGCTCCCGCAGAGAAAATGAAACCTTGAGCCATACAACAATCATTGTCTAATCTTTGATGGTAGAAAATGTTAAACGTCTTGAGTTTAATTCTCAAATGCATTTACTAAAAAAAATGAAAAATGAAAAAACAATTTAATATAAGTTCATATTTTTTTTTAACATAGAAGGTGCATAGAGTGGGAAAGTGGGAAAGGTGACTTGGTAAAAAAATCAAACTTTTTGATTGATTTAATTTGAATATACTGTCAATGTAAAAAAAAATTATATTATTATTTAATTATGTATTGTCATTTCATTAAAAATAAAAATATTTGATATAATAATTATATCAAAAATCATATATAATGTGATGTATAATTAATTGATAGTATAAAAAAGTTTTCGCATCAATATTAAACTCTATTAATATTATTCTCAAATTTTAAAAACTTAGACTAATGTAAATTGAACTACAAATTTGTTCATAATATAAATGTTCAATATTTATATCATGACACAAGAAAGTAAAAAAATATTACAAACAAGAGTGTTAAAATAGACTGAACACCGACTTGAATAGCTCAAAAAATAATGAGGACCTAGCTAGCAAAATACTAATTTTTGGTTATTTTAGTCTAGCCCAAAAATAGAGTGGCTTGAAGCAAGCCGGGTCAGCCAGCTACCTGATAAAAGTAAATTCCAATTTTGTTGTTGCTACTTTATAATTTTATTTAATTTATATGTTTATTTATGGGTATCATTTTTTAAATTTTTTTCATAAATAAATATACATATACCAAGAAATTAAGGTTGAAGTGCTTTGACCCTAATGCTCATGTTTTATATGAAATCATCTTCATATTGTGCACGCACAGTGCACAGCAACAGCCCAAAAAAGGTTCCCAAATAAAAGTGTACATTATTTTTATTTTTATTTTTATAGTATTTTCTCCTCTCGTAAATTAAGCCAGGTTTGAGCCAACAATATGTCATTGGAAATCATATGAGGCCGAACTTGGGCCGCGGGCCTTTTTACACCCTTACAAAGTAATATTAGATGCTAAATACAACTAATTTTGTTAGAATCGAATCCTCATTTGATAGGGAAAAAAAATCAAAGTTTTATAAGTTTAACTAAGATTAAACTGGGTCTTATTTATATACATATATTATATAAATATATAATAATATATAAGAAAACATAATATATATATATATATATAAATTGTATAAATAATACCAAAGTAAAATATTAAAATATATTACTAACATAATTGAATTCATTTATTACGTAAATAAATATTAAACTAAAAGTATTATATTAATACTAACATAATTTTTTAATATATATGAGTTTTGAATTGAATAAGTAAAAAGGTAAGAAGTAAAATTTCTTATTAGAAATTGAAATTAAATAATTATTACATTACAAGCACTAATTTATTCCACATTAGACAAATTAATAGTTTTAAATGATGAGTTTGAGTTATAAATTGAAAACCAAATAACTAATGCCTTAAAAAAGTTTTAAATATTTTTTTAAAAAAAGTTATTTTTTTTAAAAAAAGAACAGTTCTATCCTATGAACTATGATCGGTTCAAAATTTGTTTTCGATTTTTTAATTGATTTTTAAAAATACAATTTTTGAGGTTTGATTGGACTGGTCGAAGGACCAGGTCTCAGTTTTTTCGATCCGACCAGTCGATTCTGTCTAGTTTTGTAAACCATGAATAGAACACGTCAACATTTTTTTCTTTTTCCTTCCACAATTTTATATTTTATATTTTCTTTTCTTCAATTTAAGTAAAAAATCCATTGACATAGAACTAGCCGAATTTGTCAATTAAATAAAAAAAGAACTAGCAGTATTTCTAGCCAAAAGGAAAAAAAAAGCAGTCTATAGCAAATGAATCACCATTGCTGCATACAATTCTCCAAGCCATCAAGTGTAAAAGTTATTGTACATTAAAAAAATAAAATTTCAGGTAAAAGTTATTTCTTATACATTTTAATCTTAGAGTTTTCTAAAAGTAAAATAAACTATGCCAAAACTAGACCCAATCTTGGACTAACTTACTATTTATGTAATAATGTTATTTATACACTTAAACTCTTATACTAACCCCTTATGCCAATCACTTTTGAAAAAGAATTCAAACTAGCCTCATTCTCTCTCTCTTTTTTTTTTTCATGGTGAGTGCAAAGGAAAGTGTATAGGTGCAGGTGTTGAAATAACATTATTGCTGTTTATGTAAGGAGAATAGGAAGCCTTTTAATCCAGGGCCCTTTGTGATTCTGATCACACCTCCCGTCACTCATCATTCGTTTGTTTTGTTCTCTTACTGTTGAATAACTGGAACCAAATTCGACTTCAACCATCCTATGTAGCTGGGTTCTTCACGTCATTGTGACCCAGAACTTTGTTGGACTAAATCAACTAAAGTCAGGCTGTTACTTGTAGGGCCACACTACTCAACCGATATAGTCATTGGCAACTTGTTTCGTTAGCCTTCTCTAATGAGCCCATGGTCATTACACGTTAGGTCGAAAGAGCTTAATCTTAGGCTGTTACGTGTTGGGCCACACTACTCATCCCATGATGATGATCACACCACTATAGACACCTTGCATTTCTGAAGTCCAAGAAAAAAAATGACACCTTGTATTTCTTGAGTAAATGTAACTTGCATTGCATATATATTTACATTTATGTATTTCCCGCGTACTCTTTTGAAAGTCATTTAGAAATATACTCTGAATTTTACTGCAACGTTTTTTTGAGTAGTCCAAAGTTTACACATTTTATATGATATTTGTACAATAACAACAATTAACGTATTATTAGGTGGAATGGGTTACATAAATCAAAAATACCATTTGAATCTAATAGAACAAAAAATAAATTCAATTAGAGTTAGATTTTTTTAATAGTTTCTATTAAAGTTTTTGTTTAGTTTTCATATATTTCTGTCAATCTAATTATCTTTTATTTCTACTTTTCACCTTGAGCTGAGAACTTTATTAATATTATCCTCACATGATTAAAATATTATAAATGATTTGCTGTCAATTTCTCCGCAATAGATGTAAATATTTTATTGACAAATGGCAATGCATACTTCCACCAATAGATTTCAATTTGGGAAAAAAAGAAAAACTTATTGATATTACTTTAAGTTCCAACTTTTGCCAACTAATATTTAGCTGCTTGCATGAGATCACCGTTTGATCAGAATTTTGAGCAACCACATTGGAAGGAGTCCAAGGCATTGTAGAAAAATATAGGTCCAAATCCGGTAGTCCACTTTTGATGGATATGGTTTTGTTTTGGTATTGGAAACTCTTTTAGATGCCCTAACTTCCAGTTTGATTTTGACCCTTAAGCTAGCTTTTATCTGCAATGCAAAGGAAAAAACAAAAATACTTATAATAAGATGAGTTTACAAGTCTAACTATCTTTAGATAAAACCGGAATCAATAAAGAAACTATACGTGGAAAGTCAACAAGAAATCAAGCGTTTGGCTCAAAATTCCTTGGTAATTTATTACACATATCCAATGGGTGAGATGATGATGTCGTATATCATGTACTTTTCTCCTACCTTGAGGCTGCGTGTTGACCAATAACTGAGATTATAAAGCAATGCCATCGAATTACCGCCTAAGAATATGGGCAAGAAAGACCAAAACTCTTGTAGAGATGTATGCTGCTTTCTTTTAGGGAAACATGAGAATTATTTTCCTGCCACTATCTTCTTGACTTGATCCAATTCCAAAGTTATTATTGACCTACTAAGCATCCAACACCACTAGCAGGTGGAAATTTATGAAGATAACTCTCAATTGACTTCTCTACTTGAAGTTGAACATAATATACATTGTGGCCCTTGTCAGCAATTCCAATCTTCAACCTATATCTATGGATATTTTTATATGTAGCTCAGTAGCTATAATTACATCTATAGTCTAGTTTGAGAAAAACTATATACAATTAACATTTTAATATATGGGCAAATCATATTATAAAGAATGTATGCCGTTAATTGATTTGTCTTCCACACTGTTGAATGGATCAATGCTATCAAACACTTGCACTGGTCAAGGCACTTGGCTTGACAAGGGCTGAACCTTTTAATCATGATTGGACTATACCTGCACACTACACACAGCAAAAGCCTTAACTAGTCTATCAGAAGCACAATTAAAAGTAAGATCACAAGTTCAACATTTGGCTGGGGACTTGGGGGAAGAAGTAGGACTATAGCAACGCGTTTATGCTATTGAGTCCTGTGTTGAGTAAGTCCCTATATTGATTTACCTAACATATATTTAAAGCATATCTAATTGTTAACGAAAGCTTAAATATTTAAACCCTAAACCCTAAAGCTTGACCAAATTAACGGACCGCATCCAGATTTCTGTCATCACCAATCAAATTTTCAAGCCCATATATATTATAAACCATTCCCCTTGATTAGGTCCATCTTTGACATTCTTGGCCTTAGTCTTTAATCGTGGTACCATGGTTTGTTTGTCGGCAGAATGGACAGGTTATGCATAAATTAAGACAATTGTTCCTTTATATTTATCTATTAATCAATTTGTTTTAGATCTGCAGAGTCCTAAAACAGGAGTAGGTAATTTTGTATATTTTGTTATAACTTTCTTCCTCAGAAATATTGTCTTTATTCTATTATAGGCTTGTAGACCCTTTGTAATGAACCTTGAGTTTTGGCACCTACTTATGACTCCATCTACTTTTTTAGCAGTAATCTAATTGGATAGCTTATCTTATATATTTTTTTTGGGTGCAAATCTAATTGGATAATTTTGAATACGAAAACTTTCTACAGCTGCTCCCACAGGGGAAGGAGATGGGCACTCTAGGCAGGAGCAATTGCAGATAAACTTCAAGTCACATTCTTAAAAAGTGGGATGTTTATATTGTTTACCCAAGTATCCAACCACTGCTTTTTTTATTTTGCTACATTAGCATATCAGTAGTTTAATGCATATTATATTGACATCTCATTGTGTATTTGTTAATCTTACCTAAGCAGTGATCAATTTTTTTCCCCATTGTTTGCAAGTCATCCCCACTGATATTGTTACTAAACTCTTGGTGTTTGACTTTCACATTATAGCATGATCCTCAATGGTTACTTGATGCAACATGTCTCACATGGTTGCTGATAGCATTATCATAACCATGTTTCTTTTACACACACCCCATATAGTCTTCTCATATAATATATATATATATATATATATATAGCGTATCTAGTGAGAGGAGTATTTATTATAAGAGGTGAAAAAAATGAATCTTGACCATTGGATCTTACATGAATGATCAAGATTAGAACATAAATACATGTGACTTTTTTAAGTGATCACATGACTTTTAAGTAACTTTTAATCTTGATCATCTATGTATAGTTGTATAGTCAAGATTTACTCCTCTTACTTTCTCACAATAAAAATTCCTCTCATTAGATATGTATCATATATATATATATTGAAAAATGGTTTTCATGTCTACAACCTAGATTTTTTACTCTCGTCTCCAGTCGCCCAACTAATTGAACAAATTAAGCCCAAGTGGCGTATATTTTATTGTTCTAATTTCCTATATTTTTGTTGTATTGCAGATGGCAAGTTTTCTATGCTCATAATATGTTGTTCATATTATATATAAAGTATGTTACCCAAATCAAAGTGGGACTTTGCTTTTCTTTTCATTTTTTTTTCTACTTTAGATTTCCCTGGACTAAACATTAGTAAATTATATAACATGGGTTTTGCATGGGTTAAATCAGCCATTTTATTTGAAAACTACGGAGCTTTCCCTTGTGAAGATGGTGATTCACAGAAAAGACAAGCTTTGGTTTGGTATTTATTTTGTTTATCCCTTTGATGTCATTGAGTGTATTAGTACCAATTTAGAGGTGAAAAATATTATATCATACCACAAGTTACACGATTATATATATATAGTTACACGATTATATATATATAAAGCTTTGAAATTTGTGTATATGTTTGAGAACTAGGTAAATTAAATTTTTTTAATTAACTTTTGCAAACCTAGAAACAAAAATAATCCTAATGGCATATTTAGGGGTTGTTCATGGCCCGACCCGACGTGATAACTCGACTCGACCTGACTCAAAGTTAATTTAGTCGAGTTGAGTTCTTGAAATTAAACCCGATATAATTTTTAAGTCGAGTTCGGGCCACATTTCAGGTAGGCTAAACTTGATCCAATGTTATGTATTATGTTAAAACTTATAATTTTATGAAAAATTAATAACAAATTATAAAATTTCTTAACTTAAATTAATACTTGCTGCATTGATATAATTTGTTTCAAAATATATATTATAAAACATCTCATAATTTTTGTTTCATATTTTAAAAATTTTATGATTTAATTATACGTAATATTCAAATGTAAATTTTGTGTAATGTCAGGTTGGCCGATCCCGGCCCAATCACTAATTAAACCACAATCAAATCGAGTCTAAGTCTTAAAATTTAACCCGATAAAAATATCAAGTTTGACTTAGGCCCAGTTAAACTCAGCCTATAAGCACTCCTAGTCATATCTCTATAGGGGCAATTGGCAAAATATATATCTCAACCACAAAATTTTACTTGAAATTCACATAATTAATAAAGGAAACAGTACAAATACACATTATTATTAGAAAATTTTAAAAACTTGTGATGTGGCAGTTGCCCCCATTTTGTTGCACATGGATCCGTCCTTAACTAGCTCCCACATTGTTGTTCGGCCCACAATTTGCTCCAGTTTGTTAGCAACGTTTGATGTGCCTTTTCTTTTGGGGTCCAAGAAGACCTAGTTACTTCAGTATTTCTATTTTCTTCTTGAATTCAAGTTCAGAATTAAGATAGAGCTTAATTTACTGCTGCATTAATCAGGAGAAAGGATAAAATGATCAATGACAATGAAATACTAATAGGTCGTTGTTTATGGCTTGGGCTTGGGACGAGATGCAATGTATTTGGGCGAGAAAACGAATGGTGTGAACTTGTGACCCTAAATTTCAGAATGTTCGGCGAACATTTAATGGTGAAAACACTGGTGGGACAAACTCTCTAGGCAAATACAAACAAAAGAACGAAGGGTGGGGACTTTGGACAAAACCTTTATCTTTGTGGCTTCAACTAAAAGTTTTGCGTTTTGGGACATATTACTTTACCAGAAATCACATCTGCTGATTTCAATAATCAAAAGAATACTGGTATTTATACAAACTTACATTCACACATTTTTTTTCATATTCTCATAAAAAAATTATTTGATAACACCTGATCTCATTGTAATTTTTTAAAATTCTATGATCCAACTTATGCACATATCTTATATAATTTGTACAAAATTTTTTTTAATCAAAATAAGAGATTTGTCAATGGGATAAGAGATTTGCCACGTGCAGTTCATAACTTGAATGAGCCCCTCTGGTTGTGTAATGTGCTCGATATCGATTGGCCCTCATGGATGGCAGTTTGAATATGAATTGTATATGTATACAGTAGAATTTAGATCATGTTATTTTTCTTTATTTCTTATATGGTTAAATAGAAGAAAAAAATCGACACAAAAATTATAAAAAAAATCATAAATTATAACTGAATCTTATTAATAAATATTTTTGTATTTATTTTTTTTTTCACTCAATTATATAAGAAAAAAATCAAATGAAAAAATTTAAATCCATATACAGTATACTATAATAATAACACTTTGTGGGGATTCTTGGATAAATCCATATATATGATGTCCAGAGAACTGTCAAAGGAAATATACTATATTTACAAGGAAAATTCAGTGGGACACATGAAACATGGCACTATGGCAGGCATTCTCAGTTCTAATCATTCATGTGTATATGTGGAAGTCATTTTCATTTTCCTTCGCTACACCAATAGGTCTAACTTGCAAGAAACTCACTTTAGCAGATGGCCAAGTAAAGTAACACTTACTCCTGGCTAGATCAAGGGTCGATTTAACCTGCACCTTAAAGTCAACATGCTCCTTTGACCACAATTGCTAGAAAGAAGTGTTTATTGTCACTTCTATTCTATATTGATGTTTTATTAAATAAATTATTTTGAACTATTGATCAAAATAATAAAAAATTAATTATGTACTGATACTAGTTTAGTTTGAGATTTATTTGCAAAAATTATTTCATACAATAGGATTTATTTTTGGAGACCATTTAGTAATAATTAATTCACCATATTATCTATTCACCAAGTTGTACAAGTGAAATCGTAGTCATTCGAACAAGGAGCATATTATACGCTCCCCTCGATCAACAGCAAGGGCTCACATAGCTAGAATAGTGGCCTCCACAAATTTTACATCGCACTAGTGTAGGCAGATCAATAATCATAATAATAAAATAAAAACCTTCTCCACTTATCCATGTTCTGATTTGTCTGATTTGCACCCATTATTGGCACTGCAAAACCATTTTTTTTCCCACAACCACTTCTTCCATTATATGAGAAATTTTTTTGAGAGGTATTAAAAATAGATATACTTCTAATATAACTCACACAACCTTATATATATTTAATATTAATTAAAAAATTAAAAAATATTGTGAAATTTGAGGTGGGAGTGCTCAAAGCTCAGCCTTACCTAATAACTCAGTTCGACTTAAAACTAATTGGACTAAGTTTGAGTCGAAAAGCTAGACCTTGTGTAATTTTTTGGATTAGGTTTGGGTCGCATTTTGGTGCTCAACTTGCCTTGATTTATATAATATTTAAAAGCTTAAAAATTTTACAAAACATGGTAATAAATTATAAGTTTTCTTTTTGATATGATAAATTATAAATTTTATATCATATATTAGAAATCTTTTATTGATGTGAAAAGTTTCAAAATATGTATTATAAAATATTTTTTAGCCTTAATTTTTTATTTTTAAAATTATAATTTAATTATATATAATATTTAAATTTATACATTTAAAATAAATATCAAATTGATTCAATCTCAATTTAATTATTAATTTTACTACGATCAAGTCGAATTTAAATTTAAAATATTAACTCAATTAAAATATCGCGTTGAGTTATCAAACTCGGCCATGAACACCATTAACTTGGGGAACAGATGGCCCCGCCAGCCCCTCCCTCCGTCCCTGCATGTACATATTTCATTTGAGTGAGTCGTCATGAGGTCACTAGCGCTATTTCATTTTCTTTTTTAATTTGAAGCACATGTTTATTAGATATGTCAGTGTCAATGATGGCCTTTCTACGTTCACTAGAAAGTAGAAACAGCCAATCTGGATATGTTAGAGGCTTCATGGCACAGATGCGTAGGCCCTCTGCAGTTACATTTCAGGCCCTTCCATTCCAACACTGATTTAAAATTAATTAAATGTTATTGGTGATGCTCGATCAACAATAATTTCGAGGTCAAGATCTAGTGATCTACATTCCGATGATGATTGAAGGTAGGAAATGTAAGAAGTCTTGGGAAACATATAAATGGTTAAATTATCTCATAAACTTGTAGGGCTTCGTTTGTTTTACAGTTATGAATGATCAAACGGATGTTTGATTGATGAATAAAAAATTTTAATTCCTAATAAGTGTATTGGGAAGCTCAATTTTCCCTTTTTCGTTTACTGTTACGTGAACCAAACTTGCTCTAAATATTTTTTAGAATATGTAGTTGACAATTAATTAGGATGATCATGATGTGACGAGGAAAGTGAGTTGGAGTGATTGATGAGACAAAGGCAAACGGTTTATCGCAAATAGACATTGAAATTAGCTCAGTTATCTTTCTTCCTCGAGTTGCACTTGAAGTTGTTATTCTGTCCCGCCATCTCGCAGCACTTTATGCGTCATTATTTTTTGTATTTTTAAAATAGATTCAACCGAATTGTTTGTTAGAATTGGTTGAACTTCAAATTGATCATTTTATTAATTTTAATTTATTTAAAAAAATTAAATAAATAATTAAATCGTCAAAAATTAATAAAAAATTTAATGAAAGTAAGTGAATTAACCAATTAAAATGTCCAATTGAATCGGCTTATTTTAAAATTACAATTTTTAACTAATTTAAAAAAAATAAAAAATATAAACTTATATAACTATAATATTAATAATTTAACTATCAATTAAATTACATTTTTTAATCTTAAACCATTTATTTTACTGATTTAATGGTTCAATTAATTTTAAAATATTAATTATTTCTCATTTTTCTTTTT
Source organism: Ormosia semicastrata (assembly GCA_029884595.1). Lineage (NCBI taxonomy): Eukaryota > Viridiplantae > Streptophyta > Magnoliopsida > Fabales > Fabaceae > Ormosia > Ormosia semicastrata. Next base: position 5,748,190 of record JAQQTO010000038.1, on the reverse strand, counting down.
ATTTTCCTTTTCTTTATTGGATGATTTTAAGAGACTCATCAGGAGAACTTATAATGCATAATTCGCAAATATGACATTGCATTAAGATTAGATTACCCCGTTTTAAAAATGTAATACTCTTCTTCCCCTCTCGTTGAAGAGGTAACTGCAACAAGGCTTTTTAGATCTTCAATATATCATTTAATGTATTATTACTAACACATGCTCTAAATTCAAGATGTAATGGGTCGGTTTGGTTTGAGTTTTGATAATAAAAAAAAATTAAATTGATCAAAATTAATTAATTTGATTTGATCTAATTATTATATTTTTTTATGACCAAATTCAAATCAAACCAAATCAAATACTAATGGGTTGGTTATGTTCAAATGATCAGCTTGTACTATTTTTTTAAACATTCATCGATGCCTCAGAATATCAAAATGCAAATACCACAAGTGCTAATTAAAATATACAACAACAAAAACAAAAATAAAAATAAAAACAACTAAGACTTTTCTCATTATGTGAGGTCGGTTACATTAATCAAACAATGTCATTGTGTCCTATTATTAACCAAGTCTTCAGAAATGTCATTCAATTCTAAATCTTTTTTATCGTTTCACCTATAATCTTTCTTGATCTCCATTTACCTCTAACTATTAGGCTATCATCTACATGATCTACTCTTCTTACATGGGCTTGTAAGGGTCTTCTCCTTACATGTTCAAACTACTTAAGACGAGATTCTTTCATCTTTTCCACAATAGGTGTTACCCCTATTTTCTCTCTAATGTATTTATTCTTAATCTTATCTTGTCTTGTATGGCCACACATCCATCGTAACATCCTCATCTCTGTGACACTAATCTTGTACTCTTCTTGGCTTTTTACCACCCAACATTTAGCATCATACAACATCGCGAGCCTTATAGTTGTGCAATAAAATTTACCCTTAAGATTGAGAGGTACTTTTCTATCACAAATAACTCCTGAAGTACTCATCTATTTCATTCATCCAGCTTGAATCCTATGGTTTACCTCTCCCTCTATTTCTCCGTCATTTTATATGATAGATCCAAGACACCTAAATCGTGTAACTTGTGGTATGGTATCATTTCTAATTTTCACTGCTAAGCTAGCATTAACACGCTTCTTATTGAACTTACAATATATAAAAAAACATTTTCAGATGGGGGGATAGATCCAATCACCAAAATCACTAACCGAAAAATGGGAAGCGGATCGGGAAGAAAAATAGGTTCCAGCCCAGTCTTGTAATGTTAAAGCAAAAGGGAAGCACATAAAAAAATTAGAAATGGCAGATGAAGTATTGAAGTGTTAGAGGGAAGAATAACTTACTGCGAGTACAGAGCAAAAGCGAGAGAGAAAGATGCACACCGTAGGAACAAGTTGCAAATGGAGTAACGTTGGAGCGGCGGAGAAGGGAGCACTGATAGAGTGAACATCGAGCATGCATTGCAGGTGAAACCCCGTGGTCGATTGCAGTGCCGAAACTCACCTCGTCCATTGCCAGAGAAGTATGCGTCGCCGGAGTTATGGTGGGTTGGTGACTAGCGAGGCGAGCGATGGTGCTAGGCATGGAGTCGTGGTGGGTTTGGAAGAATTAGGGGGGAATGGGAAAGTTTGTAAATGAAGTGAAATGGAAAATGGAATGTGAATGAATAAGTGAAGTAAAAAAAATATTGAGGAAACTAAGGCGGGTGCTACTATGCACCCTGCCAAGTTTGTGTGTACCATATACCTAAATTTTTACCTGTAACAACATGTTTTTTTATTTACAGGTTGCATCCTTTTTTTTTTAAGCCTGTTTTTTTTTAGGCAGCAAGACACTGTCGCCGGCCGCCGGTCAACCCAGTCGGCCACCGGTCAACGATGTCGGTCGCCGGTCAACACTGGTCACACTGCCGCTGGTTAATGTCGGTCAACTCTGCTGCTGGCCGCCACCTACCTTTGCTGATTACTGTTCACATATTTTAAAATTACACAACTTTGTAAATAATACTAGTTAAAATTATATCAGTTAGTCTTTATACTTTTTCATAAATAACTATGCATACTGAAATTTTTTTCTAAAACTATTACTGTTGAAAAATCTTATAAATTTTAATTGATAATATTTATTCAGTTATACAACTTAAAAAAATTAGAGGTGATCGAGTTTCCTAAAATTATAACTATGTTTTTTGAAAAATCTTATAAATTTTAACTGATAATATTTATACAGTTATACAATTTAAAAAAATTAAAGGTGACTGGTAGTAGTCTGCAAACAGCGTAACTGATGACAATAGTAGTGGTAGTATGTAAAAAAGAATATAACACTAAAAGAAATTAAAAAAACATCTAAAAAAAATGAAAACCTACTTAGCAGGTTTCTTGTAATTGATCTAAGCTATTAATTTATTTTATGAATAAATTAATAATTTAGATTATGAGATGTATGATACACCCTCCTTTAAAAAATGTATATTAGAAATAGTCAAAAAATAATGTCTAGGTTGAGATTTTTTATTATTATTTTATTTTAAAGAATTATAACTCAGGTCAAGTTGGTTGGTTCTTGGATACCAAATCAAAGAACTCAAGAAACTAAATCAATCATCTTTAGATTTGATCAGATTTTACCCGAATTGAGTAGATTAATTGAATTGAATCAGACTAATTTAATTAATTTAGTTTGAATTTTTATATTGGTCAAATCGAATCGAACCGGTGATCACTCTAACTCCAAATGATATTACTTACTAAAACCTGTAAGAGGTGTGTTCTCAGGACGAATTGGATAATCGTTTGAGTATAATTGAAGTCATCAGCTTAATATGAAATTTCCAAAATCACCATTGCTATTGGTAGGAGTAACAGAAAATAAAAAATAATAATAAAGGATTACCTTGAATTATTTAACCTGCTTTCTGTTGCCGAATCTTGATAAATTATTCAACCTTTCTATAACTGTAACAAAAATAATGAATTAAGCAACTGTAACAAAAATAAAGAATTAAGCTTAATATCATTTTTTGTTACATTAATTTTCATTTTTAACTCTATTGCTTTGGTACAACAATTATTGAAAAAATTAAGGGCTCATTTGTTTGTGCTTCCTCAAACTTCTTGTAAATAATTTGAAGTCCTCCAGTACTACTACACTGCTATTTAATTATTATTTTTGGGTACAATGCTATTTAATTTTTAAAGACATCCACGTTGACACACATGTGGGATTTCTCATCTCATCTCAGTAAATTTTGTCTTTCCTAACTAGTTTCAAGGGTCGAAGACTGACAAAGCATCATGTATAGCTTAGGCACCACTATTACCCTTTTTTTTGGCAGTAATATTACTTTCCCAAATTCTTATGCATGCAAATAATTACAATAATATTCTGCCTATAATAAGTTACAACTCTATTTTTTCTTTATTTAAATATATGAACCAAACTTATGAACTCTACCCAATTACAACTATATCCTAAACCCGTTACATTAATAAAATTTATTAAATTATTGATTTGCAAGATATAGTTGTGAATTATTATTTTTGGTATATATAATATTTCACTTACTTTCTAATAGTGTCAAATTTTGAATTAGCTACTTTGAGAACAATTTTATCTAATTATCACTCTCAATTCAAAAATTGTGTAAGTAATGGGTAAATACCAAATTTTTTGAATCGGCTGTATTTTGTTGGCTGAGTATAACTGCATAATATGCCTCTAGAGAGATATGACAAGTTGACAAACCGTCGTTTTACAAGCTTCTTGGTTTCTTAATGGATGTTTTCCTATTTATCTCAAATTATAAAACAAAAGAAATCTCATTTTTTATTCATCACAAGCACGTGGCGTCACTCAAGAATCGCATGGAAGATAATTTTAATATTTCCCTAAAAATGTTTTAATTTAAGCAAAATGTAGCCCTAATGATCAGGAGAGGAAAATGGCACTTATACATAAAATATTTCACACTCTTCTCTAGAAAATTAAGGATTTCCAAGAGAGGCGGGAATCACATTGCCTCAAACGATCACACCCTTGGCAATTTCTTTAAATATCGAATGTAAAACATCAATTATAGATTAAAGTTTGTTTACATTGTAGTCATAATTATATGTGAGTTTAAACTCAAATAGTTGCCTATAACGATTCTGTAACTAGCATTGTCGTTTCACTAAGACATGTTACTTACATAATAAATCGTCTGTCAAAGTATAAACACAATACATCTAATGCTTACTTGTACAAATGAAGTGATCCAACATATATATAAAAGCGAGCCTAGCAAAATAAACAGTAGAGAAATTTAGTGGAATATGAGACAGAGATAAGATATTGACTTTAATATTATGTGAAATTTTAACTTAAAATTAATTGACATTAAGTGAGGTGATCTAACAAGTATAAATTGTATTGAAAAGATTGAAGCAAGCAATGTAGGATTCTAGCACATTCTATACATTTGACAACATTCAAATTTAATTAGACTCATCTAATTAAACTTTGGCTTGACATGCTTAAAACAATTTTTTTTAATGAAGCTGAAATTCTTGATACCTTACACACAGTACAGCTAGATTTGCAAAAGCTATCATGTAAAAATGTTTAAGTATGAGTAGATAACATTATTTAGATGTAACTATATAGCACTTGTATGCTAGTTAGCTCATATACTATTACTTCTCTCAAATATTTAAACTTTTGTAGTCACAAAAAGACAGGACTCTTATTTTGTGATATTAGACTATTAGTCAGACAAATTATATCGTAGAATGAACAATAAAAATATAATTAATTTTATTGGTTGTAATATAAATCTTATATCTACTATTTATCATTTATTATTAATAATAAGAACTCATAAATTATTTTTTTCGTATTTTAACACAAATTCTAAAACCCTTAATCCACCCATATTTAAATTCTAATTAATCTTTAAATTATACAGGAATAATTCATTTTGTCATTAATTGTGTTAAAATAACTCACTCACTAAAGTTAACTTATCGTTTTTCCTCTTCCACTTTTCTCACTTATTAAATTTTTTTTTAGTAATATAAAATTGTGACACTCATTTCTCAATGAAGATGTTTCTTTTTTAAAATAATGATAAAGATAAATTACGCTAATAATATTATTATTTATTAGGAAGCGAGTCACATGCCTTATATATTGTACCATTTGTTTTTTCCTTGTAGAAGTCATGGTTTTTAACTCTAGTAATCGAGTATTTTACTAAACTGTCACTGTTGATAAAATTATTTACTAAATTGTCATTTTTTAAATTATTTATCAAATTACCTTTTTTTGAACTATTTATCAAAATGTCACTCTTTTAAAACTATATACCAAAATGCCACCCTTTTGTCCTACATGACTTTTTTTAATATTATCTGGCCAATCAGGATGCGCCACGTAGGCTGGCGCATCCACGTAGGTTGCGCCAACACGCTTGGCGCAACCTACGTGGATGCGCCAGCCTACGTGGCGCATCCTGGTTGGCCAGATCACTAAAAACGCCACCCTTATTGGCGCAATCAAGCCCAAAAAGTCAACAAGGCTGGCGTAACCCTAGTATATATCCCCAACACCCCTCCCCCGTGCGTAACATTCAAACCATTTCCTAAATTCTCACTATCTCTCTAAAAATTTCTTCTCTCTAAACGCTCTGAACTTAGAAGTGGTGTCTGGATCATTATTTGTGATCAGTGAATTTAGATTGTATTCCTTCACACTGTAAGTACCTCTTTCAATAGTTAAATAGTTTATTTATTATTTGTTGATTAGTTTTTTACTAGGTTAGTGTTAATTGTAATTTGATATTATTATACTTTAAAATTTTTATTGACTAATGAATAATGAAGTTGTATGATATGTAGTCTAAATTGTATGGATCATTATTTTGTAGGTAATCGAGTAGGATATATATCTTTTGTTAAGTATTTGACATGATTTACATTAAAAATGTTGTTTATATTAGGGTTTAGGATATATATCTTTTGTTAAGTACTTGACTAATTTCTCAAGTAGTTTTCAAAATAATCGAGTTTAGAAATTTATTTTTACATAAATAACTATATTGAATATTATAATTGATTGTTAATATATTGAATAAATATATGTAATACATTATTAGACATTGTTATAAATATTTATACATTATTATATGTCCAATTAATATTGTAATTGATGGCTTTAATATATTAAATAAATGTGTTGAAATGTTATTGTTCAGAAATGGAGTTAACATGACAAAACCGCTAAATGTGCACATTTACTTCAATGGGACAATGTATGATGGTGAAGAGGGTGTCATGTATCGAGGTCTTCCTCCTAGGCCTATTGTGATCACAGCCGATATGACTTTGGATGGGTTGAAAACTAAGATCCATTCAAAGTTGAGGCTTCAAGCAAACCAACATGTGTCAAAAGTTGTCTATCGGTGTCCGCAATGCTTCAATCCGTGGAGATGAGTAGGGCTTCCAATAGAAGACGATGATGATGTGAAGTACATGATAGATTCCTTCAGTCAAACTTCGAACATGGCGTTGATGGAGTTGTATGTGGAGGTAGAAACAAGTGGGCAGGAAGAGCATGTTGAAGCTCCTGGTGAAATCGAAGCTCAAGTTGGTCCGTCTAATCAAGTTGAGTCATGCAATATGATCGTTATTGGTGGTGCAATGGTTGAACATGATAATCCACTTGTCAGAGATACAGTATGGGAGTCAAGTGAAGACAAAGCACAAGTAGCTGAGGGCGATGATTCGGACACCGACATAGAGGCAGAAAACTTTGATGCCGAAGAAAATTTACAGGTTCCATTGGCGGTTGCTCCTCAATCCATATTTATGCCTCGAGGACCTGAATCCGTGTTTGTGCCACCATGCCCTCAGTTTTCTCAAATTAACTGGGATGCGTTGAATAATCCTGATAACTTGCCTGAATTAGACAGTCGTGGGACTTGGAGCATGGGTGATGAATTCTATGTTGGCTTGCAATTTCCATCAAAAGATTCCGTGAAGTTAGCTCTCAAACAATATTCCATTCACAGGCATCAAGAGTACAAGATTGAAGACTCTGATTCACGAAGAATGACTGCCAAGTGCCCTAATTTTGACGAAGGTTGTAGTTGGAGACTTAGAGCCATACAAAGCAAGAGGTCGAATACGTGGCAGATTACAAAATATAATGGACCTCATAGTTGCGTAAACCCATCTATGTCATTAGATCACCAGAAGTTGGACTCTCGTTTGATCTGCTCTTGCATTTTGGAGTTAGTCAGAACAAAACTCGATGCACCCGTATCCTTAATTATTGAACGGATTCGAAGTCAATTTGGTTACCAAGTTTCATATCGAAAGGCTTGGAAGGCAAAACAAATGGCTATTGTGAATGTGTTTGGGGATTGGGACAAATCTTATGAGGTGTTGCCCAGATGGCTAGCAGCCATGAAGAGAGACATGGAAGGCATAGTGGTGGAGTTGCAAGACGAGGAATGTTTTGTGAATAACCGACTCAATCGTTCAAAAAGAGTCTTTTATCGATTATTCTGGACATTTAGACCATGTGTGGCTGGCTTCCGATATTGTAAGCCCATCATTCAGATTGATGCCACCCATTTGTATGGCAAGTACCGTCATAAGTTGTTGATTGCAACAACTCAAGATGGAGACAGAAAACCTCTGCCTATTGCATTTGCCATTGTGGAGGGGGAGACCAAGGATGCTTGGAGTTGGTTCTTAGCCCACCTGAGATTGCATGTCACCCAACAAGAGGGCTTGTGTTTGATCTCTGATCGACATCGAGGCATCTTACAATCAGTGGCAAATGAAAATCTTGGATGGCAGCCTCCGAATGCATATCATGTCTTCTGCATACGGCATATTGGTTCAAATTTTAACTCCAAATTTCAGAACAAGGAGTTGAAAAGATTTTTGATTAACACAGGTACTTTACATTTTCTATTTGTATTCTAATTTTGTCGATAATAATAGTTAGGTTCTAATACTAACCCAATTCATTTGTTGTATCAGGGTATGAACCAATCGCAATAAAGTTTTATGCTAGGCTAGAGAAGCTTAAAGTCACAACGGAGATGGCAAATTGGATTAACGGAATTTTCAAAAGAAAAATGGAGTTTGGCATACGATGGTGGCCGCAGATTTGGTCATATGACTACCAATTTGTCAGAGTGCATTAACGGAGTGTTGACGGAGTGTTGAAGGGTAGCAGAAATCTACCTATAACTGCATTGGTTCAATTGACATATATGAAGTTAGTAGAATATTTTGTTAACCGAAAGGACGAGGCAAATTCGAAATTGATGACATCTGGGCAGATCTGAAGTGATGACTTATTGAAGCACTGGAGAGTCAACCTGGCAAAGGCCAGTTCACACCAAGTTCGCTGGTACAATAGAGAGAACACAAGGTTCATGGTTGAAGAGGTTTTTAATCCTGTAACACAACAGGGTGGACTTTCTTATACTTTGAACCTAGAAGAAAAGCGGTGTGACTGTGGGGTGTTTCAAGCATTGCATTATACATGCTCGCATGCGCTTGCTGCGTGTGCTTCAGTGGCAGGTGACCCATTCCAACTTGTTCATAGGGTTTACAGGATGCAAAGCATTTATAGAGCCTATGAGTTTGACTTTGAACCGGTCCGGGCTGAACCATAGTGGCCTGCACCTCCCGACACCACTTTGGTGCCACCACGTGCATTGCTTAGATCTTGACCAAAATCAACCCGACTTAGGAATGAGATGGATTGGCACGAAGCAGGGCCAGGACAGACGTGTACAAGATGCCATCAACCTGGTACAGATTCCCCCGGCTTGCCCCTTCACTAGCTGACCATGCTGAGCCTGATGTGTTTTACGATGCTGATCGTGGTCAATTACGTCCCTTAGGATGGGAGTAAGTTTCTATTTCATTTCGTATTTTTACATTACTTCCTTGACATACTTTGTTAATATTATAACTTACGTTTGTAATACTTTCATTTACCAAATAGGTGGCGCAAGCATAAAGTATTGAGTGATACTGTGATTGGTGTCCTTTCATATTATCGTCAGTTCTTCGATTAGTTGAAGAATGATGAGGTATGTCTTCGTTTATATTCCTTTGAGATATTTACTTATGCATATGCCGTCTTAATGTTTTGTGCATCTCATTTTTTCAGTTTATATGGCAACCATACACGGATGAGCGGTGGCGATTGCCACCTTTTTTGTGTGGTCGCTAGTGGATATAATAAAGGCCGGGCAAAGTGGTCCCTCTCATATGTTTCCATATTGTGGAGTGGCACCAGTCGCACCGCGTCATGCAGCCGCTTTGGTCTTGACCACCCCATTCCACGGAGACCGCTCCAAGCCAGACATATTGTACTCGGTTACATTGGCAAGTAGGCATGATGAGGATTGGCCAGCTACACATGCTGTTTATATAGCCACCTGGGATAGTCGTAGGGAGAAGCTTGTTAGGGGAGTCCCATTGGTCGCACCCCTCAGTTCGCGTTTTGAGTACATGCGTTGGTATAAAAGAATTACCAGACGCTGGATTGCTCCTACTAGCGCATCTATTGGGAATGCGGTAAGGTCTTTACCAATTCGTTAGTGACTATATGTATCTTGTATTCAGTATAATGACATAAATTATATCTGTTTATTAGGCGAACATTACAGAGTATTTGCCCAGTTCAACTACGATATCGTCCGCCGAGAGGCGCTACACACGATCCTCCACTTGTTGCGGAGCATGACCGCATTACGATGGAACACAAGGCGTCCGCCTCCAAAAGCACAGACGACATTTCAGGGCCGCCCGAGGAGTTCACCAACAGTGGAACGCGGCGTACACACGAGGAGAGGATTGGCGAGCACTCGACACGACTTCGACATCCCGAGGAGTCCACTTACTACCCAAAGACACGACTCACCCACCTACCGCCGCTACATACCCACCCACTCACCTCCTACCACCGCTACATACCCCACTCGCCCACCACCTACCTATTACCCACCATACCCACCATACCCTTACCCGTCCGCCGTATCCATACCCGCCACCAAGTTACCCTCATATCCTTACCCACCACAGATTACCCACCACCGGTTACCCACCATACCCATCACAAAGTCCCTCTTCCGAACCATCTCACAGCCACCGCATTCGATGCGGGCCCATCTCATTGACATTGACATGCAATTATATTTAGTGATTTTGTATAAAAGACTATTGATAATATCTTCTTCTGAGTTTGGTACCCTTATTAGATTAGACTATATATGTTTTTCGCACGCTTTAGATTTTATTAAAGATTTTGGTGACTCAAGTTGCATTAAACAGATCATTGGCTTTTGGGGAGGTCCAACATTTAGTGAAATCTTTAAAATTTTTACTAATTCAAATTACTAAAAACTTGGGAGGAGATTATTGGAATCCGAATCCTACTCATTATCGTCCGAATCCTACTCAAAAAATTTCATTTATTTATTTGAATTAATGCAAGAGTAATTCAATTGATATGACCAATAATAGACTTTTTTAGGAAGCATTTAATGCCCATATAATAAAAAGACAAGTCATTGAAATTTGTTTTAAGGATTATATTAACCATATATAACCTATAAGTGATACGTCTCTTCTAGAGGATATACCATTTAGTTTTTTTATATGCTTTGTTTAAAATATTTGTGTCAAAATAAATAAATATATTCAATAACTTCAATAATAAGATATGTCTGTACGCATTTGATTAGATTATTTTTTAAATATTAAAAATCATAAATAAAGATAAAATTAAAAGAAAATAATTAATACCTCATTTCTTTTTTAAAATGAAAAATAAATTGAAGCAATAAATATTTCAAAAAAAAAAAAAAAAGCATATGTGTTATGTAATTAATAAATTCTCATAATAACTAAACCAATATTAAATATTACTAACATATTAAATTTGTCACTTTTTTAATTTTATATTTTATATTTTACTTCCGTAATTAGTATGGAGTCATTAATAAATTTTTACAAAATTTTATTAAATAATTTAAATAAAAAAAATTTAAATTTAAATTTTATGTATAATGCAAGAAAAACGCATTCAATAAGGGTGACGTTTTTAGTGATCTGGCCAATCAGGATCGCCACGTAGATTGGTTCATCCACGTGGGTTGCGCCAACACGCTTGCATGCAGACCTACGTGATGCGCTACCATTACGTGGTGCGTCACAGATCCCTATTGGCCAGATAATATTAAAAAAAGTCACGTAGAACAAAAGGGTGGCATTTTGGTATATAGTTTCAAAAGAGTGACATTTTGATAAATAGTTAAAAAAAGGGTAATTTAATAAATAGTTAAAAAAATGACAATTTGATAAATAATTTGACCAACAGTGGCAGTTTAGTAAAAAACCCTAGTAATCCATTATCATATATATTCATAAATAAATAAATTGAAAGCTAGCAGCTCGTATAGCTTCTTTTCACGATTTAAAATTAGGAGTGTTAAAATAAGTCAAGCTCGATGGGTTAATTCAAATAATTTGATAAAATAGATAAATTAAGTTAATAAAATGTCAATTCAAAACTTATATGATCCGAATGGGTTGAACTTGAATAGATTAGACTAACTTATTTTTTTAACACTATATAACACTAAATGAGTTAAGTTAGATTAATAAAATATTAATTTAAAATTTACATGACTCAATGACTCAACCCAAAAATGATCCAACTCCGAATGACTCAACTCAAATGGAACACCCTATTTTGACATCCCTATTTAAAATGACATTCGTTAGAGTAGAACTTCACCTATGCGATTAGCCCAGATGAAGTAGGAAAAGATAAACAAATGGTCTCATTCAGAAGACTTGAAACAAAGTATAAAAGCGATACATAATATCTGTATGGCGGATAAAGCTTCTTATATATATATTGTTGGCGGATAAAGCTTCTTGTATATTAGGTGTGATAAAGTGATACATAATATTTTGTATATTGTTGGCAAATAAAGCTTTTTGTCTAAAAAATTGAGATGATCAAAATATCCAGTTTAAGTTTGAATAAACCTGTCTCATAATAAACATCCGCGCCGTGCAGTTACTTTTATAATTCTAGAAGATCTCAATCCAGCTTTCCTAGTTTCTGGCTTGTGTTGGATAGAGTTTTAAATTGCAATAATTATAAGAGTATTTTTTTATGGATTTAATTTTGACTTGTTATTATCCATGTAACATTATTAGTAGATCTAAACTAGTTTATTTTCTTCATATAATTACGCTAATTAATGCATGTCATATATTAGTTATACAAATAATTATTTTCTGGATTAAAATAATATAGAATTTCAAGATTTTAATCACAATGAACTAAACCGGTCCACTGATTTAAATGGTGTGATGTGTTATGTGTATATAGGTGTATCTCTAAAAATCGATATGAATTCTTGTGAAGCTCTTGTAAATTTTAAAAATATTACAACAATTTAATAAAAATGTAATATATATTATTTATAATTATATATGTTGTTAGATTGAAAATAAAATATTATTAAATTAAACACTAATAATTATAAAATAATAATATTATAGTAGTACATGAATTCTCTTATTTTTATATCAATTCTAATATTCTTATCATTAATAATATATATATATTTTTTATATTTTTTAATATTATTTTTTATTATTATTTTTTTCACTAAATCGACACTCATAAAAAAGTGTTAATAGTACATACACATCTAAAAAAAATATATGATTATTTTTTTTATATTGATCCCTAAGAATCTTTTGTTAGATTGTGCAAAATTTTATTTTGATGTGACTTTACTTGGAAGAGTGTGTTTGAATTGGATTATTTCCATAATTTAACAGCTTTTAAAAAAAACTGTTGATGGAAAAAATTAACGTGTTTAAGTTGAGGCATAAAAGCTGTTGATAGAAAATTGTTGTACGGAAATAACTTTTTTTTAAAAGTTAAAAGTTGAGCATTAAAAAAAATATTGTTAAAATTATTTTTAATAGTGATATGTAAATATTATTTTATTTTCAATCAAGTATTTTTTAATTAATTAAATAATTTTTTAATTATTTTATATTTATTTTGATAATTTAATACATAAAAGTAATTTTTTTATATCATCCAAATAAAATAGATTAACTTAAAATTATTTTTTAACTAACATATCTAAACATAAAACTTTTTTTTATAATCAATTATAAAAAAAAAAAATTATACAATAATCGATTATTAAAAAAATTTAATTTTTACAATTAATCCAAACACGCACTAAATAGGTTTAAGTTAAAAAATATTTTAGGAAGATATATCATAAAGTTTTATAAGTACATCTATATTATTATAAAGAAATTTTTTCACTTTGATGTTTAATATTTTTTAAAAAATTATTATTATTAATTAATTATTTTAATAAAATAAAAAAATAAAATTATATTTTATTTATTACTTATTTAAAAATTATAAATATATGTTATTATTTATTTAAATATTTAAAAATAAATAAAGATAACTTAAAATATTTAAATATTTAAAAAATTAGAATTTAAAGATAAATATATATATTTAAAATATTTTTTAAAAAAATTTAAATAAATTTTATGGTCATTTATTTTTTACTTTAATAAAAAATATAAATTGATATACATGTAATAATAATAATAATAATAATATTAGTATTATTACTACTAGTATCCTTACACTTAAGTTCACGCGGTTTCCCTTGCTTTATGGCTACGCTTTGTACGTAAGAGCAAGAACACAAATAAGAAGCATAAGAAAGATCATAAATACTGCCATAATTATAATTTATAAATGTACTCCTTTTTTGTTGTAAATTAGGATTTTTTCTATGCTAACAAATTTTGTTTTGAAGAGACTTGAATTTAGTTTTTAGTGGATGAGAAATAAGATGCATGCTTATAAACAAGGATTTAGCTGTCAATTAAGATCATTATTAATTGAAATTGTTCTACAAAAAGTGAGTGACAAACATGGGAGCCTATCAATTACTATTAAAAATAAAAAGAATTTTAATTAACCAATCTTATTAAACAATTCAAAATAAAAAGTTTTACATAAAAAGTATTTTTTTTAATTCTTAATGTTTTAAATATTCTACTTTTCATAAAAAAATCTTGTTTTAAATCTTTAATAAGTGTTCTTAGAACACTCTTTAGAAAAATTTAAAAAAGAAGTACTAATTATTAGTTTAATTAATATTTTTAACATCAATACGGTATGAAATTTAGAGCAACAAATGAGGTTAAACATCAGGCCATTTATTTGCTTATGTATAATATATGTTATTGTGATTATTATATTATAAAACGTGATTAGGAATTAAGTAAACAATACATTTTTATGAACAGTAAACAATACTTATACAGACCTTAACTTACACCTAATTTCAAAGTTGTTAGAAATAATACTTCATATGCATGTAAACTTTTGATCTGTTTTAAGGACATAATTTGGGATTGCTAATACTTTTATGAAGAGTTATGCAGAAAGAATGTCACGTTTTACATTAAAACCTGCAACACAATCAGTTTTAATTGTAAAAAAAAAAATTGAGAAGAAGAAAGTCATTTTAAGCTGGACAATTTTCAAGATATTTTGTCTAGTTGTGCAAAATAAATAATCAGTCATGTTATTTATCTAATTTTTATATTTTAATTTTTTTAATTCATTCACAAATTTATTTTATATTTTATAAAAATATTACAATCACATACAATTTAATTTAATATTTATCTTATACCAAAATATAATAGATATACATCTACTATATTTTAAATGAAAAAGAAACATTTCCGATAAATAATTTTATGTTCATATCAAAGACTAGTCAATTTTCATACTTCTTTCTTTGTTTTTTCTACCCTCAAAACTTTTTTTTTTTCCTTTTGTGTGGTCATGCTTTATTTTTTTAAAAACAAAGCAAAAACAACGGACTCTGCTATGCTTTCCATTTTATATTTTTTGCTAAGAAGATAAAAATTTGCTTTTTTTTTTTAATCTAAAGTACAGCTGTTAACTAGAGAGGGTTGATTCATATGACAAAGATCTTTTTTCCCCCTTAACCGAGTATCTTCACTTTTTTTTTTTGTACAAGTATTTTCACATTCATTATTAGATATAAAAGAATATTTTAGAAATTTAAGTCAAGTTTAATTGAAGTGGAACATGTCCTAACTTTTAGAATGTAATCTCCTTTTTTTTTTTGAACATTTATTCTACCAAACAGAAAACAAGTTTAGCTGTTTCTATGAACACAGTTTCAAAAGATGATAGCTATCTGACAAACCTGGTCCTATAAGGAATAACCAAAAAAATTATATATATATATTAAACACCCGGTATTATTTCATGGGTTGAGACCAATGAGAGAGGCGCATGAATTTCAGAAATGATAATAATTTTTTGGTATTCTGTGTTATTCCATCGTTAATACTTTGTTGTGCACCCAATCTATAATAATAAATCTACATGTCCCGTGCCTCTTACTTCATCAGAAATTTGCTGTTTCTAGAAACTAGAGCTCTTCTTCTGGTTGGATATTTCTGATACATTTTCTTCTTCCATCCTTGTCCCACGTGTACACCCTAGTTTGTTTTGGTCAATTTTCCCATTTCCCGTATTGTTTTTCAGTTTCCACCATGTCCTTGTAACGTTTTTACTTGCACAAATTTTCAAACAAACATTGGTTTCTGTTGAAAACACAGAAAAGAAGTTTCCATTTTCTGGCTTTCGTTTCTTTCGATTTTCGCTGTGACTTGGTTAATTGTTTCTGGCCTTGCTTGGTCAGTTGATTTAATCTCAAGGTTAACGTGTTATCCTGAGAACAGTGCACTTTCTTAAATATTGAACAAAGCAGGATCGGATAGGCTTGAGTTTTCTTTAAGACTTGGTTTAACAGGGAAAAAGAGGAAGTTGCCATTGTTTACGTGTAGTGTGTTGAATTTACAATATTATTATTGGCGAAGTCACTGTCTGTGAAAACAGAGAGATTGATGTTTGAAGAGATAAAAGAGACAGGTAGATTGAGATTTTTGCGGGAAAAATCGGTGTCTAAACGTAAAAAATTACAAGTCTTTGTTGTTGGGGTGATTTGCATTTCAATTCTCTTTCTTCTCCTTTCAAACAACACATCTCAATCTCCTTAATTTATCTTCCCTCTCTCTCCTTTGTTTTTTTTTCTCTCATCTGGGTTCTCTCTCTCTCTCTCTTTCTCTCTCTCTCTCTCTCTCTCTCTGAACTCTGAAGCCATGATTTTTGATCAAGGGTCAACGCAATCTAAGTCTAACCTTGACTGCTTCCTCCGGTGTACCACCCCTGTTGTACAATCCCATTTTCTTCCAAAGGTGTTGTCTTTTTCTTGTTGATTTCATTGTGTTTCTATTTCTCATATGATCATATAGAATGTTTGGTCCTAAATTTATCTGTTTTGTGATTTTCGACAGCATGAGATTAGAAACCTCAACCGTTTGTGGCATCCGTGGGAGAGAGAAGCAGTTGAATACTTCACCTTGGGTGATCTCTGGAATTGCTTCGACGAGTGGAGTGCCTATGGAGCTGGAGTTCCGATCACCTTGGCCAAGGGGGAGACACTTGTGCAGTACTATGTACCTTACCTCTCTGCAATTCAAATATTCACCAGCAATACTAGTTTCAGGTATATGTTTATGCCTATGAAGATGACCAGTGTGGGGTTGTTCAATCTTTCTAGTTTTGGACCAAATCAAGAACTTATGTTTCAACTTTTTTCATTGTTTAACCATTCAACTTGAAAGCTTTTGTTTGCATTGATGCCCCCCAATATATCTCATAACCATAAGACTTTTTTTAAATGATGTTTTATGACCAAATGCACCTATTTGGTGCTAATGTTTTCTTATGGTCAAACTTTCATGATACTTATGAAGTGGTTTGTTTTATTTTACTTGGAGTGATTTGGTAAATTATGTTGTGCATGGTTCTCGGCTTGATGATTGCTAGCATATCAATCTTTGATTGAATAGCTCTGTCAAGTGCTGTCACGGGAACTTAATGCATAAATTTGAATGAGTATTTCAGGGAAGAGACTGAGTCAGGTGACTGTGAGACAAGGGATTCCTACAGTGATTCTTACAGCGATGACAGTGAGTGTGATAAGGTATGGAGGTGGGATGGAACTTCATCAGAAGAGGGAGGATTTGAGCAAGACTGCCTCTGGCATTCAAATGACCGATTGGGTCACCTTTATTTCCAGTATTTTGAAAGATCAACTCCATATGGAAGAGTTCCTCTAATGGATAAGGTGCGTTGATTTATTCTTGTTGGCCATTTATTACTTCTGATATTTTCTGTTGTTGATTAGTTATTACCTTGAAGGCTTGAACAGTACTTCATCTTTATCTATGTTCCAATTTTTGTGTTCTTTATGAGATCAGAATTCAGAATTCAGAATTCATTGATCAGGCATAGGAATAGGGAAAGCTTCTTTTAGAGGTGTGTTGTAATCACCCAAAATCTTTTCATGATAGACATCCATAAAAGATAAACCGTGACTTTTGACTTTTCAAGTGTGAATCTATAGAACTCATTTTCCTCTGCTTGTGTTCATATTAACTTCGCACTGTAGTCTCTTTTCATTTTCTCTTCAGTGGAAACCAGAACAATACATATTCCCATTCTTTTTTTCTTTTCAATATAGTATATTAATTATTGTATTTCTTCAGCATATGTTCTCCTTCCAAAATTTTGCTGTTTGATTTGATTCCGATAATGTAAAAAAGTATAAAGATTCTGTTGCTGACCAAATGGTTCCTCTCTTTCAGATTACTGGGTTAGGAGAAAGATATCCAGGGTTGATGTCACTAAGAAGTGTAGATCTCTCACCAGCAAGTTGGATGGCAGTTGCTTGGTAATTAATTTTCACTACTCATCCTGGCTATATCCACTTCTTGAACATGTTGTACTTTCTTTTTGCCTTTTTCTACCAAAAATCTAGTCCTGATGGTTAAATACATTTGGAATTGATCCCAACATATGTATCCTTGATATTAGGCTTTCTGGTTAGTTTGAGCATTTATTATGATCAATTGATGAATACCAAGTCGTGGTTACTGTTTTCAGGTACCCGATATATCATATCCCCATGGGAAGAACAATTAAAGATCTTTCAACATGCTTCCTCACTTACCACACACTTTCATCTTCATTCCAAGGTATTCCTTATCCATGTTTCACTCCTATAATTATATATGTACAGCTACTATGCCTTTTCACTTTTTACATTTCTGTTTCAAGAAAGGAAAGGATCTTGAAAATTCACTCCAAGAAAACTGTAAATTTTTTAGAGAAGAATATGCACTGAATGGAACTTCTGCTCATATTTGTGTAGATATGGACCTTGATGATGATACTGAGGGAGCCCACGTGAAGAGAAAGGAAGGTGAAGGCATCTCTCTACCACCATTTGGTTTGGCCACGTATAAGATGCAAGGGAATGTGTGGGTCTCGGGCAATTATGGTAGGGACCAAGAAAGGCTGGTTTCACTATTGAGCGTGGCAGATTCATGGTTGAAGCAACTAAGGGTCCAGCATCATGACTTTAATTACTTCATGGGCGTTCGGCATGGTTGAAAGGACTAATGGCACTACTTTACAAATTGACCGCTAAAATCATCCTTTTCGGATATTTGGTTGTTGTGCCCTTGCTTGGACCATTAATTGCACCTTTTTTTCTTGAGTGAGTGTGAGGAATGAGAATATGAGTTGTTTAACCCCTGAGAGCAATTTAGGACCAGCCCTTGTGAGATTCCAAACAAAGGGTAACTGAAGAGACTTGACTCCTTTTAGAGGTCTTTTGTATGTAGAGAGAGGTAGGTGAGGAGGTCACAGTTATAGAGCTTTGAACTTGTATTGTGTATCACCACTTGCTATTGACCATATGATGGTTAGTGGATGGTATGAGAGATGTGGAATCTTTCTGTAAGTGCCACCCTGCCACTGCCTATTGCTTTTGCAAATAGATAAGCATCCCATAACACCAGGAACATTTCATCATCATTGTTTTGGTATATGCATTCATTTGATAAAAGAATGCAATCTAAGAGGGATCCATGAGAAATTAATGAACGGTTTGGCTAGTTGCCATGCATAGTATATATAATATTGAGTTTATTTCCGTGTGGACCCATCACAGAATGGCAGAATATAGCTCATGTGGCAGATAGCACATGGATTAGCTTAACCCTTTGAAAAAAAAATGTGGTTTTGAAATACGCATAAAGAATATCACCTAAAATTTGGAGGCAAATAATAATAATAATAATGATTGATTTGATAGATTAACCCGTTTACACATCCGGTTTTTTTAGCCGCATAATTGTCTCCCTAATATTGTTGCTTTTGAGTTTATTATTTAAATTTAATAATGTAAAAATCTTTTTTTATCTGAATAATGTAAAAATCTTTATTCAATTAATTAACAACACTGTGTCACTTATTTAAAAATTTATTAGTAACTTCTACTACAAAAAAAGCCCTAATAGTTACTAATATAATATGACATTTTCTTATTTAGTGTAAGTGTAATACATTGATAATGGATAAAATTTAAATTCATTAATTTAAAAGGTGAAGGATGTAAGTTTAAAGATATTGTTATATATACATATGCAATATTTTCTACGTGATTAGATATTTTTTCCTAATATTAACCAACACTACGTGCTCATCAATTCGTATTTTCTATTTTTTAAGATAAAAAATAATGAATGATGTTTAAATTTAATTATAGCTATATAATTAGATGTTGAGAAGTGTTTGAAAATAATTGTAACTGAAAACTAAAAAAGTATTTACAAATAAATTTTATTAATATTTATCTTTAAATTTTTAAATCTGTAAAAAATGAGTAATAAGATGTATTTATAATTTTATGAGTAAATATAAAAATTGGTCTCTAAATTATACAAGTTTTATACATTTGATCCCTAAAAAAGTGTGTGTGCACAATTAAACCCCCAAATTTATAAAATAACTCACGTTAATCATTCCATTAGTTCATATTGTGGAGCTCTAACGAACGTGTTGATGTGTCACGTTAAGTGCACATATGACATGTTAGTTTCCGTTAGTGGCGCTGAGATGACATGTTAACAGTGAGAGAGTGATAAGGGAGCAAAACGACGTCATTTTCTCTTTTAAAACCCCAAAACATAGTCGTTTGGTTAGGAACCAAATTGTTTGTATTAAACTTGAAAATTTCCACCCCAAAACACAGTCGTTTTCGCTCATAATCATAACTACCCAAAATTTTCCCCTATCTTCCCCCAAAAGTCTTTCTCGTTTCCTTCCAATTTCTTCCCTTTTCAAGGTGTTGTCCCTCATTAAAGAAGACAATCATTGAAATGAAGTGGTAGAGCTCAATTATCTTCTTCCTTCCTCGTTAAGAAGACAGTTTCAATTTAATTGTGTTTCCCAGTGGTAGAGCTCAACCAACTTGGGTTTCACAGGTTTATAAAAAGAAGACAACCAATTTAATTGTCTTTTTATGGTTTTTTGGATTCTTCCCTGAGTAAAATAGTGTTGAGAGTGAGAGAGATAGTGAAGTTAAGCTGAAACAAAAATTAGAAATTACTCTATCATTTCTGTATCGAAGCTTCAAATGTAAGAATCATTGTGTATGTGTATGTGTGTGTGTTAGCTTTCATATGGAATGAGGTTGTCTTTCTTAATTTGATCATGGTTGATTTACATTCTGTTGAATTGAACACAAACACACGTATAATACCTTGTACATACTCTTAATTCACCCAACAACACACCAATCCACCATAGGTTCAAGCAAGTAGGAAATTAGTATACAAGCTCCACCATAAACTCAAAACCACAAAAACCCACAAATCTTCAACTTAAAAAGAAAAAAGGAAAGAAAGAAAAAGAGAGAACAGGGAGAACCCGTAACTCCCTAACCCAAAACACCATCAACCTAGAACCCAGACCCTCGAACTTCACCAGTCGCCACTTACAGTCGACAGCCTTGCAACCACCACACACCAACTTCACCACCAAACTTGTTACTCAGAACCACCACCGTAGCATCACCCACTGCCTCGTACTTGAAATGCATCCTTGTCGCCGCCCCAAACTGAGCCCCGCAGTACGAATCTCGTGAGCTCTGCCCCGAACCAGATCTCACCATCATGACTTTGTTTTGGAAGGAAACGAGGAAGGCTTTTGAGGGAAAATGGGGGGAATTTTTGGATAGTTAGAGTTATGGGCGAAAACAACTGTATTTTGGGGGTGAGAAATTTTAGGTTCAATGTACACAATTTGGTCCCTAACCAAATGACTGTTTTTTGGGGTTTTAGAGGATAAAACGACGTCGTTTTGCTCCCTCATCACTCTCTCACTATTAATATGTCATCTTAGCGCCACTAACAGAGATTAACATACCACATGTGCACTTAACGTGACATATCAGCACGTCTGTTAGAACTCCACAACATGAACTAAATGAATGATTAACGTGTGAGTCATTTTACAAATTTGTAGGCTTAATTATGCACATGTACTTTTTTAGGGATCAAATGTACACAACTTATATAATTTAGGGTAATTTGTATATTTACTCTAATGTTATTTTAAAACCAATTGAACTAGGAGAAATTCCTTTCGTATAGCATAGATATTTGTGCAAAATCTTATATCAAAACTTCTTTTATATAAATCAAATATAATCCAATAGTTCTATATAATAATTATCCCTTTTATCTAATTTTCAATTTGCAATGTCTCAGTATTAAAGAAAAAAATATCGTTATTGTCCCCACCAAATCAGCTATTCTCTAATCCTTCAAGTAAAATGGTTACTTGGTTTTGAAGTTTCAGTTACATGATCAAAGACTTCAGTTTCCTTCGATACTTTTTCTACCTTTTTGTCTTACTTTCTTGTTCTTAATTAAACCTTCTTTGTAGTGAATGATTTTTTTATACACAAACTTGAACTATTATGCATACAGTTACATAAAATTTATGAACCCTACTTCAATTTATTATAAAAAGATTCGATAAACCGTTTGTAAATTATGTAAGTTTCTGTATGCATACTTCAGTTCCATAAAAAGATTCGATGAACCCTACTTCAATTTATGAGCTAGCAAAGTATGATTAATTTTTATTAATTAGGGTCATCGTTACGTCGGGTTTTTATTTTACCTCTTGAATTAGTTGACGAATTCACTTTCATTTTACCTATTCTACGAGAGAAAGGACAACTAGAAGATCTTGCAACTTGTATGATGAGTTGGGATCTTTGTTATACGTTTTACAGCAAACAATATAATACAATAATCTCCTCTAGAATTTTGATTTGGCCATGTTCAACCCAGATATTTATTTAGCAACAAAAATCATATTTATTAATTTGGGACAAGAAAGTGTGATTAATTTTTGTGGATATGCAATTAAATGAAAATTAATAATACTATTAATTATGAGTATCATATTTATTCATAATGCTGCAATTAACAACGTTCTTTGCTATAAATATTGAAAAAGATGTTTGCCTTAATACTTGTTCTTATATATAATACTTGCATTTATAATTTTATAGTTCTCATTATAAATTACAATTAGGGTTTCATCAGGGCACTTGTTAATGAATCAAAATATGAAATTTTAGATAAAAACAAGACATTCAATATATTGAAAATTAAAAAAGTTTTATATTTTCATTTAAAATTTTCTATTTGAAAATTATTAACAGCAAAACCTTTATAATTCTGTTAGCAAATATTTATGTTTATAAAAAAAATATAAGCAAAAATTTGACAACTAGTTGATCTTTTGTTTATGATAATTACATGATTTGAGTTTGTATTTAAGTTTTCTTATTGTTAAGCGATATGTAATCTTACTATAAATTTTTATTAAAATTAGTGATTTGTCTTAACTTCAACATAGAGAAAATCTCCCCTCATCCTAATTTATTTTGTACCAAGAAAAAATTTTAAGCATAAATTAATGTTCAACATATTTCCTTTAGACGTTTGAATTTGACAAATTTGGTCTAAATTTTTAGAAAATATCATTGTTCTAGGTGTTAAATCTATAATTATTATTATTATTTTTTTAAAAACGAGGTTATCAAACTTATAAAATCAAGCACCTCGTAAAAATATGTTATACATGCAGAAGCTAAAAGTATTTTTTTTATTTTCTTTATATTGTTCTTTAGTTGTAGTAAATTGAGTGAATACTTTTTTTTAAAATAAAAGATGTCTAAGGCTTTTGTGCAAACAGTTAAGTTATTTATACAGATTTTTAATCTCACATAATTCACAGAAATTTTATTTTTATCATTTATTTTTCTTTCTTTTTCTTTTTTGTTTTTTTTTACCATCAATAATCCAACTTAATTTTCATGAGGTTTTTTGAAGAAAAAACTGTGTAAGTATCATTCTTTGTGTTAAAATGGAAAATGTTAGATTAAAATATATGTAGATAAAACAGTTTGGGTGAAATTCATTCCCGACATCAAATTAATACCCAAAAAAAAAAAACTTAGCATCACCTGCAAAAATAAGAATTCTCACTATTTAAAGCACGATAGATTATCTTTAACCCTGAAAGTAAAAAATTAATTAAAAGTTGTTTATCTATTATTTCAATTCAAGTAATTTCTTTTTTTTATTAGCAAAGATATATTACTCAAAAAATGTTTATAATATTCAAATCCCTAAAAAATAACTCTTGTAATGAGATTACATAATTTTTGTATTCATAAATAATTCAAATGAATCAAACCTATTAAATACTTCGTGATTTCACAAAAGAGAATTATTTATAATTGTAGGGCAATACAAATCCGTGCAAATTGAGAAAGCAAAGTCTTATTCGAATTCTTTCAGCTAGTTGAGTTAACTTACACACATATAATTTCACTTCTATGTCATTGATTTGTATGATGGATTTTCAAATTAATAACAAAAGAAGTTATTATCTTTTGTGACCGAAGTATTGCATTTTGCTTTTCACTTTTAATTTATGGGCATTAATTCTTTCAAACGATCTTGTCCCTTTCATTTTTTTTAATGAATTAAACCATGCCTCAAATTTCATGAAACATTGGTAATCGATAGATCAAATTTATATTTTTTTGGGATGTGGTTTGAGGAATTTTTGTATAGGTCAAATTTATATTTATTTTAATTGAATGGTTTAGATTTATTTTATTTGATAGACTTTATATAGAGATTATTAAGTTATATTGCATAAAATAGATCTAAATAATGAATTTTATCTTAAATATATGGAACTTACTGTAGATATTATGAGTATGACAAGTCATAAGCAATAAACAAGCGTTGTGACACAACTGTCCCCTAGTTCTAGTTTTCTCTTTCACCATACTCCTTCCACTTTATAATATATGTCGGTTTAGAGATAAAATTTAATTTAATTTCATCTATTATTTTAGAAAATCAAGAAAATATTTTTTTTTCTAATTTTATCTTTATCATTTGATACCTCTACTAAATAGAATTAAAAAACATTAATAAATTAAAGAGATAATTTAATCAAATGTAATTATATTTATTTAAAATTAAAAATATTTAATAAATTTCTTATTTATTTAAAAAATCTTAAGCAACAGATATTATAAAATGAAAAAAGCACCATTAAACTTAAATTATATAAAGGTATAGTGACTTCTTCAGTGACATTAAAGGGGTCTTAAACCCCCCATTTTCAGCGCAAACAACAGGTTGTTTTCCACTTTGGTGTCAATAAAAAAAAAGTGGCTTATTTATCAGAAATGGGATATTACAGTGGACTGATGCCAAAATTGTAACCAACAACTCTATGTTAATCTGAGAAAGCCATCAATTCGTAAGAACGCAAGGAGATGATCAAAGTAGAGAGTGCTAACCACTATCAAATCCATTTGCTTTGTGAGTAATTTTTACGTAAATATGGTTTATTATAAATATTTAAATTATTATTGAATATATGTAATATAATAAAAATTATTATAAAATTATATTAATATTTATTTTATACATATTAAATAATAATTTAAATATCTAAACAATAACATGATAAACTTTGTTACTTAAAGAATTTCTCTTGCTTTGTAGTCACTCTGACTCATGGATTATGGTGCCCAAAGTCAATGCATTAACATCACATAGCTGTTTGGCACTTTGACTTGTTGGGACTTCACTTTAGATTTCATCAATTTCATATCCCAACTTGGATTACAGCATAATGCCATATGTAATGCGTATAAAATTTCTTCATACAGGTTTTTCTATTATTTTTTAAATTAGTATATATCGATATTTTGGTTACAGATTAATACAGTGGCTAGTGGGTCGACATTCTCAGACATTGCCATTAAGAGCCATGTGGTTTGTTTCACTGTATATTGTGTCAACTTCATTAATAATCATGGGATAATTATTGGTTGCTATGGTACTTTGATACAAGTCTCTTGGGGTTTTCGGGAAGAGATAATCAGTAATCATAAACTTAAACTCATAGCCTTTAGACTACGCAAGTGTGTTGAGCAAAAACAAATATCCCCAGGAAAAAAAATGCAAAAACAAATATTAAATCTACACAGAAATTGCGGGCACGTTACGTATATAATGCCGTTATAAAATCATATCTTCCTCTTTTGTTACCTGCATTCATCACATGAATTTGGCTCCGAGATTACTTTAGAGAAAAAACTTAACCATTGATAAAAAAATAAAAAAAATCAAGGAAGTAAATTCTAACAACACATATTACTCAAGACAAATATAATCGATGGCTTGATCTACTTTTTTTTTCTTTATTGTTTATTTTTCATCAAAACTCCTTTTTGGATCAACTCTCTTTTATAGCTTTTTATTTTTTTCCCAATTTAAGTGTACATACTAATTCCAACTTCTCCCATTAAAATAATTTATAGTTATTATTGTTATTAAAGTATACACCACGTTAATATACCTGACTTAAAACTTCTTTTTGGTGTGAAAAATATTTAAGAGGGAAAGCTATCTCATTTCATGATCGAGGCATATCACAAGCATTAGCAAAAGTTTATAATATAAATAGTTTAATAATGGAGGATTATTAGTAAGAATCAACGGTAAAATTTTTAGAAAATTTTTTAGGTGTTTTTGGAATGAAAAATTGTTCTTATTTTGTATTAATAAATATATGTATCACATCATATATAATATTAAAAATATAATTAAAATAAAAAATAATAATCTACACAACTAATCAACTATAATATTAAAAATAAAAAACAATAATAATTCACA
Source organism: Ormosia semicastrata (assembly GCA_029884595.1). Lineage (NCBI taxonomy): Eukaryota > Viridiplantae > Streptophyta > Magnoliopsida > Fabales > Fabaceae > Ormosia > Ormosia semicastrata. The sequence goes on along the minus strand of JAQQTO010000038.1, from coordinate 5,721,856 downwards.
CAACTTATATGACATACAGAACAAGAGAAACCTCCAACACATAGAATCTCTCAAATTTTTGAGTTAACGATGTTTAATCTTATCGAGCCAATCTTGGTCGACTTCGACTTAGTACTTTAAGATAATTTAATCAAGCTTTGGGGAGTCGATTGAGTTTTGATGTATAAAGTGTTATAAAAAATTTTTCATTATAATTCTAAACACTTTGATATTTCTAATGATATAATTTAATCAAGCTTAATGATTGAGGCTGATTGAAATGTATAAAGCGTTATAAAAATTTTTCATTATAATTCTAGCGAAGTTTTATACTATCGCTTCTTTATACTATCATACCTAATACTATCGATCCACCTTGTACTTTAAGCATCGGAGCTGATCCACTTGGCCGGCAATCTCCAACACGTGTCTCGTAATTTAGTGTTTTGAAAAGTAAATGTCACCTCAGTTTAAGCACTTCGCTTATATGACTTTAAGTTTGATTGGAACAATGAGTCACCTTTTTTGGTAAACGATTTATAAATATCACTCTAAGCTTATTTATAGCATATTTTAGCCTTGAAATAGGATGACTTTCCTTCCTGAACTTTTTTAAAAAAGAAAAAATTGTAACCTTATACTTGTTGGATATTGGATTGTTTACTATTTAGCCAAAAGCTGTAACTAATACTTAATGCAGAATATTATTTTTTTCCAATTTAAGTACATTATCCCAAAGGCTCTTTTAATTTAATCCCAACTCAATACGCCTGGCCCTGTATATTGCCAAAATTAAGATAATTAACCTTGGGCAATACTCATCTCTTTTAATTTAATAAAATTAAATGTCCACTTGATATTCCATCCAAAACTGGGGAGTTAACAGAGAATTAAGGATATTGATAACGTAAACTCATTGTTATTAATTTCGGCCGTGATGCTACAATGTCATAATTGAGGAATATAAGGACAAATATAAAGTAAGTGAAAATGGATAGGCTTCAATGGTGGACAGGAAATGTGTGCTTTTAATGCTTATACAGCAAGTAAAGCAGCTTCTCCTATCCAAGCAAATTGTTTCTCTTTTTTTTTTCCCACTCTCTTTGTGCTATGCTATGATGAATTTGTAGAGGTCTCATAAAAAAGTTGAATGCTTTCTCGTTGATCAATCCAATCAACCACGGTGTCTGTGTTTCCATTCTCACGACTACTGAAGGTTTTTGGCAAATTTTAATGACATGATTGATGGAGCTTTGTCAAACCAATTGTGCATCATGCTGAGTAATAACGATTTGTATTTGTAGTTACAAATCCTATACTAAAATTCCAATAACAGACGTCATTTTAGTAGACAAGCGTAAACATGTCATATCTGTTAAATTCTATATCAAATGATATATAGGTAAAGTATCTCTTATAATAACTTATTATCTCTTTTCTTTTGAATTAATTTTTAAGATAGAATTAAGTCTAATTATTTTAATATTATATCAAAATCTATTTCAATCCTAATGTTAGGCCACTCACTGGGCGTCACTCGCAGTTGAGGCCATCGATGCAATGATGCACGACCCTGTAATCTTGTTACACCCTTTTGGTAGTATTAACATAATTTAAAACAACATCATATAAAAGGGAAGCTAGGTGTTTCATTGCAGGTACTAAAGAACTTTTTTTTTTATCAGAGAGCGATAAAGCTAAAAAACAAAATAAAAATAAATTGAATTTCCATCAGCAGAAGGACTCCTCAGAAGGTCAACATCTCATTAACAAGAAATAGATTGGACTTAAATAAATTAGTCATAAGTGTCTATTGATGAGTGTTAAATACATTTTTTTGGATTTATTTATTAATATTTTTATTTAATTTTGTTTATTTTTATTTATTTAATTTTAAATAATTATCTCACCATCTAATTATATTTAAATTTTTAAAATAAATCATTAAATTTTGTGTAAAAATAAAAAAAATTTAAAGATGAATATTTGAAAGATTTTTATTTTATTTTTAGATGCTAATTAGAGTTCTAATTAGATACAAAATTTGATATAAGGATTAAGTTGAAGATTGGATAAAAATTTTCAAAGAAATTAGATTTAGAGCAAAATTCAGATTCTTGCACTTTTTTGATCATATTTCAGTAATTAAACCATATCTTGAGTTACATAAATTAGATCAACGCATCGTTTGTAGTATTAAAAAGCTAACAGAAAATCCTATAACTTTTTTGTTGAGATCGAGGGCAAATTTAGCCATCTGGAAGGGTGTGGAAAATCGTGTAAGTTAGACACAAAAAACTATCAACTTTTTTATAAAAGTGGGAAAACGAGTTTAGTAAATGAGTTCTCTTTTAGTTCATAAAATACATGAAAATTATAGAATTTTGGAGGCTCAAAAGACAACAAAGGGACAAGCCCTGGGAGAGAAGGAGGAGCCATCATGTAGCTTTTATGGAGTTGGAGATCGAATCACCATTGAAAGTTCTTTGATTTCTTCTCTACGGTTCTATTATGATGAATTCTTTTTCCTCTTCGTATCTATTCTTATTTTTTGTCATGAGTAGCTAAATTCATGTGTTGTTAGGGTAAAAATGTAATTGATTCAATTGACATGTATTAAGATTGAATTTTTAATTAATTTCTTTTCTATTCAATTTGAGTGCTTATTATGGTTCTTAATACTTTTATGAATTGACCATTCATAAATTAATTTAATGAGATGTGTGTAGAATCGAAAGGTTTGCATATAACTTATATCATAAATAATAAGTGTTATGATTTATAATCATATAAGAATAAATGTTATAAGTTGTGTGTGAGAATTGTGGTATGTTTCAGGAGAATCTATAGGGTGAATGTCATACCTTTAAGAGTTGGAGTTTAGATCAAGGAATTGACTAGCCTTTAATGATTAAAGAGAATTAATCTGCCAAAAAATTTGATTTTAATCATTTAATAGATTCTTTTCATCAATTAAATGATTAGAAATTAATTAGAATAAAGGTCTCAAAGTTATTCTATTGTCTATGATAGATTGTTATATTAAGTGAAGTCGAATCTCTAACATCTTTATCATTACTTGTTTACACCTTAATTTGTTATCGTGTTTTTTTACTATTTTTAATTTATATGTTTTTACCTTATTTTATTTTTCGTTCAATTACTTGTTTTCCTTTGAACTCCTTTTAATCTCAATTTTTTATAGCCTAGATAGTGTTAATTTGGTGAATTTGATACTTAACAACGTAATCTCTATGGGACGATACTCACTCATCATTATATTACTTTTGTAATTTAGTATAGTTGTGAATTGAGTAACATCAATTCTACTATATTTACCTCATTCAAAGACCTGGAAGAAGATCATACCCATTAGACTTCTGAAAGTCATGCAATTGTTTTTTGTACTCCAATTTAAAATAAAATTCACAAGAGACAGAAAAGAGGCCTAAAGCTAATGGTAAATTTCCAAAAGGTTAGGCTGGTCCACTCACAATCACAGTCGAGTGATACTCTTCCATACTTGAGTCTCTTGACAATGCCTTATATGACAGCCAAACTGAGAGGAAACTTAATTTGAGCATATTATTCTCAATGTCTCCCTAATATTGCCGCACAATTTACATTTTGGATTAGATGAAAACAATATTCAAAACGTAACTTACATCCCTAATGTTCCTAGTTTGTATATCAAATATTTTTGCGCCAAGTAATGCATGTGCCCTGAATTAGATTAATTCCATTTGTATTTGCGATAACTTTGTATAGTATATTAGTCTGTGAAGAACAGGAACATTACAGCACTTGATCTTAATTCTTCCGTCAGTATTTTGGTGGTTTTACTAATCTATTTGGTTTAACTGTATCTAATTTTATAATTTTAATACTGGTATACTAAATAAGTTTTTATTAGAATTAAAATTAGAACTTTCCTTCTTTCGTATTAAGGAGTATTAGACCTCAGGTCATTGATTATTTGATTGGATCTAGAACCAAATGTCTGCATATTAAAACTCTTGCTAGCACTAATGCCTAATGGAAGCAGGACAATATTGCAATAACCATGTCGTATAATATTCTTCATGGAAATTTGAAAAAACTTAATCAGTTAACTGTTGATGGTATCGCTATAATAATATTAAATTAATTAATTAGAAATTCTTCTCTTCCTTTGGAAGAAAACAAAGATAAAGTGAATTAATTAATTACAAAACTAGTTAAACTGATCGACATTTTTAATGGTTCTTAACTACTTGGGCAAGGCCATGTGACAAGAAAATCAATAAAAGTCTTAATAAGAAGAGTTTATCAAATAGAAGATAACCCAATAAAAATAGAGAAAGGCTAAAAAATTTCGAAGAGAAACTATTAAAACAGACTAAATGGTCTTTCTGAAGACTTCGATTTTGATAGTGCATAATGCATCTAAGAGTTTGTGTTTTGCAGAGATTCAAAACCACATAGGGAAATAAAAGAGTGTGTATAACTAGGTGTGTTTACTTTTATATTGCAAATGCTCCTTCTAACCTGACCAATATCATATCTTCAAGATTTTAATCCAATTAATTTTTCTATTTCCAATTTTCTTTTGGACTTTCAGATGGGTTCTCACTTCTCATCTCTTGACCCTCAAGATTAAGAAAACTTCAACTGCCATTTCAAAATGCATCTCAAAATGCCCTTTCAATGTCATCAGCTCATTTACCAAATGTCAGCTATAAAGAACTTCAAAGGTGACTCAAACAAACTCATTCAGAAGAGTAAATCCCTGCAGTTCAATAAGGGTAGACATTGTAATGAAATTGTCTGCAATACTTACAAAATTGTGCCACTTGAAATTTGTTGATTATAGACAGCAGAGGAAGAGTAATGCTATTTGTATAACAGATTGTAAGCAGGCAGGTCTTGTATTGTGTTGATGTCTTCTAATGATAGCTCTCTCTCCAATTGCATCCGTGTTGCTTGTAGAACCTCCTGAAGCCATGGAATAATTTGCATTTGTCAATACATTGCAGTGCATTGCAAAAGTTGAAAAGACCAAACAAGAGATTACTAATGGAGTTTCTGGAAAAGGGAAGAAGAAAATTGGAAAGGAGCTTCTGGATACAAATTTTAAGTGAAGAGTCCTTACTCTCTTCCTTTTTCTGCAAGCTCAATAACAATTTTGGTTCACTAATATGTTACAAGGTTTTCTCCAAAACTCATTCTCTTTATACTCAAAGAGCAAAGTTTTAATGTCCTTGTGACAAAGCAGAAAATATAAGTTCTTTTGCTATAAGGAAATGTCTTCTGACCATAAATAAGATATGAAAATTAACAAATTTCCTAGAAGATCAGTTATAAATTGGAAAAGGTGGCCTTAGTATCAAAGTCCTTACTATTTCAAAACTCTAATCTAATCTGTTTTTTCTTTCTCTTTTTCCTTTTCTGCGTGGCTGTAGGAGTTGTAGGCCAAGGTGGGAAAGTAGTCGAGATGCAGAAAACAGAGAGAAAGAAAGAATACATTAAAATTCATGTAGGAGGCATTCATAGCCAGCCATTGCGCATCCATCATCTCGAAAGCTATACAGTATAGAACATCAAATGCTTCTTCATCTTCTGCAGTATTATGCAATGAAACTTTTAAGCATTTGAAGGAGTAAAAACTCAAAAATCAACTGTGATTGGTCCAATATATATGAAAGCATTAGATAGAGACAGATTGAGATGCACCACATTTACCTCCTAATAACTTTACAAAATTCATGCCAGGAATACATCGAGGCTTTACTGCAAAACACATTCAGTGGAGAAGTTATTATAAAATGTAGTTTGCTTTTCTCACTTTTTGATAAAGGGAAACATTTCAAATGCCAAAAGGTCATCCAATCAAAATCCTCAAAAGTCGAAACAATGTTAATATATAAAGTGAAAAAAATGTTGACCAAATGCAATACTGTATGAATTTGGATACAAGATGTTTTATACTTCTATAAGAAAACATAGTATATCATACTATTATTTTCATTCTTTAGTTGATGAGGCTTGATACAACCGTAAGGTTGCTGCTTTATGATCTGGTGGCCAAGGGTAGAAATAGCCTCTTTCCTCATGGGGTAAAGTTGTGTACATCTGACCCTCCCCAAAACCCACAATGGTAGGAGGTTCATGCACTGGGCTGCCCATTACTCTTTTTCTCCAAGCAGAAACAATGGAATAATTAATGCATTGTGAAACTGTTCACTAACCTGAGCATAAATCCAACATCTGTATTAACATAAATGATATATTAATGCCAGCAACAGCAAATGGATATTCCCATATTGCTCGCTTTCCATCTTTCTTCAACAACAGCCTGTGAAAAGATGCCTTCATTTGAATTTCCATAAAATTAGTAATAATTCATCTTTTCTGCCAAGACAGGTATCAAGAAACTAAAATGAGCACATAAAGGCAGATCAAATTCTTTCAGATGTGCACAATAAAAGACACAAATGCATACCGGATATGTCCTTGCGAAATACAGCAGATTTTCAAGGGAAATGAAGCCACATCCCCTGAGGAAAGCAGGTTATCAGACATAATACCTTTGAATAGAAAATTTTGAGGTAATAGGAAGGTGAAGCATAATGCAACTCTCTTTAAGTATATAGACATATAAACAGGTGCTTTCATATAATATGTAATCACTAATCAGAAATTATCAAGTCGCCGTATTAATGAGTTTGGGGCCCACAAAAAAAATATTAAAAGAATATGTATATTGATGTTCTCTATAGTCATGCCATTGTGTGTTTATGGCACGAGCAACACATAGATCTCCACCAGAAAACTCCATGACTAGAATTTATTCCGAAGTAGTTATCTAATAAAGTTGATATATAATGGACTATCAAATTTCTGTGAGATAAACTAGTTTAGTCTAATTCTGTCTCCATAAATTAGGAAATCATTAAACGTGAGGAAAAAAAGAAGTAATGAAATATTTTGCTAAAATCTTAACAGCACCGCAGTGGCACTGTTTTCATCATTTGTACTCAGCAGATTCTTTCAAATAGGAAACAATGAGTGATCAAAATGTCATGTGAACTCTCATATGAACATAACTGTATACCTAAAGTCAGTTGATGGATTAGGACCTTGCCATCCCATATCTTTCCATTGGTCAGATATCAAGCCACTCAAAGAAACATTAGGAAAGGCGCAATGCCACAAAGCTCTCAGTGATTCCTGTTGAAAGTTAATGATATTGTTAGTAAAATGTGGTTTGAACATAACAACTCAAAAATTGAAAGTATTCCTAAATTATAGAGATTATTAGCAAGTGTTTTTGAGTTGTGTGCCTTTGGAAGGGGGGAGGGGGTCCATGAACCAGAAATGAAGCTTATATTTCCCAACGCAAACTGAGAAAGAGTTTGGAGAAAATAAATAAAGAAGAAAGCAACATAGCTGCATGAAAAACAGAAGTACTTGATGATCGGGGCGATTCTCATCATATGGCACTTGCAGCCGTTCTTGAAGCCTTTGCAGTCTTTGCTCCTGACATAAACATGAAAACAAGTTAAGTTCAATGAGTCTGTAATAACAGTAAAACACGCACTAGGACACATAATTGCAGATTCTGGTTACCTGTCAAGTACTAGAATTAAACAGTTGCACTAATTTAAAAAATTCTTTCAACTATTGTCCGCCACAAGGAAAAACAAACAAACATACCATGACACAGTCACTGTTTGTGTGTGTTGTTTGGTATATAATGAAAGCATATGGAGGATCATATAATTAGGGTTCAATAAGAAGTTAAGACACAAGTAAATGGCTAAAACACACAGAAAATCAGAAGGAAAATTCAACAAATCACCAACTTCCGTTTTCCCTTTACCTCTAGGGGACTCAAAGGATAGTCAAGAAACTTTTCAGATCGTCTAGTGTTTGTACGGTGAAAGAGTCCTCCTATCCATGATCGTGATCCAACCATAGCATTAGCTACATGCAACAAAATATGGATCAGCAATGGAAGAAAACTTGAATTATAAATTATATAGAACAGAAACATCAAGTTGCTGTGTTGTTAAGTCATCGTTAAAGAGACTTTGACCTAGTAAATTTCAGAGCTGAAATATGTTCTTCTATGCAAATTGTCTGTGCTCTGTTTGCTAATACATAAAATAGAACGCAGAAGGGGCATTCCTTTAAACTGGCTTTTGCAAGAGTGTCCTAGAAAAGTAAGAACTGAATCCCGGATAGGACCAAACAAGCAAAAAAGCCCCTTTTGAAAAGACAGAGCTACACAACATGTCTACTCCTCACACTTCTTAATGCTCATAGGCTTACCTAAAATCTAAAATGCTTTCAAGTAAATAGTAAGGATACTCTAATTTCATATGTTGGCTTGAATTATCAAGAATGCTCCCAAAATTAAACAGCCAGACTCAAAACTTAATCCTTATTGATGGAAGTAACTAGGTCATACTATATCACCATATTTAGAAGGATAATGTCCTTACGAAAGCATGAAAATCTGTTAATTCAAGTATTTAACTGAAACAGTTGCATTTTCTCACAATATGCAGTAATCCTCCATGTTTTCATTGACTCAAACCATCAATCAATTAACGTATTTGATCTGAAAAGAGATACAAAAATGTACTCACTAAAACATTGAGCCAACTGAGATATTAAGTGAGTGGAATTATGTGACCATTCCAACTCTTCATCTTCCTTTCTACGTCTCCAGTAAATCTCATCTTCATCCACCTGCATTTGAATTTTGAAAGCATCCTTAAGCAAAGAGTAGTTGCATACAGAGAATATGAACTACTCATCAATCTACCAAAACTATTGACAAATCTCATGTATTTAGTTGAATGGATTATACTGTACTATCTCAAAAGTGCTTACAACAATAGGTCAGAGAAGTAAAGGAAGAAACGTTATTGTAGTTTCTTGACTTAGAGATGCTTCGAATTCTGGGGGCTATACAATGGGAAGAAGAAACAGCTAGACAAAGGAAGATTGAACAAAATGGCAGATACCATATGCCTATAAAACACTTGAGACTTAATTACTATCAAGGATTTATGGAAAACGAAATGCAAGTCAATCCACATATCATAATTTATTAAAGTGCATTACAGGTTGGTAAAAAGAGGCAGTTTCTGAAGGATATGATAATTTATAAATTCCTTTGAGACTCCTACATTATCAGCATCTTTCCTAAGACGAACTTTCAGCCACAGAGGTTAAGACTTAACAGAGAGATATGATATGAGAAAACAAAAGGGAATTTACTTTGTGAAGAGAGGAGCAAGAAGGAAAACATCGTTTACGCTTCCTCAATCTCATGAGGGTGCAATCAGGCAAAAGGGTCTTTCATCCTCTTTTTTTTTTTTAACCGAAAGCAAAAGGAATAAAAGACAAATGCATTTTTGAAAGAAATGGGTGACCTATGATATGATTGCACTCAAGTCATGCTCTCCTCCTATAATTCAACCTCCCCATCATTCCTATTCTGTTTGTCCGCTGATTTTCTGTGTAGCAATTACTAGAGAGATAAACCAAAATGCCAATATAATTGAAGGCCAAACCTGAAGTTATAAAAGACATAATAAGACGTTGAAATAGAAGGAAAAACATAACAGAGTAATCAAAGGGATCTTTTTTATTTTTTTTTGGCTTAACTTTATGCTGTAAAGAAGTTAGTGATGTAAAAGAAGATTTGAAAAGTTGGGTGAGGAGTGGGGATGGGTGTCCCTGCTCTGCCTAGCATTGTTTTTTTTGCTTTTCTAGCCCACCAACTTTACATGCAAGACAAACATGATATCTCTTTGTCCTGACAAACATAGAAAACATGTAAAGCATAGGAATAAGGACAAGTAATGTAATGTAATGTATTGATAGATATAAGTTATAACAAATACCTTACCGGCTATGTTATGGTATCTGAGAAGACATGTCAGTGGTGATGCTGTTGGTACTTGGAGGTATCAATGTCTGGAAGAGACCCACTAGAATAGTAGAGGGAAGTGGTGGGGCCAGAAGGAAGATGAAACATGGGAAGTAGAAAAATGGCATTTTGTTCAGATTGAGTTTTGCATTGAGGAGGAGGAGGAGTCTTTGTGATGGTTTGATTTGTCTATCAGTTTCTGTGGCTTCGAAAGCCTTACATTTTCCTCAATGCTAGCCTATATCGTAGTTCTCGGTGGCCAAAATAATTGGCTTCTGTGGCTCTTTTGTGATGCTCGTGTCCAAATAATAGAACGATTATTGATAAGATCTTAATTACAAGAAAATCGATGTTAACAATACACCATAGATCTGTTATGTGAACTAATAACGAAATTAGAGTTTAATTTTAAATTTTAATACACTATCATTGTCTATCAATCTACTAAAGATTTTTATGCTATTACTTAATTATATATTATTATCACCTTATTAAAAAAAGTATAACTTCTAAGCATAATTGTCAAAATGGACTAATCTAAATAGTTTGATCAAAAGTACAAATTGAGTGAGTAATTCTTGAGTAGGCACGGTTCACCATAGGTACTCAAATTATTATTTCACATGTGTAAGGTAGTGGGGACTATTATAAAATTATACTAATCATTAACAATATTTTTACATATATCAAATAATGATTTGAGTGTTTAAGTGATGACGTGATAGATCATGTCCACCTAAGAATTTCTCCAAATTGAATTAGTAAAATTTAAGCATAAACTTAATTTAACCAAATGTGACTTGGCCCAAAATTGGACTGATATGCTTCAGGCTGACCCTACTCGTCTATTTGAATTTTAATTATTTTTTTAATTTAATAAATTACACTTAAGAGAATATTATCATTTTTTTATTTAAAAAGTTAAAATTCAATAAACAATTAGATTAGTTCTCTAATTTATTTGTTATTAACTCAAAACTAAATAACTTAAATTTTTATTTTTATTAATTTAATTTAAAAAAATTAAACCCATTATTTTTAAAAACAAAAAACAAAAGAGTTAGTGGGCTAATGACCCGATCTATTCTATTTTGACAACTCTATTTTTTAGGTAATTGTCATGATAATAAAAAAATTTCAAGTGATAGTGTGACAATCCATCAAAAATTAAATCCATGAAATTATCATTTTGAGATGAAATGGATTTAATTATATTTTGGAAAACATGTGCCAACGGCAATCTTTGTCGTATAAGAAATTCACCCTTGTAGGTACATTATGGACTATGTTCCCCACTCGTAAAAAAAAATAAAGGACCATGTTTCTAACCTTATTTAACGTTGAATCATGTATCAAAATCATAGTTACACGAACTAAATCAACCCAATTGGTTCACTCGAAAAATTTGTGATCCAAAATTTAGGTCGATTTGGTCAATCAATTGAACTGTTTTCCTCATCAACTTAGTTAATCCAATGACTTACCCAATAGGTTGACCTGGGTTGACTCAAATTTTTATTTTTTATTTTTTGTTTTTTTGTTTTTTAGAATTGAAAAACTTAAAAAATGTAACTTTTAAATTTTGAACATTATACCTAAAAGTCCTTGTTATGAAATATATTATATCACTAGACCATATACTTCTATTTAGTATTACTCTTAATTTTTTAATTATATTATTATCTAATTAATAAGTTATATCATCACTTGTTTAAAAATATTTTTTCATATATTATTTTTTTAGCATTTTTAATATAATATTTTTGTATATCAAGCAGTTTTTCATATAATATTTTTTTAAAAATATTTTTTTGTTCAACTTTTCTAGTTCGATTGTTTGACTTGAAATCAGACCATTAACTTAATGACTCGACATTTTAACCATGTCAATATCTGATTCAGATTATACAACTATGGTCAAAACACAAAATAAGTTTCAACTTACGGCCAACTCATTGGGTCCCATAATTTTAAGTTTTTAACAAAACAGTTAAAATGCAAGTTAAAAAAACAAAAAATAGATCAGTTAAAATGTGGGCTTGTTAAACTCAAGTCTAAAAAGTCCAATCCATATAGGTTAGGGTTGGGACGAGCCACTTTGATTATTTATTTATTTTACATTGGAGGAGTATTTTTAAAAATTTAATTTATGATAAAACATAATAATATCATTTAATTTATGTAATTAATTCTGTCTAATAAAAGAATACTTGATTATTATTGTTAAAGAGGGCCATTTTTATTTTTTTTTTCAGGTGGGCCAACGCCCCAAAATTTAATGTCTATACTATCTATTTAATGACACATCATGCACTTTTTCATTCTAATTTATAAATGCTATAATATAATGTTCTCTCTAAATATAGAAATTTTATTCTATTCGAAAGTGTTCACATTTTTTTTTGGTTTTCTAGCCATACTTTTTAAATGCGAAATTAATTTTTTCAAACATAAAGAAATAAAATTAAGCTCTCTTCATAAATAATGTCTCTAGAGTTCAAATCTTTATTTTTTTATTGAAAACGCAATTCATTTGCTATTGTACCTAATTTTGTGTGAGTGTTCACATTCTAATTTGAAGTAAAATTTGGTTGAATTACTTGATAAATGTTTACTTTCTAACTTAGTATAGGGCTAATAGTACTCAATATTAGATTTTAAAAGTTACAATTCCTTTTCTTTTATTTGAACCAACTTAAAAGGATAGAGGAGGATAAGGAGTTTATCTATAGAAGATGGATTTGGGGCCTCTTTAGTTTTTGAATAATAGGAGGGAGAGGGTCATGTTAAATAGAAAAAGATTCATTTTGTTTCAAATATAATTAGTGGATCATGTAATCTATCATGATGAGTCCTTGTACAATAAATTTTTTATTTATCTCTCTAATAGGGAAGTACTGTCAAAGGAGAAGATCTGAACTCATAGAAGATGACACCTTAACATGTTGTCTTTGAAGGTAGACACTTGACTAAAAGAAAGAAATAGCTATCGAAAGCTCAAGCGTGCCAAGGGTCGAAGTATTCATTGTGTAAAATAATTCATTACTTTAATATTATATTTTAAAAATATAAGCCTCACGTGAAATTGATTCTTAACCAATAAATGACTTGGACGCTTGTACGCTTGACACTTTCGTAGCATCACCCCTAAAAGAATATTAAAAATGGCAATGTTTGTCTAATGGAAGCCCACGAGGGTATGTTTGGATGCTAAGGTTATGGAAGATTTTGGAGAGAAATGGGTGATATGGTTTATTTTTTATTTTGAACAAATATTATTTATATTTGATATTTTTTAAAACAAATGAATAAAATAAATTTTTTTTCTGTGTAAACCCTATACAGTTCTTTAAGATTTGGTTTATAATACTTGAATTTAAAACTTTATTTAAGGGAAACAAGTATGTTAAATCATTTGAATTAACTAAATATTAGTTGAATAAAATAAAAGATATTTATATAACTTTTCAACCACTCTTTATTTATTTTTATAAATATTATATAATTTTTTAATTTAAAAATAAAAATAAACATTTATTTATTTATTTTCCAAAATTTTCTATCCAAACATACCCTAAATTCACCCGGGTTGAGACAAATTGAGTAGTTGGTTTTTCTGAGCCCATGCATCATTTTTTCATTCAGAAAATGCTACGTATATGATATTAAAATTAAAATTTGTTACAGTATTTGACAATTAACAGCTGATTATAATTATAAAAAAATGCACCAATCAATGCAACAGCATGAGCTTCAATATAGTCCACATATTAAAATTGGAATTTTTGTATAGGCATAAATGGAACGTCGTCCCATCCTAATTAATTAGTAGATAGGTCCAATAATTTGGAGTCATGTCTATAGAAAAAATTTAAAAGAAGTTTTGCAAGGTGTTCATTGAATAAGTTAGGACAAGTATATTTTAATTTGAATTTAACTTTGATATTTTGATGAGGTTAATTCTTTTGGATTATGACTCGGTCTAATTATGATTTGACAAATAATTGAGTCAATATCAAGTAGATTTAATAAAAAAATAAATTATATAAATATTAATATTTATATAACTAAATCATAAGATTTTAGAAATAAAAAATTAAAAGTATGTGATATTTTATAATATATTTTGAAATAGTTCATATAAAACATAAATATATTATAATATTATACAAAAATATTAATTTAAATTATAAAATTTTATTATTCATTTTTAATTATAAAAAATTTAATAATTTTAAAGCATTTTGTAATAGCGATTTAGGTTGATATAACTCGAAATATGATAATAACCTAACTTAAAAATACATCGAGTTTAATTCATAAAATTTGAACCTATCTAAATTAATTTCAAATTAAGACGAGTCAAATTTTAAACACTTCTATTCTAGACTGTGGTCCGGGATCTTATCCGAAAGGATCAACCCAACACACGCTCCACCGGACTCCTCCATTAATACCTTAAAAAGATCTCTAAGATTCCGAATTACGACATTGGACTATATGATGAAGATCACTGAATGAGTGCAGACTTTTGTAACTGCCAATCAGGATCTTATGAAATTAAAAGCTCTGTAACCTCTCATTGTAATAAATAACCGTAACGTCCACATCTTAATAATACCTGCACTTAATATCACGATTCTAATCATGCTCTATAAAGACCAAGCTAAATCAACTTAATGAGGTAACTGCGATCTTACAACATAAACCCTACTAGTGCACGACTTGACCTGAGCGTTGGAGTCTTTTTGCAGGTACCATCTCCACCGGTTCAATACGCTTGAGTGCGGCTGCGCAAGGAGGAAACCACCACATCGTACCTCTCACTAGGGGTGATCACAGGTCGGGTCGGGTCGGTTTTGGGGAGATAAAAAATTCAAATCAATTAGGTAAGGTCAGGTCGGGTCGGGTCGAGTTTGAAATTTTTTTTCTAAATAACTCGAACCAAACCAACCCGATTGTAATCTGGTTGGTTCGAGTTTGGTAATCAGGTTAATCGGATTGGTCGGGTCACAGCGTCGGGTTATGGAAATTAGATAAAATAATGGTTGAATTTAGGCAAAATAACATAGTTTCACGAGTCATCGGGTCATCAGGTCGGATTATCGAATCGATCACTTAAAATCCGTAATCCGAATTAATAAGAAGTCGAGTTTAATCAGGTCGAGCCAAACACCCGAACCAATCCAGATATTTATAATCGAGTCGGGTCGAATTAATCACCCCTACCTCTCACAGATATCTCTCGGAATCCACTTTAAAACAAGTTCTAAAATTTAGTATTAGAACTAAGAATTGAACACCATAGGGGCATACTAGGTTTCCATTCAAATTTCAAAGTGCTAACCTAAATGAAAAAAGAATTCAACGACATGCAATAATTTGATGTTAACTAAATAAGATCCACTCGGTGATGCCAAATATTAATTTGTAAAGAAGAGCCATGGGCGCCATTGAGTTATTTCATTTCATCTAGGCTGTCCATTGATCACTACTGTTTTTTTTTTTTTATCTGATTGATCACCGCTTAGCTCAATGGGACGTGGGTCCTGCCCAATTATTGCTCCGGTCCAGAGTCGGAACAACCGAACAAGCACATGTGCCCAGTGACCACTTATAAAAAAACTTATAAATAATTCATCAATAATTTTTTTAAATTTAAACTTAAATCATGATTGACAGGAGTAATTTTTTGTTAAATATAATCAATCATAAGAATTTGAATAATTATTATATATATATATAATTATTGAGCTTACGATAGAATAATATCTATTTTTTAAAATATTTTTTATATGTATAATTATTTAAATATTTAAAAGATGATATAATATATCGTGTTTAACTAAAATTTTTTATCGAAACTAAATAAATTAGCTTAAAAATTAAAAAGTATAAAGGCATAAGTAAAGCAGCTCATGCACTATTAGAATAATTGGACCTAACTTTACTATAAAAGTTAGTTCATAAGATAAAATCAAGTTCAATTATTATAATATGATATCATAATCAATTTTAGTTGTACTATCTGCAAATATCTAGTTCTATAAACTTTATACTTTAGATGTTCAGTCTTACAAATTTTATACTCAATATGTCTAGTCCTAAACATGATGAGAGTGTATTAAACTTTGTATGGATTAAATATATGAATAAAAAATCATTTATAAAGACAGTTTTTTTTCTCTTAAACTAACTTTTGAAATGAAGTTAGATTCAATTATTCTAATATATGCAATAAAAGTTTTCTGAACTTCAGCAAAGGATTATTTAGTGAAGAGAGACGAGAAATTAAAGGGAGAAAATGTTGCACACCAATTCAAATTCATTAACAGCAATAGATTCTTCTCACTCACACACCACTCCACTGGCTGACTAAATGGAACATAGCTCATAAATCCTAGCTCTAGGTGGTGGGTGTTTTTATTCAAATTTTGATACAAAAGTGGTTGCTAGGCCACATAACGCCCGGGAAAACCACAGAGCACGAAGAGCATCGCTATTAATAATAACACGCACAACGACATAAACCATAGTGATTTCAGATTGGGAATGCCTCAATGATGGATGGCAGAGCTTTGATCTTGATGATGTTGTAACGAGGGAATCCTGTTTCTTTAAATAGCCATTTCCAGTTCTCCTCAGTCCTTTCCTTCCCACCAGCGTTGTGCGCAAGCAGCATCATGTCAAATGCAAAGCCAGTGTTATCAAATAGCCCATTCCCTTCTGGCTGCAGAACATGATCCACAATTATCACCTTTCCAGTCTTCTCTGGTATTGCCTTCCTGCAGTTCTTCAAAATCTTGATGCAGTGTTCGTCGCTCCAGTCATGCAGAATCCACTGCATTCATCAAAAGAAAATTTTGAAATGTTAAATGTGTCATGAACTAATTCCCAAAAGCTTAAACTGATTTTATTATATCTCTAGCACGTCACCTCATTCAAGAGCCTTTGGATTATAAAAGTGTGAACAACACACAATTCATCTTTGCCATAATTTGATATCATGTCATAACTCTTTTAAAAACTTAAATTATTAAGTGAAAACACATAATAACTTTATTATATTTCTAACAAAATATCCAATATTCTAAATATTTCAAAGTTAATATATATTCATATGTTTATAAACCAGATGCATTATGAGAAGATATGATATGGGGTTTTGGATACCTTCATGTAAATAGCATCAGCATTAGGAATGGACACGAACATGTCTCCTCCAACATGGGTGATTCCATCGTACTTAGGTGCAGTGGCAACCACATGAGGCAAATCAAAGTTGATGGCTTTGATGTGTGGGTAGGCTCTAACAATCTCAGAAAGTGATCCTCCAATACCACCTCCCACATCAACCAAGGACTTAATCTGATTGAACCCATCTTTGTAACCTGAGATGACAGCCTGGGACACAACCCTGGCCGTACACACCATGCCCTCGTTGAACAACCTGTTGTATTCTGGGTCCAAACCCGTCATTTCAAATTGTTCATGACCATGGCACCTAAAGAAGGCAGTGCCATTTTTTGTGCCTTCTCTGATAATATCACTAATATAGTGAGCAGGGTTCAAATGCAATGGGTGGTTCTCCAGCAGCAACATGGGTGCCAAGGTCATTTTTGTGTCACGTAGGATCCATTTTGAAGCACGTGTCAAGCCATAAAGGGCTTCTCCACCCTCTGACTTGTGTAAACTGAAGATGTTTCTTCTCACCAGCACTGTCATGACTCTGTGGAGTAAGAAGATATCTGGGGAGGGTGCATCTTCAATGTTCTCCACAATTTCGGACAAGGTCAGTGGTTGACCATAACGGTCTATTATGTCAGCTATGCGCAGCTCCACAGCACATTTCAGGGCAACAGAGTCTGTGAAGCTCAACATGAACTCCCATATTTCAGCTTGCCCAAGCAATGCTTCTTCCTCCTCCTTGTCTTCCTTGTTCAGACCCTGAGTAAAAGTAGTAATGGAATGGAACAGATATGAGAATTGGAGACACAGAAATATGGACCAACAATAATGTAAGCATAATGAACATAGAATTTGTTAGTGCAGAAGATACTTGATGAATTATATACAAAGTTTAAAGCATTATTTATAAATCTGGGCATGTTAACCCTGTTAAATGAGTCTAAAGTTGAACTCATTTCTGTTTTTTCACCCTACAAAAACGTTCACAGCAGAAAGGCTTCAATCAAATTATGTGCGAGAGCCAAAATGAATAAAATGTATATGTGTGTGTCTCAAATAATATTGAGAACTAATGGACTCACCTGCATCTTTCTTTATGCAAATTGAGTGATGAGAACAATTTCGTGCTCTACCCTTTTATAGATTGAAGTTGCATGTGTGTTTGGTACATCAAATTAGTTTTTTTTTAATTGTAATTATTTCTGTTCTTTCCTTGATTTGTCAATAACGGAATTTACTTTATTTGTTGCCATTTTAGTGTTGTGTTTGACTTTAATATAATCATTTTTTATCTCTACATAATCTATCTATACATATAATAAAATTTACTTCAGTGTATTAGATGATACTAATCATCTTTTTAAGTAACTTAAAAATTCAAGTTAATATTTAATTGACTTAATTTCAGTATAAAATGACATTATTTTTTCCTGGAGGCTAAAACTTGAACATATGAACTTTCTCCCTAAAAGTCTAACAGAAGGTTAAAAGTAATTTTAAATCCTCCTAATCAAATTCTCTAATAATTCTTCTTTTTTTTTTGGAAAAAATGTTAGGCATCAACAGCTTAATCTCTTATGTTGGGTTGTGTTTAAGAGAAACTTCTTTTAAGATGATGATTTAATTCTTCGAATTATTAAAAAAAATTAAATAATTTTTATATTTTTAAGATATTAAATATATTTACTTTTGTACTTCATGCTTTTTTAAGTATTGAAAAGATTATTAAGAAAATATATTATAAAGATATGTCATTAGTCATGCTAACACAATGTTCCTCCATTCCTTGATTTTTATATGTTGTTCAAGGTAGTTATATAAGAACTAAAAATGTCATTGATTATTTTTATTTCTACAGATTCTATGAGAGATTCCCTAAAAGATAAATGACTTACTTTTAATAATTTACTTTAATATTTAATTAACTTAATATTAATAAATAACATTATTTTTTCCTAAAGCTAAAACTTAAACATATGAACTTTTGGACTAAAACTTCGCTAGAATGCTAAAATAATACAATCATTTGCTGTGCCACGTACTACCATGAGGAACATGGCGTTTAGTGTGCCATGAAGATGCCCCCTTTAATAAAATTATTTAACTCGACCTTGCTAATACCACAATAATTGAGTCATGAATATGATAGCAATTTGTAGAATAATAGGGGGCAAACCAATAATTCATTCAAAATAATATATTTATCCTTCTCATAAAAATATATAATATCTATAAGTAACAACCAAACTCTTGTATAGTACCTAGAGACAAAAATAGGATGAGTCTTGATAATAAGAAATAAAGATACTTCGTAAAATTATTTGTTTTAAATCTTACATAAAAATGCAGTGTCCAAACTTCAAAGAGATCATGGATAAATTGCTGATGAAGGAAATACAGTCATCATAAGTATGATATATTTTAGGTTGAATTATTTTAAATATCCTTCATTATTCGGAATTTTTTAATTAAATCCTTATAAATTTAATTTTTTTTTATGTTCCAGCAACTGACCTTGTGCATTGCATAAGACACTTGTGTTGTGAAATTAAAGACTGAAGAGGCAGAATTATACTCTAGCCCTCGAAATCCCAAGGGAAGGGGGTAATAAAGTGATATTTTAAATATACTAATACCTTAATTAAGATATTCGATGATATCAACTTTTTAGTATTAGTTTAATAATAACACTATTATTTAATCATACAATATCATATGTCTCACATAATTTTTATTTTAAATCTTTTCATAATGTGATAAGAGTTTAATTTTAATGCCCTACAAATGATTTTTTTTTTTTTTACATTTTCTTCTAATCTTGTATTAACAAGTTATTTAATGAGTTTGATTATATTAATAATTACATAAAATGTCAAATTCATTAAATGATTTATAATTCATTATTAAATGATAGCGTAAATTTTTTTCATACCAACCCTATATTAAAATTAAATTCATGTGATAATATATGCTTAAATAATAATGTAAAAAAAGTTTATATTAATGAAAGATTAAAATTATTATAAAAAATTAATTTAATTTCCTTCTTGTAATATCATATTTTACCAAAGGTTTAGTTTTCATCCACGTTAAGCTTGAAACTTTATGTTGTCACGTTGTTTAAAGAATTTAACTATGGCAGTAATTAATTAAATAATAGGATTAAATGATAATTAAAAAAGTTTCAAAATGCATAAAGGAACTCTTTACCCTTTAAAAAATTTAACCAAAAATATGGACTATGGAGTGGAACAGTCCAATAATCAGCAAGGTAAAGTTTTAAAGGTTAAGTAACAATTTTTTTTGGATCTTAATATCATTAAAAAATGGAGAAAAAAAAGGGAGAAGTAATAAGGTAGCAGAACAAAAATTTCCAATTAGAAATTGATAGTCTAGCATAAATTGCTAGTATAACAATTTTTTTTTAAAAAGAAAAACAGATTTTCAGTTTCTTAATTGTATAGCATCAAGACTATAAATGATGATTTTCATAACACTCTAAAAGGAAAACGCCATAAAATTATAATTAAATTGGTTTCACCAAACCCAAAAGGGCAAAAAATGAAAACACTCTTGCGTTGGTTTTTAGAAAAATTCTAAAACTCAATATTAATTGTGTGACAAACGACAATGTATCCTGCAATAACGTTGTATCCAGGATTCATTATCACATCACATTGTTCTAAATATACACTCAGGAAAAAAAAAAACGAAAACATTGTAAGCATGCATATGCAATTTTTTCTTATTCCAAAATTCTAATGGGAAATGACCAAGATTGTGTGAAAGCATAACCAGTTAGCAGCAACTTACCAAATAAGCACTTCTTCCTAAGCTATTTACGATGTAGCACTACAAAACAAGTTATCCAATCCTATTCCACTCTAATGGTATATTTGGTACCCCTAATTTAAAGAAAAAAGAAAGGAAAGGAGGAGATGACATGACCTTTCCCTTATTTGGTACTAATAAAAACAAAGGAAAGAAAGAGATTGGGAGGAAAGACAAATCTATGGGTCATACAAATTTCTTTCCATTCCTTCTTGGATGGAGTGGGAGGGAAGAGAACAAAGAATGATGCTGGGTTTTTGTAGTGATATTCCCATCAAATTAACCCCCAGCTTCGCTCCGCTTTGAAAGAAAAGTAAAGCCTATATTCATGCTGCCTCCTATACATTATTTAAGCAGTAGGATGATAGCATCAATGAAATGGAAGAAAACTTTTTCAGGTTTATTATTCATATTTATAGAGAAAAGAATGGTTCTACACCATTTAAATATGAATAAATTGGAAATGATAAAACATATAGTTCAATGGGATAAAAATATATCAAATATTTAAATATAATAAGTAGTAAATTCTAAAGGAAAATATATAATAATTTGGCGGTATAAAAATCGAAAGAAATTGTACCAAAAAGAAAAAAGAAAAAAAAAGGAGAATTTTAAAACATTTATTTTTATGGATAATTGTGTTCACACAATTAATTTCACAAAAATTAAGTGATTGACAGTTGTAGTAGGGGCATATTCCACAAACTAGTGCCTTGAGAAACTTTCAAATTTTAAAACTAAAAAAAAAAACATTATTTATTTATTTATCACCCATTACTACTTTTTGTTGTTTTTAATAGAGTTTTTTTTCATTACCAGTTTTATTTATTTCTCTAAGGAATAAGAAACGAATGCACTTATCTTTTTATTTTTGAACTTATTTAAATTATATTTTTATCTTTCATTTTTATGGAAATCTTTTTAAATTTTTTTCCCAAAGAAATAAACACTATTATACTAATGGATTTAATTTGTTCAAAAATGAAACTCCATTTCTAAAATTTTAATCATACAAACTTGAACACGAGCTGCGATCCAACTTAACACCATAAAATATATGGTAAGCAAATTTTCATAGACGTATCACAGAAAAGTTCACCATCAAGTAGAACTAACGTTTTAATTTAAAAATTGTTTGGTAAACTTCACAATTCATGTAAGCAAATCTACGACCACGAGCTCCTCAAGCAGTCAATTTCACTTTTTATTTTTTCTAATCTCCATTCAAGGCCACATATAGATATATTTATCTACATTAATGTTAGATAATCACTTAAATTATTATTTAACATATGTAAGGATGTGTAACTTACATTAAAAATGTATTAATTTCTAAAAGATATATTTATACATGTCTACCATTAAATACAATGCCAAAAAATTTTATTTATTTATAAAAATGCCAAAAAATTGATGTTGTAACTTGTTAGCAATATCTACCTAATCGTTTTTCATGAAAGATTAGCCAAAAGTCCACAAAAAAATAACTTGTATGCAGAAACATCAATTAAGATATCGTTGGCAGACCTTACACCGTTATCATTTACATGAAGACGTCAAACAATACTGCTTAAATACATAAACCTCCAAAATTAACACACTAATTATTCACTTGCATGGAAGGAATTTTTTGGAATTACCACCGTACATAATCACCAATGTACAGCTCAATGGAGCCTTCTATATATTGCAATCACAGTTCGAAAAAATTTCCATTTCCGGAAGAGTTTCTCAAACTCCTTATTCTCTCGCATGCTGACTAGCAAGAGAAGTACTGAGCCCGAACATTATCCAAACTGAGAAGGCAGGCTAGTGTTGGTCCAGTGGCCACAAAACCAAACTGGAATAAAGAGTAACAAAACCTCATATATTCAAACTTTAGATCAGTTAATTAACAAGGTTTTGATACCATGCATGTCAAGAAATTAATTAATTAATTTTAAAACTTAACTAAAATGTAAAGAACCTTGTCACAAATTAAAAGAAAGATGGCTAAGTACATTAAATTCCTTAGCTTTTTCCTATCTTTCAGTTTTACACTCGAAGTTGACATCAATATTGTCCTAAAAAAATTGTTGGCATTTAATTAAAGATAGAAACCTTTTGAAATACAAGTCCATATGTTAAGACCAATCCTATAACCCACCATACTCATTCAATCAGAAATTAGAACAATATTGGTTCCTAATATTGCCCTGGCAACAATGAAATGCATCAAAATGACTCTAATTTTAAAAAAGTTGCATACTATATATAGATCAATTAATGAATGCTTTTGGCTCTATTTACAGTGTCATAGGCACATCCATCTCATACGAAAGCCAAACCCTAACAAAACAAACCATAACGCTATATCAAATTCTTATACCTTACCTCTATCCTTCTCTATAAAATGTAAGATGCATGTTGGCTCAATAATAAACCCAAAGTACTATTAACTGCTGATCATTGGGTACTTCACAAAAAGTTCATTAAAGAATGACAATCCAAATCCTTTGGAGCTTTATAGTGAATTAATCCACTTCACAGTGTCCTCTATTTGGGGTAACTAATATATTCAGTTTCAGACATATAAATCAAATAGTAAAATAATATTGAAAGAGATAATAAAGAATCTATTCTCTGCAAAAATATATATAGAAGCACACAAATAGAGATACATTAACTCAGTTTCAAGGCCCATTAGTAAGATTATTTGAATGTTAACCATACACATATAGTGTGCTCTATTTCTACGCACCTTGAAGGCCAAAGGCGGGGAGTGCTTGGAAAAAACAGTCTCCATGTTCTGCGGAATTTTATACAAAAGAACCTGATGTGTCAACTGCGTGCTCAGGGCAGAAGCCTTTCCTTTACTACACCAAGAAGGTTTCCAGTTAGTTACTTCAGTAGGTGTTGGAGTTGGGATTGGCTTGCAAATGAGTGGTTAATAAAGATGATAAGGTGTGTGGTTGATGGCTTCAGGTCAATATACGAACTGATAAGGTAGCAGGTCAGTGTGTGGTTGAGATTCACAAACTCAGATTTTCTTGATTGTGCAATTGCATTATTGAGCAGATATGATAAAAGTGATGGATGAGTGTGTGGTGGAGATCAGAACCACCTCTGTACGTGTTCTGCTTTACAACTACAATTTTGGTACTGAAAGGAGACATAAATCATGTAGTGCATGCAGCAGTCATGAATTTGATCCAGAATTCATGTGACTCAATCCTAGCAATGATATTATTGAATTCAGTCGAAAGTGACTCAATCCAATGCCGCTCATTCACCTTACATATTTAAATAGGTTATAATTAATCTTCCTTCATTACTTCTCTAATAGACAACAAGACGCTCATGATTAGACATAAACCTGGTTAGTTCATAACACCGTCATAACCAATCACAATCCTGGTTATATCTTCACCATCTGAATATTGACACGTTAGAACAACAACAATAAATTCTAAAGCAGGCCTCCAATAATTGTCATAGAAATTGGTGATAATTCAGTCTTTCCTCGAAGCTACTAACAGATATTCAATGGAATGAATCTGGCCAGAAGGATGAATATGACTTCACTTGTCATTTTGTATTTTTTTGTTTTTTGTGATCAAAGTGAAACGACACGTAAGGGATGCAAGTTTTCAACAAAAGACACAAATTTCCACACACACACATTCACCCCTCGTTGCCTATACTGTCTGCGCATGTTTGTGTAAGTTACCCTAAGAGATGTAACAGTGTGTAGATATAGCCAAAACCGATAGCACATATTATTCTCTCGTGTGTGTAAATCCTTGAACTAAAGCTTCTATCAACATGTACCTGAAATCAGTTGACAGACGAGGACCAGCCCAACCCAGCCCAATCTGGCCCAGCCCATTTCTTCCATCGCAATTGATACAGAAGTCCATTCAGAGCAAAATTTTCAGATTGGCATAGTAACGGCCTGTTACAAGCAGGGCCGTAGGACCTGCATATAGTATACGTACATCGGCTAGATCTAGTTAACCGTAATGAACCCCCCCAAAAAAATAAGGATCTAGTTAACCATGTGGTTTGCAGGCTATGTTTAACAGATTAAGAGGGAGAGAGAAATTAATGTTTCTATGGAACAGAAATAAGGACGATTTTGCAGCAAGTAGAATCTCTCGAAAACTTGATAAATCTTTGGAAAGAAAACATTATAGACAGAAAATCTATCATGGTTTAAAAAACATGATAGAGTAAAGCAGTTTGAATGAAATGAAATTAGGAAAATTAGCTAAGATTCATAAATATATGGGGCAGTGGTCTCACGTAAATAAATATATGGGATAGTTAATCTCTGCAGATTCAAAGGGTAAACTTCATTATGAATCTCAAGCCTCAGTGAACTTTAAAATGTGTTTTTAGTTTCTGATTATGAGGATCAAAGAACTCAAAGGCCATACAAAATATAGATAAAAAATTAAATAGTTCATCTAATCTTTAAAGTAAAAAAAAAAAAAAAGTAAATAGGCCATAAAAAATAAAGTCAAAAGCTTCTTGTTATTATATACACACTACACTCAGCATCATATAAAACCAACGCGGCAAGGGAAGAAACAAAGTACATGCTCATGGACAAAGGATTTCAGAAGAGGAAGTAAATAGATCATGAATCAAGAAGAATCATTATTAGATTTATGTTCACCTCCAAAGGACTGGTAGTCAACAAACTTCTTGTTACCTTCATTGGTTGACCACCGAAAGATTCCTCCCCTTCTTCAGGTCTTGACTTAACCAACAATAGCATTAGCTACTGCCACCAAACAAGGAGAAATCATACTAAAATATGTATATGAATATATAAACACACAGTTCCATAAACTAGTCATATTCCAAGATTATGCTAGACTCAAAGTTGGGATCGATGTCTTGCTACTTAATTTGCTAGCCTTCCCTATAAGATAAGCATCAAGAACACTAATAAAACTTCCACACCTTTCAGGTCTAAAAAATCTGAACTGCGGAACAGGAAAGATATATAGTCTGGTTGATATCTAGATCATCAATAATGCAGAAAAGCCATTTCTGATAACTTCACCTGCATTTCCCTACCTTAGGACCATGGTGACCATCTAAAAGCAATTATCTACAAGACCATTAAATTATCCAGTGATCTATGTGAGGTGCAAGTCAATAAAAGAACAATCAAAGAATAGCGAACAAGAAATCAAGTTGAAGCACTGGTTTTGTACACTTAGGCCTTCGACCATGTCTTTCCGTAGGAAGATCGAGCTATAACAGGCTTTCACAAACCCAAGGAGAAGAAACTGCCATTCCTCCTATCTCCATATTTTTCACATCTATTTCACCAAAAGACACAAGTATACACATAATATGCATGCACTATATGGAACCACACTGTCAATCTTTTCAGAGCAACCCAACCCACAAAGGAATTGAATTAGTGCCGACCAGAAATTAAACCCAACCTAATCTCAAATTGAGACCAAAACAGGTGACAACGCAGTTGGTTCAATACAGCTGTAACGTAATATGTACATGCATAAGATATATGAAACTTTCATTTTAGGATCCACGCAAGCATGCGTTGTCAAGTTGCCTAAAAATTGGACGTGTCGACAGTGTACGAGAGGATAAGATATCTTTGAAGAGAATCTGCCGGGGCCATTGTCGTATCCATCACCATCAATCATCAGCTTTACATTCACGCGTAGGACGAGAGCCACAAGGTTATATAATGGTCAAGCCCACACTTGTTACTATGCATAGATTTTTAGGTACTCTTAAATTAAGAAAATTATTAAATGGATAATAAATTAGTTATCATATTAAAATATAATTATATAAAAAAGATAATTAAATTGAAAATTAATAATAACTTAAAAAATTAATATGACACACGATAAATAATGAAATCTATTATTTATCATCTAAGAATTTCTCTCTACAATGTTAGTATCTTAAATTTCATGGCAACCATAGTTGAAAAGCATCAAAAGATAAAGAGATAGTTGTAACATCTATCAAAATTTGATTATTTTAATAATTAATTATTATTATAATTGATTATAATAAAATTAATTTTATGTTTAAATATATTAGTTAAAAAATAATTATAAGTTAATCAATTTTGTTTAAATAATATAAAAAATTATTTTTATATATTAAATTATTAAAATATATATAAAATAATTTAAAAAATTATTTAATTAAAGATAATATGATATTTATATTTTAAAATATAAAAAATAATTTAAAATTTAGAATCATAAACTTTAATTTTTAGTATTATAAAATAAATTTTATAATACATTAAATTTTGTATAAAAATTAAGATTAATTTTGCTAAACATAATTAAATAATGAAAAAAAATTCAAAAAAAAAAAGAAAAAGCTATTGCCAACAGATTTAACTTCTTGTTAAACATGGACAAAGTGAATAGCCCACTTGACAGGCTTCAAGGATAAAGTGGGCAATCCAAATGTGAAGGACAACTTAGGAAGTCCAATAGCATGGGATAGTTTGAGAACGGATAGATACAGCTTAAAGCTATGATTAATTGATTATGAATGCTCACCAACACATTATTGTATCACATATATATCTGCTAAGATAGCCAGAAGTCACCTTTCAAGAAATTCAAAATACCGTACTTACCCCTACTCAGAAACAGCGTAAACTATTCTAGAATATAGGACCGAAGAAACGAAAATAATAGTTTTATTTGCACACTAAATATGTGTTTGAGATAATTACAAAAATTTGATTATTTTAATAATTAATTATTATATAAATTTTTTATTATAATTGATTATAATTAAATTAATTTTATATTTAAATATGTTAATTAAAAAATAATTTTAAATTAATCTATTTTATTTGAATGATATAAAAAAAATTATTTTGATACATTAAATTATCAAAATAAGTATAAAATAATTAAAAAATTATTTGATTAAGAATAAAATAATATTTATATATCAAAATATAATAAATAATTTATAAATTAAAATCATAAGTTTTAATTTTTAACATTATCAGTATGTTTGGGTATTTTGTAATAATAATCAACAAGTTTTATTTGTAGAAAAAAAGTTGTTGGAGCTCAATAAAAAATTTGAGCATTATTGAAAAAAGCTGTTGGAATTATTTCTAACAAATAAATGTAAATATTATTTTATTCTCAATCAAATAATTTTTTAATCAATCAAATAATTTTTTTAATCATTCTATAATTATTTTGGTAATTTGATACATAAAAATGATTCTTTTTATACTATCTAAATAAATAAATTAATTTAAAATTATTTTTCAACTAATATATCAAATATAATTTTTTTCTTATAATCGATTGTAACAAAAAAATTTATACAATAATCGATTATTGAAATAATTTAATTTTTATAACTATCTCAAACACACATTATGAAAAAAAAAACTTTTATAATTCATTGAATTTTCATGTAAATATTGAAGTTGATTTTGTCAAACATATTATATTATTATTGAAATAATTTTTAAAAAAAAAAACTGAAAGAAACTAATTTAATTTGAAACAAACAAGCCTAAAATAACTTATTAACAATGACTTATTGATTTATAAGATTTTTTTATCTTTAACTAATTATTCACATAATTTTATTCCAAAGATATTAATTAGATAAAATTTTCTTTAAAGTGATAATTTTAATATTTGAATTTCTAACATTGCAAATAAAATCACTTGAGATCTTAATTCACTTCCACTACGACTAACTATAATTACCACTGCATGTAATATATAAATTAATTATCAAATCAGTAATATGTTTTCAATTTATCAGTATCAGAATACTAGTTTGATAATTAATTTATATATCTTACTAACTAATAATTTAGTCATCATTAACCAGTGTAAAAAATTTAAGGATAAATTACATTTTATTCCCCTTTATTTTATGCTTTTTTAAATAATCCCTTTCTACTTTTCTTTATCTCACCCTCTCAAATTTGGTTTAATTAAGTTGACAGTGTTAACTTTTGAGTTAACTTTGATAGTAGTTTAATACTTTATCAAATTACCCCTCTAAAATTTAGGGGATTTGGTAAAAAAAAAAAACTTTAAGGAATAGGTTAAGAGAGTGTTAAACCACAAAGAAGTAATGTCTAAAATAAATAATAAGTGCTGTTAAATTTAAATGTAAAGTTAATATTTTCAAGTTAAACTAAAGTTGACGGGGTTAAATGACAAAAAAGAGATGTAGAGAGTTATTTGAAAAGCATAAAATTACAGGATAAAGTGTATTTTATACAAAATTTAATGTGGAAGAATTATTTTCCAAACGAAAAAAAAAATATATCTCTTAGAACCCCCACCCCTATATAAGACAACATTAAAATAATGTTATAGATATAGATTAGGAGTCAATGTAAGATCAATAATTGAAACTGGCATAGATAATAAAAGAGAAATTCTTATTTTTCTTTCAGGGTTAAGTACTTTTTCTTACAACGGAGCAATAACTACAGCCTGATTGTGTTTGTTTCCACAAGATTAGAAGGACCATAAAATTAGATGGTTGTGATTGATGTAATAAAAAAAAAATCTTACACCTAACAAAAGGAAAATTAAAGCACTTCATAATCTTATTATATATTGTCTCTAATAAATAAGTTACAGTATTAAATAAATGGTTTTTTAACATGTGCTCTAAAAACACATGTTAATGATTAAAAATAATATTTATATTTATTATTTATTATTAATTATTTAAATAAAAATAAAAAAATATTTTTTAAATTTTAAAATAATAAATGTTTATATTTTCATTTAATACTTTATATTTTTTATTTCTTAACATATGTTTTTAGGACACATGTTAACCAACATTCAACATGATATTGGATATCTTACATGTACCGTTGTAAAAAGGTCGGCTCAACAGATCATGCCTTCTGAAAAGGAAATTTTTTTAAGGCAGATAACAAGTGAAGATTTGAGCTTGGAGTAGCAATGCAGTGAATGCAGAGGACACAGAATAACTATAGCCCAAGAAACAAATGAACATAGCAAGTTAGCAACTTGAGACTGATGACTAGTTACAGCACATTACAGAGTTCTTATGTATATGGTCTTTGGTATGGAAAATTCTTAGATAAACACAACGTATAAAATACTTTTCTTATGGAGCAAATAAAAAGTGAGTCTTGGTTTGAAATTTTCAAATTCAACGTGTATTCTATCCAAGAATGATTCCTTAATCAGACTTCACAATAAATGAGTAAACTCTGATTTGTGTCCTTGGTAGAAATTAGAAAAGTCACAAAGACAACTAACTTCAATTTTCAATCAATCATCTATCATCAGTGTTTCTGCGACGATCACTTAATAGTTAATATTTTGGGACTTTTCACTTATAGATCATTATTTATTAGAAGCAAGAATATCACCAAAGGATAGTCTTTTCTGCCAGTAGATTAATTACCAGAACAACGCACTGCATAACGCTATGCGAATCAGCATTGGCCTGTACCTCATTGGTTAAAAAAAGAAAGTATCAAGCAGATAAACATAGTGTACGTAGACTAAGCTGGTGCCCTGAGGGGACCAAAATCAATTCACCTGAAACTGAAAGCAAAAGGCCCCGCTCCGCTAAACGACGACATATTAATTCACGGTATGCTATGCCTTTATGGATCAACACTGGAATCCGCATAAACAGGGTCTGTGAGTTGTTTTGGGTAAGAGATCACTCCATCTATAGGGGTTTGGTTGCGTCAAATTAGAATTGCAAACTCAACCTAATTTTTATCTATTTCAGGTGAAACAGTCATTTCACGTAGAATTTTTGTTTTTAATAAGTGAATCAATTAAGTAAAATAAATAAAAATTAGCCAAAGTTATTCCAGTTTAGGGGGGGAAATTAGAATTGGAGCTAGTGAAATCATTTATTTCAACGTAGGGGTCCAACTCATTAGGCCGGTTGAGAGGAAAAAAACAATTTTTAACCCAATTCACTACTTTCAAAAAATTGGTTGAGTTAAACCCAATATAATCTAATCCTATGAACAGCTTACCAGTATGATGGCCATCAGTTATGTATTTGGTACGGATATGCATTGATATAGACATGTAAACTTAAATTTTTCTTTGAAATTTTGGTATTGCGAAGTTATCGTGCAACTTGCAATGCAAATATAAACCAGTCAAAGGGCAAAAAAAAAAAAAAGAGTGGATATAAAGGACAAGAATTGATGTCCTATCCACCGCAGAAACATAGTGTGGAGTCATGGTGGTCGAGGCCGCAAAATGAGAAAGGAGTTTCCCGGTCGGTGTCAATGACCGGGGTTTACATCTGGTTCCTACTAGTCAAGTTTCACACTTATCGCTCGCTACTATGGAAGCATTTGTATGGAATAGAGTTATATTATTTGAATTTATATTTGTATATAATATATTTATTTTAATTTGATATGTGGCATATAAGAATTATAAATTATATTTACATGTAATAAAATGTCTCAAACAGGTATTATATCTTGAATATTTAAAAATATTTTTAAATAATAATAATACTAGATACATATCTTTAAGTAACACATATTCTTACATCATATAATTATATTCAAATTTAAAAGAGATATAAATCATATAAATGTGATATGGTATGTGTAAATGCGCCAGTAACATTATTCTTTTATACGTTGTTTTGTAGTGGTTGATGTGTCAGTTTCGGGCCAGTAAGTCAGTTTCAAACGGTCAACAATCGCCGTTTCTTTTTTTTTTTTTTTTGGGCTGATCACAATTGCCTTGGTTTCATTTCATGCTATTGATCCAAGTCGTTCAATTTTGGGTTCACTTTCTTCCACCCAGTTACTGCTCAGTGACCTGCACACAGCCATACATATCATCTCCTGTTTTCTATGTTTGTAGATTGCAATTTGGAATGGAATGGTCAATATTCCGTACTCTCTCTTCCTTTTTATTCAATTTGAAAAATAGACCTATAAAGAAAGTATCTGAGATTAGCTAAAGCCTAAACCCATATTAAATTCATATTAGATGCCCTCTAATTTTTTTTTTATATGAAACGGAATTTTATTTAAAAGCATCAGGAACAAGTACTTCGAAGAGAATCTCCGAAGGTTATCAAGCCAGTAATGATCATTTATCTAAGGTTACTAGATTAAATTCTGTACAAATTGATCATAAGGGTCTGTTTGGTACGAAAGATAAGATAAGGTTTGATAGTATTAAATTTGATAGTATAAAGTTTGATAGTATAAGATCTAATAGTATAAAGTTTAATACGTAAAGGTTGGAGATATCGAAGTATTTAGAATTATAATGAAAAAGTCTTTATAAGAACTTATACATCAAAACCCTATCAAGTCTAATCCCTTCCTCCAAGGCTTGATTAAGTTATCCATCATTTTAATGTATAAGAGGAGTTTGATGGATAAGCTTATACAATACAATGTTTACACCAAACAATTGATAAGATCATAATGTAGTGTATTAGTTTATCCTATCATGCCTAATACGGCATGTCAAACAAGCCCTAGGTTTATACTTACCGAACATATTAGTCACTTATGCCAGGATAATATTCTATTAGTTTTAACTAATTAACCATAGTTTTTCATAATCTAACATTTTTTGCGTAGCTAGCTTGGGAATCTTCCCTTCATATATAGTTTTGGTCCATGCATATTTGTATAAAATTCCAGTTTCTTCTCTTACTCATGATTTGTGGAGTACGTTAAATTGGATCTCCATTATATTAACGAATTGTTGATATAGAAGTCGCTATGTTCTGAAGTAGATTCAGAAGGTACCTGAGAAAGGCACGTAAGTGGTGGTTTTCTCCTTGCACAGCCATTACCCAGCATGTTGAACCGGAGGGGATGGTACCTACAAAAGGACTCCAATGCTTAAGTTAGGTCGTGCACTAGTAGAGTTTTTTGCTATATCATAAAAGATACCTCATTAGATTAACTTAGCTTGGAATTTATGGAACGTGATTGGAATCGTGATATTAAGTGTAGATATTCAAGAATGCGGACGTTACGGTTATCCATTATTAGGGGCAATTAAGGAGCCTATAATCTCGTAAGATTCCCAATTGGTAGTTATGAGAATTTGTGCTGATTCAGTGATCTTCGTCATATGCCCCAATACCGCAGTCCGAGGTCCTATAGACTTTTCTAGGTTGTTAATGGCGGAATTCGATGGAGCGTGTGTCGGGTTGATCCTTCTGAATAGGATCCCGGACCACGGTCCAGAACAATTGCTCCCAACTTGGAGCATAGGTAGGACAGCTAAGTGTCAAGGTATAAGTTTCATAAGGATAACGCTCGCAGCGGACTACGCCCTAGCTTTTAAATCCAGGTTTTGCGATGTCTCATGCTAAGACCGATATCCGTTGTATAAAAAGTACATCCGAGATTGGAATGTGGTTAAAATCCATATTCCTTGTTCCGGGGTTTGGATCCTGTTACCCTCTTAGGTTACTCAAGGTATTTTTTTGTGATAATGCTCTCTGTAACTTGCACAGATCAAGTCATCTTTGGAAACTGTTGCCTCTGACTTTATTGGAAATTATGGATCCTTTAAAAGAGGATATCAGTCAGTATGTTTCTCAACCACCTATTGCTCTCGTAACCAATGGGAAAGGGGAGAGCATTAAATGCGATTTCGTCAGTTCATATGGCTGACTTTCTTATTCCTGGGGCCAATCAACTTTTCATTCCCTTTATAAATATGGGAGGTATGTGTTTGATACTGGCATTCCTTTTATTCTCCAAGATGGTTCTCTTGTTTCTCTTATGCTCAAAGAGAGTTTTGTCCTTCTCAAAGGCCATTTTTCTGTTCCTCCCAAAATCCTTGAAGATGTTCCCTTCTCTTTTTGCCAACAACTTTTTTCATTAGGAACTTTCCTTTCCCAGTGTAATAACAGCAGGAACTTTGCTCTCCCAGGGTACGAGGGTGTGTCTGATTCATGCTTTGTTACTGGGGAGTTGTGTGATACCTGTCGTGTTGGACGGAGGCAATTGGAGAAATAGAACCCTTCTTCGTCCTCCTTTTGAATACGCAGGAGGGACTATTGAGGTGGCTGCTTTCAAGCAATTTAGAGTGATTGTGAAACCGGCTAGGGTTCCAGTGGAATGATCTCTTCATGAAAAACCCATGCTCCGTCCACCAAAGGAGAGCGCAACCCGACCTTTTTTTTTATCATTGTGAAGATGGAATCGAAGGAGAGTGTGGCGAAATCCCTTTGATCCGGCAGCAGTGTTCTATTCCGGTTATCCTTGATTTTCCAAAGCCAATCCACTTTTTCAAGAGACCGCTATACAGGGGAGAGACCGGTGTGGGTGTCGGAGGAACTGTGGATGTGAAGAAAATGAGTAGGAAGCTAGTGTCGGTGACGTTCACTTCTTCCTCCGGATTCTTCAGTGGTACTCTATCGTTATACATTTCATGTCTTTTCTTTTTCCTCTTGTATTAATATATGATGATGTATGGAATAAAATAAAATATTTTTTTGCTTGAATACCACTTGTCTTTTTTCTTCTAAATTCGTAGTATTTGTATTGCACTGGGGTGAGTCAAATGCTCACCTTGTATAGTATGACGAGTAACGAGTTGCCCCCAGCTTGGTACTCAGTCGAGATCGGCGGAGTGCTAAGCTTAAAGTTTGAGATCTGGGGTCTTCGTACCTTCGGGGAATTCTCCAGGGTGGTCAATTTTCTGGGGTCTAAATAAGCTTTCCGAACGCCTGGGGTTGCGCATCTCTTGGTCTGCTAGGTAACCGTCCCCTCAACTGTCATGACAGCTATGTGGACCACATGGCGAGCTAGGGTTGGGCGGACGTGCATAGTACTTCACGCGTCATAATGAATATCTTTTCAAATCTGAAGTGGTCGGACGAAATTACCGCTTAACTGTAGCCTTTATAAATAGGGTGTTATCCTTTTCCTTTTCTCATTTTGCTATTCCTTCGTTGAAAACTGGTGGTCTGAGGAGATTTTCGGTGATTTTTGGCAAGCTTTACAGCGGCGAAAGGTGGTTCTGATGAAGATTCAAAGACATTCTCTTTAACTTTCTTCAAGGTATTCCTTTCTTCTTAACTTAGTTTCCAATTAAGTGGTTGCACACTCTTGATGGAGTGTATTTCATTTTCTTTTCTGTGAATAAGGGTGGGAACACTGTTCTCCTTCCTTTCAACGGTGTTGCCCTATAGAGCACCTCCTACATCGCACTGCATGCGGCAGGGGGTGTTCTTCTGAGGCTTTAGCCTCGGTGGGTGTGGAGGCCAGTGCGTGGGTGCTCAGTTTTCTCTCTTCGCCTATTGCTATGTTTGGATTTTTGAACTTAACTGGTTCTAACCCTAGGCCTCTATGTGTCTTCCAGGAAATCAAATGGCTAGAAGGAGAGGGCCAAGAGTTGAAGCGTCTGCCCCAGTTCCTGAAGTTCAAGAGCTAGAGGATCTACAGGCCGAGGAGCAGGCGATTAGAATTCATCGAGGTCCGGGGTTACCCTGCACGTGGGTTGCAGATGACGCCTTTGATAGGATATCCCGCTATGAGTCCAGGGCGGAGCTGGATAAGCTGAAGGAGTACTTGGAGCTCACCGAGGGGGGTGAAAAGGATGACGAATTTGTGATTATGTCCCCGGGGAGAGAATGGGTGTGTTGGACCCGAGAGGTGGGCGAACACTTCATATTTCTCTATGATGACTTTTTTACGAGGTTCGGACTTCAGCTCCCCTTCAACGACTTCCATATTGCCATTCTCTAAACTCTTCATGCTGCCCCCAGTCAGATCCACCCCAATAGTTGGGCAAACATCCTGGCCTTCGAAAGAATATGCTGGATAGTGGGGTTGCGATGCTCTGATGGGGCATTTTTTTCACTTCTATACGCGGTATTCTATTCATGGTGCCCGCGCTTGTCAGCAGTCCTGGCTTTCGGTTCGATCACGACAAGGAAGGACTATTTTTTATCCATACTTGGAAAGTTACAAAGACTTCAATGAAAAGTTTTTCAAATTGATGGCGGTTGGCGGTACTCGTCCTTTTTGGCTGGGCAGTGATGGAGAAACGACATTCAGCCTATATTGGAACCCGGCAGCTTGGAGCATCCCCACTCGATCATTTGAGAGGGAGATAGGCCAACCTACTGACGAAGAAGTTAAGTGTGTTAACTTCTTCAAAATGTGGATTGATGAGGTCGGCAAGATCCGACCTAAAGATATATTAGACACCCCTGATGACGATGAGCTCTGGGCCATGCTAGGTAGTGTCGACCGTTGTGCATGCTTGTTTAAATGTTTTATCTTCTTATGTCGTATCACGACTGTTTCTGATTGCTTTGTTTTGTGCAGAGAGCTTGGCCGAGATAGAGGATGGGAATTCTTTGGCGATATTGGACGACTTGAGGGCCAGGAGCGCCGATGTTCCATTGGGTCCCCCAGTGGAAGTCGCTCCAGCTCCAATGATCCCAATGGCCGAGGTTCCTTCCACGGTAGTGGAGCCTATTAACGTAGAGGATTCACCCTAATCACCTCGGGGTCGTAAAAGGAAAGCAGTAGAGGAAGGTCAGTCAGGTGCACGGGGTAAAAGGATGGCAGCTAGAGAGTTTTCCGGGCTGATGGAGCTATTTAGTGAGGTTGGGGAATACTTCGCCTGACGTAGCACAAATGAGGCTTTGTTGGCTTTTTAGAATATGGGAATCCGTATTTCTGCCGAGGCTCGTTTTTTAGAGCAAGCCCTTGAGGAACATGAACAAGAGATGACAGACAAACTGGCGGTGGCCGAGTGGAGTGAAAATAATGCTCTCAAGGTCATGGAAGATGCTGTCAAGGCCAAGAATGAGGCCTAATCTCAGATCAAAGATCTAGAGATTGAAGTGGCGGCTCTGAAGGATGTCGGGAAGGTGAGAGAGGCTACCTTGGCGGAGCAACAGACGTAAATAGTCGCACTCCGGACTGAGAGTGATGATTCTTGTGCTAAGTCCCAGTGGTTTGAGGGTAAAGTAGCCTCTCTGCAGGCCGATGTTAATCAGCTTATAACCCTGTGCACTAAGATAAAGGAAGATCAATTCTGCAACGCCATTAGCCAGGTTCAACTCTTTAATCCCAGGGTTACCCTGGCCTTAGACACGCTTGATTCCGGGAAGGTAGTCCGGGAGGCGTGCCTTGTAGTTCCTCGTATTGCCTCTTCAAGTTCGACTGCTGGAGATTCTTCTACTGGCACCCATGGTCCATATTTCGTTGTGGCGTAGATTTTTTTTTTACCCCCTGCGTGGGGTTTCTACTTTTGTAAGAACGTTACCCCAGATTTTGGGGCTTTATTAATCAACTTCGTTCTTTCTTGCTTATTTTGGGGTCCAATATCCTTTGCGTTATTTAAAACTACTTGAGCACCTTGGCTTAGGATCCAATGTCCAAAGTGGTTTTGTAACACCCACCGTAGGGTATCACATTTATGTTACTTAATTATCAAATTACCCTTTCATTATAAGATATGCTTTATAATGTAAATACGACTTGTAAAATTTCTTAAAATCAACATGATAAACTTAGCGAAAAATAAAAATATTACAACATCATCATAAATAATTTACATCATATATACACAAGTCTTAGTATTATCATACTTAAATATTTACAGACCAGGTTCTCAAAGTATTTGAACATTATTTAAAACTAGCATACTGCCCAAGTACTACTAAACAATAGAACTCTCAGACGGGTCCTCCTCAGATTCCTCAACAGGTACGAATCCGACTTGACGCGAAGTCCTACGGACAGGTGTCCGTGCAGACAACACGATACTAATCTCACTAGGAGCACGGTAGTAAGCTCCCCAGTACTGCCTAATGGATAACGGAAACTCTAAGTGTACATTAACATTTACACTGAAATAAGGGTTCCCTCGATAAAGCCTACTTAGGGTAATCTTCAAGTCTCCTATATAGTAAATACACGCTCTATCTAGGTCAACATGCTACGCTTTCGGTCCTCCATGAAATTGCAACCTCATATATCCTAGGAAATTAGGTATCGTCATCTTCTCAGAATTCAGCTTCCTCTACAAGAATCTACTCCTCTTCACCTTCTTGTTCAATTCCTTGCTCAACGTCTTTACAAATATAAATTCAATACAAAATAGGCATACAAAGAGGTGAGATCACCTACGCCAATACCAACATGGTAGCATGGAGATAACACATACAATATACCATACAGATACATCATACCATAATTATAATTATGCCATCAACATTATTTATCATCACAACAGATATAATAAATAATAATTACGATCATGCCTTTAACAATATCCAAATATTCAACAATTCAATTATCATAAACAATAATTACGATAATGTCCTTAATATTTTCCAAATATTCAACAGTTTAAATATCACACCGATATCAATACTCAATAATTATGCAGTGCATATAGACTCAATTTCCTACTCTATAGAGCTAAAACTCAGGTCGGAGAGAGTGATCGAAAAGATCTGTCTGTACCAATATGCCTCAAACTAGGGATGGCAACCAGGGCGGGCGGGGACACGGTAGTAGCCCCCGTCCCCCCCCCCGCGAATAATATCCGCCCCCGCCCCGCCTCCATATCCGTATTGGCATCGCTTATTTTTCCCCCAGGGTAAACGAGTATCCGCAGATATCCACTGGTACCCAATAAATTATAAAAAAATTCAAAAAAAAAATCAAAAAAATAAAATGAAAAATGAAAAAAAATAATACTACTATAATTTTTTAAAATTTGTCCAACACAACTTAATTTAAAAATAATGTCAAACACCTAAAATACTTTTAATTTATATAACTTTACAATATTTTAATTTATATAATTAAGTTTTTTAATAATTTTATATAAAATATTTATATAAAATTTTTTGGCTGGTATACACATGGCACGAGGAACCACCCTTTCTTCGCCCCGTTTATTAAACGGGATAATACTAAACGAGTATTTATATCCGTGGGGGGAATTTGACGGTATTACCCGCCCCCGTCACGGGTATTACCCGCGGGTACCCGCAGGGGCGGGTAAAATTGCCATCCCTACCTCAGACCACGTGTTACAGTTCTTATATGTATTTGCACGTCTAGCATATACACTACAGTCTTTATCAGATCTTGATTAAGAATAGTGTCTTGGTCAGGATCATCGGTGTGTTACATCGGTCAAACTCACAGTACAGAAGAGCTACCAACTACCCATTGTAGGCAACCCGTACCCCAATGCCCCCAAGGTCAACAAGTGACTTACACTACGCATATCACACACACTCAAGAGGTGTATTCTCTCCTAGGCAGTTAGCCTTATTCAGTCCATCAGACCTTCCCAATGTATGTACAAATGCACCATTCTCAGTTCAAATTCACCATCTCATATTCAGGGTTCACATATTGACCCAACAGTATCTTTACTGTGTTTTCATCGCGTAATCATATTTTCGCGTGTTCTCAATCATGTAACATTTCTATCACATTTTCAAATTACATTTTGATTTTTCAACCTTCCAAAAATTCCATTCCAACTCTATTTTTATTATTTACATATTAGTCCTTTCATAAAATAATATTTATATAATAGCCCCTCTTCATAAAATAATATTTACATAATAGCCCCTCTTCAAATGATATTTCCAAAATAGTCTCTCATTAAATAATATTTGTAATAAAATCTATTTTTAAAGAATATTTTCAATATAGTCCCTCTAAAAATTAGTATTTCTACTGTTGCCCAGAAAATTTTGTTTCTTAAAGTTACTTGAGATATTACAACTCAAAATTTCCTAACGTACTTCAAAACCAGAAGGTGAGCTATACGTTAGTAAATTTCAAGTTCCCAACGTATCCTTCTCAATTCTCATAACAATTCTAAAAATCAATCCTCTTTAAAATAAATTGAGGTTCAAACACTTTCAACCTCTCTTTTCCATTCATATATGAAAATTCTATTTTTCAAGCGACAAAACACTTTGTTTCCATTTCTTTAATCCATGTACTTAATCAATTATATTTCCATTTTGAAGTCACTTTGTCTCACAAAACCAAGGCAATACAAGCCTTCAAAAACTGTGAACACTTGGTCTTTGGAACCAATCCATCTTCTCTTTTTCCTTTCCTTTCTAATCATTCAATTTTACCATTCATGAAAATTTTAGTTTAGAAACACCTATTTTGAGGTGTTGAGGTCGAATTCCTCTTGGTCATTGGAACTAAAAAATTATTTTTCTTTCATCATTAAATCATGTCATACATATATATATTCATCATACCATATCATCAAGCATACCTTAAAGTAATAAAAATCACATAAAGCATGCAAACACAAATAAATAAATTAAAGCACATAAACACCCACACATAATTACACAACCAAGGATATAAATCCTCACATGGATTCACCATCTATCAAATACAAAATTCATCTCTCACCACCATACTTGGTTAGTGAGATGGATCTCCCTCTTACCTCTTGAAGAACCTCCCAAGCTCCTTGGTTTACTTCTTGAGTAAGTGATTCACCACCAAAAGCTTCTTAAACACAAAATAAAACACAAGTTTATTAGCATATTAAGCTTGAACAAGGAGAACCATGGATCAAACATGGCTTAGAACATGAAAATAAGACAAGTAGTGAAGTTTCCTTACACTTCACCTCAAAAACCTAGAGCTTGATTTTGAAGAAAGTCCTTGAAGATGAAAGATTTAGAGCTTGGACTTAACTATAAAGGTTCTTGGATTGATGTAGGGATGCAAGATATGTGGTTCGTTAAAATTATAAAGTAATGGAAGGAAAATTGGGTGCCTTGGCCGAAACTACCATGGAGAGAAATGAGAGAAAATTTTGGTAAAAACTTTAGGTTTTTGGATAAGGTAAATATGAATGAAGTGGTCTTGAAATTCCCATGGCCTTAAAATTCCTATGGCCTTAAGTCATCACAAAACTGTCCACCCCCTCTTGTACACTCAATGTGCAACAAATTTTCACTAGCCACCATTTTGAGCATTGTTAGCTATTGATTAGATCAATGGTTTACATTAATGTAGCTTCTAAGTATAGCTTCTATATTGATAAGACCAAATCTAGGCCATTGGATCTTTCTCCTTGAAATCCTAGCCATTAGATGTATCTCCAAAATGAAGGGTCAAAATCTCCTCTTCATACTTTACATCCAAGGGTTACAAATGGTCCTAGCCACTTTGTTAGACTAAATCTCCATCCTTGATTAAATCAATGGTGGATATCCAAAGGCTTCAACATTAAGCTTGCTTCCTATTGGTCCGTCATAAAGTCGCCATAACCACTAATGTTGACTAAGCAGTATAATATTTATTTTTATCTATTATTACCCTACAGACACAGTTAATTGTAGTTTTTATCGTCCGATAATTAAATACAGTACAAAATATAGTAAAAGAAAATTTTTAAAACTATTTTCAATTTCGGGTTTAGTAAGATCCTCTGTCTCCGTCTTAACAATATAGAATTTTCTGGCTCAGAAATTTTTTTCACTTTTTCGACCCTGCCTGGGCCCATATACAGTCCCTAGGCCCACAACAGCTCAAGAATAATATTAAAATATCAAAAAAACATAAAAATCTCATAATAATCCATAAATTCATAAAATTTATAAAACTTATAAAAATCAAATCAAATTAGCAAAAAGAACTAAGAATTAACCACAATAATTAAATTACTGTAGATTTTTCCTAACCCAAAAATTATTATTTTCCTAACACGGAGTAAATCACACAAAACGATCAAATATATTTACAGAATACTCAAAATAATTTTATAGTACACAGAAATCACTAAATAATATAATTCTGTTATTACTGTCAATAGTTAGAAAATTTGGGGTGTTACAACTCTTCCCCTTTAAAAGAAGTTTTGTCCTCGAAACTTGATTTCACACCCTCAAAATAAATATGAATATTGCTCTTTTATCTTATCTTCCAACTCTCATGTAGCTTCACCGCTTACATCGTTCCAAACTATTTTAACTAACGCAATTTCCTTACCTCGAAGTTGCTTTGTCCTTCGATCTTCAATCTTGATTGGAAACATTTCATAGATTAAAATTTTCTTCAGTTGTACGGCGTCTGATTCAATAACATGTGTAGGATCAGAAATATATTTTCATTGTTGTGATACGTGAAATACATTGTGAATATTTGACAGTAAAGGTGGTAATGCAATCTGATAAGCTACTGGACCTACCCAGCGAAGTACCTGATACGACCCGATAAACTTTGGAGTGAGTTTCCTTAACTTAATCACTCGTCCAACTCCAGTCATAGGTGTCACACGTAGAAACACATGGTCACCTTCTTTAAACTCAAGTGGTCTTGTCTTTTATCAGCATAACTCTTTTGTCGAGTCTGAGTTATCCTCATCTTGTCTTGAATCATCTTCACTTTCCCAATTGTCTGTTGTACAAATTCTGGCCTTACAACAACACTTTCACCATCATGATACCAACATAACAGCGTTCTGCATCGTCTCCCATACAATGCCTCATAGGATGCCATCCCTATGCTCGAATGAAAACTTTTAGTGTATGTGAACTCTATCAATGACAAAAATTCATCCCAACAACCAGTTTGTTCTAGAACACAAGCTCTCAAAAAGTCCTCTAATGACTGAATCATCCTTTCTGACTGACCATCTGTTTGTGGATGGTAAGCAGAACTCAGATGTAGCTTTGTTCCCATCGCTTCTTGCAAACTATTCCAA
Organism: Ormosia semicastrata; assembly: GCA_029884595.1. Lineage (NCBI taxonomy): Eukaryota > Viridiplantae > Streptophyta > Magnoliopsida > Fabales > Fabaceae > Ormosia > Ormosia semicastrata. Next base: position 5,679,190 of record JAQQTO010000038.1, on the reverse strand, counting down.
AACCTCGATGTAAATTGCGGATCTCGATAAAAAATAATACTGGATGGTACACCATGAAGTCTAACAATTTCATTGATGTACACTTGGGCTAACTTTTCCATTGAGTACTTAATATTAATCGGCAAAAAGTGTGCCGACTTTGTATGTCGATCAACAATTACCCAGATAGAATCATGACTTTTCCGAGTTTTTAGTAGTCCTGTTACGAAATCCATTGCTATGTCATCCCATTTCCATTCAGGAATAGGCAAAAGTTGCAACACTCCTGATGGTCTTTGGTGTTCCACCTTAACCTTCTGATAAACTAAACAGGATGATACATATTCAACGACATCCTTCTTCATTCCTTGCCACCAATATAGCTGTTTCAAGTCTTGATAGATCATTGTGGCTACTGGATGCATACTCAACTTACTCCTATGAGTTTCATCTAAAATCAATTTCCTAAGTTCTGGATCGTTTGGCACACAAACTCTTCCTTTAAACTTTAGAATTCCATCAGCACCTTCGCTAAATTCCAATACCGCTCCTTGACTCCTTGCTTCCTTTGCTTCTTGCAAATACTGGTCACTATTTTGTCCTACTCGTATTCTATCCATTAAATCATTTGAAATGGTGATCATGTTTAAACACATCTTCCCCGGTGTCAATTTCACAGACAAACGCATATCCCGAAATTCTTCTATCAGTTCCTTCTCCTTAATCATCATAACAGAAGCACTAAGTATTTTTCTACTTAAAGCATCCGCTACAACATTCGCCTTTCCGAGATGATACTGTAACTGAAAGTCATAGTCCTTCAGAAACTCTAGCCAACGCCTTTGTCTCATGTTCAATTCTTTTTGGGAGGGGGTATGGATCTTTAGGACACGCCCTGTTCAAGTTGGTGTAGTCCACACACATCCTCCACTTGCCGTTTGACTTTTTAACTAGGACAACATTCGAGAGCCATGTAGTACACGAGATCTCCCTAATGAAGTCGGCGTTTAATAGTTCTTTGACTTGCTCGTCAATAACCTGTTGCCTCTTTGGGCTAACTTTTCTTTTCTTCTGGGAGACTGGCTTCACATCCCATTTAATGGATAAACGGTGGCAGATGAAAGTAGGGTCAAGCCCAGGCATGTCAACGAATGTCCAGGCGAAAAGATCCTTATTTTTCTGCAGGAGCTTTATCAACTGGATCTTCTCCCATTCTTCAAGGTTTGCACCTATCTTGGTGATTTGATTGGGCTTATCACTAAGCTGCAGCGGGATCAATTCTCCTTCAGGCTGGGGTCTTGTATCTCGAATTTCCTAACGTGCATCCAACTCGGTCATTAGGATGTTGACTTGATCATGGGTTGGGATGGATGTGCGAGCTTTTGTTTTCCTGTCAGCCCTACTGATCTTCAAGCTTTTGTTATAACATTTGTAGGCTGCAATCTGATCACCTTTGACCGTGATCACTTTATTATTCCTGTTAAGGAATTTCATGGCCTAGTGGGCAGTAGAGACTACAGCGACAATGCCATTCAATGTACGAAGGCCTAGAATAATATTGTAAGCCGATGGACAATCCATAACCAAGAATCTCACCTTGATAGTTCTGTACATGTTATCATCTCCTAGGGTCAAGAAAGTTTCAAAATATCCCGTCAGGGTAACCTTTTCCTCGGAGAAGCCAGTAAGCTCACCTTCGTAGGGTGTTAATGTGGAGAGAGGGAACTCCAGCCTTTCAAAGGCGTCCATGAACATAATATCCACTGAACTCCCTTGGTCCACAAAGATACGGTGGACTTCGGCGTTGGATATTATTCCAGATATGACTAGTGGGTCATCATGATCTTGGATAATATCGTCGTAGTCTTTCTCGGAGAAGGAAATGGGCGGTGCATCAATGTCTTCGACACGTGGTCTTCGCGAGGAACCGGATACGCTCAAGACCGTGTTCGAAGTGCCTTCTTCCGGGAATTATTAGACAGGCTGCCACCTGCAAACCCTCTGGAGATGGTGCTGATAAGTCTGTATTTCCTGTAACCCCCGCCTTGATTATCCCAGTTTTGATCCTGCCTGTTTTTGACATCACGGCGTGGCGGGGTTCGGGATCTTCTGGGGGGACTCCGGGTTCTTTTTTGACATTAGTTTGGACTCCGCCATGGAATTCGACATCGTCTCCCATCCCTATGTCTTCCGCGGTCCTCATCACTTCGGAAACCGCTAATATACTTTTGTAGTCGTCCCTCTTTGATCAGGGACTTGATAACATCTCAGAGCTGGTAACAGTCTTCTGTCTCATGGTCGTAGCTCTTATGCCACTTGTAATGTTTCGAATGATCCTTCTGGAATTGCTTCTTCACGGGTGGTGGCCTTTTGATATCCTGGAACTCGGTTTGAAGGATCTCCTTCAAGATTATCTCTCGAAGGGTGTTCAAAGGAGTATACTCAGAATACTTTGGCCTATATCATTTACTCTTGGAGGAATCACAGGGTTGGTTGGAGTTCTGATTCTTTTTCTAGTGAACTGGTTCACCTTTTTCTAGGCTCTCTTTAGCCTTGGTAATCTCCTCCAGTTCGACGTATTTGTTTGCATGCAGGTGGAACTCATCTAAACTGGCTGGCTTCTTTTTAACAAGTGACCAGAAAAAATTTGAATTAGTCCGGAGACCGTTTTTGGCATAATGTAGGGTTATCTTGTCATCAAGGGCCTCTATACCTACACAAGCGTAACTGAACCTCTTAATGTATTCGCGCAAGGATTTGTTGCTTCCTTGGCGGATTCCAAAAATAGAATTGATCGACTTCGGCCTTTCCTTGGCAGTAGTATAGTGTTGTAAGAAGCGTTGTGTGAGGTCTTCCCATCCTGTAATTTTCGTTCGTAAAGTAACAAACCATCAGAGAGCGTCATTCTTCAAAAACAGAGGGAAAGTGCGGCACAGCAATTCCGGGGTGTACCCGTAAAGCTGCATGGAATAAGTGTAAGCATCTAAATGTTCCTGCGGATCCATGGTCCCATCGTAAGGCTCCAAGTTGCTCGGGGGTTTGAAGTTTCTTGGGACCCTGTACGCCATTAGAGTGTCCAAGAATTACTGCTGATGGCCAAGGGCTGGGTCATTATTTATAATGATCCCGGCGCCGACACACTGGGCTTCTCGATTGTTATGAACCGCAATTCGCTCTCTGTCTTCATTATCAACGCGCACAGATCTTTCTAAATTTTCTAAGCGACGATGTTGTTCTTCCAACTGACGTCATTGGTTGTCTATCAATGTAGTTTGTTGACGTAACAGTTCTCGAAGATCGTTCCTTGTCATTGTGGATTGCGCGTTGTCCTCATAATGAGATACATGATCAGCATCAATATTTGAGATTCTTAGGTGGGCGTGCACTGGGATCCTCGTTCCTTGGTTTGTGTTATTCTCTCCACCAGTAGGAGGAAATACAAGCCTATCCCGAACAGAGGCCCTTCGCGAGGGGGCGGGGCTTTCAGCCGATGCCAAGGTTTTGTGCCCCTCGTTGAGAGTCTCTACCCGAACAGCCTGTTTCTAGCGGTGAAAGTTTCTGGTGGTGAAACAGAAGGAGGGTTGCGCTGAGCCGCTGGGCCTTGACCTTGGGCAGGGGCAGGGGCAGCGTGCGCAATACTTCCTCTCCTTTGGTTTTGTCTTGTGCTCACCATAGTTGATGTGGGAATGAAAGTTTATCGGGATTCCCACAGACAGTGTCAATGTTCTGAAGTAGATTCAGATGGTACCTGAGAAAGGCACGTAAGTGGTGGTTTCCTCCTTGCATAGCCGTTACCAAGTGTGTTGAACCGGAAAGGGGTGGTACCTGCAAAAAGACTCCAACGCTCAAGTTAGGCTGTGCACCAATAGGGTTTTTTGTTATATCATAAAAGATACCTCATTAGGTTAATTTAGCCTGAAATTTATGGAGCGTGATTGGAATCGTGATATTAAGTGCAGATATTCAAGATTACAGACGTTACGGTTATCTATTATTAGGGGCAGTTAAAGAGCCTATAATCTCGTAAGATCTCAATTAGTAGTTATGAGAATCTGTGCTGATTCAGTGATCCTCGTCATATGCCCCAATGCCGCAGTCCGAGGTCTTATAGACTTTTCTGGGGTGTTAATAGCGGAGTCCGATGGAGCGTGTGCTGGGTTGATTCTTCTGAATAGGATCTCGGACCACGGTCCAGAACACGTTATATTTTCTTTTTTTTTTTTGGTAGCGAACAATCACAACACATTAATGATAACTTTCATAACAAGAGCTAAATAATTTTTTCCATCGATCCAAAATTTTACAGCTAGGAATCCATGTTTAACATATTGAACAACATAGAAAAGGGAAATCAAATTAAGGGCAATTATATTCAAGAAGGGGAAAAAGGCACTTTGTATGTTACGTGGGGTTAGAGATTGAAGCTTGAACAAATCAAATTGGAGACTCTATTCTATGGGACAGGGTAGGACTTGTTATGACACATGCACTTGTAAGCCATTGGACATGTCTCAGCCTCTTCAATGGATGCACAAACGAAGCTCACCATCATCATCACTAACCTGCATGGTGAGTATGACCCACAGGCATGAGAGCAATCCGACAATCTGGACCCTGCTACATGCAATGTGTCCGGCCCCCTTATACATTTTGTTGTGGGTCTTCCTTCCCAGTAGAAGAAGCTTTCTTTTCCCACTTTGCTCCCATCTTTTGTATTAGCCAATTTAACATCTGAATGCCTATGACCTACTTAATAATATGAAAACCAGAGTCAAATTTAACACAAAAATTAGTATAATTAGGCTAAATGTTTAACATGCACCCACTTATGGTGGGGGCATGCCATACGCTAAGTGCTAACCCCGTTGATTTGGTATAAAATTAAATCAACAGTTAATATTGATAACTTGAAACTTGAAATACATGTCATATTTTATTTATTTATTTATTTGTCATAAATAATTATACATATAATAAATTTAATAAATTTTAATTTATAATATTTACACACATATCTAGACTCATATAAAAAAACTTAGATAACTCCTTTTATTTTGTTTTTTTGTTTTTTTATTATAGATAGTTATGCGTAAAGAAAACTCTACAGATTTTAATTAATAATATTTATGCACATTTTTTTGCTATAAATAATTAATTGTGCATATAAGAAATTTTACAAAATTCAAATGATAATATTTACACTCACATTTAGGCTCACAAACAAGAATTTTGAGTTTAAAAAGTAAAAAAAAAAAGATATAGTGGGTAAAACTTACTTGGTGCATGTATACACCCACCTACAATAAACGTCTCCTGCAGGATCCCTCTGGCTGTTGTTGTTCTAATGAAAAAATTAAGGTGAGGGAGGAAGAATTTAAAAACCAAGAGTTCAAAGTGCTTAATTTATGTCAGTACTGACTAAGCCTTATCTCACCAGCACCCTCAGTTCTCACTTGGATTTGTTTGCTACATTTTTTTTTGTTACATATTGTTTGTTACATTTTAGTAATGCTATAAAGTTCAGCTGTTAAATTTGGTACAGAGGCTCTGATTTAAGTGTCATTAATATAGAAGAATACTATTTACACACACTTTTATATACATCTATTTCATATTTATTTATATGACAATTAAAATATAAATGTACTAAAAGTAATGTGAATTTTGTTATAATAAAATAATAAAAATTATAAAAATATAAAATGATGTGAGTAAAAATGTATATATGTGAGATTACTCGTTAATATATAGCTTCTCTTCCGAGGTAATATATGGCATCGCTTAATGAGACTTACCATAGCAGCCTTCTGTTTGTCTCGTGGTTACCTCGAGTCATTTGGTTTGTTATTTAACTTATTTTGTTGTCTCAAATCATATAAATGTAACATCATTTAAAGTTTTTCTTGTTTTTCTCCATCAAACATGGATAGAACAATTTATGAAATTATGCAAAATATAAAATCACACAAATAAACAAATTATTATAAAAATTTAAATCACAAAAATGATTTTGAAGATAATATCGGGAGTGTAGTGCTCTTTGTCTCTAGGCTGTGGGTGTTGATCAATGGAAGTATTCATGTAAGAATGGTGATGTTTTCAATGCACCTAAATAATAAATATAGAGTATCAATGCACACACAAAAATATTAACAATAGTCAATTTTTTCAATTTTTATATATTTTATATTTTAGTGTTGATGCAAATTTTATTACATTTTAGTTTTTTTTATATTTTATTTTAGTTTATTACATTTTAATCATTCTTTTTTTTTTCTCAAATCCTTTCATCTCAGTCACCTAATCCACCTAAACCACCACGGACCACCACGCCAGCCGCATGTCACCATCGTTGCCAACCACTGCGTTGAGTTGTCGCTCCACCATCGTTGTTATGCCCAAATAGCTTGAGCCCAACCACCACGGACCTCCATCTCCACTCTTAACAACCACCCAAACACCTCTGCTCTAGCCATTCATATCCGTGTCGTCAACCCAGCAGCCACCACCATTTCGCGCCGCACACCACCGTTCCAACTCGCAGCACTGTGCCATAGGCCAGACTTGGAAACATCAGATTCGGTCAGCCGCAGCTCACCTATGCCAGATCCAACAACCTTGAAACCGTCGAACCCGTACCGGAAGAACCCGCGTCGCACAACCACAACCAAATCCAACAACCTCGAAACCGTCGAGTCGCGTCGCATAACCGCGACCAGAGATATGCCCAGTAGTCGCTTGACCCGTACGCGAACAGCCTCGTCACGCCGCACCACTCCACCAGCCATTCCGCCGTCCCACTCAAACCGCGACCTCCAAGCCTAGATCTAAACCAAACTCGTATTTTCGCAATAGTCCATATCCCACACCAGCGCACCCCTCTCCATCCGCGCACCAGAGTGCTATGCCTGGTCGCGCCGTCAGCTCCGACCGCCCCTCTCCGACCTAGATCCGCCCCAAACTGTCGAACCCAACTAAACTCAACAAGAGCTTGTGTCAAGGAGTAGTTTGCAATTATCCATTTTCATCAAGTTACCTCTTCAATAGATAACCATTCTTTAATCTCAATCATTCATATTATTTTCTACACATTTAATAGGAAAAATATTTGGAGCATCAATGTTAAGAATATACTAAAAGCCTCGTGTAAGAATAGCCAAGCCCAAAGAGGCTAATTATAAATTGCAATGATAGAGGTGGAGCGGCCACGTAGGCCATGCTCTCGTTCCTTTCACCTCCTTTATTTTTAATCTATAAAACTCTACAGCAACATGTGGTTCATGGAAACTCCCTATTTTATCCCTGAGCTTGTTAAATACTTAAATCCTAAATTCCTAATTACTTAAACTACCAATAGAAACCCACTACAGAATGGTTATGTTTAATTAATTTCTTCTATATTATCTTCAGTATCATTTTAAACAGACGAGATTTACATTGTCCGAATTCAATAAAATAATACAATTTATATAAATAACCGAGATTATATTAGCTAGGTTTAATTAAAAAAAACTTAAATAACAAGTTATACAATTGTTATTTGTCCAAGTTGTCTACATTGCATGCGACTTAGAAATAGTTTTATGTGTTGTAGATATTAATGGGAGACAACGCAGAAAGTCACGATCAAAGAATAGCCCGAGGCGTGTGAGAAGACACTGTCCTCAAGGATTTTATCGCACGGGTGTGCGAATCCCCCAGGATTCAACAGGCTCGTCCCGGCAGAGTCCGAGGTAGCAGAACAGCAGAGAAAATTAAATAAATCTAGTTAACCCAGGAAGAGAGTGTTATTATTTTCAGAAGAGGTAGAGAAGTCGTACGTTTTTTTCTATATAAAACTTCAGTCAGAAAAAGTATTTAAAGAAGGCAAGAAAGAGCTGTTGGAAAACAGAAAGTAACGTTAGAAAATATGACTGTTGGAATAATAACGTTAGAAACAGATTTGGTTGTTAAAAACTAATTGAAACGTTAGGAAATAAATGTAACGTTAAAATAGATTTGTCTGTTGAAACAAATTAAAACGTTGTAACAAATCTGCCCGTTTACCAAGTCAGTTTTGACTTCTTCAAAAACATCATTTTTCCGGTAAGCTCAAAAAAATAATTAAATATTTCACAAAAGATTCGGGCCTCTTGATATCACGCGCAGGGGGGGCAAATCGATGATTTGCACTAGCCATGAGCCTCCAAATTATTTTTTCTTGCGCGCATGAGCCCACCACCTCATTTGTTTCTTATAAAGCCCAAAACACATATTGATATATAAACTCTTTAAAACTTTGAAGGTTGAGCAATGTGGGACATAGACTTTTGAAATATCAAAGCTAAAACAACAACAATCCCCCACATATTTCAAAAGTTTAAAGAAAATTTAAGAAAGTTTTAAAACAATATTTTTCCTGGGTTAACACCATGGTGTAAATGTATCGAATCTTTCGTGTCTTTTGACTATGAACCAGACCTAGACGGATGAGACATAACATACAAGTGAGTTGGTGAAGTAAACTTCTATGAACCAAAAACACTTTGTGTATATTAGAGGTCTATCACGGTCACTACACCCCCACAATTCTCGTTTGTCGCTGTGTTGCGCTAATAGGCCATATGCGCGCGCCATCAGTAATTCATGAGTGCTCTAGAGATATGCCATAATCTCATACAAGCGGCCCCACTTGACACTCATATAGGTGATTTCATCAAGTGTATGCTGCAAATCATACACCACCCATAAGGGATATGAAAATCATTAAAAGCTTTAAAGCTTATCCTCTCAATAATGCAGTCTAGCACATCTCACACCATAGGAAGGGACAAAGTGATTAGTGCTAGCAGAACTAAAAAGTGACTTGTTTTTACCCATATGAACCTTCTTCATGGGATCTCCAATCACAAAGGTTGGGTTACCATCACTATTAATTTCAAATTGGCTTAAGTCCCATTCCCCTCGATGTTTCATATATTGGTTTCCTCCCAAGAGGCTTTGTCAGAGGATCGGTCAAGTTCACTTCTGACTTCACATAATCAATTGATATTGTTCCATCTTTTAGCAGCTGCTTTACCACATTATGCCTCAATTGTATATGTCTGTTTTTACCATTGAAGGTCTTATTCTTTGCAATGGCTATTGCCGCTTGACAATCACAATGAATCATTGACACTGATGATGTTGGTTTTATTCCTAAAGGAATATTTGCTAAGAAGTTTTTAACCACTCACCCTCAACCACCAACTCTAGAGCTACAAACTCGACTCCATAGTGGATCTTGCAATTATAGTTTCTTTGGGTGATCTCCAAGTAACTCGCTCCACCACCCAAGTGTGAATACATAACCACTAGTAGATTTTGTCTCATCTGAATCTGAGATCCAGTTAGCATCACTATATCCTTCTAATACAGCGGGAAATCCACTATACACTATACCATAGTTCATGGTACCTCTCAAATATCTCATGAGTCTAACAAGTGCAGCCCAGTGATCCTTATTTGGACTTTGAGTATATCGACTCAATCTCCCCACAGCATATGCTATGTCTGGTCTCGAAAAATTCATTAAATGTAATAAACTTCCAATAATTTGGGCATACTCAGATTGAGCAACAGAATCACCTCTATTCTTTTTTAATTGAGAGTTAGAATCATAAGGGGTACTCACTGGTTTCGAGTCATAATGACCAAACTTTCTAAGAAGTTTCTCTACATAATGTTCTTGGGATAGTGTTATACTATCACCCTTCCTTATGATCTTGACTCCTAGTATTACACTTGCTTCACCCATGTCTTTCATATCAAACTTCGATGTAAGGAAAGATTTTGTTCTTATCACAATATCATTACAAGTACCAAAAATAAGCATGTCATCCACATATAAACATATGATTACACATTCACCATTCATTAATTTAGTGTAAACACATTTATCAACTTCAATAGAAGTAAAACCTTCATCAATCAAAATTTGATTAAATTTTTCATGCCATTGTTTTGGTGCTTGTTTCAAACCATATAAGGATTTGAGAAGTTTACAAACTTTATTTTCTTGACCACGAATTACACATCCTTCAGGTTGTGTCATATAAATTTCTTCTTCTAAATCACCATTTAAGAAAGCAGTTTTAACATCCATTTGGTGAATAACAAGTTTGTAAATTGAAGCCAAGGCTATCAAAATCCGAATTGAAGAAATTCTAGTCACAGAGCAAAGGTATCAAAATAATTAATATTTTGTTTTTGAGTAAAACCTTTTGCTATTAATCTAGCTTTGTATTTTTCAATCGAACCATCGATTATATTTTCTTTTAAAAATCCATTTGCAACCAATAGGTTTTGTTCCAGGAGGTAAGTCAACTAAAGTCCAAGTGTTGCATTTTGAAATAGAATCAATTTCGGTTTTAATAGCTTTTTTCCAAAATTGAGCATCGAAAGATAAAATAGCTTCAAAAAATGACAAAGGATCATTTTCAACAAGATAAGTATAAAAATCATTTCCAAAAGATGATACTTTTCTTTGTCTTTTACTCCTTCTCAAATTCTCATATGAGTTTTCAAATAATTTCTGAAAAAATATTTTCTAAAGAAATATTTTCTAAAGATTGTTTATTTCAGATTTCAAAGGAAATATATGTTCTAAAAATTCAGCATTTTTAGTTTTCATTATTGTATTATGATCAAGCACATCGCTCGCAAAACAAGGAACCTATAAGCAAAGACTACGCTCAAGATAACCAATAAACATACAATCGAAGTTTTGGTTCCTATTTTTCTTTTCTTAGGATCAGAAGCATAACCTTAGCTAGACACCCCACACTTTTAAATATTTTAAATTAGGCATATAACCTTTTCATAATTCATAGGGTGTTTTACTAGTTTTCTTATGAGGTATCCTATTTTGTAAAAAATATGCAGTTAATAAGGCTTCTCCCCAAAGATTATCTAAAGGTCTTTGAGGAACTAACTAGCATAGCATTCATCATTTCTTTTAATGTTCTATTTTTTCTTTCAAATACACCATTAGATTCAGAGTGAATAAGGGGAGTTACTTAATGTATTATTCCTTCTTTTTCACAAAATTCATTAAATAAGATATATTCACCACCCCTATCGGATCTAACCCTTTTAATTTTTCTATTTAATTGATTTTCTACTTCTCCTTTATAGAAACAAACATTTCAAAAGCTTCATCTTTATTTCTAATTAAATAAACCTTAGTGTATCTAGAAAAAATCATCTATAAAGGTCACATAATATTTTTTACCACCTCTAGTCATTGTATTTTTTAAATCTCCTAGATCGGTATGAATTAAACTAAGTAATTCAGATTCACGTTGATGTACAGAAAGACAAGATTTTTTAGTTAACTTAGATTCAATACAAATATCACATTTATTTAAGCATACATCACTATTTGCAGAAATTAAACCAAGACATCGCATTTTCTTAATATAAGAAATATTAACATGTCCTAATCTAGCATGCCACATATCAACGGAATCAATCAAGTAAGCAGAAGAAGATGCAATTTTATTAATAATTTCAGAAATACTAAGTACAAAATGTCCTTGATCACTATATCCCTTTCCCACAAAGACATTATTTTTTGTCATTACTATCTTGTCAGATTCGAATGACACTTTAATCCCAGCTTTTCCCAATAGTGATACAGAAATCAAATCGGCCCTAATATTAGGCACATGGAGTACATCATTCAAAGCCAAGGTCTTCCCAGATGTGAGCTTTAGAAGAACTTTCCCTTTTCCCGAAACTGCAGCAGTTCGAGAATCTCCAAGGTACACAAGTTCTTCATCATCCCCTACAGAAGTGTAAGAGGTAAAAGCATCTTTGTTCACACAAATATGCCTGGTAGCACCAGAGTCTACCACCCATTTGTTCACACTGGTCACAATGTTAACTTGAGAAACGACCGCAGCCACAATATCATCTCCTTCCACCAAATTTGCCTTTGGCTTGGGAGGATTATCGTTTCTCATTCTATGCCTGCATTGAGGAGCATGATGACCTGGCTTTCCACAAACATAGCAAGCACATTTTCTTTTGAAAGTGGGATTAGTAACTCTAGGAAAGTGATCAGAAGACCTTTTGTTATTGTCATAGCTTTTTTTCGGTGATTTATTTTGAACCAGATTTGCTCGAGAAGCCAAAGCCTTCGCCCTTGCAGCCTGATACTCTCTTCGGTTAGTGTCTTCAATGATAATGTGCGTGATCAGATCTGAGGGTGACAGTTGTTTGTGCTTGTGCTTCAGCTGTTGCTTGTAGTCCTTCCATGATGGAGGCAGACTTCTCGATGAAAGTCCAAAGAACAAATTCGTCCAGAGGGTGATGTTTTCGGCCTTGAGATCCTCCAATAGCTTATGGTATTCATTGATTTGAACTTTGATATCTTTGTCCTCGGTCATCTCCCAGCCGTAGTAGTTGCCAATGACAAATTTCTGCTTCCCGACATCTTCAAGAGAAGATACTTTATGGTCATGAAGTCCCATATCTCCTTCGCATCCTTGTAAGAACAATACACATCGAATGATCGTTAGAAAGTGTGCTAATAACTGTGTGACGGCATACCTTGTTTGCATGTGTCCAATCCTGAATCAATTTTGGATTGGCTGTTGATGGCGGTCTGGGTTCGGTAAGTGCGGAAGCGACTCCGTGCATGTCGAGGATGGTGTGAACACGTTCCTGCCACCTTTTGAAGTTTTGGCCACCGAAGAGCTCTATTTTCGAGATATCTGGAAATGGCTTTGCATAGGTGACTGGAGTTGGAGGCGGCGAAAGGACAGCGTCACGGTTGTTGGGAGCGAGAGCGGAAGCAATAGCCTGATTGTCAGCATTGTTGTCAGCCATAGTATAAAATCCTTGAGATTGTTGTAGATATTAATGGGAGACAACCCAGAAAGTCACGATCAAAGAATAGCCCGAGGCGTGTGAGAAGACACTGTCCTCAAGGATTTTATCGCACGGTGTGTGCGAATCCCGAGGATTCAACAGGCTCGTCCGTACAGAGTCCGAGGTAGCAGAACAGCAGAGAAAATTAAATAAATCTAGTTAACCCAGGAAGAGAGTGTTATTATTTTCAGAAGAGGTAGAGAAGCCATACGTTTTTTTTCTATATAAAACTTCAGTCAAAAAAAGTATTTAAAGAAGACAAGAAAGAGCTGTTGAAAAACAGAAAGTAACGTTAGAAAATATGACTGTTGGAATAATAACGTTAGAAACAGATTTGGTTGTTAAAAACTAATTGGAACGTTAGGAAATAAATGTAACGTTAAAATAGATTTTTCTGTTGAAACAAATTAAAATGTTGTAACAAATCTGCCCGTTTACCAAGTCAATTTTGACTTCTTCAAAAACATCATTTTTCCGGTAAGCTCAAAAAAATAATTAAATATTTCACAAAAGATTCGGGCCTCTTGATATCACGCGCAGGGGGGGCAAATCGATGATTTGCACTAGCCATGAGCCTCCAGCCCATTTTTGTGCGCGCGAGCCCACCACCTCATTTGTTTCTTACAAAGCTCAAAACACATATTGATATATAAACTCTTTAAAACTTTGAAGGTTGAGCAATGTGGGACATAGACTTTTGAAATATCAAAGCTAAAACAACAACATTATGCACGTTGCTAACTAATTAATAACTATAGTCTTGTCTATATATATACTCCCTATTTTATCCGTGAGCTTGTGAAATACTTAAATCCTAAATTCCTAATTACTTAAACTACCAATAGAAACCCACTACAGAATGGTTATGTTTAATTAATTTCTTCTATATTATCTTCAGTATCATTTTAAACAGACGCGATTTACATTGTCCGAATTCAATAAAATAATACAATTTATATAAATAACCGAGATTATATTAGCTCGGTTTAATTAAAAAAACTTAAATAACAAGTTATACAATTGTTATTTGTCCAAGTTGTCTACATTGCATGCGACTTAGAAATAGTTTTATGCACGTTGCTAACTAATTAATAACTATAGTCTTGTCTATATATATATATATATATAGGGGATCAGCTTATACACAATAAGTTTTTTATTTTACACTCACTTTTAACTATTGATCCTATGTCATCTAATAATCTAAAACATTTCACTAAAGTGCTTCACTTGACTTTTTTGTTTCTAGTTTCTCTCCCCCCCACGTCACCCAAATTCTCTTCACTAAAGTTATTTCCTCTCTTCACCCACCCCACCCCCTCAAACGTGAACACTGACTTATTTTTTCATTTTCTCCACCATCTTCTCTCTTCACAAAAGTCTTTTTCATTTTCTAGTTTCACTAAAGTTTTCTCTCACTGTCTCTAGCCTTGTTATGCTATGCAATATGATTGTTTTCTTGGCCTCATTGATGTTCAGCACAAAGATTCTTAAGGGAGTCCATAAGGATGATTTGCACTGGGATTGGAAAGCTATTTTGTATTAATTGTTTTGTTTGGGGTTGCTTTGTTTCTGTTTGATGGTTGGTTTTCTTTTTATTTATTTTTATTTACTTAAGGAGGATTCATTGTTCTCTCTCTTTCTTGTATTCATTCTATTCTTCTTATTAAAGATTTTATGCCAAAAAAAGGAAAAGTAATTGAAAAGAGAAAGTGGATTTGTGCGAAATCAAGAAATAAAACAGATATTGAGCTATTATATTCAAATAAAGATCAGATGAGAGAAAATAATGTAAAATGGCTTGGGATCGTTAATGTATCAGAACGAGAGAAAATCATGTAAAATGCTTATCTTTCTGAAGCACTAACACTTGATTAGATTACCTGTGTCCTTATCTGAATTGTATCAAACTAGTAGGAAACCCGTGCAACGCACGGGTGGTTGTCATTTTCGTTGCACGGGTGGTTGTCATTTTCATTGGATCTGATTGTTTTTGTAATGAACACAATAAAATTCAAACGTTGTGTAACACAAAAATTTGATTTTAACTTTATCTCATAAACCTCAAAAACTTATGATTTGGGAAAAAAAAGATATGAAACTGAGAAACACAAATAAAAAGTAGTGTACTGTTAAAAGTAGTATCATATTGACTAAGTAAGCTAAAACATAAATGAAGAATCATTGGACAAAAATAAGTAGTGTATGTACAAAACACTCTTTCAATGAACCAATATATATGACATAATTGTACAAAACCTATAACATATATAGGAGAGAGAAAACTTAAGAAGTGTAGTGTAAAATTTTGAAAAGCTTGTTTGTTTGACCGATGCATGGTTTAGTTATAATGAATCAAAGGTAAGATAGCATATCCAACGTCAAGTCCAATAGAGCAGCAGATCTTAAATACCAACTATGTACAGAAGATACATGTAATCCATGTTTGAAAACCAACATCAAACATGAAGACAATAGTGAACAAACACCATAAACTGGAGGTGGAAAGTCATGTTCAAATTTCTTCATGATAACTGTTAAATTCCTATATCCAAATTCGTTATCATAGAGAAAAGTGGCCTTACCTGACTTTGAACATCTTATAAAAGTAAATAACAAAGTTAATTAGATCTTACATGAATAATTGGAATATTGGATAGTATTTTTGAAGAACCAAATATATAATAATTCTAGGCAATAAGAATCTTCTTCAATATAACTTCTCAATAATGGAGAAAATTGCATATAAAAATTGACAACCTACTTAGCCGTACATTTCTGACAGAACAGTACATTTCTGACAGAACAGTACATTTCCAACATAACAGTACATTTCACGACATAACAGTCCAATTCCTATTGAGTTCTGATGCCCCCCAAAGTTTTGGCTTTCGACAGCTTCTAGAGATAGACAAAATTTTATAACAGATAACTCAATTTTCAACAAAAGATTCAAAGTGATTTCTGTGAATTAAGAAGTAAAGTCAAGGCCCTTAGTACCAAAATACAATCTCTGGAGCCTGGCTACCAATCCCCTCTAGTCGACAGAGAATCACTATAAACTTCTTGTGAAGCTCTAAGGAAGACGCAACCTTGAAATATATGTAGTATCTGTCGGTTTAGCCTACCCGACAAACATTTGTGTTTTCTGTTGACTTAAGATTATCTCGACAATATAACTTGTAATTGCCAAGTATCTTGACGGAACAAAGAAATTTTCCTTATTTATTCCCTGCCAATCTTTACTTCACACATTGTCGGTTTATATGTCTTTCAATATTTACCGTTTGTAGATTTAATCCTTAAACCAGATTTAATCTCAACAACTGCATCAGCATTTTCAGAAAACACTTGAATAAATTTAAATGGTGTTTTATTCTATCAGGCTTTAAAAGCCGACGACTATCCGCAAACAAAAAAAATTTAGTCAGCTTTTGTAGCATCAAACAAATATATTTTTCTATTAACATAATTCATTTTCCCCTTATGTCTTCTGGGCTATAGAGCCTGACAAACATAAGGAGGACCAGTTTTCAACTCAGCAAGGTTTACCTGAAATTCGTCACTACTTGTAACTTATTCGTCGGATTCTTCTAATCCGACAGGGTTGATTTTCTTTCTTTTAAGAAATTCCTTTGCCTTTGTAAATTTTCAGTCTTAAATTGCTCAATTTATCCTGTCTTTGCCCCATTATATGGGGACGTGTGCATAATGTAGAAAGTAAAATAAGAATAAGAATAAGGTTAGCAATGTAGTTAATAACACTGTTCTTTATTCGACAGCAGAAATATTTATTCGACAGAAGTGATCTTTATTCGACAAATATGATCTTCATTCGACAGAACTTGGCTCTTAGCCATTCTTGTCAAATAATGTTCTCCTGTCAGCATTGGTTCTATCAAATTGTAACTTGGCCATTTTCATCACAAGTCCCATTATGTCTGAGATCTTCCATCAATCTCTGTCATGTCATGTTTTGTCGAAAGGTAACCTCACATTTATACACATGAGGCATTTTCTCTGTCGAATCCAAAATTAAGATTTATTACCTAACAGATGCCCCCCAAAGTTTTGGCTTTCGATAGCTTCTGGAGATAGACAAAATTTTATAACAGATAACTCAATTTTCAACAAAAGATTCAAAGTGATTTCTGTGAACTAAGAAGTAAAGTCAAGGCCCTTAATACCAAAATACAATCTCTGGAGCCTGGCTACCAGCCCACTCTAGCTGACAGAGAATCACTATAAACTTCTTGTGAAGCTCTAAGGAAGACGCAACCTTGAAATATATGTAGTATCTGTCGGTTTAGACTACCCGACAAACATTTGTGTTTTCTGTTGACTTAAGATTATCTCGACAATATAACTTGTAATTGCCAAGTATCTTGACGGAACAAAGAAATTTTCCTTATTTATTCCCTGCCAATCTTTACTTCACACATTGTCGGTTTATATGGCTTTCAATATTTACCGTTTGTAGATTTAATCCTTAAACCAGATTTAATCTCGACAACTGCATCAGCATTTCCAGAAAACACTTGAATAAATTTAAATGGTCTTTAATTCCATCAGGCTTTAAAAGCCGATGACTATCCGCAAACATCAAAAATTTAGTCAGCTTTTGTAACATCAAACAAATATATTTTTCTATTAACATAATTCATTTTCTCCTTATGTCTTCTAGGCTATAGAGCCTGACAAACAATCATAAGGAGGACCATTTTTTAACTCAGCAAGGTTTACCTGAAATTCGTCACGACTTGTAACTTATTCGTCGGATTATTCTAATCCGACAGGGTTGATTTTTTCTCTTTTAAGAAATTCCTTTGCCTTTGCAAATTTTCAGTCTTAAATTGCTCAATTGATCCTACCTTTGCCCCATTATATGGGGACGTGTGCATAATGTAGAAAGTAAAATAAGAATAAGAATAAGGTTAGCAATGTAGTTAATAACACTGTTCTTTATTCGACAGCACTGATATTTATTCGACAGAAGTGATCTTTATTCGATAAATATGATCTTCATTCGACAGAACTTGGCTCTTAGCCATTCTTGTCAAATAATGTTCTCCTGTCAGCATTGGTCCTGTCAAATTGTAACTTGGCCATTTTCATCACAAGTCTCATTATGTCTAACATCTTTCATCATTCTCTGTCATGTCGTGTTTTGTCGAAAGGTAACCTCACATTTATACACATGAGGCATTTTCTTTGTCGAATCCAAAATTAAGATTTATCACTTAACAGATGCCCCCAAAGTTTTGGCTTTCGACAGCTTCTGGAGATAGACAAAATTTTATAACAGATAACTCAATTTTCAACAAAAGATTCAAAGTGATTTCAGTGAACTAAGAAGTAAAGTCAAGGCCCTTAGTACCAAAATACAATCTCTGAGCCTGGCTACCAAATTTCACTAGGCGACAGACAGAGAATCACTATAAACTTCTTGTGAAGCTCTAAGGAAGACGCAACCTTGAAATATATGTAGTATCTGTCGGTTTAGACTACCCGATAAACATTTGTGTTTTCTGTTGACTTAAGATTATCTCGACAATATAACTTGTTATTGCCAAGTATCTTGACGGAACAAAGAAATTTTCCTTATTTATTCCCTGCCAATCTTTACTTCACACATTGTCGGTTTATATGGCTTTCAATATTTTCCGTTTATAGATTTAATCCTTAAACCAGATTTAATCTCGACAACTGCATCAGCATTTCCAGAAAACACTTGAATAAATTTAAATGGTCTTTAATTCCATCAGGCTTTAAAAGCCGATGACTATCCGCAAACATAAAAAATTTGGTCGACTTTTATAACATTAAACAAATATTTTTTTTTATTAACATAATTTATTTTCTCCTTATGTCTTCTGGGCTATAGAGCCTGACAAACATAAGGAGGACCAGTTTTCAACTCAGCAAGGTTTACCTGAAATTCGTCAAGACTTGTAACTTATTCGTTGGATTCTTCTAATCCGACAGGATTGATTTTCTCTCTTTTAAGAAATTCCTTTGCCTTTGAAAATTTTTTAGTTTTAAATTGCTCAATTGATCCTGCCTTTGCCACATTATATGGGGACGTGTGCATAATGTAGAAAGTAAAATAAGAATAAGAATAAGGTTAGCAATGTAGTCAATAACACTGTTCTTAATTCGACAGCACTGATATTTATTCGACAGAAGTGATCTTTATTCGACAAATATGATCTTCATTCGACAGAACTTGGCTCTTAGCCATTCTTGTCAAATAATGTTCTCCTGTCAGCATTGGTCCTGTCAAATTGTAACTTGGCCATTTTCATCACAAGTCCCATTATGTCTGAGATCTTCCATCAATCTCTGTCATGCCATGTTTTGTTGAAAGGTAACCTCACATTTATACACATGAGGTATTTTATTTGTCGAATCCAAAATTAAAATTTATCACCTAACAAATGCCCCCCAAAGTTTTGGCTTTCGACAGCTTCTGGAGATAAACAAAATTTTATAATAGATAACTCAATTTTCAACAAAAGATTCAAAGTGATTTCTGTGAACTAAGAAGTAAAGTCAATGCCCTTAGTACCAAAATACAATCTCTGGAGCTTGGCTACCAGCCCGCTTTAGCTGACAGAGAATCACTATAAACTTCTTGTGAAGCTCTAAGGAAGACGCAACCTTGAAATATATGTAGTATCTATCGGTTTAGCCTACCCGACAAACATTTGTGTTTTATGTTGACTTAAGTTTATCTCGATAATATAACTTGTAATTGTCAAGTATCTTGAAGGAACCAAGAAATTTTCCTTATTTATTCCCTGTCAATCTTTACTTCACACATTGTCGGTTTATATGACTTTCAATATTTGCCGTTTGTAGATTTAATCCTTAAACCAGATTTAATTTGGACAACTGCATCAGCATTTCCAAAAAACACTTGAATAAATTTAAATGGTCTTTAATTCCATCAGGCTTTAAAAGCCTACGACCATCCGACAAACATCAATAATTTGGTCAGCTTTTGTAACATCAAACAAATATATATTTTTTGTTAACATAATTCATTTTCTCCTTATTTCTTCTAGGCTATAGAGCCTGACAAACATAAGGGGGACCATTTTTCAACTCAGCAAGGTTTACCTGAAATTCGTCAGGACTTGTAACTTACTCGTCGGATTCTTCTAATCCGACAGGGTTGATTTTCTCTCTTTTAAGAAATTCCTTTGCCTTTGCAAATTTTCAGTCTTAAATTGCTCAATTTATCTTGCCTTTGCCCCATTATATGGGGACGTGTGCATAATGTTGAAAGTAAAATAAGAATAAGAATAAGGTTAGCAATGTAGTTCCTAACACTGTTCTTTATTCGATAACACTGATCTTTATTCGACAAAAATGATCTTTATTTGACAAATATGATCTTCATTCGACAGAACTTGGCTCTTAGCCATTCTTGTCAAATAATGTTCTCCTGTCAGCATTGGTCCTGTCAAATTGTAACTTGGCCATTTTCATCATAAGTCCCATTATGTCTGACATCTTTCATCATTCTCTGTCATGTCGTGTTTTGTCGAAAGGTAACCTCACATTTATACACATGAGGCATTTTTTCTATCGAATCCAAAATTAAGATTTATAACCTAATAGATGCCACCCAAAGTTTTGGCTTTCGACAGCTTCTGGAGATAGACAAAATTTTATAACAGATAACTCAATTTTCAACAAAAGATTCAAAGTGATTTCAGTGAACTAAGAAGTAAAGTCAAGGCCCTTAGTACCAAAATACAATCTCTGGAGCCTGGCTACCAGCCCACTCTAGCTGACAGAGAATCACTATAAACTTCTTGTGAAGCTCTAAGGAAGACGCAACCTTGAAATATATGTAGTATCTGTCGGTTTAGACTACCCGACAAACATTTGTATTTTCTGTTGACTTAAGATTATCTCAACAATATAACTTATAATTGCCAAGTATCTTGACGGAACAAAGAAATTTTCCTTATTTATTTCCTGCCAATCTTTACTTCACACATTATCGGTTTATATGCTTTCAATATTTACCATTAGTAGATTTAATCCTTAAACCAGATTTAATCTCGACAACTGCATCAGCATTTCCAGAAAACACTTGAATAAATTTAAATGGCCTTTAATTCCATCAGGCTTTAAAAGCCGACGACTATCCGATAAACATCAAAAATTTGGTCGGCTTTTGTAACATCAAACAAATATATTTTTCTATTAGCATAATTCATTTTCTCCTTATGTCTTCTAGGCTATAGAGTCTAACAAACATAAGGAGGACCAGTTTTCAACTCAGCAAGGTTTACCTGAAATTCGTCACGACTTGTAACTTGTTCATCAGATTCTTCTAATCCGACAGGGTTGATTTTCTCTCTTTTAAGAAATTCCTTTGCCTTTACAAATTTTCAGTCTTAAATTGTTCAATTGATCCTGCCTTTGCCCCATTATATGGGGATGTGTGTATAATGTAGAAAGTAAAATAAGAATAGGAATAAGGTTAGTAATGTAGTTAATAACACTGTTCTTTATTCGACAGCACTGATATTTATTCGACAAAAGTGATCTTTATTCGACAAATATGATCTTCATTCGAAAGAACTCGGCTCTTAGCCATTCTTGTCAAATAATGTTCTCCTATCAGCATTGGTCCTGTCAAATTGTAACTTGCCCATTTTCATCACAAGTCCCATTATGTCTGACATCTTTCATCATTCTCTGTCATGTCATGTTTTGTCGAAAGGTAACCTCACATTTATACACATGAGGCATTTTCTCTGTCGAATCCAAAATTAAGATTTATCACCTAACAGATGCCCCCAAGTTTTGGCTTTCGACAGCTTCTGGAGATAGACAAAATTTTATAATAGATAACTCAATTTTCAACAAAAGATTCAAAGTGATTTCTGTGAACTAAAAAGTAAAGTCAAGGCCCTTAGTACTAAAATACAATCTCTGGAGCCTGGCTACCAACCCACTCTAACTGACAGAGAATCACTATAAACTTCTTGTGAAGCTCTAAGGAAGACCCAACCTTGAAATATATGTAGTATCTGTCGGTTTAGCCTACCCGACAAACATTTGTGTTTTCTGTTGGATTAAGATTATCTCGACAATATAACTTGTAATTGCCAAGTATCTTGACGGAACAAAGAAATTTTTCTTATTTATTTCCTGCCAATCTTTACTTCACACATTGTCGATTTATATGGCTTTCAATATTTGCCGTTTGTAGATTTAATCCTTAAACCAGATTTAATCTCGATAATCGCATCGATTTTAAAAACACTTGAATAAATTTAAATGGTGTTTAATTCCATCAGGCTTTAAAAGCCTACGACCATCTGACAAACATCAAAAATTTGGTCAGCTTTTGTAACATCAAACAAATATTTTTTTCTATTAACATAATTCATTTTCTCCTTATTTCTTCTAGGCTATAGAGCCTGACAAACATAAGGAGGACCAGTTTTCAACTCAGTTAGGTTTACCTAAAATTCGTCCGGACTTGTAACTTATTCGTCGGATTCTTCTAATCCGACAGGGTTGATTTTCTCTCTTTTAAGAAATTCCTTTGCCTTTGTAAATTTTCAGTCTTAAATTGTTCAATTTATCCTGCCTTTGCCCCATTATATGGGGACGTGTGCATAATGTAGAAAGTAAAATAAGAATAAGGTTAGCAATGTAGTTAATAACACTATTTTTATTTGACAACACTGATATTTATTCGACAAATATGATCTTCATTCGACAGAACTTGGCTCTTAGCCGTTCTTGTCAAATAATGTTCTCCTGTCAGCATTGGTCCTGTCAAATTGTAACTTGGCAATTTTCATCACAAGTCCCATTATGTCTGACATCTTTCATCATTCTCTGTCATGTCATGTTTTGTCGAAAGGTAACCTCACATTTATACACATGAGGCATTTTCTCTGTCGAATCCAAAATTAAGATTTATCACCTAACAGATGTCTCCCAAAGTTTTGGCTTTCGACAACTTCTAGAGATGGATAAAATTTTATAACAGATAACTCAATTTTCAACAAAAAATTCAAAGTGATTTCTGTGAATTAAGAAGTAAAGTCAAGACCCTTAGTACCAAAATACAATCTCTGGAGCCTGGCTACCAGCCTACTCTAGCTGACAGAGAATCACTATAAACTTCTTGTGAAGCTCTAGGGAAGACGCAACCTTGAAATATATGTAGTATCTATCGGTTTAGGCTACCCGACAAACATTTGTGTTTTCTGTTGACTTAAGATTATCTCGAGAATATAACTTGTAATTGTCAAGTATCTTGATGGAACAAAGAAATTTTTCTTATTTATTCCCTGCCAATCTTTACTTCACACATTGTCGTTTTATATGGCTTTCAATATTTGTCGTTTGTAGATTTAATCCTTAAACCAGATTTAATCTCGACAACTGCATCAGCATTTCCAGAAAACACTTGAATAAATTTAAATGGTCTTTAATTCCATCAGGCTTTAAAAGCCTACGACCATCCGACAAACATAAAAAATTTGGTCGGCTTTTGTAACATCAAACAAATATATTTTTCTATTAACATAATTCATTTTCTCCTTATTTCTTCTAGGCTATAGAGCTTGACAAACACAAGGAGGACCATTTTTTAACTCAGTAAGGTTTACTTCAAATTCGTCAGGACTTGTAACTTATTTGTCGGATTCTTCTAATCCGACAGGGTTGATTTTCTCTCTTTTAAGAAATTCCTTTGCCTTTGCAAATTTTCAGTCTTAAATTGCTCAATTTATCCTGCATTTGCCCCATTATATGGGACGTGTGCATAATGTAGAAAGTAAAATAAGAATAAGAATAAGAATAAGAATAAGATTAGCAATGTAGGTAATAACATTGTTCTTTATTCGACAGCAGTGATCTTTATTCGACAAAAGTGATCTTTATTCGACAAATAGTTGTAAGATATTCGTAATACCACTTTTACCAAATGTAATAATGGAATGACTTATAATGAATGCCTTTGAAATTTAACATCAACTAACAGCAGACAGCATTTCTATGATTTTCATAAGTTAGAGGATGTAATATAGTGATGAAGGGTAAATGTTTGTCAAGCTATAGTATCTGTAGAGCTGCTAGTAAAAGGAAGCCAGCTAATAAAAATATGTACTGATACTGATTTAATAAACGCTTCTCTTTCATTATCAAATTTGTCTGTTACACATTCACACGAGCTTTACAAAATAACTGTACTGGTCATGTCTAAAAATCCAAAACAAGTGAAACGTTGACTATTTCCATAATTACTCTAACAGTGTACATTCCACCCAATAAAAACCAAAAGGCCAAAAGAGATAGGTATCATCTATGCAGAGACCCAATCACCAGTCAGCATCTACATCCAAGTATTAAGTATAATATGCTGGATTGAAAGATCAGACCAAAAAAAAACCTTGCTGCATCCCAACTCCAGCTATCACCAAATGCCACAAATGACAACCCATATTGTGGAGCAATGACAGAATCAGATGGAGCAACCGTAGTCCTAAATTGAAAAATAAGGTGAAACTCATGGTGTGTAGCACGATAAGCTCCCGTATTTGGAATGATGGTGAAGTAACACATCTTGTAGACACTGTCCTCTGTAAGGACATTGAGGAACTTGTAGACTAAGGTTTTCCTCACACTTGCTTGAATCTTACCACCCTTAAAACAAATCCACAATGTCCAACAATATAAAAGTCAGAACACGAAATGAATAATAGAATAGTATGAACCATGTAGCAAAAGCAGCAGGGGAAATATTTCATTACAAACTCATCCAAAAGAAGCATCTCGATGGATCCTGGTAGTTTGGAGTTGTTGTATGAAGGGACCTTCCACAGCCTCAAGATCCTAACCCTAAACCTCCAAGCCTCTCTCTCAGGAACAACTTTCATCAAGGCATCAGATGGTGGAGTCATATCAAATGGGTAAAAGCACCAAAAGAGAGATCAGAAATCAAGAATAGGGAAAACAACACACAATCAGGGCATCAACACGGAATAAAAAAGTGAAGAAGATTGAGAGTCAGTTTCGAATATGTTAAGAATGCAAAAGCCACCTTATAAATAAGGAGCAGAGGGTCACAATTCAAATTCAAATTTCGTCAAAATTGGGGGGAAGTTACAATAACCTGGTGGAGTAGGAGCATGAGCAGCTGATTTATAGACCCCGCTCCTCCTACAGTTAGACGGGTCGATAGTACTGGCCTTCCTATGGACACGCCATTGCCACAACAACTCCACCCCTTGCGCATGGTGTCAGATATGTTCTTCCCTCTTGCAACGACACGATAGGATAGAGGTTGAATATGAGACGTGCAGTTGAGTGCACTGGCTTGAGGTTCTAACTACACCCACTCACTTGGAACGACACGATAGGATAGAGGACAAGAGAAGAAGGAGATGGTGAGAGATGAATGAGGGAGAAGCTCTGTTTAGGCAGAGAGTTGTCAGAGAGAAGGAAGACCAAAATTTTGGGTGGAAAAAATGACCAATGCACCCTAATTGGTAAGGACACCAATCGGTAAGGCCAAAAAATGGAAGGACAAAATTGGGACTGAATTTTCTTTAAAAGGCAGATTACGTTAGTAATATTGGGAAGACAAAATTAGCCCCCATCCAACTGACCACAATTAAACAAAATTAAAAATTATCTGCAAAAAAGTAATTTTACGTTTTGTGTATCTGCGCTTGCAACAAAAGATGGAGGCGTGGATGTGAATAGGAAATGTACAGTGGAATTTATGGTTCTGCTTTTGTATCGTGTATTGATGCTTGTACCAATATGCAGTACATATCTAATAATTTTGAACCAAGTTCATAGGAGTAAAATATAATTATATAAAAAAGATAGTTAAATTGAAAAATAATAATAAATTAAAAATTTAATATGACACACAATAAATAATGAAATATAGGGTTTTTTTGAAAATAATTATGAAAATTTGATTATTTTAATAATCAATTATTATATAATTTATTATTGTTATAATCAATTATAATAAAATCAATTTTGTATTTGAATATGTTAGTTGAAAAATAATTTTAAACTAATCTATTTTATTTGGATGATATAAAAAAGAATTGTTTTATGCATTAAATTACTAAAATATGTATAAAATAATTAAAAAAATTATTTGATTGAGAATATAATGATGTTTACATCTTAAAATGTAAGAAATAATTTATAATATAGAATAATTTAATACTTAAATCCTAAATTCCTAATTACTTAAACTGCCAATAGAAACCCACTACATAATGGTTATGTTTAATTAATTTCTTCTATATTATTTTCAGTATCATTTTAAACAAACGCGATTTACATTGTCCGAATTCAATAAAATAAATAACTGAGATTATATTAGCTAGGTTTAATTAAAAAAAGTAAATAACAAGTAATACAGTTGTTATTTGTCCAAGTTGTCTACATTGTATTTGCCTTAGAAATAGTTTTATGCACGTTGCTAACTAATTAATAACTATAGTCTTGTCTTTATATATATATACTTTTGATCTTTAACTAAGGTATTCCACTGGTCATAAGTATAGCTGTCAAAATGAGTTGGTCTGGTTCAGACCAGTTCATTTTTGGGTCAGACTAGATCAGATTATGTGAGTTTTGAATTGATATTTTGTTAATCTAACTCATTTTTATGTAATGTAAATGGATCGAGTTGGCTCAACTCGTTGCAAATTGACTCATTTGGATCGCATTAATTTAGATTATTTTTATTTTGAGCTAATATTTTATTAACTCAATTTATCCATTTTATCAAATTATTCAAACTGACCCATTAAATTTAACTCATTTTAATGGCTCTAATCACAAGCATTATTGTGAGACTAAACTGCAAGTCAGAGATAATAGTTAAACAAAACTTTTCTTAAAATAGTGATTCCATGATTCGAACCTATCACATTTTCTTTGTTATATTACTATCTCCATGTTTATCATATTTATATTTGAGAAAATATTTGATTTCTTTTGCTTCCAAACTAATGTTTGCCATTGCCTTCCAAGTCTGAGTTTAGTTTTAATGCAGTGTTAGTGAAAAAAATTTACACTATTATTTAATATTGTGTTGATACCTCATTTAATAAGTTTGACTATATTAATAATTATATGAAATATCAAACTAATTAAGTGATATGATAACACATCATTAAATAATAGTTTAAGATTTTTTTTATATTAACGATGCATAAAAAAATTCTAAAAATTAATGTTAATTTCTCAAATTTGAAACATTTGATAGTTAGGCATAATAGAGTTCCTTTAGCCAGTTTGATCTTTAGATCACAAGGTATCAGTATACTCTTTTAGATATGAGATTAATTTTTATTTGGACATAAACTTTTGTCGTGGTTAGAGAATACTTCCAAAGATATTTAAACCTTTGCATTATAAAAAATTCTTAGATACATTGAGAATAATATTCTTAATAGTTTAAATTTGTTGTAAATTATATTATATAATATTTTTATTTAATCTAATGACATATATGATTATATTGTTAACATGTTGTACTTTTAGTGAATTGATTGTAACACTCATAAAGTCATAGTACATATGAATATTTTAATCCACGTGTTATCTTTGTTATGTACATATTTATTTTCAGCAATGGGATCAAATACAAGTTTTTTCTAAAAAAAAAGCAATTGTATAAAATAATTAGAAAAAGTAATAAAGGTAGTCAATCATTCAGCAATTATTATTATGTACATAAAAGGATGAGCTGATTCCTGCCTCTTGTACTTAACTCGAATAGAGGGAGATTTAGGGGGAGAGTTTTTGAATTAAATTCCTTATAACTTAGAAAAGTATATTGTACTTGTTGGCTAGATTATGTCAGTGTTACTTTTAATTTTTATACACTTTAACATTTCGATTGGAGAATGCAATAAGGTACTGCCCGTACTGGTAAGTGAATTGGAAAAGACAAAGATTTGAATTATGAAAATACCACTTATACCAAAGATCTAACCATATTATTTTAAGCTTAAAGATATTAGTCTCAAAAAAAAAAAGTCTGAAAATACCTTGAAACTAAAAAAACTTCTGAATCGGTGGCCTAACGGTTGCAATCGTCCATATTTGATGCAGAAATTATTGGCGTAATCAACAAATGCTCCTTTAAGATTTTTAAATTTAATTATCAGCTAGCTCAGTTCATCATATTTATAATGAGTATAATCTCTCAATACTTGATACAATCGTACAATTGTGGTAAACAAGAAAAAAAAGAGTTGCATTCCCACTAAAAATTTAAAATGTTAACGTAGTGACCAAAAAAAAATGGTACAATCCTAAACAAATTTTGCAAAGCGATTGCTTTCGCTATCAGAATTCATATGCCCATCGTCTATAGACTCTACACCATGATGGTAACGTGGAAGAAGACAAATAGCTGTTAGGTTGTTTACATTTAAAAAAAAAAAAAAAACTTTGCAAAGCGAAAGTTAGAAATAGAGGTAAAAATATGTCAAATGATGAGCCGGATTGAATAATATGATAAAATAGGTTAATTGAATTAATAAAATATTAATTTAAAATTAAAAATAATTCAAATTAACTTGATTCATTAACATTATATAGGAACGAGCTGAACCAATAAAATATTAATTTAAAATTCATATAGTCTGATCTGTCAGTTCAAAAATAGTCGGATTCATCCCGTTTTGACAATTATACCTATGACTTTACCTATTTAAGATATGATCCGATTCATTTAATAAAAAAGTCACATCATGACTTTTTAAAAATTTATTTAACTAAATAAGTTAGGCTTTAAGCTTTTAAAAAAGTCTTTCAAATTTAGTAAGTTAGTCTATTTAATTATATATATATAATTTAATAAATAATATAATATTTTTTTAATTTTTAAGTCATTAATCTATATAAAGGTTTAGTTCAAGAATTTATCTCATTAACTTATTTAGATGTAGGTTTATTGATCTTATTTAAAAATTATATTACAAAATAAGTCTTTTAAATAAACTTTTAAGACATATCAAACTTTTAAAATGACTAAATCAAATCTTAAAAAATAACTTATATTAAATAAATAGGCTAGACTCAGATTTGAATCATCTCAATTTTTTTTCTTAAGTGATCAAGTAGAAAAAAAAGATAGACACAATGATCATAAAAAAAATTTACACATTATAATCGGGTCCCATTGTAATTTTATTTGTGTTTATCTCTCTCTTTCACTTAATCACTTGTGAGAAAAAAATTGAGATAATTTAAATTCGCTAAACTCAAATCTTACATTTAAAAAATAGGTCCAGCCTTCCACCACTAGCTGAAAAGAATTCTCTTGCTTTTATTTTATTGAAAGTTTAAAAGTTAAAACCACACACACAGATAATTAATGAAAATTTGGACTGTTCACTATTTTTCTTCTTCTAGAAATTAAAGAAAAAAATAAAGAAAGAAAATAAATGAACATAAGTAAAAGGTTGCCATGCCTTATTAAAAGTGTTGCAAAGGCTGTATATTGCTCAAGTTTTCCGCTGATTATCCTCGATAATTTCCAAGTAATCAACTATTAAACAAATATAACTCAAATAACACACAAAATCAATTCAAAGCATTCTCCAGCTATTCTCTTCTAGATAGAATGAATGTAAACAAATAAAAAAAAATGTCATTTTCTGTCAACATTAACATTAACTATTATGGTAATTAAGGTCAATGGTCAATAATATTAGCTCGAAACTTCGTTTACCCTGTATTTGTTTATGGAGAAATTCTTGGACATTGTTAGAGTATGAAAATTCTTATTCTGTTGGGATGTGAACAACTACCTACAATTAGCACTAAATCAAATTTTGTAACTCTTATTAAGTCCGTGTTTTTATATTTGTCTTTTAAATTTTTTTATAAGAATTAAAGATATTATTAAATAGTCTCAAATATAAAAATTATAATTTAATATAATTAATATTTTTTCACTTAATTAATATTTTATTTCTCTCAAATTTCACCTTTTTTATAATTTTATTAATATTGTTATTAAATTTAATTGAGATAATAAATAAAAAATTAAAATTAAAAAAGATTTATTAATTTTTTTAATATTATAAAAATAATTTATGATAAAACAAAATTTCTAAATAAGGAGATATGAACAGGGACGGAAGGAGTAGCATGCAGGTGCGCACGCCAAGTTAGAAGAATGAGGTAACAGTCAACAACCTTTTACACAAGTCTACACCAAAGACCAGGCACGCACAATATAAAGAACACTCAACAATTACAAAGCATAAACCTGAATCAAAACTTGTGTTTGTGTTTTTTGTATCAGATCAGTATCTCTGATTTTGTAGCCATGAGCACACTTGTCCACAACACCACTCTCTCCTTTAGCCGCAGAAACAGATATGAGGCTCTGGGTCAACATGGCAAAGACAATTTGATCAAGTCTATCAGCTACAGACGCAGAAGAGCCAAGCAAAGGCAAATCTTTCTCACAACCTACAAGCTATCTTCCTTGGATAATAATTTTGTACAGCCCAAAAAGCCTAAGCTAAAGAAGGTTGCTGTTAAGGTCAAGAAAATTGTAGCCTCAGTTTTGATGTTCATGCGAACTGGTTCATTCAGATCCTGCAATTCTAGGTCTGCCATCTCTGCAGCCTCCCCAGTACCAAATAGGAAGGCCTTTTGAAGATATGAGCCAGCTTTTCTGTGTTTACGAATTAGGATGGTTTTCTCCCTTGCCCTTCTTCTTTTCAATCAGTTCAGTTCTTTGACTGTATGATTGCCAAGACCAATAAGCAAGGCGTTTTACTACTTTTTATGTGGTTGATAATGGCAGCTGGGAAATGGGTATCAATTATTCTGTATATAATGCTTAATCTAATATCTACTTTCACCATCTTGGTATGATTTCTCTTTAAGCTAGCTATTAGCTAACTAATGTGCCCTGTTTCTGCAATTTCATGAATATAATTAGTGTTATTTCATTTCAAGGAGTTTTTTTGTCCTTCAATTATTAACTTTCTATCATCCAATGGTTGAAAAAATGAAAAGGTTTTGAAGGTGGAGTGAGTTCTGATCCTTATGAAAAATTACATAACAACTGAATACATTATCCTTTTTTTATTCTACTCCCCAAGCGCACAAAGAATTTTAGCCCAGCTGATGATAATTTTAATGTCAGCAAGCAAAAGCAACCTTAATCAACCTGTGTCTAAATTTAGGGAAAGAGAAAAACAGTTGGAGAATCCATCACACCACCATCCACCATGACATTTAACGCTCATGTCTCAAACAGATATAGCATGCTAGAGAACCAAGGTAGTGTAAGGCCTCCTCCTCCTCCTTATTGGCCTAAGTAACTTTCCCAGGTACCATTCCCACCATCGCTTAGATGCCTTTGGTGCTTTTGTTGATGTATTTGCTGCATCTTATTCTTCATTGTCCTCATGGTGGCCGCTTTTGCAGATTTATATTAGTTATTTGAGCCCCAAATGCCTGCCTACAACGTTGATAAATTTGATGTCAAAGCTATTGATATCCAAAATGACAATAAGCTCTATGCTGAAATTGCCTTGTAGTGAAAGCTGAGAATCCAAATAGAGTGACATTAGCTTCGTTCGACTATGGGATAAATAGTGCAGTTAGCATAATATATTCACGCCTCCAACTCTGCTGGGGGGAAAATCCCTTCTTTTGTTCAGCTTGGGAAGAATACAACCAGGGTCAATGTGGTGTTGAAGGGGCAGAATGATGTTGGCCCACAAATGCAACATGACCTTGTGCAGAACCAGAAGACAGGAAATATACCTTTGCAGGCTTTGCTAATAAAAGTGAAGATTCCTGTAACGGTTATGCTCTATGGCAATTGTGTGAGGGAATTTGTGGTTAATTTAAATTGTTCAATGGTTATAGATAACTTGCAATCGAGCAGGGAAGCCAAGATCTTGAAGAAAGATTCAACTTAAAAAATCAAAGAAGAGGATGGCCAAGGAAAGTGGTGGTGCTGGCTTTTATTATGGGGATTTATATTAGAGTTTCCGTTACTTGTTCTTCAAGTAACATTCTTCAGTTGTTAAGAGAAGTAGTACCACACATACAAGAAGTGCTTTTATCACAAAAGTGCTATATTTGATAAATGCTTTTAAAGAATTTGACACAGGATAGACATGAGAGTTCTATGGCAGCATTTCAAGCACGAGGGACACTTAAATGCCATATCATTTGAGGAATATATAGATCCTGATACAGGGGAAACCAGTGCAGATAAAGAGAAGAGAAACAAAGTCCTTCTTTAGTTATCTAATATATGACATGTAGAATTTAGTTTAGCTCAGTCCATGTGAAATTTATTTTGGCTCATTCTGATTAGTTTCCATGGATGGGAGGATATCTTCTTGCATGTTTTCTAAGGTATATGAATTCATGGCAGAATTTGCTAGTGGGAGACTTGCAAGTTTGTTATTAATTACAAGGGTCCACCAAAATTGGCAGCAACCACCCAAACTAAACCCTTTTCTAGCCTGTTCAGTAGTGGATACTGAGGTGTAGCTGAGATAGGCACGTCAAGGTAGTTTGTTCCTTGCGCAGCAGAAGCAAAACATGTTGAAATCGGGGGAGTTGGTACCTGCAAAGGCACTCCAATGTTCAAGTTAAGTAGTGCACAATTAGAGTTTATACAAACAGTGGTCAGTTACCTGTAAAGGTGAATAACTTTGGTATTTATAGAGGTTAAATTAGGAGATACATTTTCATAATAATTGCAGAGGATTCTTATAATATCATAATGTTGATACTGCAATCAAGAATAACTAAAGACGGTTACAAATGTTATTATTATGCAAGATCATGATCGATAATAACAAATATTCTCAAAATTTATTCATTGCGTAGATCTTGCGATAATATT
Organism: Ormosia semicastrata; assembly: GCA_029884595.1. Lineage (NCBI taxonomy): Eukaryota > Viridiplantae > Streptophyta > Magnoliopsida > Fabales > Fabaceae > Ormosia > Ormosia semicastrata. Next base: position 5,646,396 of record JAQQTO010000038.1, on the reverse strand, counting down.
ATTGTTATCCAATGTCGTGATCCGATATGCATAGAGTCGAGATCTCATCTACGTGTCGTAAGCAAATCTCGTTAGGAGTGTCAACGACGAACTCTAACATACTGCGTGCCAAATCAACCTATGTGATATGATCCTAGATCACGGTCTAGAACATAGTCTGGTTAAGAAACAAAAAGAAAAGCACATATCATGTCTTAATTATAGCTATTGGCTATCAATTCCATACCATGTAAGCTCAAACCCACACGAAAGTAATTGGGGGAAGGGTCACTTCCATGGCAAATTTTCCTCCCTCGTAAAATGCAGGCAGAGAGGAAACGGGAAATCCAACGTAGTTTCCTTTATGAAAAAGGGCTTCTCTAGGTGCTATAGAGTAAGTAATTCTTAATTAGTTATAATTAAAATTATTATTTAAAATGTATAAAGTTGAAGAATTCATAATAAAAATACTTCTATTACTAACAATAATATTGATATGATAGACCGTATCTAGCTAAACATCTCTCGCCATAAATGACTCCTGGCCACATCAAATCAAATTGCACTTATAAATTGGTAGTAAATTGACTTTTGGGCCTGGGCTTTAGAACTTTTATTTGTTCACATATTAGGCGTGGGGGCAATAAGATAGCTCAAAACCTTGCCCAGCATGCTAAGAATAATGCAGTTAGAGTTTGGGCTGAGGAGGTCCCTTATGAAATTTGTAACTTAGTGGACCTTGATAATGAAATTGCACGTCAAAAATAAAAGATAAAAATTGACCAACCAATAATAAGTTCTTTTTCCCAATGAGCGGCAGCTCAAATGGCATTCTGTGCTGCCTTATGTGCAGGGAACAAATTCGATTCCCCCCGATACCCCTCCCCTTCCTCTACCCTGGCTGGCCTTCCTTGTTTCCAGTGGTGTGGCTTCTCTTGGGCCCGTGGATTTAATGTATATTTGAGATAAATGTGAAAATTTGATTATTTTAATAATTAATTATTGTATAATTTTTTTTGTTATAATTGATTATAAAAAAAAGTTTTATGTTTGAATATATTATCTAAAAAATAATTTTAAATTAATCTATTTTATTTGAATGATATAAAAAATTATTTTTATGTATTAAATTATTAAAATAAATATAAAATAATTAAAAAAATTATTTAATTGAGGACAAAATAATATTTATATCTTACTGTTAAAAATAATCCCAACAACCTTTTTTCATAATATCCAAATTTAGGCTTATCCACCAATAACTTTTTACCCCCAAAAAAAAGATGTTGATGCTTTTTATCTTCAAACCCAAACATGAAGGGTTATGCACCCAATAACTTTTTTGCTGAAAAAGCTGTTGGAGGGAGGATTTAATCTAAAACAAACACTCCCTCAATATGAAAATAATAATAAGTTCTTTTTGGTAATATTTTTAAAATTAGATTGATCATTAAACTAGTGAAGATACTAGTTTATGGTTCATTAGTTTGCCCGTGATTGAACCATGGTTGAACTGATAACAATTATATATATTTTTAATATTATATAATATATTAAATAATAAATTAGCATATTAATATTTCATATTATGTTATTTAGTGTTTCAAAATATCATATTATACAATAAGTGAAACATCTAAATATATAATATATATAAAAGTTATGATAATATCACACTTCCAAGTCCCACATAAAATAATGAGTAGAATATTTAAACATATAACTTATATAAAGGCTAAGAGAAAGCAAACATTCTTATGTATTTCTTAGACCTTATATGTGGGCCTTTATATCTTGGTATTGAGTCTTCACTTGACTAAAAAATTATTTTTAAATAAATTTAAAATTTATTGATAAAAAAATTGTTTATAAAAAAAAACCAATTGAAATCGGTTTACTATTGATTCGATCGATTCTTGACCTATTCTTGAACAAGCCAGTTCAGTGAGTTAATTGGACAGGACCTATGACTAATTCATTGATTTTTCGATCAAACCAGTCAGCCTGATGTGATTTTTTCAACATGCTTTTTGATACATAGGTAGCATGAGATTTTAACATTTGAACTTGATATTTTGCATAAAATATCCATGGCTCTTATCACTACCTTATTCACAATGGTTTTTAATATTTTTTTATCTGCTTAATGGCTTTTAATTATACTATATATATTTACTTAACTTCTATGTCCTATTTCCCAATCGTATAATTTTAATTAATTTTGTTAAAGTTATCTTTAATTAGGTTTTGATGGGCACCAGTACCCTCAATCCCCATTTTTCATTTTTAGTTAAGATTCAAAAACCATAAGTAATAATGAAGAGTCCATTAAACTAGCAACGGATCCAAGATTTTTAGATAATGGAGGCAAACGTTTCTGTGGTCAAAGCAAATGTAAGTGAGTCTGAGCGGATAATATCCTTCATCATCACTAGTATACAGAGATAAAGAACGATAATTGATAACTCTATAAAATGTAGTTATTTGTGTCCTATCTCTGTGCTAGAATGAATGCTTAGTCCTTATTTATAATGCATATTTGGAGGGTTTTGTACTTCTATTTGTCATATTCTGATTCTAATGTCTTCTTGTATGTTTTATAGCAAATTGTGCTTAAATGATTAGTGATTAAGTAGATTTGTATATGTTATTGATTTGATGTTTTCTCTATGTTAGGAAGAGCTCCAAACAAGGTCAAATGTGGAGCATGTCAGCTAAAAGATCAAGAGGAAGTCAAATCTGCATTTCAGCAGTCAACGCCGCGGCGCAAGGTTGTGAATGTCACGGTGCAAAGAGGCATCTCAGCCATTCTATACTTGAACCCGAGAGTTCAGCGCCACGGCCCAGAAAATAGGTGCGTCGCAGCATAAAGAGACTGACCCTATGGGCCCCACGGCGTGGTGTGGCAAGCTGAGCTTATAAATAGGATTTTTCATGTTTTTCTCAGAGGAAGTTAATCTAGGTTTTTTCTTTAGGTCTTGGCTGTTTGAGCCATTTTCATTTTAAGTTTTCTTAGTTTTAGTTAGTTTTAGGTTAGAAAGCTTTGGCTAGATCTCCATTGATGGTGGATTGGAGGCTAGGATCAAGGATGAAGGAGGATTAAAGTTTCAAAGACAAATCAATGAGCTTCCTTTCTCTTTTTTCCTTTCTCTCTTCTCTTCATTATCTATTGTATAGCTGAGCTGTATTTAGGGATATTTTGAATCATTTTCTATATATATTAATGATGTGTTCTTCTCTGAGTTTGTGTGGATGTTTGGTTTTGTTCAATCATAATCTATGCTTAATGCTTGCTGTTGGTTGGCCATCAATTGCATGATCCTAATATTGCAAATGAACTAGACATTGGGGTTTTGTTAATATAGATATGGTATGGTTGATGCATGTTCGATGAATTCAATTAGCTTAAATGAGTTGATTCGTTAATGGGATAGAAATATACCTATTGGCCATGTATAGTGTGTGATTGAGAATAGATCGTTCATGAGTGGATGTTGCGCTAACTTTCAAGGAAACTTAGTGAGTTGGGCAATTGAAACTAGGGTTGATTGACCTAGACATAGGCTTTTAGCTAATGAAGATTCTCAAGCTAATCTAATCAGTGCATTCATGTTTATGAAGAGGATTGCATGTTGTTGGTAGATGTAGGGGGTGAAGAAGAATTCCCTGAAACATAACCGTTTATCTTTATTGCTTTTGTAAATTAGATTTAGTTTAATTAATTACTTTCTTATTTTTATGTCCTTGAATAGAATTTATTAAGCTATTAGTTGATACTTAACTTTATAAACAATTATCCTTGTGGGAATGAATTTTTACTCTGTATCTGTATTACTTGAGCGATCCGTGCACTTGCGGTTAGCAAATGGGCAACATGTTTGACCCTGTCAAGTTTTTGACGCCGTTGCCGGGAATAAAGTTTCTATATTGCTAATATTAACAATGAGTTTAGTTAGTTCTAATTCAAGTTGTATATAATCTATGTTAATTTCAGTCTCTTTATTTTATTGTTTTAGTCTCAATAAAGAAGTCGGGTGATTACAACCATATGAGGCCCTTTAGGGAATTCGCGACTCTTGGAAAGGATAAACCTTGGATCAAGTTCTTGAGGACTACTCATCCATAGCAATTCAATTTTGGTGACAAAGTCCTGCTGGGACTATAACTCAGGCCCTTCGTGGGAGGGAACCCCATGTTTATGTTTATTTATTATTTTTACTTTGTGCATAAATAGATAGTATGTTAATATATTTATGTTAAGTATGTTAGCATATTTGTATGTTGTGTTTTGTTAGTTGTGTTAATATGTTTTTGTAAATACGTTTTTGTTAGTATTTTAGTAAATATATGTGTTAGTATGTTAATTTTTGTTTGTTTTTAAGTTTTAAGTTTGTCTTAGTTTTTATATAGGTTAATATGTTGATTTTGTGTTTTATTATGTTTGTGTTGTACATTTTGTAATTTAGCATTTTGAACAAGTTTTGTTGCAGCTAGAGACCCATATGAGCAAAATTCAACAGCAAAATTGTGTTTGCTGCTAAATTTAGCAGTTTAGGTTGTCACGCCGCGGCGCAAGGTGATGCACGCCGCGACGCTGGTGCTCATTTTTTGCAGAATTCTGTAACTTTTTGTCACGCCGCGACCCAGGCATTGGTGCGCCGCGGCGCAGCACCTCTGTTTTTGTTTTTTCTATTATTTTCTCTATTTTTCTATATTTAGTAATGCTCAGTAGTAGTTAGACTGCTATTTTGAGAGTCTCAGGTACCCTATAGACCATGTTCATTAAGGATACATTTCATTTTGGTTTGGGGGAGTATCTTTACATGTTTTATTACTTTTATGCTTAATGTTAACATGTATTGGTATTTTGAGTATGCAGTGGTGTTAGTCATCATATTTTTATGATTATGTTTTGTTTTGACTATCACTGATGTGCTTTTGACAAGATTTTCAATTTTCAACATTATGCAAAAGATGTTATGCATGCTTGAATTAAGAAAGTTGAATCTATTTGAATGCATGATATGTTGCAAGAATGCTGGTGTTGTTTAAGGTTGTCCATGATGCGAAAGGTTGTTATTTGTTCCCTTTTCAGTGAAACCTTATGTGATCTTGAAGCATGTGAAATAATTTAGTTGTTTTTGATGCATGATTTACATCTCACTTAGATGCAAATGTAACTTTGAAAATGATAAGAGTGCATGTTTTGAGAATGTTTATGGATGTACATGTAGAGTTTTGATTATCCTAGGAATTGTTTTTGAACTCTCTTGAGACGAAATCTTAGGTTGTGCATAATTGAGGAAATGATTAGGACATGGTTTGGATCTTTTGAGCCTTAAAAAGCTTACCCTGATATGATGATATCCCTAGGTCCTATTTTGAAGCCTTATACTGTTTGACCTTATTTATTTTTCATTACCATTATATTCGTTAACTTGTTACCTATTTTAATGCATATGAAAGCATGTCATTTTCTTCCTACCCTTATTGTTTGTTGAGTACATGTTATGCTATTTCTTGAGATGGGTCTGATGATTAAGGGTGTTAATGAATATTCAATTCAAAATGAGCCTGACGGAACCATATGCAAAGAAAAGAAAAAGTAATGCTTTGTAAAATAAGAAAAAAATGAAAAGAAAAGAAAAAGCAAAGCATAAGAAAAGTAAAGTTTGAAAAACATTGAAAAATGGTTCTGGCAAGTTTTACGATTCATTGTTGGATACCCTGCTGATATCAGTTAGTGGCTCATATCTTGAAGTAATATGTTGTGTGTTTCAATGTTTGTATTGTATCCTTTCCCTTTATTTCTTTCGCCCATACCGTTGGCCTAACATTACAAGCTGATAAAGTCTCATTTGATCCTCAATCTTGTGTGATTTACATTAGTGGAGAGAAAGTTGATTCACAATCTTGTGGATTCTTTGAATCATATGCATGTATGTTTATAAACTTATCTGGATATGTATGACTTGATTAGGAGAAGTTTATCTTGTATGTTTGTGAAAAATGTGAATTGCATGAAGAGTTGTTTGGATTGATAGCATGTTAATGATTGTATTTGTGTGGAACTATTTACGGGGTATTTGCACTTTTTGAGGATTGATGCAGTCATGACACACTAGTAGTTGGTTTAAAAGAAATGAAAAAGAAGATTAAAATGCTATTTGCTGAATGAATGTTTGATTTGAATTGTTAACCTGATTTACTTAGTTCTGTTTTATTTTGCTCGAGGACTAGCAAAATGTAGGTTTGAGGTGTGATAACTCTATAAAATGTAGTTATTTGTGCCCTATTTCTGTGCTAGAATGAATACTTAGTCCTTGTTTATAATGCATATTTGGAGGGTTTTGTGCTTTTATTTGTCATATTATGATTCTAATGCATTCTTGTATGTTTTATAGCAAATTGTGCTTAAATGATTAGTGATTAAGTAGATTTGTATATGTTACTGATTTGATGTTTTCTCTATGTCAGGAAGGGCTCCAAACAAGCTCAAATGTGGAGCTAAAAGATCAAGAGGAAGCCAAATTTGTATTTCAGCAGTCAACGACGCAGCACAAGGTTGTGAACGTCGCAGCGCAAAGAGGCATCTCAGCATTCCATACTTGAACCCGAGAGTTCAGCGCCGCGGCCCAGAAGATGGGTGCACCGCGGCGTAAAGAGACCGACCCTATGGGCGCCGCGGCGCGCGTATATGGGGGCCACGGCATGGTGCGGCAAGCTGAGCTTATAAATAGGATTTTTCATGTTTTTCTTAGAGGAAGTTAATCTAGGTCGTTTTTCTTTAGGTCTTAGTTGTTTGAGTCATTTCCATTTTAGGTTTTCTTAGTTTTAGTTAGTTTTAGGTTAGAAAACTTTGACTAGATCTCCATTGATGGTGGATTGGAGGTTAGGATCAAGGATGAAGGAGGATTAAAACTTCAAAGACAAATCAATGAGCTTTCTTTCTCTTTTTCCCTTTCTCTCTTCTCTTCCTTATCTATTGTATAGCTGAGCTGTATTTAGGGATATTTTGGATCTTTTTCTATATATATTAATGATGTGTTCTTCTCTGAATTTGTGTGGATATTTGGTTTTGTTCAATCATAATCTATGCTTAATGTTTGCTGTTGGTTGGCCATCAATTGCATGATCCTTATATTGCAAATGAACTAGACATAAGGATTTGTTAATATGGATATGGTGTGGTTGATGCATGTTCGATGAATTCAATTAGTTTGGATGAGTTGATTCGTTAATGGGATAGAAATATACCTACTGGCCATGTATAGTGTGTGATTGAGAATAGATCGTTCATGAGTGGATGTTGCGCTAGCTTTCAAGGAAACTTAGTGAGTTGGGCAATTGAAACTAGAGTTGATTGACCTAGACATAGGCTTTTAACTAATGAATATTCTCAAGTTAACCTAATCAGTGCATTCATGTTTATGAAGAGGATTGCATGTTGTTGGTAGATGTAGGGGGTGAAGAAGGATTCCCTGAAATCTAATCGTTTATCTTTATTGCTTTTGTAGATTAGATTTAGTTTAGTTAATTACTTTCTTATTTTTATGCCCTTGAATTGAATTGATTAAGCTATTGGTTGGTACTTAACTTTATAAACAATTATCCTTGTGGAAACGAATTTTTACTTTGTATCTGTATTACTTGAACGATCCGTGCACTTGCGGTTAGCAAATGGGCAACATGTTTGACTCTGTCAATAATAGAAGAATTTTGTATTATGAGTATATTGATACCAAACACATGTAAGTATTATTAAAAAATAAAAAATAATATTATATGAATATATTTAAGTACTAAATCACGTGAGTACTATTGATAAATAAAAAATAATATTATATAAATTTTATTTTTTATCAATATGAATTTACTAATTTATTTATATATAAAAGTAAAATTATATATAAAAAAAAAAAAAAAACATATACATATATATTTATACACGATCAAAGAAAAATTTCAAAATAAAATAGAGGCATATATTACCACTTCTCAATAAGTAAATCCGTCACTGTATTAAACTACAAAGGTTTATTAAATCACGTAAAGAAAAGGTTTATTAAAAACAACTATTACAGAGTAAGAAGTTAAGAAATGTTTGAAAGTAGTTATAACAATACATTTAGATCCGTCACTGTATTAAACTCTTTTTTTTTTATATTTAAGTTTATTTATATAATTATGTTTTTTGAGAAAAATAAAATTATGTTTAAGTGAGGGAATTCCCTTTATAATAGCACACAAAAGATTAATAATATTTTGTTTTATTAATTTTTAAGCTCATATAATTTTTTTATCTTATATTAATTATATTTAATTTACATAATTTTTATGCTCTTTTATTTTTTTTTTCTTGTTTAATTTCTCACATTAACATGACACTTTTTTCCCTTCATTTGGGCACTTCGTTCTCTTTGATTAGTTTTATATTTATTTTTACTTTTGTGTGTGTGTGTTTCCGTATTCTTTTAGTATCCTTCTTCAATTATACTAATTAATTATATTTTATTTACTTAATTTTAATCTCATATATTTTTTGATTTATTTTTTCTTATTTTTCATTATCCTAGATGAATAACATTTTATTTACTTAATTTTTATTCCTCAATCTGAATCAAATAATCTTGAAATCATATATATATCACTTATCCTTGCAAAACTTCTTCTTAAAATATATCTTTTGATAAGCCATAACCTGGTCTCTAAATTTTTTACTTTTGACTCATATAAAGGTGTCTGAAATAGGTAATAATTATTTTTATTTTTAATTAAATAACATGAAAACACTTCTTATGTAACTTTAATGACATTTATTAAACTCAACTCTACATAATTATTTATTACTTAAAAAACATTAATTAATTAAATTTATTAAACTTAAGTTATTAATGTATTCATTAAATTCAAGTCTATACTTACTATTATAAAGGAAATTTCTTATTTTAGTGTCTGATTTTTGTTTTTCTAATTTATAATTATTAAATACTCATTTAAAATATTAAAGATAAATGTAAGAGTTTATAAAATTGTAATTACATCTTATTATTTATTTAAAAATTTAAAAAAATTATAAAAAGGATAAGATTATAAATACATTTTTACCTATTTAAATATTTAAAAATAAATATAAAACGATAATTCTAACAATCTTATTCGTATTATAAAACATATACATTTAGTATGTGGTAAATTACTACTTTAATTTGATTTTAAAGGATTAGTGGTTATAATATACACACTAGTTAAAAAGATTTACAATCTCTAATGGATACTAATCCTAAATAACTACATTGTATAAATCTTAAAATACTTTTTATAAATATTCTCATGTCAATTTTAAAAATATATATCTCATCTAATATATATAATAAGATTTTAAGCCTATATTTTTTTTTTTGATCTTTTTATATTTCTATTCTCTATTTACTATATTTCATTACTTATTTCTTTTATTGTACCAAAAATATACGCTAGTTTTAATTTTAACTAATAAATGTATACACGTATAGATATCGATATAAATAATGTAAAGATCTCATTAAAATTTGGGTTGAGTATAATTAAAGGAAAGCATTAAATTTATGAAATCAGGATGACAAAATCTGAATTACCGTGATATTGGAGAGTTTCAAATCCATTGTTATTGCAATTTGTAACATGATGACAAAGTGTCCTATAAAATCCGTTTGAGGTGGAGAGAGTGGAGCAGTTTTTCAAGGACACCACCACTTGTCTCCTTCGTTCTTTTTCCTTATTCGCTCTCTTCTAGTCCCACTCTTTTCTCATAAGTTGCCTGTTTCAACTTTCAACCCACTCTCCTCGACAATCAACATATATATAACCATAAATAACCTCCATAAAATTAGACCCAACTGTGTCGTGCTCGTAATTCAGTTACTCTCATTAACTTCCTTCACCTTCTACTTATTCCTCCTATCTGTGATCACTATCAGCTGCATCCTCATCAGGTTTAACTTTTACTTTTCCAATTTTTTTTGTCCCCTTTGGCTTCCTTATATACTGTTAAATTTGCTTAAACTCTAAAGCTTTTAAATCCTAAAACCGCTCTCATATTGTAGACATGTTTGACATCTTGTTCGGGTGGCCAAAAGCTTCTAAATGGTAAATGTGCCTAATTTATATAAATTGAAAACTCATAGATTTTTTCGTCTAACAATCATGTTTAACTTCAATAATCCCTTTATTTATTTATTTATTTTATTTACTTGGTTGCAGCAAGAAGACGATAAAAAGAGGACGGTGCAGGATGAGGCAACTGAAGAACAAGAGGCAGGCAATGGCGAGGTGTCTACGTAAAGACTTGGCTGAGCTAATAAAGAATGGCCATGAAGAAACTGCATTTAAACGGGTATGTAAATGTAAATGCTTGCTTCACCTTCGCATGAATAACATACATACACAGGGCCATTCTTTTTATCTCCTTCATATCCTCTCTGTTTTTGTCTTTTGAAGAGGCAGTTGTGATCTTTTCGTTAAGTATGTATGAGGAGTGGCTGAAAGATACTTGGTGGAGTAAAGCCAGAATATAAAACTAGGCTTCTTTTTTACTTATTACATATAATATTTCTTGAAAGTGAAGAGCAATGTATGTGAGTGTGTGTCATTTATTTATTTAGTTTGAAAGTGAAGAGAATAAGTAACCATGAGCAGAAACCATGTAAGTGTGAAACAAAAGAAAATTTGTAAAGATTATAATTTTTTTTTTGGCACCCTTCTAAGGATTATAATAAAATAGAGAAATAAATGAAAGAGAAAAAGTGAAAATTACATAAATAACATTTATTAGGAGATAGTTGTCTAATAAGAAAGAGATAATAAAGAAATTAATTAACAGTGAAAAAAGTGTCAGATTATATATAGGATCTTAAATTAGAATTTCTTGTTAAAAAATATATTTATTTTTTCATGTGAAGTTCAAATTTCATAAATTAGAAAAAACAGAGTTCAACAAAGGAACAATGAAATGTGATGGTTCCTCAAGTCACAAACAAGAGTTAACATCTATGACATAGTTAGCCAAAGAATCCATCACAACATTATAAGAACGAAGAATAGCCATGCAATCAAAAGTAAGAAACCAAGATGTAAAACATCAAATATCCTATAAAATAGAACCTGTGTACTATGGTTCAAGAATGCTCCTATAGACCTTTGAGCATCCCCTTCAAGGATAATGCGCTTGCAACCAATTTCTCAGGCAAACACAAGACCCTCCCCGGCCACAAGCAATTCTCACATATTTGCTGGTATTTATTTTATAAAATATATATAATTAATATTACAAAAAAAAATTATGGTTGAGGACCCTCACACTTTGTTATTTCACTATTGTCTGCGGATGCGTTGATTGAATAAAAGTATGGGGCCTAGTCCTTTCAAGTTCAAAAACTCACCATGTCTTCATCTACAATACCTACAAATTAGTAATTTAAAGGTCACAACCCACAACCATGTATAATGTATTAGAACGAAAATTACAGCTTGAATTTATGAAGTTTGAAATACATGATGAAAATACAATCATTAAAGCATAATGTATATACTTATTATTGAGCATCCGCATTTTGTAGTCTCAAATCAAACCAATTAATTCCCTCAAAATTTCAGGTTGAGCAGCTCATTCAAGATGAAAGCCTAGTAGCTGCTTATGAATTGTTAGATCACTTCTCTGAATTTATCCTTACGCAACTCTCATATATCCGAAGGCACAAGTATGACTTCCTACCTACCTATATAAATCAAAATATAATTGTCACCCCCACCCCCGTCTCCCAAAAGAAATAAAAAATTCTGATGGTTCAATTTGCCAAAACCAGGGACTGTCCAGATAAAATCAATGAAGCAGTATCTAGTCTTATATTTGCTTCTGCCAGATGTGGGGATCTTCCTGAGCTCCGTGTCATCAGGAAGCTCTTTGGACAGCGTTACGGTCAGAAGTTTGCAACTGCAGCTGTGGAACTATTTCCTGGGAATCTTGTAAACAAACAGGTTTTATTTTTATTTTTTTATTTTTTCCCTTTTTCTTTTCAATTAAAACAACTTCAAGTTGATGCAATTCCACTTTTGTTAATGTATACATATTCACGTAAGTTTCAAAACCACAGTTGAAAGAGAATCTCTCGGTAAAGTCTGTGCCGGATGATCTTAAGTACAAAGTGGTTGATGAAATAGCTAGGGACAACTGCCTCCAACCAAAGGTCTTAGCTATTAAATACTACCCTGATTGGCAACAATTGCAGGTGATTCTGTTGTTCCACGGCACGGTCAATATGATAATATCTTGTAATCTTATCTTGTTTCCCAGTAGCAAATTATGTTCAACATTTTTGTACAGGTGAAAGAATACAAAGGGTATCAATTAGTGGAAAGTGACGCCAAAACAAATGACACAATTACAGGATCTAAGATACATCCTTCAGAAGTTGAAGAGATAGAGAGAGATGTCATATGTGTTAATTCATCTATCTCCTATCCAAGTGACTCTTTTTCTCTGCCAGAATCTTGCTTAACTGATACTTCTGCATTGGTGTCTACTGTCCAGCAATATCCCCCACACCTGAGCTATCCCTTGCAAAAGAAAGTGGAGAAAGTGGAAGACTTTCCTGAGCTAATTTCCTTTGCAACTTCTGATTTGCAAAACAAGGGGGACATAATGGCTTTAGTACCTTCTGCAGGAAGAGTAAGTTTGCCTCCATATGCTGAAGCAATGGTAGATTATGTTGATGACATTGATGAACGTCAGTTTTCTATAACAAAAGGTGGTTCCTGCCAGGACCAAAGGCTATTAAAGTTCAGATCTTCTGGCCAATTTGGTTGTGATGAAAGTGATATGGATCAAGATGAGTCAACGAATGAGAAGTCAAGCATAAGGAGCTCCGGAAAGAGCAAACGGGCACCTAAAAAAATATCAAGAAGGAGATCAGCATTACTTGAAGGCCAAGGCATAATGGATATCGGGTATGTGATATATTATCACAAGCCATGCAGAAGTGCCTCTGCTCATAAGTATGGTACTCATTACCGCAGAAAGCAAAAGAAGCCATTACTAGAAGGAATTCCACAATCAAGTTATCCCCAGAAGAGACTGAAGCAACATAGCTCCTCAGAAAAGGAAAAAGGTGTACAGTCATGTCAGAGCCAAGGATGCACAAGGAGAAAATCTTTCAACTGTGACATGAGTGACTGCAGCTTGGACCACCCTTGTTATTGTTGTGTTTACAATGATCAAGACTGTTCAGAAGCTTTATCAATGAAGCCAAAGCAAGGAATCAGAGCTGCACATATTCAACTAGGAGTTTTGCTTGGTGAATTTTGTCATTGCCGACCCCTTTGGCATGATGAATCAAACGAGGGAATGGAATTGGTTACCATTCCTCAGAAACCAAATAGAGAAAGTTACAGTGGTGCAGCTGGGTATCATTTGCTCACCTACTCAGATTACCAGAGTGGTACACCAAACAATGAAATACATGCAGACATGTCCATGGGCAGCTATGCTTCTACCAATGTTTCCAATCCAAGGACTTCTGGTTCCTTAACAAGAACAGAAACAGCACCTCCCTACACAAGAGCCTTAACTATGCCCCCGGAGTGGCCCAAAAACTGCGAAGACAAGATGTTAAGGACATATTCATGTCCTTCCACACAGCCCAATCATGTTCATCCTAAGTTGCCAGATTATGAGGACATAGTTGCTAATTTCACTGCTCTCAAGAGAGAGCGCCTACAGAATAAAGACTGCTGTAGGGAACAACAACTAAAGTAGAGCAGGAGGCATGTATACTGTTTTTGCATAGCACTGTCATATTCAAATTTTGACTTCCCCATTAAATTAGCTTTCTATGATTTAGATAGTACTGAAAATCATTCTTTGACATTCATTCGAATATATAAGATTGCAATGATTGATCTTTTTCTCTAGCAGCAATTAATATGGGAATAATACACATTACCTTTCTAAATTTGATGATTACCGGTGCTGTATGAAGAATCCAAATTTCACTTAATGTTAATTACCTAATATTATTGTTCAAATACTGAAAGAAATAGCTTCAATACTCATAATCTGCCCTATGCAATCGACTAAGCGTTTTTTGTTGGAATACAAACTTCGGCATTGTCTTGAAGACTTGAAAATAAAAAACTATTTTTGCCTTATCAAGCTTCTATATGCTTTTAATTTTTAGTCATGCAATAAGTTTATGCTTAGTGATACTAGGTAAGTCAATATGGAAGCCTAAAACAACCTGCAAAGAGAAACCTGCATTATTTATCACCACATGAGAAAGGAAAACGGGAAAGAAGCAAAGAGAAAGAAAAGAAAAAACTTGCATTAGTCTACTAGCCAAGAATTTATTGGATATATTACTACATAGTATTTTAGGTGACTTGAAACTTGAAAGAGGGATTAGAATTCGCTCAAAATTAATACTCCAACTTGTTTTATTTATCCTTTTCAAATGTGATGAGATTTTCCTGACAGTCCGTCTGAAGTGTAAGGAAGGGGGAAAATTTGGTTGAGATTCTTACTGATTTTCCTAACAATGTGAGCCTCCAGGCAAGCCCATTGAAGGGCATAAATATACAATAGGCCTCTCCACGAAAGTGGACTATCGGCCTTGCTTGCAATCTCTAGCTATAGCCCATTTAACATCACTAAGATAATGGTCATAGTTCAAAACTTCATGCAATTAAAGCTCCTAGTTGATCCATCATTTGGAAGAAAAAGGAGGAGGGAACGAGGATTAAAAAATGTGCAGTCATTCACGTTCCAAGCAATTATTTGGGTTCTGCATACTATTATACTCTTTTTTTTATTGCAGTGAGGTGGTTTTTGTGCTAGCTTGCGCGCACTTTAATTCATTCACCTCCCTAATCTGGTTAAAGGCAGGTTATCCACAACGATACTAGGAGATTTACAAGGATATTCTTTACGGCCAAACTTGTCTATAGATGTATGCTCTCCTTCCAAATTTCAGAACTGGTCTTTGCCCATTGCTATATATATGGAGCATAAATCTATGTGGTCAATAATCATTGATGACACTAGTAATTCATGACAAGCCAAAAAATCTGCAGTAATTCTGTGATTATGCAGTTAAACTTGTATGGGAGACTTGTACATGCCCTCCACCAAGTCTAAAGCAAAACTTGGATCTATGGTTAACATGCTATCCCAAAATTAAGTGCATCTGCTTTTTCCATGACATTCTGCAGATAAGATTCACCTCATGTCTTGCTGGTAGTGCATTCTGGCCATCGGTAACAGAAGCTGCAGCTGCCAATTTTAGGAAATATATTTAGTTTTCATTAAAAAATTCCTGATGTTAAAAAACACAAAAGTTTATAGCCTTTTACTTTCTTATATTTGGTCAAATGAAAAAGAAAACGATTATATTTTTGGCATATGGCCATACACTACATACACAAAAATTAACTCCCTTTGAATCCTAAACCAAATGCATAGAGATATGTCAATCTTCCTATATATAATTGACGAAACAAAAAGTCAGAAGACCAAAACTAAATATGGAAGAAACATAATATATGCAAGCACATTCCATGCATTTTGCTGAATCCTAAGTAATATTGTTCACCTCATACTTGATGGACAAGTTTAGTATTATTTAATCAATGTGAAGTTGTGAACTATCCCATTGGGTAATTGGGTCACTAGCATTTTAATTCATTACCATGGAACTTATGGGATATGTTGCTGGGAGGATGTTTGATGTTTTACCTTGTTCATTTGTGATATCTATTTTAAGTGCGCTTTATATCTTTTGAAATTTCTTCCATTATTAATCAATTTTAAATTGAAATATCATTTTAATCAATATCTTAAAAAACATAGGTAGATATTTTCAGACAACAGTAGAAAGTCACGAAAATATTTTTGGTACTCTTGTGGTACTGAGAAAAATTGCACTGCTTTCACAAACAATTGAACAAAATAAGAACTACTTTTTAAATGTTTACTTTAATTAATCGTGATTACATACGATTAAAACTTAAATAGACCTATATATTCAAACTCAGTACTACCTTATAGCTCCTTTAATTTCCTAAACCCTTCTTCATCAAACAAGATGAGAATTAGAAATAAAGATATATTTCTTTTTTTGGTGAAATATTAAAGATATTTTTGTATCAAACTCTAACAGAAGCTAAGGTGTTCTTAGGACTCATCAAGATATATTATCATTTGACATTTATACACTCAAAATCTTTGTAAGTGGACCACAATGAGAGGCTAATTATGATTGCAAATATACCTTGAGAATGGAAAGCAATTTGATATTGGAACCATTATACCTAAATGGGCCAACATGATTATTTAAATGCACACATCTCCTTCAGTCAATCACAGTCATCTTGACACAGACAAACTTCCAAAACAATTTGTACTGTTTTGTTTTATGCTAAAGTTGTGATACGAACCTTGGGAGAAGTACAGCATAAAAACTAACCATTGTATCGGAATCCCATATTTTTAATGTGGGGCTCAAGTTCCATACATACATTGTAATTGGATCCTAACATTGTTCTTCGAGGATACCTATATTTGATTTGTGCCAATGGCAGCTGAACACATTGCCACCGCCAAGATTTCAGTCACTCTCTTGGCTTATTGAACCCATTGATTAACTAATTAGAGCAATTGATTAATTATGAAACCAACTTGACAAACTCCACACGTGCTTGAGCTGCATTGGCAAAAACGTGATCATCTTTTCCTTTACAAGGTCCTAATTCCAAGTTTCCAGAAAAAAATGGTCCTCCACAATGTCCAAGATTTTTTTGTCTGGGAGTGCCTCCCACTCAATTTTTATATTGCTAATCATAGTATAACAATAACAAAGCTGAAAGAGAGACGCCGAAATGTGAAGTAAATGGATAGTTTTAAATATTTGGCATAAACTAATGTAGCCATTGTACTTCGGTTTATATATTATAATAATGAATTAAATTTTATATTATTCTCCATGATAAATGTATTAAAGCCTGTACACAGAATTCTCAAAAAACACACACGGAATTCTCCTGTATTTTCAATTTGCACCATGGGGGCATTTCCATAAAGTTTGACCTGGCCAGTTTTTTTGGGGTTACTAATACTATGGCCACTAATAGCAATACTTTTCCACAGATAGAAATCTTTCCAATATTATGAATAAAAGTCCACTATGTTGTTTTCCCGCTTATAAGGAAAGACATTGCATTGCGTTGGACCTTTCTATATCTCCATAATGCAAATACTATAGTCTTGAAATTTTATACTAAAAAACTGGCAAAACAAGAGGCGAAAATGGATGATAAATTATGGCTCTGTGTATTTAGAGTCGTGGTCTCTTGTATAAATTATAAATTAAGGCTATGTGGCCAAACAACGTCTCTAGGTACGGGGAATGAAAGAGGTACCAAATTCATTAACATTTGATCTCTTACGTGGTTAAATTGAATTAATTTTTAACAAAAAGTTTAGGGAGGTCAAGGAATTGTTTGCCACAAGCTTCCGCAAAAGTTTACGGAAATACTTGCATATGACCTATCAATGAACAACAGTGGAACACAATACTAGGCGACGCAATTTCATTCAATCACTTGAAAAATGGTTAAATTGAATTTAGTTATGAAAGCCAGTGATTTTTCAAAATAGTCACTATAATAATTAACACTAACAAATACTTAGTAATCATTCAAAAGAAATCTCTATAGTTAAACTTCAAAAATGATCATACATTAGAAAATTCATACAAATCCTAAATTTTAAAATGAATTCTTTTACAATTTCTTTGAACATTCATTTTTTCACGTTTTAATTTTTACACCTATTTAATCTAACTAGTACCTACAGTGAGATTTGACATGCCTGCAATTCAACTTGAATTTTCAGAGACTAGAATGGATAAAATAGTATTTCATTATTAGAAGTGATTCTCAAGAAACGTAGGTGATGCTCGTTAGAGCCAAAATGATAGTGGTTTTGAAAGTAAGATGTGAAACAGAGTCCTATAATTTTGTGACATAGTCCTGCATGTTTCTCCATTTCAGCTGAACTGTCACACATGTCAAAGTACATAAGGTCCCCATTTTGATTCCCCGACATATTCATCATGCATGTGTCCCTCCTACTTCCTAAATCAGTGTAGACTGTAGAGAAGGCTAAACAAGAGGGGTAGGTGAATTATGTTTGTTGTTTGGTCATCTCAAGAGAGAGACCTCCAAATTTGTTCCCTTTGCCATGAATGATATAATAATTTATAATCATGATTTTTGAAAACCATTTATATTAGAAGTGTCTAGCGGATTGAGTTAACCTACGAATTCGTGGGTTTCGACCCAACTTAACTCATAAAATATGAGTTGGGTTGAGTTCGTGAGTTGGGTTAGTTTGAAAAATGTTTAACTCACAGTGTGTGGGTCGGGTAACGGGTTGGAACACTTTCAACCTGCACAACCCAACCCACCCACGACTCTTTTTTTTTTTTTGTAAAATCAGTTTTCACTCACTTTCAATCTGTAACACTCACTCCCATTATTAAATTTTTAAAGATTTTTTATGATGCTACTCTTAATTTTTCTGGATCATTGCATGTTACTTTAAATACTTTCTTCCATAAATTGTGTGACATCAATAAGTTTATAAAGAAATGGATTAGATGGAATGATCCAATTTTGAAGGAGATGGTCATTTCCATGAAAATGAAGTTAGATAAATATTAGGATGATATTGATGGTCCTCTAAATTACTTATTGTTTGTGGCTATTGTCCTTGATCTAAGATATAAAATGGATTATGTTGAGTTTTGCTTGGAAAATATGTATGACGTGGAATTGAGTGTGAAAATTATAAAGAGGTTGAACGATGTTATGAGGACATTGTTTGAACATTATCAACAAATGCATCTTGTTCCTCTTGATGCTAGTGATTCTAGTTGCATGACATCTGATGTTCCTTCCTCTACACATGATGTTGATGTTGAAGATGATAATAATAGTTATAAATCCGAGTTTAGATTGAAAGTGAAGAAAAAACATGCGGTAGAAAAGAATGAGCTTGAAAGGTATAAGGAGGATGATATTGATGACTTTGATATTCTTACACGGTGGAGAGAAAAGACCAAGAAGTATCATGTTCTTTCATTCATTGCTAAGGATATCTTAACAATTCTTGTTTCTACAGTTTCATCTGAGTCAACATTTAGTACTGGAGGACGAGTTCTTGACCCTTTTTGTAATTCATTGCAATCTATCACTGTTGAGGCATTGATTTGTGCTCAAAATTGGTTGAGGACTCCTAAGAAACCCATAAATTTACGGGTTCAGATGGATGATATTGAAAAGCTTGAAGCTGGTAGTGTGCTATATAGAACTCATTCAATTTGTTTAATGAATTATTAATTGTCTATTACTAATTGTTAATACTTTTTTGGTATGTTAGATATATCAGCTATTAGAGAAGAAATTGTAAGTCTTAAACAATGATTCTTTTAGCTGTTTGCGGTTTAATGGTTGGCTTTCTAATTCTTATGAACTTATTATTTCATTATTGAGTTTAAATTTGTATGTAATTTGATAATTGTCTTATTGATTGTGCAGACCAAGGAGGAAAGGAGGGCACGCTGTCGTGCAGAGTTCTATGACATGTCCATGGATCCTAAATACCCATGGTGGCATTTTAGGATGTTTTCTCCTCATTTTTGTGTTGTTCCAATCAAATTTAAGTGTAGCCATTGTGATGTTACTCTCAAAGTGAACAAAGAAAATAAGTTCATAAGACTCTTGATGCATCTAAGTGACCGTTGTGTTGAAAAATCAATGAATCATTTAGATGATAAAGAATATATGTATAAAATAGAGAGTGAAGTCAATGATTATGTTGCCCATAATTCATATGACATGGGTGAAGACACTGACTTTGATTGGTTAGACAATTTGTTGTTTAAGTTATGACTAGCTTTGTTTAATTTATTCAAGAATTAATAAGACTTCTTAGTTGTTAATTTGTTATGCACTTATTGACTTATGGTATTTAGTTTATTTGATATTGAGACTTATGATGTTAATTTGTTAGATTTTGTATTTTGATTTTTTTTCAAGAATTTTTTTTTAAATGTCAGACCTACGGGTTGGACCCAACCCAACCCACTCTTGAGCGGGTCGAGTCGAGTGAAGAAAATCTATTAATCGGGTCGGGTCGAGTCAGGTCGAGGGAAAAAATCTCTTATGCGAGTTGAGTCCAAAAATGACACTGAACCCACCTAACCCAACCCACAAACACCCCTAATTTATATTACATTATTTTTTACATCACTTTTTATTTATTTTGTAAAATTTTTAAAATCTAATAGCAAGTAATTTAATATAATATAGTAATCACATTTAAGTTAGGTAATAACCATTCAAATCTTCACAATGAACTTCTTTCAAAAAATGTTCTTTCATTTACTTAATAAGAACTTTTTTTTTATAGATAACAAAGGTTCAATGCTCAAAATACTATCCCCAACAAAAAGGAGCAAGAACCAACAAACAACCCAATATACAAGCATCAAAAATAGGTACAAAAGATAAAAAAAAAAACAAGAAACAGCAAAAACTCAAAACTCATGAACAAAACCAATAAATATTCTGATCTTCTAAGCTAACATCACTATAAGGCCAAAAAGTTTCTTCAGGCGTACCTATTCTTTTCTGATGCACTAAATGTAATTCCTTGAAGCACCTCCTGATGGATTGGAACTTATTCCATAGAAAGCACAATTTTCACAGGACAATCTTGTCATCACCCACCCAAGTCAAGGCAAGCAAGGAACCAGAAGCAATCAAGATTGGATATCGTGAAACCCATGTTTTTTGAAGAGAGACTTCAAGAGCAAAAACAATGGCCATAAAGTCTGCTTCATTAGCATCACAACACACCACCAAATTAACACAACGACACAACGTCTTCCCACAAATATCCTTAAGAGTACCTCCAATAATAAATTTTCCCAAATTGCCTCCAACTGAACCATCTAAAGACACACATATGCATAGGAACCCCTCTAACAACCTGTTGTTTTATCAAGTCAGAGAGCTTCCATCTTCTAACATCCTGCAAATTGGACTTTAAAAACTTCGGTGAGAAAGGAAATTCAGAAGATCATCCCTTAGTCCAATACCTAAGTCTCAATTTAACTTAATTTTGGATCTGTTCCTAATTTGGTTCAATTTTTTCGAATACCAACCTGTTTTTAACTAGCCAAATCGTCCAAATAACAATAAAAAATAAAGACACCCACAACTTTTTCTAAAACCCAACCAAACCAATATCCACCCACAAGTCAAAAAAAGTGCGTGGGTCAGAAGGAGAAAACTAGAAAAAGTCCCACCAATCTAAACAAGTACACCATAAATGCCAAGAGAAAGAACGAGGAAGAGCGTCACGGCACGAAAGAGAAAGGTGGCAAGCCGGAAGGGAACACGGTTGAGCGGGAAGAATTTTCACACGGAGGAGCGGTGGACCTGCCGGGTGTGCGGCGGTTCTAGGGTTTACTCTCTTTAGGCTCTAGATACTGTGTTAAGAGAGTGAAAAAGATATGTTCAATACTTTTCTTACTAGAAATACAAAAAAGACATCTTTCATCACTTTCTTGAATTAAGTTGAGCTTCCTAAGACAATCTTTGGGGTTCAATCTTCCCAACATCACAAACCATACAAACAATTCAGCCATTGGAGTAGCTAGACCTTGCCAGATGCCTTTTGTAATATTGCTAGAAAGACACA
Organism: Ormosia semicastrata; assembly: GCA_029884595.1. NCBI lineage: Eukaryota > Viridiplantae > Streptophyta > Magnoliopsida > Fabales > Fabaceae > Ormosia > Ormosia semicastrata. The sequence goes on along the minus strand of JAQQTO010000038.1, from coordinate 5,624,618 downwards.
TGGAACTTGTTAACGAAGCCTCAGCCAACAAGAACGATTTAATTGAAAAAGATCCTTTAGAGTCAAATTTCCAAAAAATCTTGTCTTCCGTCTCTCTATTAAAAGAAGGTTGAGATAACAACATATTCAACTCATTAAGCTGTTGCAACTCCCATACAAAGAACGCCCATCTCCAAAGAAAGTTCCACCTCCAATTATATCCATCCCACACCCCAAACTCCACAATTACCTTATTTTTTTGCAAGGAGAGAGCAAACAGCCTTTGAAACTTATCTTTAAGACTCCCATCACCAATCCACTTATCTTCCCAAAATAAAGACGTCATACCATTTCCTACATTCATCCAAAACCCATGCTGAAAAATTTTACTTATTTCTATTCCAGAATTTACAATACTGTAAACATCCGCCCAATTACCCCCTCTAGAAGATACCTTTTGATCAACAAGCAGTTGCAAGATCATATCATACTTAGAGCACACAACCCGCTTTCATAAGGGTTTATCTTCAGCTAAGAAGCGCCACCACCATTTAAAAAGCATAGCGGCGTTTTTAATAACCAAATCACCCACTCCAAGCCCTCCCAAAATTTTTGGTTTTTGAATAACACTCCATTTAACAAGAGGCAACCCCCTTTTATTAATATCACCACTCCAGAAAAACCTACTTTGAATATTTATTATTTTTTTAACCACTGCTACAGGAATTTTGAAGAGCCTAAGATAAAATAAAGGGAGGTTATTAAGAACAATCTTAATCAACACAAGTCTACCTGCTCTAGATAGAAGCCTCGCTGTGAACACCCAATTTTGACCGGGCTTAAAATTTTTTTAAAAAAAATAAATAAATAAATAAAAATAAAAAAATATAAACAATAAAAAATAAAAAAAATATAAAAATATAAAAAATAAAAAAAATACTCACTCACGTTCCCTACTAGCACCCACTAACTCCTTTTTTCTTTCTTTTCTTTTTCTCGCTTTGTTATTCATTTCCCACCACCGCACCCCCACTATTTCCACGTTCTCTCTCTCTTTTTCTTTTTTTCTGTTTTTGTCTCACACATAATGCTTTAACCCACTCACGCAACCTCTTTCCCGTAATTTCGCAATCAACCGACAACCCCTCCATTATATTCTTTTCCTTCTCATTTTCTTCGAGGAGAGGGAAGTGTGTGCCGAGAACCCAATCCTTCATCTCATCTTCACCTTCCACCTTCAAACTCCATCACCCCCGACCTTCCTCTCCCTAGCCACACGTCCACATTCACCAAAACAAACCCAAAGAACCACCCTCCATCCTTCACCTCCCAATCTCCACGCCGAAGCCATCCACGTAACCACCACCATAGCCTCCAACAACCAAAACCGTGACCACCGTAGCCTCACCCCTTCACCATCACCCTTCACCCACGTAAACCCATAATCCTCCACGGCTGCTCCATCAACACCCAATCTCCATAGCTTCCAACCTCACCCACACCGTAACTCATCAGTGAGCAACCTCTCATTCACGGTCTCCATGCATACGTAAACCGTGAACCCCACCATAAACAAACCCATTCCTCAACCTTCATCACCTCATTTTGTAACCCTTCCATCCACCACCACGTGAAGCCTCCCAAACACCATGCAAAGATCCCTCCTCATCATAAACTTCCATCTTCCTCCTCATCCCTCCATCGGCACCATGCAACCATAACAACCCCCACCATACCACCCTTTGCACCTCCACGTGAAACCTCCCAAAACACCCATGCAAGACCCATAACACCTCCATCCTCTTCCCTCTCATCACAAGCCAAGCTCCTCCTCAACCACCGTAAACCTCCATGCAAGACCCTTCACGGCCACCAAGCTTCCCACCGTAGCAACAAGCGACCTCCAACCAAACAACCACCGTAAACCTCCATGCAAGACCCTTCACGGCCACCAAGCTTCCCACCGTAGCAGCAAGCAAGCTCCAACCAAACACCATCATCAACCTCCCTCATCACCTTCAAACATCCTTCATCTCCCAAACACCATCATCAACCTCCAAAGCCACCCATCTCACCTCCCATCCACAACCGAGTCAACTCGGAAATCATCACCCCTTCCATAGCTTCACCATCCTCACCATCGACCTTCTCACCCATATCAACCATACTCCACTCTCCTCATCGTGAGACACCACCCTCTCCTAATCCCTCCACCATTTACGTGAATCCTCCCCTCACTCGCCATCTCCCATGACTCCACTATAACCACCCATATCCTCCCTTACAACTCCATCCACGGCAAAGGCCAGTCGCCCTATCCACCATCGCGTAATCAATCACCTTCCTCAACCTCACCTCCCTCCCAACCGAGTCAACTCGGCCAACATCAACTCTCCACCACCCTCACCGTGAGCTCAAAACAGCCACCCCTACTCATCATCTCAACTACGTCCTGCTCCCCTTCAATCACCATCTTCATCCAAACCAACAGCAAACTCCACCACTCCACCATCAACCCATGCACACGTGAGAAATCATCAAGGAAGCAGGCCACAACTCAGCAGCCACGCGCAGTGCAGATCATCGTTTCATCATCACCACTGTCGTTCCCTACAAGGATAGACACGCCACTAAGTTACCACCGTAACAGTATCACGAAGCTTCCCCCTCCATGCCTTTGATCCTTCACGCATCATAGTCATCGTGTACCGCCGCGTGTCTTTCTTGCCTCGGCCTCCGCCGCTCTTGGTTTCGACGCGGCAAGTTCACGAGGGATACGTAGGAGCGAGGCTCCATCGTAGCAGCCCAAATGCAGAGCCCTCACCATCTCCTCATCAAAGCCAAAAAGACCCTCCATCTTCATCTCCACGAAACCACAGGCCACACGTGAAAGAACAGAGGCGTCATTCCTCTGCTATTTTTCTGCTAAAAAGGGAAGGTGAGTTTTGTTTTTTTTTCTCTGTTGTTATATTTGTTGTTCTAAAAAAAGAAGAAAAAGATATCTTAATTATTTAGATTTTAATTTTTCTTTCACATTTTTACGTATATTCAATAGCATGACAGGATGTTAATGTTATTTTTTGTTGTTAGTGGATATTTCTTGTTTAGTATGTAAAATAAAAAAAATAAAATAAAAAAAAATAAAATAGAAAAGAGCAAAATCTAAAAAAAAATGTTTAAAGTGGTTTGATTTGAGATGTTCATGTTTAATCTTGTTTTTATTATTATTTATCTAGTTCATGAAAAATCGTGTGTACTTGTTTGTTTTTGTGCATGTCCCTTAAAAAAAATAAAAAATCTTTTAATCCATGCAATGACCGATGACAATGATTGAATAGCGAATGCTACCTTCATTATCTTCTGGATCATAAGGGTTTATTGAGTAGCCTAGTGCTAACTTGAATCCTGTGCAAAAAAATGGATTCACTTTCAAATAAAATCTTTTTTTAAATAAAATCAATTTACCCACACTTATTTTATAAAGAACTACGTAACTTTGAGTTCCCCATTGCACCAGGGGATACGTAGGAGCAGAATTTCATTTCTGTCAAGCCAAATTTAAATTTTCACAATTTTGTGGTTTCGCTTTTTAGTTACAATGTTTGCAAAAAAGGGGTAAAATAAATATTTTCAAGGATTGTTAATAATTTGCACAATTGACTTAAGGTACCGCCTTAGGGACGGATGCGTTAGAAGTCTTGTGGGGATTAAGTTTCCACCATTCTCTAAGCATAACCGACTCTAATCCAATCTGGTTCTAAAGACCATTTTCAAAGAAAGGTTTTCCAATTTTTCCAAATTCAAATAAAATTGGTGGCGACTCCATTTTCTCAATTTCATTTTCTAAAAATCCAATTCGAGTTGCTATTATTCCCGCCGATCTCCTGGTCGCGACAGATGGCGACTCCACTGGGACATTTGGAGAGTCAAGCTGTCGTTGTTAGTTGTGCAAATTGTTAATAATTTTCATTTATTTATTTTACCCTTTTTATCCTTGTTTGTAAATGGATTTCATTTATTTTGTTCTATGTAAATATCTGATAGCGTTATCCCTGTGTTTGTTTTGACATGATATACTTGTATATAATTTGTACTTAATTGTGCATAATTGTTGAAACCTTAGGATAGATGATTCTTTGCCTGGTTATTGTTATCAGTATATATGTTTCTCGCAGGTTGGGGTAGTTTTATCTTTTAAAATTTTTGTACAGTGTTTGTATGCTCCTCACACACATCACTATCACTTACCTCATACACTTTTTGGGCTCTATACCCGAGTCTCATGCGAACCCGAGGAGTAGGAGGGGTCTCGGCTTTTGTTATTAAAAATTTTCCCAAATGAGGGGCTTTATGCTCACTTGACATTTGTTGAGACACCACTCAGTTTGTTACCATTATCATGGACGAATCATATTGAGAGGGTTTATCCCTATTTGTGATTAATTCATGATTTGGGACCTTGTCTTTATAGATAAGGGCAATCTGGGAACCGTGACTTTTAGAAGTTTAGACTTGTCCCGAAAATCTTGCACTGATAGGTTGAACATAGTGATTGTCAAATCTTAGGTTCCACTTGGCTAGGGCACAAAAGGGAGCGTATTTCTTTTTCTTTTCTCTCATATCATTCATTCTTGCAAAAAAAAAAAATCAAAAGAAAAGAATAATAAAAAAAAGAAGTTATTCATTACTTGCATTTTCATAAACATACTTAGCATAAAAAAAAAAAAAATTTGCATTTTCATAACATTGCATATAAAAAATCATGCATAACATCCCTAGCATTCAAAAAAAAAAAAAAAAAAACTTGCATTTTCATGACATTGCATTTCAAAAAAATCATCATGCATTTTATGGCATTCTTGACTTAAAAAAATAATATAAAGAATCATGCATTTTCATGACATTCCAAGCATTCTTAAAAAAAAAAAAAAAAAGAAAAAGAAAAGCAGATTTGTGTACAATAATGAGGTAGGTAGTGCCATTAAATTTTATCGGAAGCATGTGGAGACAACAACTGCGAAAATCTTGCAGTATGGATTTTATTGGCCTTCTTTATTCAAGGTCTGACACACCTTTTGCAAAAGTTGCAGAAATTGGTCAATAAAGTTTTGCTTTAAGATTCTCATCCGCACCTACTCCTTAGAAAATTGAGATCTAGGAGGCGCGGTTCTTTTGTTGTCAAACACGTGTATTTTGTGGGGCCATAGACATTGAGAATCCTAGGAATGGTGTTGTATTAAAAGTTAATGGACCAAGACTCAACCATTTTCTGGAACGTCAAGTTGTTGAGTTCTCTGTGTTGCCGGTTAAATGGCGGATAACGGTACTCCGTGACTCTCAGGTCGGTTTGTTTTTCAGTTTCCCATAATAACTGATTTCTTCTCCTTTCAAAATGGAGGTCATTCTCTCAAATCTAAGAAAATATTTTCCTTCTCTCCCTCTAAATGCTCTAACAAAAGTCTATGAAGCTAGGTGTGAGAGACTGAGATTGTTAATGTATAAGGGCATCCCAGAAGATATACTTTGGATAATCGAAGCAAAGGTTCGTTTAGGCCGGTGAATCTTGAATTCATTTGTCCCATACATGCCTGGTCTCGGTAAAAGTTCATTTTCAAAAAGGAGAAGAGCAAAAAGAATGAAAGTTTGTTACAAGTGTGCACGATGGAATTGCAACACGCGATGTCACTCTTTGGGGATGGTTTTACGTAAATAGAAAGATAAAATATTCTTCGTTAAGAATGGATCGAGTAAGAGTCATTAGATAATATCTTATTGACTCTTGAGACGCATTCTTGTGGAGTTGTGCAGCGCAGTGAACTTCTTAGTTTGTGGAATCTCTTCAAGGACGAACAAGAGCGTTACGGTCTTGGGAATCGACTCAAAAAGACCCTGTTTGCCAATTTATAAGAAAATTGGATGGGAAGCTTATCCTCGACTCATAGAAGGCGTTTAAGCCGTTTCGACGTGAAACCAGAGGAAGATGTGAGCCACAATCACAACAACATGTATATATTATCTTTCAAAAAAATGAAAAAAATGAAAAAAACAAATGAAAAAAATGAAAAGAGGCGAAACTTCGGTTGTACTTGGTCTTTAATTAGATTAGAGCCCCGCTGGTGGAGTGGCAGACCCGTCATTGACTCGGGTGGACCTTCGCACGCCGCCGGTAAATAAGGTTCGTGTGCCATGCTCTGCGCAGAGAGCCGCGCAAGCATTCCTGTGTTTTAACCAAAGGCTCGCTTGTTGATGGACGAAAGAAGCGTCCGTGTTTGCATTCTCGCGTGACAATGCCTCCGAGCCGAATCCCGTGATTTAATGCCATGGGCTCTTTGTGATTTAATGCCATGGGCTCTTCGGCCGACCTCTCACCGGGCCGTGGTCGTTGGTGGTAGTCATTGTCGATTTACGCACTTTAATTAGTGGCGTCGTAGCTCAATCCAAAATATCCCACAAGCGGGAGGGAGAAGAATGCCCAGATTGGCCGAGCCGTCTTGTATTACTGCACTCATGACGCAGTATAAAGATCTGCCATGAAACCTGTACATAAAGGTATGTAATCATTTTCTATCTTTGTATGATTTTGTTGAATTTTGGTTTTGGACAGACGATCTTTAGGATGGGATCCTTCGGGGGTTTCTAGACTTCTTTACCCTGATAATTTTCTTTAAAAAAAAAAAGAAAAAAAAGAAAAAAAAAGTTTAAAAAAAAAAAGATTTTATGTTTTTTAAATTCAACTTTTTCTGACAACAGCCGACCTACCCTTCTAGGTGCAATTATTTCCCTTTCCATTCTTTTTCTTATTTAAACACTCCATTTTCTCCTTCATCTTCAACTCAGAAACACTCAAAGAGAAGAAGGGTATAGAATGGGGCCTGCTATTCGTAACCTAAAAAATGTCTGTGTTTTTTGTGGGTCGAGTTATGGGAAGGGATTAGAGTTTGTAAACGCAGCTAGCACTCTTGGTCGAGCACTTGCTGCGAGGAAGATTCATCTTGTATATGGGGGAGGTTGTCGTGGGTTAATGGGGGGTTTGTTTCACTTGCCTGCTCTTATAGGAGGCGACAGTTTTAGGTGTTATTCCTAAACCTTTAGTGAAAGTAACATCACCGGCAAGACAGTTGGAAAAGAAATTCGTAAACATCTATGCATGGACGCATGAAAATAATGGCTAACAATTCGATGCATTTCTTGTCTTACCAGTGGTTTTGGTACTTTGGAAGAAATTTTTCAAATTGTCTCTTGGTGAACCGAACATCCACCATAAACCCATTGGTCCTCATTGAATGTTAATAATTTCTTTGACCTTTTGTTATTTTTCTTGATAAAGTCATGAGAAGTAAATTTATCACTCCTTCAAGAAGACAACTTCTTATCTCTCGCCTCCACTATTTGATGAGCTCATTGATAAATTGGAAGCTTTTGAGTATGTACCAGCCAATAAGGTATTGGCTCGAATAGATTGGTCAATAGGAAGCAATGAAGGAAGTAACAAGAGAAGCAAGACAGATCGACACTTTCTCTTTAATCGGTTTGATTTTATTGTACTTTATTTACATTTACATTTGTGTCCGCTTTCTCCAACAGGTAGTTTATTCTATCCTTTACTCATCTATATTTTAACATTAAGGACAATGCTATGATCTGGTTGAGGGGAAGGATCGTTGTGTGCTTAAATATAAAAAAAAAAAAAAAACAAAAAATTTCAAAAAGTGTGTTTGTTAATATGTTTGTTGTGTTTGTCATCAATTAACAACAAAAGTTAAGGATGGCAGAGTAAGGAGTATTTTTTTCTCTTGAGACGCATCTTAATTGGTGGCAGAGTAAGGAGTAGTTTAGGGTAGTAATTAATTAGTATTCAAATGTGGAAATACTTAAGTTTTATTATTTGATTTCTCTTCAGGGTCAGATGCGGCACTGACTGTGTGCTTCATTTCTGTTTGGCGTTGATTCACTTCTTATCGTATCGGGTCGATGCAAAGACTGACCGTGTGCTTCATTTCTGTTTGGCGTTGATTCACTTCTTATCATGTTGTTTTGCTCTTTTCTATATCTCTCTTTCACATTGAGGACAATGTTATGATCTAGTTGAGGGGAAGGATCGTTGTGTGCCTAAATATAAAAAAAAAATATAAAAACAAAAAAAAAACAAAAAACAAAAAAGGTGTGTGTGTGTATTAATATGTTTATATGCTTGTCAGTAATTTTCTAAACCAAGCTAAGGATGGCAGAGTAGGGAGTAGATTTTACTCTTGAGACGCATTTTAGTTGGGGTAGATAACTAGTTTATGTGGAAGTAGCAATTGAAATTCAGGAAAATTTGCATGATTGAGTAAATTGTCTTCTTTCTTAAAAATCATATGTTTGGTTATGGATGTTGAATTGGTGGACTGAGAATGATAGAACTATATCTTGTGAGATCTTGAGCCTAATGGATGGATTCAACATTTATGCCATTCTCTTCTTTCTTGTGTGATTTTCACTCATGATAATGATCACTCTAGAACTTGCTTTGATTCTTTTTGAGGCTGCGTTTCACTTGCATGCATGAACATGATTGAGGCCCTCTTTCTTAGCCAGTTTAGCCAAATAGCCGACCTTGCATATTTTCCTTTGCTTAGCCCCTTTGAGCTTATTTGACCATTCTTTGTTTCTAACTCATTACGTGCCCTAAATGAAAAACCATGTTCTAACCCAACCTTAGGGAATAAGAGAGCATTGACTTTGTTATTTGATGAGTTCTTGAACAAGTGTGGGGGTGCATGTGCAGATTGGTTATATATAAAAAAAAAAAAAGAAAGAAAAAAAAAAAAAAAAAGAAAAAGAAAATATGTTTCTATAAAAAAAAAAAAAAAAGAGAGAGAGCTGATTATTGCTACAATCAAAAGAATGCACCATGTGATATATTCATACCTAGAATGAGGGTGGATGATTGGAAATAACAGGAATAGAAGGAGAATGTTCAAGCCTAAAGGAATTCAATCTACCAATTGATCTTTAACAAAACATTAGTTAGATATTGGTCATTGTCCTGTGTGAGAACAAACTAAGAAAATCTTAAGAAAGTTAGACTGAATGTTCTCAAACATCTTCTCCACTCTAACTGTATCATGATGCTCTTCTATTCTCTTTGGTATTTAACTTGACATATCCATATTACTTCTACCTTTACCTTGACCTCACTACAACCTTGAATAAAGTCCTCATGATTTGTGTGTGCATGTGTTTTGAGTAGTGGAGAAGTAGAAGATAAGCAAGCATATGGTAGTGCAATTTTCATGGGTTGAATTGAGTGAAATACCTACCTTTTAAACACTTGAGAGACTGAGAATAAATTCTGTGAGGATCTTTCATTCTTTACTCATGTTTTTCAATTGAAGTATCCTTGCTTGTTGATTTGAGATGTGAAGATGTGTTATCTCATGAATGTTTTAATTACTTGAATTATAAATTGCTCTTCATTCTTGAATGTCATTGAGTCTTTTAGAGTTTTTACCTTTTGAGTTTGTTTTGTTTGTTCCCTAGTTTTGGTTTTGCCCGAGGACGTGCAAAAGAGTAAGTGTGGGGGGTGTTTGATAATTAATGATGTCCAGTTGTCGAATCTTAACTCAAGCGAAAAAAAAATCTTTTGATTTTCTTGCTATTTTATTTCCTGTGTCTTTAACCGTTGTAAATAATATCCTTTCTGTAGTCGAACTTCTAAGAACAATCTGGAAGTTGTTCGTTTCTTTCCTGTTGTACTTTTTGAATTCATGAGTGTCTGTGACATAATGCTTCAGGTAAAGTGACCATGAGTACAACACCATGATTTGACCATCTAATGGTAATTGCTTATTGACCAATTCAGATCGAAGAGATCTTGGAAATCCCAATTGGTGGAAGAGGAAGTACCCGAAATAAAAAAAAAATGAAAAAGAGCCAGTTAGTCTGAAAACCTGAAAGGTCGGTCTAAACAAAAGTTAGGGCAAATGAATGGGCAAAATCTCGAGAGGAAGTTGGCACAAACACCTTGAAGGGTGCACCCAAACTGGGGCAATTTTGAATTGTGTGTGATCAGCTACACAGGGGCAGTTTTGTTTGCATTTAGTTGGCCATACTGGGGCAAAAATAAAAAAAAATAAAAAAAATTTGAAGGATTAAGGAGAAGCTGTGTTGAAGGAAGTAGCAACGCAGACAAGGACTGAGTTATCAAGCAGTTGCAGGGAATCAACTAAATGAGAAACAAGGTTAAACACTTGGGCAAAATTTTCTCTCAAGGAATCACCAAGCAATGGTTCATCCCATTTCTTGAAAGGAGAGTTGAAAGTGAAAAACAAAGAAAAGAAGGAAAGGAGAAGAAGAAGGAAAAGAAGTTTGAGTGGTCAAAACTTTCCTAAGTCGTCCCTTGTTCAAATGTTTTTAAATAAAATTTAGAAAAAGCAAAAAAGAAAAAAAAAAAAAGGGAGAGAAAAGCAAAGGAAAAACAAAGAAAAGAAAATGAAAAAAAGAAAGAAAGAAAAAAATCCTGTTTTCGGGCCGCAGTTGCCCATTGTCTTTTAAGTTTCCGGGACTCAGTTGCCCATTGTCTTTTAAATTTCGGGCCGCAGTTGCCCATTGTCTTTTAAGTTTCTGGGACTCAGTTGCCCATTGTCTTTTAAATTTCGGACCGCAGTTGCCCATTGTCTTTTAAGTTTCGGGCCACAGTTGTCCATTGTCATTTTAAATTTCGGGCCGCAGTTGCCCATTGCCTTTTAAATTTCGGGCCTAGATTGCCCATTGCCTTTTAAATTTCGGGACTCGGTTGCCCATTGTCATTTCGGACTCAATGCCCATTGTCATTTAAATTTCGGGACTCAGTTGCCCATTGTCTTTTAAATTTCGGGCCGCAGTTGCCCATTGTCATTTAAATTTCGGGCCGCAGTTGCCCATTGTCCTTTAAGTTTTCGTGACTCAGTTGCCCATTGTCCTTTAGGTTTCCGGGACTCAGTTGCCCTTTGTCTTTTACTTTTGAGCGCATCTGCTCCTATCATTTACTTTTTGAGCGCATCGGCTCCGTCTCATTAAATTCTTTTTTTTACTTTTGAGCGCACGGCCTCGTCTTTTTAATTCCATCTTTTTTACCTTTTTTTAGCGCATCGGCTCTGTTTTTAATTCCTGAAGCGCATTGGCTCCATGCATTCCATGCATTTTAAATTCTGTCAATTTTTAAAACGCGCATCGGCTCCTTGCATTTTACTTTTCATTGAGCGTCACGGCTCATGCATTTTAATCTCGTTGAGCGCACGGCTCTCCTGCATTTTAATTTTTGTTGAGTGCATCGGCTCCATGCATTTTAATTCTGTTGAGCGCATCGGCTCCATGTATTTTACTCTTTGTTGAGCGCATCGGCTCCATGCATTTTAATCTCTGTTGAGCGCATCGGCTCTGCATTTTAATTTTTGTTGAGTGCATCGGCTCCATGCATTTTAATTCCTGTTGAGCGCATCGGCTCCATGTATTTTACTCTTTGTTGAGCGCATCGGCTCCATGCATTTTAAATTCTGTTGAGCGCATCGGCTCCCTGCATTTTAATTTCATCAATTCTTTTGATAGAAGCACGGCCCATGCATTTTTATTCTGTTGAACCATCGGCTCCATGCATTTTAATTCTGTTATGTCTGATCGGCTCCCCGCATTTTAATTTCACAATTCTTTTGAGCGCATCGGCTCCATGCATTTTAAATTTCTGTCAATTTCTTTGAGCGCATCGGCTCCATGCATTACATGTTCTTTTTACTTTCTGTTGAGTGCACCGTTCCACGCATTCCATGCATTTTAAATTTCTGTCAATTCTATGCATTTTTAAATTCTGTCGAGCGCATCGGCTCCATGCATTTTACTTTCTGTCGAGCTTTTTGTTGAGCGAAGCTGCTCCATGCATTCCATGCATTTTATTTTTCTGTCATTTGCTGTTGAGCGCATCGGCTCCATGTATTTTAATTTCTTTGAGCGCATCGGCTCCATGCATTTTAAATTCTGTTGAGCGCATCGGCTCATTGCATTTTAACTTCCTATCATTGTTCTTACTTTTTTTGCATTTACATCTTGTGCTTTCTTGGACAAAATTAGGAGTTCATGTCTTTACTGTTCTTTACGACGATAATAAGAAGACCACAATTTTCTTATTATCTAATAAGAAACAAGTAAAGAGGGAACTTGTGAACACCCAATTTTGACCTAGCTTAAAAATTTAAAAAATAAATAAATAAATAAATAAAAATAAAAAAATATAAACAATAAAAAATAAAAAAAAATATAAAAATATAAAAAATAAAAAAAAATACTCACTCACGTTCCTACTAGCACCCACTAACTCCTTTTTTTTTCTTTCTTTACTTTTTCTGCTTTGTTATTCATTTCCCACCACCGCACCCCACTATTTCCACGTTCTCTCTCTCTTTTCTTTTCTGTTTTTGTCTCACACATAATGCTTGCAACCCACTCACGCAACCTCTTTCCCGTAATTTCTGCAATCAACCGACAACCCCTCCATTATATTCTTTTCCTTCTCATTTTCTTCGAGGAGGCTGGGCAGATGAGAACCCAATCCTTCATCTCATCTTCACCTTCCACCTTCAAACTCCATCACCCCGACCTTCCTCTCCCTAGCCACACGTCCACATTCACCAAAACAAACCCAAAGAACCACCCCTCCATCCTTCACCTCCCAATCTCCACGCCGAAGCCATCCACGTAACCACCACCATAGCCTCCAACAACCAAAACCGTGACCACCGTAGCCTCACCCCTTCACCATCACCCTTCACCCACGTAAACCCATAATCCTCCACGGCTGCTCCATCAACACCCAATCTCCATAGCTTCCAACCTCACCCACACCGTAACTCATCGGTGAAAGAGCAACTTCATTCACGGTCTCCATGCATACGTAAACCGTGAACCCCACCATAAACAAACCCATTCCTCAACCTTCATCACCTCATTTTGTAACCCTTCCATCCACCACCACGTGAAGCCTCCCAAACACCATGCAAAGCATCCCTCCTCATCATAAACTTCCATCTTCCTCCTCATCCCTCCATCGGCACCATGCAAATTTTAACAACCCCCACCATACCACCCTTTGCACCTCCACGTGAAACCTCCCAAAACACCCATGCAAGACCCATAACAGCCTCCATCCTCCTCCTCCTCATCACAAGCCAAGCTCCTCCTCAACCACCGTAAACCTCCATGCAAGACCCTTCACGGCCACCAAGCTTCCCACCGTAGCAACAAGCGACCTCCAACCAAACAACCACCGTAAACCTCCATGCAAGACCCTTCACGGCCACCAAGCTTCCCACCGTAGCAAAGCAAGCAAGCTCCAACCAAACACCATCATCAACCTCCCCTCATCACCTTCAAACATCCTTCATCTCCCAAACACCATCATCAACCTCCAAAGCCACCCATCTCACCTCCCATCCACAACCGAGTCAACTCGCATTAAATCATCACCCCTTCCATAGCTTCACCATCCTCACCATCGACTTCTCACCCATATCAACCATACTCCACTCTCCTCATCGTGAGACACCACCCTCTCCTAATCCTCCACCATTTACGTGAATCCTCCCCTCACTCTATCTCCCATGACTCCACTATAACCACCCATATCCTCCCTTACAACTCCATCCACGGCAGCAAGATGCCCCTATCCACCATCGCGTAATCACCTTCCTCAACCTCACCTCCCTCCCAACCGAGTCAACTCGGCCAACATCAACTCTCCACCACCCTCACCGTGAGCTCAAAAAGCCACCCCTACTCATCATCTCACTACGTCCCCTGCTCCTTTCAATCACCATCTTCATCCAAACCAACAAAAACTCCACCACTCCACCATCAACCCATGCACACGTGAGAAATCATCAAGGAAGCGAGCCACAACTCGCCAGCCATGCGCAAAGTGCGGACCATCGTTTCATCATCACCACTGCCGTCGTTCCCACAAGGATAGATACGCCACTAAGTTACCACCGTAACGATCACGAAGCTTCCCCCCTCCATGCCTTTGATCCTTCACGCATCATAGTCATCGTGTACCGCCGCCTTTCCTCGGCCTTCGCCGCTCTTGGTTTCGACGCGGCAAGTTCACGGGGATACGTAGGAGCAGAGGCTCCATCGTAGCAGACCAGCATGACCTCACCATCTCCTCATCAAAGCCAATTTGGCACCCTCCATCTTCATCTCCACGAAACCACAGCCACACGTGAAGGAACAGAGCGTCATTCCTCTGCTATTTTTCTCGCTAAAAAGGGAAGGTGAGTTTTTTTTTTTTTCTCGTTGTTATATTTGTTGTTCTAAAAAAAAGAAGAAAAAGATATCTTAATTATTTAGATTTTAATTTTTCTTTCACATTTTTACGTATATTCAATAGCATGACAGGGATGTTAATGTTATTTTTTGTTGTTAGAGGATATTTCTTGTTTAGTATGTAAAATAAAAAAATAAAATAAAAAAAAAATAAAATAGAAAAGAGCAAAATCTAAAAAAAAATGTTTAAAGTGGTTTGATTTGAGATGTTCATGTTTAATCTTGTTTTTATTATTATTTATCTAGTTCATGAAAAATCGTGTGTACTTGTTTGTTTTTGTGCATGCCCCTTAAAAAAAAATAAAAAATCTTTTAATCCATGCAATGACCGATGACGATGATTGAATAGCGAATGCTACCTTCATTATCTTCTGGATCATAAGGGTTTATTGAGTAGCCTAGTGCTAACTTGAATCTGTGCAAAAAAATGGATTCACTTTCAAATAAAATCTTTTTTTAAATAAAATCAACTGAAAAGGTTTATATTGTGACACAATCAACGAATATATATATGTGTGTGTGTGTGTATGTGTGTGTGTGTGTGTTACACATAACCCACACTTATTTTATAAAGAACTACGTAACTTTGAGTTCCCATTGCACATGGGGATACGTAGGAGCAGAATTTCATTTCATCAAGCCAAATTTAAATTTTCACAATTTTGTGGTTTCGCTTTTTAGTTACAATGTTTGCAAAAAAGGGTAAAATAAATATTTTCAAGGATTGTTAATAATTTGCACAATTGACTTAAGGTGCCGTCTTAGACTAAAATGCGTTAGAAGTCTTTGTGGGATTAAGTTTCCACCATTCTCTAAGTATAACCGACTCCCGAATCCAATCTGGTTCTAAAGACCATTTTCAAAGAAAGGTTTTCCAATTTTTCCAAATTCAAATAAAATTGGTGGCGACTCCATTTTCTCAATTTCATTTTCTAAAAATCCAATTCGAGTTGCTATTATTCCCGCCGCGATCTCCGGTCGCGACACTCGCCTTTGAAGAAGCAAGCTTCTTCTCAATCCTATCCACAACCGGCCTCCAAGTATCCAACTTCTTCGTACTTGACCCAAGAGGGATCCCCAAATACTTAATAAAAACCTTAAAGCTTAGTAGTAAATTGTTTAACATAAGATGATAATTACTTTTACGTTAGGCACTAACTTATTCAAAACCACAAATGAACTTTCTCTTAAAATATGAAATCTTTTACTTATTTTGTAATTACTTTAACGTTTACTTGTAATTAACTTAATATCATATGATAATTACTTTTAAGTCAAGTAGTAACTGATTCAGACCCATCAAATAAACATTCAAAAATTATTCTTTCATTGACTTTGTAAAAATTTTAAATCTTAATAATAAGCACCTTAATATAAGATAATAATCACATTTAATTAGATAATAACTCATTCAAAATCTACAAATGAACTTTCTCTTAAAAAATAAACTTTTTAACTTATTTTGTAAATACATTAACATCAAGTGATAATTAACTTAATATCAAGTAATAATTACTATCAGATTAGATGATAACATCAAATAGTGTAAAAATTAGTATAAAAAGTAGTGGTATGTGATAAACATTTTTCAATAATTTATATAAAGAAAGTAAACATAATCTTCCATTTGTCTAGATAGACATGATTGGATCCACAATGTAGAAATTCAATCCACGTGTCCATTGAATGACTCGTCCAACTTCAAAGCAAAGTTTTGTTATTGCTCCTTTGAACCTTGATATTTGATATTTAGAAAAAACAAACAAACAGCTATAGGCAAATCTACCGATCTGTTATTAGTGAGAAACTTATTTATCAAATTGTTATTCTTTTTAAATTATTTATTAAATTGTCACTATTTTTGTCACTTGAAATTTTTTATTATTTTTCATTTCATGTGGGATGCGTCAACACACGTGGCGCATCCAACTGGAATGCACCATCACGTGTGGCGTTTTCAAGTAGAAAACGCCACATGTATTGGCACATCCCATTAGATGCGCCACGCGTATAGGCGCATCCCACGTGAAACGAAAAATAATAAAAAATTCTTGTTACTTTATATGTGCAGAGTACTTAATCCATTCCACGTGAATCTCTTAAAAAATGGTACCCAGAGACACATAAAATTTACATGTCTACTAAAGAGTGCACCACAATATTGAGAGACATCGGTTTCAATTAGCTTATTTATAAGTCAAATACTTACTTCTAATCTTATAAAGTAATCGATGTGAGACTTTACTGTTGGTAAGGTAAAACAATTAAGTAAGGCAATAAAATACATTTATTTTATGTGAAACTTTGATGGTGGTAAAGTAAAACAACTAAGTAAGACAACAAAACATATTTATTCAATGTGACACATAATCATGTTAGTACCTTGTACATGGGTCCAAAGCCACCTTCTCCCAGTTTTTTGTAGCTATAAAAGCAATTAGTAGCATAAATTATGGTTGATAAATCAAATTTTGGAAGATCAATGTCCTCGTTCTCCCTTTCGTGAATACAATCCTTCCAGCAAATTATTTGTAACATCCCTGGAGGAAAATGTATTGGGAATTATTAGCAATATACATAATTTACGTACTTCAGTGTTGGATGGAGGGGAATTATTAACATCTCTGAATATCCCTTTCGTGAATGCAATCCTTCCAGCCAAAAACTTTACGTACTTCAGTAAAGAGGGGAAATATGTAACAGTGAGTAGGGTTACACAATTAAAAATCTCACATTGAACAAATATATTTTGTTGTCTTACTTAGTTACTTTACATTACCACCACCAAAGTCCCATATCGAACAAATGTATTTTGTTGCCTTACTTAGTTATTTTACCTTGCCAACAGCAAAGTCCAACGTCGACTACTTTACATATTAGAAGCAAATACTTGACTTATAAATAAGCTAATTGAAACTGATGTCTATCAATATTGTAGTACACTCTTTAGTAGACATGTAAATTTTATGTGTCTCTAAGCGCCATTTTTTAAGAGATCCACGTAGAATGGATTAAGTGTCCTGCACATATAAAGTGACAAATTTTTTTTTTATTTTTCGTTTCACGTGAACTAGGATACGTCAACACGCGTGACGCATCCAACTAGGATGCGTCGTCACGTGTGGCGTTTCCACGTAGAAAACACCACATGTGTTGGCGCATCCCAGTTGGATGCACCATGCGTGTTGGCGCATCCCAGTTAGATGCGCCACGCGTGTTGGTTCATCCTAGTTAGATGTGCCATGCCTGTTGGCTCATCCCAGTTGGATGCACCACGCCTGTTGGCGCATCCCACGTGGAACGAAAAATAATAAAAAATTTCAACGTGACAAAAATAGTGACAATTTGATAAATAGTTTGAAAAGGATGACAATTTGATAAATAAGTTTCTCACTAATGACAGATTGATAGATTTGCCACAACTATACATTAATAAAACTTGTAAGAATTGTCAGGCACATCATATAACTTAGTAAGTACATAATAAAAGCTTTGAGACAAGGTTAAATCTACATCACAGAAACTTCAATTGAGAAGATTATAAGCAATTTTACTCAATTATAATGTATTTGCTTGCTATATAAGTTGAAAACCAATATTTAAATTTTGATGTATCTGATAATGAAATTTAACCTTAATTATTAGCATTCATCTATTTTATATCTTTCACTTTTTCAATTGTCAAGAAGAGTAATGTTACTCATAATTAAGCATAATTATACTAAGGCTCTTACTTGAAATCAGATGAAGTTACTTAAACAATTAATTAATTATAAAACAAGTCTTCATGGGGGGAGAACTCGGATACTAGCAGTTTTTACTTGGTCGTTTTAACATGGACTCTGTGAAATAGGGTCCATTTATGGACCTTGTATTTATAACCATTGATTGTATAGAAAATCATATCAATGGTACAAAATTAATACCTACAACTTGGTCAATAGCTATCTTTTAAAGATATGTATTTTACAAATTTATCCCTACAAATAAAAGAAATTTGTATGAAATACTATTTGCAAAAAGGTCCATGCCAAAGAGGAAGCCTCCATGGCGAGATCCACGACCATTTCGGCATCTTACGACTGCTGTAATAGATAACAAATAACGAAGCATGGGATTAATATTATATGCCTGTAAGTATATCATACAAAAAAAAAAACTCCTCTTTCATTATATTAGGTAGTGATCATCAATTGGCAAAAAAAAAAAATGTGTCCTGAAATTGGAGAGAAAACTTGTGCAAGCTTGAATTTTATTTCCTTCTTTGGTTTCACCAGGGCACATACAACAAAAACATGCAAAGAAACATAGGTGGATCACAAATTAATTATTAAAAGAAGAATAAACTCAAAAGTCTAGTGAATCAGAAGCTGTAAACAAAATTTGAACCAAGAAGCGAAATGAATATTGTTTTTGAAAGATGAGAGAACATACTCGAATACAATTTTGGGTTATGTGAACGAGTTCAGAGGAAGAAGAGAAGACGGTGATGAGGGAGAAGCATGATGAAGAGTAGAAGCAAAAGCAAAACAATAAGAGTGTAGAAGCCTTTGGTTCTGTCAGAATCGTGCTGCCAAGTACAGTGCCAAGCTTCGAATCATTGATCGCTCGCAAAAATGCAAATGAATGTTTTTTCTCGAGATTGTATTTTTGTTGTAGCACTGTAATCTTTGATGTCTAGAGTTTGAACCCAGCCACGTCTGCAACCCAAACTGCCACCGTACCCCCTCTATTTTGCCTCTGTCTTGAACTCACAAGTTGCACCCCAACCGCAAACCACTCTGCCTCGCCCTGCCCAGATTCGCAAACAGCAGCAACCCAGCGGCCATTTCAAACTATATCTGCTTCACTGCGACCCGTGAGTCAAACCTGGAACATAATCACCCAACCAAATCACCATCTGCGTCACACCTCCAAACCTCCAACTAGATCCATCGTTAGCCGCGATGCTCCATTGCACAACTCGCCACCATCGGAGCAAGGTCGAGTTCGATGGTGGTTTTGTGGTGATGGTTCCAAGTGTTTGATGGGTGAGTTAAAGACAATAGTGGTCTGGTGACATGGGTCATGGTAGTAGCTTGGTGTAAAACATAACAATAGTTGCAAGACTTAAAAAAATAAAAATAAACTTTGAGACATAATTACAAAATTTAAAATTTATTGTAATGAGTAAAATTAAAAGGATTCATCAATAAACCTTTGACTGTAGGGTTCGTATTAAATGCACCTGTTTTTACTAGGCATCGAAGGCTTGGGTTTGATACTTGTGGACAAGTGGGGTAAGACTTGAGCCAAGAAAAATAGTAATATTATGAAAAATATGTAAACAGTACACAAATATTATTGTAGTAGAAGAACAAAATGATGGAGGTTTAGTGTGGACCACAACACGTGCCGATTTTCACCGACATGTTTTTAGGGACACCGTTGTGGTGTTGACGTTGTAAACTACAAGCATATCCGTGACTGATTTTAATGTTGGGAGAATTTTATTATTTGAATATTTAAAGTATGATATATAATAACATTTTATTTATATATGTATATAGTATATTTATTTTATATTAAAAAGGAAATTGATATATTAAAACATTTAATTATATCTCAATTCTGATTGTTTTATATTTATTTTTTTATATTATTTTTTAAATTACTCTTTATATTATTAATTATATTATTTATTATTATTATTTTTATTTAATGATAATTATTAAAAATAATATAAAAAATAATATATTAAAAAAAATATATATATATATAAAATATTATTTTTTATTACACTCATATTGAAATACAATATTTGTACGAAATGTCGCATATTTAAAAAACATTTTTATTGAAACCCTTTGCATTGCACCGAAAGTGAAAGGAATGAAGCATTAGGTGGATCCTTTGCCTAACACAAACTTGCACTGCTTAGCTCACACGGTGCACCCTTTACCCACATGCAACGCTACTTAATTAAGAAAATTGATCTTCTTGGCATTTCTTAAGGGTAATTTTTTATTGTTCAGTCAATTTAGTATAGCAGGAAGAAACCAAGGCCAGCAATTCTGCAGATATATATGGACTATGAAGTTTGTGATTGACCAACTCATCAAAGTACCTCGCGCTTCTACTGAACCCTTTTTTTAGCAGAAATGTATGCAGGCTTTTTTATCAATGAGAAAATGGCTATCTGATGATTAAGCACATCAAGTTTTCAGATTTGGATCCTTATTATTTGTCGTCTTAGAAGCTGTTAGATTAAAAAAAAACAGCTGTTTCAAAGTTTTTAGTTTAGTCATTTTGATAAGGTATGTGATCTGGACACAATCAGGAGAAATTTATGAAGTTATTATATTGATCAGATAATTAGTTGATCATCTAATTGATTGCAGGGTTAGCTGCGACTTTTTGTATTAACTTGGTGTCAGTCATTGAAAATATATCATTTTTAAATCTTTTAACAATTATGATTTTTTCACATTAATTTTTTTCTCATATTACTTTTTATATTATTTTTATATCATTAATTACATCACTTTCTCTCTATCATTTTCTCTAACTTAATCACAATTATTAAAAAATATAATAAAAAGTGATGTAAAATAACAAATGATGTAAGAATATCATTTTTCATCTTTTAAATATTAATTCAAAAAATATTTGTAATATTTTAATATACTTAAATAAGCATAAATAAACTAAAAACTGTATTTATTATGTTTTTTTATGTATTATTTAGTTATATTTTTATACTTTTAAAAAGAAATATCTTTTTATAATATAGAAGAACTGTTTAAATATAAAAAAAGTATTTCACAAATATTACATTTAAACATAAAATAACCTTTATTTATTTTTAAAAAACTCAAATAAAAACAAAATCGTGTTTTAAAAACTCATCCAACTCAACCCCAGCCTTGATGCGCATAACTAAAGTTTATATTGGTCGATAAATTTAGTGAAAAATAAAAATGCACAAGAAATCTGTCGTGCTCCGACCTAATTGAAGAGTGATCAAAAGCTGTTTCCGACACAAATCTTGGACCTTTAATTCTCCTGTCTACCTAGCTTAAGACTCATTGAGGCATGTAGACACGTACCCGGAAAGTAGGCAAGCAAAACATATGAATGTGTTCTTCTAGCATCACGCACAGCAGCCCCACACACACACACATACAAGGTAATAAGTACCTTAAACAGTACAAAGAGAACTTTATCTTTTGGTCGAGGATTTGGATAAATGTTCTAAAATCTTAACTAAAATTTGAACACTTATGACTAATAATTCAATTGATTTAATCGATTAAATTTGTAATTGAATTAAATAATATTTAAATCAAAAATATAATCAATATATAATCTAATTAATTCAACGAGTCGATTATGATAAGTTTTTAAAACACTGGAGTGGTGGCAGAGAGAATTTGAGAGCAGAGCAACAAAACACATGCTACGTACCACCATGTAATTAACCGGTGAACAAATTCAAAAATATTTTCGTAAATGAATTTTGATTTAATTCAAATGTTGTTGTTACGTTTTATAAACTCTCTAGCCAATAAATGGTAATATTAGTAACTTCTGAACCTTGAATCACTAAGGTCCTCATTAATCTTTCTTTAATCCTCTTGATAACGATGGAAAGATTGAAAAAATGATAATATAATATTGTATTGGCTCAATATTAGCTAGCCACAATGTTATCCTTGATATAGCATTCAGTCATTTGAAAAAAAATCTGACAAGCACTTGTGCTAAAAGCCCTATCAAGCAATTAAATTAATAGAATTTGGTAAAGAAGAGTCGTTTAATTATTGTATCTTTAAGTAGGGAGGACGTTAAGGTTCAGAAGAAAATAGGTACTGGCTATTTTAGCCTTTTGATTTTTTGGGTCGTACGATGCTTTAAGAAAGGAATTTGGATGGATGGAAGCTGAGATACGGCATACAGTGGTCTGCACAGTGAGTGGAGAACTTTCAGATAAAATATCTTGGGATGACCAACTCACCAATCCCTGTTCGCCACACCTTGGTACTGACAAGAAACAGTTATATAACTGTTTGCCTGCCGACCAATAATTGCACCAAGAAAGATTTACATCTCCTCAATTTTTTTTCTTCTCAAATAATTAATTACAAGAGAAATAAAAATAAAAAAATTATAAAAAAATCATATTAATAAATAAATCTCCCTAATAACTTTTTTTTGTATTTTTTTCTTTTATAACTGATTGCTTAAAAAGAATTCAAATCTCACGAAGAATGTTATCACCTCAAAATTGTACAGTTTTAAGTTGGATCACTTCATTTTCTATATATGAGTACTTTGACTCTGCCATGTATCCCTGCTATAAAGGAGATGCCCCCGTCCCCCTTGGTTTTGCAACAGTTGGAAAGATTTAGAAGAAAAAGATATATAATCTCATCTCAAAGACGAAGCGCGTGGGACCCGATGTTGCCAGCCAGTGACGAGGCTTGTTACTTGTTCTGTCCAAATCTTGCCTTCATTAATTCAAAAAAGTATGATTTGAACCCCTTTCTGCTCTCTCCTCATATAAAGCCCCTCTCTCTGGCCCCCTTTTCCTTGCAAAATCAAAATCTCCTCTGCTCTCAGTTTCTGAACTCACAAGTTGACCCTTGTGACACCCCAAAAGCCCACGCTACAACTTCAAAGAATATCATTAAAAACTCAGTGGGCTCTGCCTCTCCCCTGGTTTGTGCTCTGTAGTGTACACATCAGATTTTGAGATGGGTCAGTCCAAAATCAAGAGCTTTGGCATCCGATTCTGTTTTTTGGTTTGATCGGATCAGCTTTAGAAAGCAGAACCCAGACTCCCAAATTCGGTCTTTCTTCTTTTTTATTCTTTGACCATATCTGATTCTGGATCCTGAACTTACCTTTTACGTTTGGTTCATTTTGATTCCAATTTTTCTTTGTTTCTCCTTAGTAACATTAACATATATACTACCCATCTCATTTCTTTTGTGTGTACATAGCACGAAAAAAAGCTCTTGTTTTTTGAGCTTGAGAGAGCGAGCAAAAGGTTAAGGTTATTGCATTGGTGATCATGGCTGCAGAAAAGAACACGGGCAAATCCACCAAGGGTGTTGATGAAAGTGAAAGCCAAGATTGGGAGTTGGATAAGGGAAAGGGAGTTGATTTCAGCTCACCGAGGCGACAATGGAAGCCAGTTTTTGATGACGTTTCCATATCACATAGGCCTCTGAAGAAAATTCGTAGCCCTGAACGCCAAAACCCAAATCAACCCTCTCTTCTGCAACAACCTCCTTCCTCCGCTGTTCCTCCTTCAAGAATAGTGTTTCCCTTTGCTTTTGAAGGGTCTCAAACTCAACCTCCAATGCAATTCCCACGCCAATTTGGAACCACAAATTTGCCTCTTTTTCCTCCACCTGTTCAGCCAACACAACAAATCCACCAACAGCAACAGCAACAAATGATATCTTTTGGGTCCCAGCAGAACATGGGGTATCCACAACAACAACAACAACAACACCATCAGATTCAGCATCAACAACAGCAGCAGCTTCTTCAGTATTGGAGTGGTGCACTGAATCTAAGTCCAAGAGGAAGGATGATGACGATGATGAACAGTTTAGGAGCAGATGGAAGACCAATGTTGAGGCCCCCAGCAGCACAGCCTTTGAATGCTACAAAGCTGTATAGGGGAGTGAGGCAACGCCAATGGGGCAAATGGGTAGCTGAAATTCGTCTCCCTCGTAATAGGACTCGCCTCTGGCTAGGCACATTTGACACAGCTGAAGATGCTGCTTTGGCTTATGATCATGAGGCCTTCAAGCTGAGAGGAGAGAATGCTAAGCTCAATTTCCCTGAGCTTTTTCTTAACAAGGATAAACCACCATCAACAACAGCTCCACCTTCTCCTTCTGCTTCTGCTCCCCATGAAGGTTCAACATCAAGCCCGAACAACACAAAGCAACCTGAGCCAATTCCACAAGACTGTAATATGGAGGCTGTGAGCACTGAGAGCATGCCGCCACCGCCGGCGGCACCATTAGCAGAAGAGAATGCTGATGATGATTCAGGAGTGAGTGATGAAGTTCAGGTAGCTGCTGCAGGTGCTGAAGGCATTTCACAGTCTCAGGAATTGGGTTGGGGAGAAATGGCTGCTTGGTTCAATGCAATTCCTGCAGGTTGGGGTCCCGGTAGCCCTGTGTGGGATGATCTTGACGCCAATAATAATCTTCTTTTACAGTCACGACTTCCTTTTGTGAATCCAAATCAGCAAGAATTCAATGATGCTGATGCTGCTCAGAGACAAGAAGATAACACAGGACCAGGTTCTTCCTCTTCCTCTTCCTCTTGTCCCATGGGGCCCTTCATCTGGAAGGGTCAAGATTGAAATTTTATCTTAAAATAGCGTCTTTTGAGTAAATCAAAGCCAGTGTCTTCAACCTTAATCTTAATCCTCCCTCGAGGTTAAAGATTCCTCTTAGCTTTCTTCTTTCTTCTCCTGGATGCGTACCGTTTCCTTATCAGATATTCTACCTTGGTTATTCAAGCTTCTCCACCTCTACATATTAGGACAAGCTGATCACTACACCCACCCAACTTTATTTTGTTCTCACAGGTTGCAGATATTTTCACCAAACAACCTGTGAATCTTGGATCTTTGAATATTTCTTCATGATCTTTGAAGCATATTCATTTCCTGAAAATTTCTGCTGTAATAAGGCTGCATATTTTTCCTGGCCTTTCAGCATCTGGCTCATACTCCATGGGCCTTAGCCTTACCTTTTTCCTAGTGATAATTGTCAATTTTCCAGTTTTTTTATTTTCTTTTACTTTTTTTTCCCTTTTAGCTCTTTTTCACTATTTGTTGCTTTAATTTATGTAGTAAGCTGTAGTTTAGTATGACCAGGGTAGAAGGAGACATTTTTGGTGATTTCCTTCTCAATTGGTCCATCCGTTATGAGCTTTGTTTTTCAGCTCCAAGGTGGATGTATCATGTATATTATTACTTCATTTATAGTTTGTGTACATTGTCAAGTTTATTGTAGTTTGCACTGCTGTAATGTTATGTGTCCTTTCTGGTTATAGCATATCGCGAACTTTGCAAAATTCCAGCATATATCATTGTAATTATCATACTTTGTTTATGGTCGGCCTTTCAGCTTTCTATTGTTCTGGCATAAGCTAAAAGCTACAATTAACAGTACTGCCTGTAGTTTGGATGTGCCTTCATAGGCATCCAAAAAATATATAAATAAAAGTTTAGATTTTCCTTACAATATAATTGTATTGTATCAATACTATGTGAGACAGAAGATTCTTAAATACAAGTACCTGTAAATGTATTCTGGTAATCAAACATACATGTGAGCTGTCATTGTTTTTAACTTCAACCATCCTATAGTTAATGCAGGTTTAGTTTACTGAAAATTTTAAATTATTAAATAAAATGGTTTAAGTTAAAGATAATGATGAACTAATATGACATGTGTTGATTGGTGTGATGCCCAAATACTTATACCAAGTGTATTTAAAAATCTCATTTGAGATTTGATACCCTCAGCTCAGATAATATTGACTACCAGAAATTTGCATACCAATGACAGTCTTTGTGAAACAGTCAGAATTTCTGGTTGGCACTTGTTTGACCACATAATGATTTTTAAGTTACCATAACTTCATTTGATTTAGGAGCGGCATTTGAGTTAGACGATAAAAATTGGGAAAATGACTTGTGCTTTGCTTGGCAAGTGAACATATTGGTTCACAGTCTAATTTACTATTTGCCAAGTTGTTTTCATCAATGATTAACTTACAATTAATCACGAATCTATTCAGCTAAATGGAACACATTCAAATTTTTAGTTAACATTAGATAAATTACTAGTTAAATTACTTTGATAAATCTAACCTATATTATAAAATTGAATACTCTTAAGAGTAAGCAATTTATCTTTAGGTATTCTCTTTTTTTAAACCATTATTTTTTTTTCTCTAAGAGTAACAAAATGTATTTGACTACTTTCTTTTTCTTTATGTCATGTGTTTTCTTCTTTTACATTAATTATTCTTTTATATTAATTTTTTCTATTTACTCTCACATACTCTATTTGGCTATTTATTTTTCATATCAATTACAAATCAAATCAACTTAATTAGTTTTTAAATTACTTAATTAATTTTGTATTTCTAAATCGATTAATCAAGTCTATATACATCAAAACATTTAATAGAATATAGTTTTAAAACATTAAAATTTATATATATAAAATGGTACATTGTGCGGGTTACTTGCTAATGACTAATCAAATGCAGGAACCAAAATGTACTTTCATATTTTACAAGTGGAGCAAAACTTTCATTTTTAAAAAAAAAAATAAAATAAAATAACAATAATAATAATAATAAGCTTAGTCAGCTGCAGTTATCTTGAGAATTTTTCATGGTGCTCCACGATGAGAGGTCAATTTAAGCAACACAAGATAGTGTACATGACTTGCCATGAGGTTGATAGTTCATATGACACTAGTCCTAGTCATTAAGATTATTGTATGCTTGATATTGTGCGTTTGAGCCTTCTATCCGCCTAGTCTCTCCTATTTCTGAAGTTCTTATAGGTAAAATAGTAAGGGGAAAAAAACTAGCGTGCATGAGTTTTCTCCGCAAACAGTATAAAGTTTTCTTAAGAAAGTGTCAGTTGATTCAATATTAATTTTTTTAATCAAAATATGGATTTAGTATTAAATTTTGCTTTTAATAAGGATGGAAAAAGTTAATAAAAGCAAAAAGTAATATTATATTTGTGGTTAAAAAACACTCAAATAGCATTTCTCAAACTCAACCATCATCTTGTCCTTTTTTGTGTTAAAATGTTTTTATATATTTCTAAAATGTGACATTATTTTTTTTTACGAAATATCAAAATTGCTCATCCTCATAGTACTTTTCTGCTGACATTATAGAAAGCAAAAACGTTTCAATTATTAGGAAACATATCTAATAAAAAAAATATTTATCATAAAAAGTGAAAAAAATAAATTTTAATTATTAAATTTTATAAAAATAATAAAAATTAAAATATAAATATATATACTTTTTAAAATAATTATATAACTTTTAAATAATTTTTAATTTTAATTATTTATGTATAATTATATGCTTAAAATTTATTCTTTTTATTTTCTTATAATAAAAATCCCTCTAATTAGATATTATCTTCAACCATCCACCCCAAATTTATTTCTTACATGAGTTACCCTAGTATGTACCATCGTCTTATCATTGTTAATAAGGATATCCTTCAACAAGAAGGATTAAATATTATATATGTATTTATCTTAAAGATAATATTCTACGTACGTAAAAAAAAGAAGATAATATTCTATGTACGTATAAAAAAAAGACAATATTCTATGTGTGCACAAATATTTAAACAAAACGTTAGAGGTAAGCCAATCCCGTTGAGTCAACTCAAGTAATTGGAATGAGTTAAAAAAAAAAAAACTCACATAAAATATCTAAGTTCAATTAAAGATATAATAATTAGTGGAGAAATATTTTATCTTCTTATTTAATATTTGTACTAATTCTTTTAATTATTAAATGAAAAAAATATTAAATATTTTTTATATTTTTAAAATATTAGATGTACTTATTTTTTTATTTAATATTTTTTATTTAATATTAAAAAAATTAAAAAAAAAACTGATAGAAGAATATAAAATTACTCTAACTAGTAACTAGTGCTTTTATTTTGTCCATTAGGAATCCCACCAAATAGGGAATAAGGATTTGTCTCGTTCTCATTCATCCATGAGATAATAAATTAAACGAACATTTAAATAATAAAGACAAAATTTAAACACGCCTTTCCACATTAATTATTGCAATTAATATATATCTTTCAAACTACGATTGACCAGATGGTGGACAGACGTGGGCACAAGTCACCGGCCAATGAGATCATCCACATTTCTTTCTCGCGACGGCACAATAGCGATGAGTTTGGGTGTTTTATCTTAACCAAATTATTAATTATTGAATCACGATAATGTTATCTAATTAATTAAATAATGGATAAAATTTAGGTTTATTTTTTAATATTTATTATATTTATTTTATTAATTAAATTATGATATATATATATATATTTACAAAGAAAATAAAAAATATTAATAAATATATATCATAACTTAATTAATAAAATAAATATAATAGATATAAAAAATAGAAATAAGTTTTGTCCTTAAATAATATGATCATCAAACTAGTAATAACAGACTGTATCGACTAAGTTAATCGAGATTCATTTCTGTTAAAATTCATTATTAATAAATTATTTGTAAGTAATTTTATAAATGTTTATTAAACTTGAATCGAAGATCTATCGTAATCCTAGAATAGGGCAGTCGCCCTTGACATTAAATTTCTGTTTATAAAAAAGAAATATGGCTACGATTTCTTTTAAAAAAATTACTTGTTCAAATTTTTTTGTCCAATTTTCTGTTAAGCTTTAAAATGGATGAGGTGCTTATCATTTTAACTTATTCCAACTTTTATTTTTTCAATCTTAACAAGTTCTAATTAAAGTCTAACAGTAACTTATTGAATTTTTAAATAATTAAATATTTTTATAGTGAAAGACACTTAAATATGAATAATTCTTACATAGAGTAATACATTAATTTAATTAAAACATATAAAAAAGAATGCTAAATACATACTTACTCCCCCCAGCAAAAAAAAAAATAAAAACTCTTATTCACACAAATATTATGAGATATTTAAAGAGAGCTGGTTTTATATATTAGGCTTGCTTAAACAATTATACATAATAATTAAAGGGAAAATTTTGTTTCAGGTAGGTCCACCCCCGAATTTATTTAGAAAAACATATTGAAGGTCCCAAAAAATAGTTAAATATTGAAAATATCTAAGATGCTAGTGACAAAGCCATGGTTAAGGGTTTTTAAAAAATAAAAAATCCTAATCTCCATTGAACCAAACCCAACCTTGATGTCACTATGAGGTTGCCATCAGAACTTCCGCATATAAAAAACAAAGTTGCATGTACCCAAAGAAAAAAAAAATTGCAGCTTGCAAGTAAACAGATGTTACCTGGCTGCCAATTTCACAAGACATTTCCACGTTTTTCTTCCTAGTATGTTAGATTTTGTGTGGTCCTCTAGATTTTTCTTGATAGTGTCCGGTCAATTAGTATATATTTTGAATAATCTATTTTTTAAATCTAATTAAAGACAAATTATTTACGTCAAGATTATAAAACTCACAAAAATATTTTTCATAACTTAATTACAAGAATCTTCTAAAAGTATGACTTAAGATGATGTCCACAAGTTATTATTTAATTTCTTTGTTTGGATGAATTCTAAGTAGAAGTTCCTAGTTTAATTTCTTTTAATATATAATCATTTTACGTGTCTAGGTCAACTTTAAAAAAAAAAAAACAATTCTGAGAATAGAAGTTGACCGTTTATTTTATATTCAACTATAATCATGTAGGCTCTAAAATAATATTGAAGTGGAAGATTGTGTAATTTTGAGTTTGGTAAACTTAAGGATGTACTTAATAATTTTGGAAAAATAACTATTACATTCCTTAACATATGATAAAATGATTGGTACTGTGATGTAATTGGTACTGCATTTTACAAATACAACCAGCCAACTTTTCATATCTCTCTTTTTTTTCCCTAGGTTATGTCTGTAATCATCAATAACTAGATTATTTGATTTGATTTAAATTAGATTGATTTAATTTGAAATATTAATTCTCTTATTTATAACTCATTATAAAAAATAATATTTGAATTAACTTATAAGTCAAATTTCATATTTGAAAGACATTAAAAATAAATTAAATTGATTTTATATTAATAATTTTTTATTATCCTTACTTAGAATAAATTAAATGACTTAACTAATAATGGTAAAAATGTAAAGTTAAACAATCAAAACTAAAATAAAATAATTTTACGTGGGATTCTAAACATTTAAAAATATATATATTTATAAATCAAATTAATATTTAGAATATTTCATTCTAAACATTCTTAAAGTTAAAAGTATAGATGCGAACTTTCTATCAATTTTTGTCTTGCGTGGAGTTTTATTTTATCGATATTTCTATACTAATAAATAAAGGGGATTCCTGTTTGGTCTCCAAATTTTATTTTTCTACTTTGCTCTCATTCTTTATCTCCACTCAATCACAATGAAAATAGTTTATTTTTCAAAAAATGCAAGAAAATTAAAAAAAATGCGGATTTACATGCACACGTTAGTTGTCAATCCACTAGTTTTTTTATAAACGTCTTATTTGGAATTATGCAGGTCTGACATTGGTTGAGAATGTGTGACATTTTCAAAGGGTCCTCCTTGATGGTTGGATCTTTGTATAGTTCATAGAAGTGAGAACTGTCATTGAACATCCAAAGAAGGTAGGGCGGCAGAATAGACAATAAAGTGAAGACTAAGGACTATTGCCTCCAAATGCAAGACTGTTAGGTTCTTAGGTTAGAATGCCGCCAGAAGCACAGAAAAGTTCCCTTCCTTTGAATCTTCAACCCTTCTTTCTTCATTTTCTTTATTTTTGCCCCTCTCTAGATTCTTAGGTTGTTGAGCAGACCAAGACAATTTTGCATTTTGAATGGTAAAATGCTATGTGGAACTTGATAATAATTTTGCCAAATCAATCTCTAATTAGTACAACATGTAAAACAACAGTGATTCATAGTTGTAGGAGAACCACTCTGATACAAATGCCATCCGCCTCCCTAAAAAAATCACACTGAACTGTGAACATGAAACCGCTCATGTGAAAATTGAAATGTTTATATAGGAGTATACTGTAAACTGTTGCAAGCAGGAAAGTATGCACATACACGCATTCTACGGTGCCTGGTTCAAGTCTATGAAAAAGAGAAGGGATTGTTGATTCCCAAAACTTGAAGTGCTAAATAAACAATATTAATCAAACATTTGCAATCAATAACCCTTAGAATATGCTCCGACGGTGAGCATTGGCACAACAGTAAAGTGTTGTCCTTTTGATTTAGCAGTCAAAGGGTTTTGATCGTGGAAATAGTTTTTCAAATTACTGGATAACGATGTTCTTCTGAACGGGATTTAAATGATTACCTGAATGAAGCTGATATAGGTGATAGAAAGTGGATTCCTCCGTAACACACTGACAGCAACGGTAGAGCAAGGGATGGGTAAATACAAAAGATATTTCAATACTCAAGTTAGACCGTGTACAAGGTGATAGAGTGTTTATGGTTAGATGTATATATTTACGACCTTGTGTGGTATTTATATGAGTGACTTGATTGATAAGAATCATATTTATATTTGCATTAAATGCTATTTAATTAGAATAAGAATCTAGTAAGATTGTTATATCTTATAACTGTATCCCTTATTTATGAGGGATATAATTGATTTCTCTATTTATAAGAGATTTTGTTAGAGATTTACTTATCATAAATGGACATATTTACTTATCCAATAGCGCTCATAAATATCTGAGATTCAACTCTAACAGGTCGAGTTGCTTCTGAACTGTTAATCCTGAACCCGGTCCAGAGCAATTGCCCCAAGCTTGACACTTAGATGTAACAGTTGAATGTCAAGATATCTGAGATTATCAGGAGAAAACGATACACATGAGACAAAGGGATCTAAGTCATGATATAGATGCTGGATCTCGCAATGTTTCTAACAATGGACCGACGTCCGTGATAAAGTAAAAAATCGAGATGCTCCTAATGTTAATTAATTTGGCCGGGATCCGAAATAGATCACTCTGCCTTAATTTTGTTACACTGTTGTTTGAGATACACTTTGAGTTGCCCCCATACCAATTTAGGTAGTGGGACTCATCATCAATTCTGAAGGTAATTTGAAGATGAAGTTGTAATCGGTATTATGATTTTATAATAACATCATAGTGTTAGTCCGTGATCTGGCATAGATATCATCTTGCTTTGTCCTACGTCATTTCAATTCTAACCACAGTCATTTCAACTATTGTGTCAAGTACGTTTCGCCACGTTGAAAAAAGATATTAGAAGTTGTCTTTTGATCTTTGTGTCGTTATGATTTTCGTTTTCAAATTTAATTTTGAAAGATTATTTTGCCCCTGTGTGTGGTGATTGTTGGGGGTTACCTCGCGGTTATAAATTGAAATGGGGTTTTTTTCCCTCTACTTTCTCTTTATTCACCATTTCTACATTTTCTTCCAGTTACCAGGCAATTTTCGACAAGTCTCTAGTAGCCATTTTCATCCACTCAACACCTTTTCCTTCCTCAAACACAAGGTAAACATTGTTCCCCACTTTATTTTTCTTTTATAATCAATAATGGTGACAGTGAGAATGAGAATGTGGAATAGTAGCGATGGAGAGAGTAGTTATTTAGAGGTTTTGAGTGCTCTGCCGTCTCCTCTGCCTTAGTCGCGGTGGAGACGAGCTCCTCATGGTGGAGATACTGGTAGGCATAGAGGCCGCTATCCGGGGTGAATATCCTAGAAATGATACAGAGAACGGAAAATGTCAAAGAGCTTGCAAGGCAAATACCATCACGTCCACTCTCTGTATTCATTAGGGAGTTAGAGAGTTATGATGAAACCTCTTCTGATTCTGACATAAGTACGGCCTCTGTAGATAACGCCAGTAACGCAGAGATAGGACGATGAAGAGCAGCAACGTTTAAACCCAAGGAATACATTTTTTCGAGGAATGTCAATTTATATCAATGTGTTGATTGGGACGTTCTGGGCATTCCATCCAATGTTGAGACCTCGAAGGATGCTAGTGTCAAACAAGAATATCTGCATCTAACAGAAGACCAAACTAAGGAATGGGGAATACGTAATTTGGGCTCCGTTAGATCAAGAAAATGTCTACTCGACTAGGACGGAGGGCGACCACTTTATTTACATGTATGATGCATTGCTCACCTGCATCGGAGTCCACTTTCCATTCTTTGACTTCGAGATCAGAGTCATAAACCACCTGCAAGTAGCTTCAACTCAACTAGATCCGGATGCGTAGAGCTTTATTAAGACCTTCGAGCTCACTTGTAGAACCTTTGGATGGTGGTACTCTGTAAGGTCTTTTTTCTTCCTTTTCACCCGATTTTCACCCTCCGAGAACAGCTTTCAGAAGGGGTGGGTTACTTTACGGGCACAAGCAGGACGCAAAGTATTCAAATCATACCAAGAGTCCTTCAAGAACTTCAAGAAGGATTTCTTCAGAGTAAAAGAGGCTCCATGGTTAACACCTTTTTATGTTACCCCGAAAGGCAAGTCATAGATATATTTATATTGGACACAAGCAGTTTGGGACCAGAGTTAGGAATAAATAGAGATTCTATTGTCTGTTGGTCCCTTTTTATACTGCAAGTACACAAGTCACACAAGTAATAAAATGATGAATAAAGTATCATTCCACGAGGATAGTGACTAAATCCAATGCTAAATATTGACTAATAGTTCAATTAACTCTATTCAAGAACATTCAATAAGGGAAAAGGTGTGTGGATTGGCTATGGTGTCAAAGACTAAAATGCAATAAATTGTGAATGAGAGACAATGATTGGAGAATAGGAGATCCTTCTTCACCCACTACTTCAATTGGCAATATGTAATCCTCTTAAGTAACATGAATGAAATGGCTTTGTTAGCATAAAAAACTAACTTAGCTAAAAGCTTATGTCTAGATCAATTAACCATGTGTCATTTGTCTAGTTCATTATGTTTCTATGAGAGCTAGTGCAAATTCCACTTATTAAGGATGATTCTCAAACACTTGTTATGCATGACCAATTGGTATATTTTTATCTCATTTACTAATTAACTCACCCTACCATTTGAATGAAACTAAACATGCATAAACAATCTCTATGATATAAAATCTAAATCCCTATGTCTAGTTCAATAGATTCAATCAAATCACATCAAATGTTGGTCAAACAATCAAGAGCATTAATTAAGAGCAATATGGTTGAACAAACTCAATCATCATTGTTAACTCAATGAGTTACAAAATCACTAATATTTATAAAAGGATCCAAAGGAACTCTTAAGTACAACTTAGTTATCCATAGAACATGAAAATCTAACAACAATATTCATGTTCATGACAAAACAAGAGAAAAAATAAATGGAATAGGAGGAAGGAACAATGAATATGGATCCTTGAATGCTTGATTCTCCTTGAAGAAGATGGCCTCCAACTCAGTTACCTTTACTTTCTCTCAATTTCAGAATAAAACCCTAGCTGCCATTTTTAATCTAATAAAAATCTCCCTCGTTGAATGTCTCTTAAGACAGTATATGTAGGCGCAGCAGATAGCTACGCGCCGCGATGCGCTAACTTTGGGCTTAAGTAGGAAACAGGGCTGCTGCTTCCACGCCGCAGCATAACACAACTTGCGCAACGATATGAGTTGCTAAATTGCTTCTTAGGATTTCTCCACTAATGTTGGTCCAAATCTTCCTTCAATTTGCTTGTTTGGAGCCCTTCCTACAATTGAGAAATCATTTGATTAATAACAAGTGCAAATCTACTTAATTTCTTAAAGAATAGACAAGATTTTCTCAAGATCATATAAGAAGACATCAAAATTGAATTAGATGAATATGAACCTAAAATCTTCCATTTATGCATAAGAATAAGGACTAAGCAATCTATAGAGCATAGATATAGGGTATAAATAACTAAATTTTATGGAGTTATCATTGTCCTTGCTGACGGAAAGTGAGGTCGATGTCCTGAACATTTTAGTTGAGTAGGCCGACAAGAATGAGGCCATCTACTATAAAGATGTTCTGCATGAGCCTTCTAATTCTATAAAATTGTTTTTAGGTACCCCGTCTTGAACATATTGATGAGCTTGTGTTTCATAATTTTTCCTAACTGTAATAGCATGTTTGTTTCCTATTTGTAGAGAGTATGGTGTCACTCAGTGGACTTGAAGCCCTTGCACTATTGTCGCGACCGGTGAATCGCGGCGGGGAAACAGCAACTCGAATTGGATTTTAAAATATGATAATGAAAAAAATGGAGTCGCCACCAATTTTATTTGAATTTGGAAAAATTGGAAAACCTCTCTTTGAAAATGGTCTTTGGAACCAGATTGGATTCGGAAGTCGGTTATGCTTAGGGAAGGGTGGAAACTTAATCCCACAGCACCCCTAACGCACCCGTCATAAGACGGTACCTTAAATCAATTGTGCAAATTTTTAACAATCCTTGAAAATATTTATTTTACCCCTTTTTTGTAAACATTGTAATTAAAAGGCGAAACCACAAAATTGTGAAAATTTAAATTTGGCTTGACAGAAATGAAATTCTGCTCCTACGTATCCCCTGGTGCAATGGGGAACTCAAAGTTACGTAGTTCTTTTAAAAAATATTTGTGGGTTTGGTTGATTTTAATTGAATTAATTTTTGAAATTTGAATTAACAAGCGTCGTCGCGGCTCAATTATCCAAATTAAGGATTAAATAGGTGAAGCTCGCGTCACGCTAGAGACGTCACCCATTGATTATCAAATTTGTTACGAAATTTTTATTTAAGATTGTAAATCATCAAGTTTGTCATAACTCGATGTTTACAAAATATAAGGGTTAACAAGTCATCGCAACTCGGGTAACCCATTTTTATTCCTTTTTAAAAAATTTTAATTATTTCTTTATTTTTTTTTTTTTTCTTTACCCTTCTCCCTTCTTATCAAAATGCATCATTATGACAACAGTCCACGTGATTCAACCTCACACACCCAAAAGACAATCACAATTCAATTTAAAGAGATAAAAGTTGGAGATTTTGACAACAATAACAGCACACACCAGGGGACGTTTGGAGGGATCTAGTCTGAAAGAAAATTCGACGGTCGGTGTTGGAAGGATCTGGATCCTGAGGTCCTACGTTTGATGCTTTGGGGGTCTGGATCCTGAGGTTCGACGGTCGGGAGGCTGACTTCTGATGTTCGACGGTCGAGAATTGCCTCTGAAGGTCGAGAACTAGTTCCTGTGGTCCGACGGTCGCGAGTTGGCCTCTGAGGTTCGACGGTCAGGAATTGCCTCTGACGGTCGAGAACTGGTTCCTGTGGTCCGACGGTCGAGAGCTGGCCTCTGAGGTTCGACGGTCGGGAATTGCCTCTGACGGTCGAGAACTGGTTCCTGTGGTCCGACGGTCGGATGTTGGCCTCTGAGATTCGACGGTCGAGCACAAGGCTGCTCAACAAACACTCTGGTAAGGCAAGAGGTGACTTGTAGGAGAGGGATCTGGTATTGGCAGCCCGACAGTCGGTTGGTTGAAGGATTTGGTATCTGATCCGACAGTCGGTTGGTGAGGGGTTTGGAGTTCAACGGTCGGTTGGAAAGGATCTTGGGTCGGTCGGTGAGAGGAGTATAGCTGGTGTGTTTCGACGGTCGGTGAAGGTTTGTGCTTGAGTTCGACAGTCGGAAATGGGAAGGATGTGGTTCTTTGATTTTCGACGGTCGAATAGGGATGGTTGTTAGTTCGACGGTCGGGTATAGAGGGATTCAGGAGTGGTTGTTAGTTCGACGGTCGGTGTGGAGAAGGAGCTGGAGTCCGACGGTCGGTTGGTTGAAGGAAAGGATCTGACCTCTGGGGTTGTTCGACGGTCGGTGAGGGGCAACCTAGCTGAGGTTCGACGGTCGATTTGAGGAGATGGGGTTTTGTTGGTGGTGTGAAGGTTTGGATGGGTGTCGGTGAGGTTTTGAGTTCGACGGTCGGTTTAGGGATATGGTATTCGACGGTCGGATGTGATGGAAATAGGTGATGTGGTGAGAGATGAAAGGGGGTTCGACGGTCGTGAGGAGGAAGGATGTGGTTTAAAGGATTATGACCGATGGTCGGTTGTGATGTGGTCTTCGGTTCAGGCAAAGCACAAGTGATTCTGGGTTTTTAGGTGGCTATAGTGGAAAATGGTTGATGAAGAGGAGGTTGGTGGTTTTATTTGGTTGGAGAAGATGAAGATGGGAGTTGTATGAAGGAAAATGGTTGGAGTTCACGTGGTGTCTCGGGGAGGTGGGGGTATGATGGTGATGGGGTGATGGTTGTTGTAGGTGGAGGTGGAAGTGAAGGGTGAAAGATGGATAGGATGATGGGAAGGTGATGGAGATAAGTTGAAAGTGAGGTTGGAGATGAGAGGGTGGCGAGAAGATGGATGGAATGATGGGAAGGTGATGGAGGTTCGTGGTTTTTGAGAGAGATTTATGGTCGTTGGGAGGTTGTTTACATGGTAACGAGAGGGTGATCGGTTTGAAGGTGGAAGGTGAAGATGAGATGAAGGATTGGGTTACTGCGGCCTTGGAAGGAATTGGGTTCTCTATACCTCGAAGAAAATGATGGCAGAGGCATTTATGGAGGGATCCTTCACGTTTTGGAGGTGAGAGGATGGTGTGGATGTGATGATTGCTCACCGTCGGGAGTTTGGCGACTTCCTTCAAATTTTCATCTTCTCCCGACAAATCTCCCTAAAATCCTCCTTTTTGTATCAAAATTCCCTCCTTTTTATTTTTTTTTCTCGTTGACTCTTTCTTCTCTTTTTTTCTTTTACGCAATCACTCCTCCCTTTTTTTTTTTTATTTTATATTGAGTCCCCCATCCCCATGAAAAACGTATGTGCTGAAATTTGTCTTTTTTTTTTATTTTTTATTTTTTTTTTTATTTTTTATTTCTTTTTTTCTTTTTTTTTTTTTCTTCTTATTTTATTTTATTTTATTTTATTTTATATTTATTTTTTTTTTTAGCCCTAAGTCAAAATTGGGTGTTCACAGTTGCCCTCTTTACTTGTTTCTTATTAGATAAAAGGAAAAATTGTAGTTTTTCATTTTATCGTCGTAAGCAGTAAAGAAATGAACTCCAATTTTGACCGGCAATGCATAAGAGGATAAATGCAAAATAAAGCAGAAACAACAATGGAAGTTAAAATGCAATGAGTCGGTGCGCTCAAAAGTAAATGAAAATGCAAAATGCATGGAATGCGTGGAGCCAATGCGCTCAATAAAAAGCTCGACAGAAAGTAAAATGCATGGAGCCGATGCGCTTGACAGAATTTAAAAATGCATAGAATTGACAGAGTTTAAAAATGCATAGAATTGACAGAAATTTAAAATGCATAGAATTGACAGAAATTTAAAATGCATGGAATGCATGGAGCCGATGCGCTCAAAAGAACTGACAGATAATTAAAGTGCATGGAGCCGATGCGCTCAACAGAAAGTAAAATGACATGGAATGCATGGAGCCGATGCGCTCAAAGAATTTAAAATGCATGGAGCCGATGCGCTCAAAGAATTTAAAATGCATGGAGCCGATGCGCTCAACAGAAAGTAAAATACAGGAATTAAAAGACAGGAGCCGATGCGCTCGAAATTTAAAAGACAGGAATTAAAATACAGGAGCCGATGCGCTCAAAAGGTAAAAGACAGGAATTAAAAGATAGGAGCCGATGCGCTCGAAAAGTAAATGACAGGAATTAAAAGACAAGAGCCGATGCGCTCAAAAAGTAAATGACAGGAGCCGATGCGCTCAAAAAGTAAATGACAGGAGCCGATGCGCTCAAAATTAAAAGACGGGAATTAAAAGACAGGAACCGATGCGCTCAAAAAGTAAATGACAGGAATTAAAAGACAAAAGCCGATGCGCTCAAAAAGTAAATGACAGGAGCCGATGCGCTCAAAAAGTAAATGACAGAAATTTAACAGACAGAGCCGATCGCTCAAAAAGTAAAAGACAGATAATTAAAGTGCATGGAGCCGATGCGCTCAAAAAGTAAAAAATGGGCAATCGCGTCGTCCGGAATTTTAAAAGACAATGGACAATCTGCGCTCAAATTTAAATGACAATGGGCAATCAGGCTAAATTTAAATGACAATGGGCAATCTATGTCCCGAAATCTAAAATGACAATGGGCAATCGGCATACCCGAAATTTAAATGGCAATGGGCAATCTATGACCCGAAATTTAAATGACAATGGGCAATCATGTCCGAAATTTAAATGACAATGGGCAATCAGCTGCGACCAAAATTTAAAATGACAATGAAATCAATCGACCCGAAATCTAAGTGACAAATGGGCAATCATGACCAAAATTTAAATGACAATGGGCAATCTATGACCCAAATTTAAAATGACAATGGGCAATCGAGTCCCGAAATCTAAGTGACAATGAAATGGCAATGACCCGAAATTTAAATGACAATGGGCAATCGCTATGACGGCCCGAAATTTAAATGACAATGGGCAATCATGCGTCCGAAATCTAAATAACAATGGCAATCATGACTCTTTTTTAAAACAATGAAATGGGCAATCGAAATCCCTGAATGACAATGGGCAACTGCAGCCCGAAATTTAAATGGCAATGGGCAACTGCGGCCCAAAATTTAAAAGACAATGGGCAACTGAGTCCCTGAATGACAATGGGCAACTGCGGCCCGAAATTTAAATGACAATGGGATAAGCATCTTGATCAAAAAATTTTTTTATTTTTCTCATTTTCTTTTCTTTGTTTTTCCTTTGCTTTTCTCTTTTTTCTCTCTTTTTTTTCTTTTCTTTTTTTTTTTTTTTTTTTCTTTTTTTTTTTTTTTATTTTAAAAGACAATGGGCAACGCATCCCTAATTTTAAAAGACAATGGGCAACTAAGTCCCGAAATTTAAATGACAATGGGCAATCTTTCCCTAATTTTAAAAGGCAATGGGCAATTTCTTCCCTTTTAAATGACAATGGCCACCGAGTCCTTTTTAAAAGACAATGGGCAATCTCTTTTTTTAAAAGACAATTTTTTTAACAGCGAGTCCCGAAATTTAAATGACAATGGGCCACTGAGTCCCAAAATTTTAAAAGACAATGGGCAACTTGAGTCCCGAAATTTAAAAGACAATGGGCAACTGAGTCCCAGAAAAACAGGATTTTTTTTTTTTTTTTTTTTTTTTTTTTTTTTTTTTTTTTTTTTTCTAAATTTTATTTAAAAACATTTGAACCAAGGATGACTTTGGAAAGCTTTGACCACTCAAACTTTATTCACATGCTTTTCTTCCTTAAACCCTTCGGTTCTTTCCTTCTTCTTATCCTTTCCTTCTTTTTCTTTGTTTTTCACTTTCAATTCTCCTTTCAAGAAATGGGATGAACCATTGCTTGACTGATTCCTTGAGAGAAAATTTTGCCCCAGTGTTTAACCTTGTCTCTCATTTAATTGATTCCCGCAATTGCTTGATAACTCGGTCCTTGTGCAACGTTGCTACTTTCCTTCAACACAGCTTTTCCTTAATCCTTCAAAAATTTTGCCCAGATGGCCAACTAAATGCAAACAAAACTTTGTAGCTGATCACACGCAATTCAAAATTGCCCCAGGTTTGGGTGCACCCTTCAAGGTGTTTCGTGCCAACTTCCTCCGAGATTTTGCCCATTCATTTGCCCTAACTTTTGTTTAGACCGACCTTTCGGGTTTTCGGATTAACGGGCTCTTTTTTTTTTTTTCAAATTTTTTTTTTTTTTTTGTTTTTTTTTGTTTTTTGGGTACCTCCTCTTCCATCAATTGGGATTTCCAAGATCTCTTCGATCTGAATTGGTCAATAAGAAATTACCATTAGATGGTCAAATCATGTCGTTGTACTCATGGTCACTTTACCTTGAAGCATTATGTCACAGACACTCATGAATTCAAAAAGTACAACAAGAAAGAAACGAACAACTTCCAGATTGTTCTTAGAAGTTTGACTACGAAAGGATGTTATTTACAAGACAAATAAAATAGCAAGAAAATCAAAAGATTTTTTTTTTCGCTTGAGTCAAGATTTGACAACTGGACATCATTAATTATCAAACACCCCCACACTTACTCTTTTGCACGTCTTCGGGCAAAACAAAAAAAAAAGCCGACTCAAAAGTTAAACATTCTAAAAGACTCAATTTCTAATGAAGATCAATTAATAATTCAAGTCATCAAACATTCATGAGGCAACACATCTTCACCTCTCAAATCAACAAGCAAGGATACTTCAA
The DNA here is from genome assembly GCA_029884595.1 of Ormosia semicastrata. NCBI lineage: Eukaryota > Viridiplantae > Streptophyta > Magnoliopsida > Fabales > Fabaceae > Ormosia > Ormosia semicastrata. The sequence goes on along the minus strand of JAQQTO010000038.1, from coordinate 5,583,257 downwards.
TTGAAAAACATGAGTAAAGAATGATAGATCCTCACAGAATTTACTCTCAATCTCTCAAGTGTTTAAAAGGTAGGTATTTCACTCAATTCGACCCATGAAAATTGCACTACCATATGCTTGCTTATCTTCTACTTCTCCACTACTCAAAACACATGCACACACAAATCATGAGGACTTTATTCAAGGTTGTAGTGAGGTCAAGGTAAAGGTAGAAGTAATATGGATATGTCAAGTTAAATACCAAAGATAATAGAAGAGCATTATGATACAGTTAGAGTGGAGAAGATGTTTGAGAACATTCAGTCTAACTTTCCCAAGATTTTCTTAACTTTTTTCTCATACAGGACAATGACCAATATCTAACTAATGTTTTGTTAAAGATCAATTGGTAGATTGAATTCCTTTAGGCTTGAACATTCTCCTTCTATTCCTGTTATTTCCAATCATCCACCCTCATTCTAGGTATGAATATATCACATGGTGCATTCTTTTGATTGTAGCAATAATCACTCTCTCTCTCTTTTTTTTTTTTTTAGAAACATATTTTCTTCTTTCTTTTTTTTTTTTTTTTTTTAAACATATTTTCTTTTTTTTTTTTTTTTTTTTTTATATAACCAATCTGCACATGCACCCCACACTTGTTCAAGAACTCATCAAATAACAAAGTCAATGCTCTCTTATTCCCTAAGGTTGGGTTAGAACATGGTTTTTCATTTAATGCACATAATGAGTTCAAAACAAAGAATGGTCAAATAAGCTCAAAGGGGTTAAGCAATGGGAAATATGCAAGGTTGGCAAAATCGAGAAAATTTTCAAGAAGTAAAAGAGTGCTTGATATCATATTGAAAACAAGGTTGGCTATTTGGTTAAACGGCTAAGAAAGAGGGCCTCAATCATGTTCATGCATGCAAGTGAAACGTAGCCTCAAAAAGAATCAAAGCAAGTTCTAGAGTGATCATTATCATGAGTGAAAATCACACAAGAAAGAAAAGAATGGCATAAATGTTGAATCCATCCATTAGGCTCAAGATCTCACAAGATATAGTTCTATCATTCTCAGTCCACCAATTCAACATCCATACCAAACATATGATTTTTAAGAAAGAAGACAATTTACTCAATCATGCAAATTTTCCCGAATTTCAATTGCTACTTCCACACAAACTACTACCCCAACTAAAATGCGTCTCAAGAGTAAAATTTACTCCTACTCTGCCATCACTATTTACTTTTGTCGTTGATGACAAACACAACAAACATATTAACAAACACACTTTTTGAATTTTCTTGATTTTTTTGTTTTTTTTATTATTTTTTTTTTTATATTTTAGGCACACAACGATCCTTCCCCCAACCAGATCATAACATTGTCCTCAACGTGAAAGAGAGATATAGAAAAGAGCAAAACAACCTGATAAGAAGTGAATCAACGCCAAGCAAAAATGAAGCACACACAATCAGTCTTTGCATCGACCACGATAAGAAGTGAATCAACACCAAGCGAAATGAAGCACACAAGTTAGTCGCATCTGACCCTAAAAAGAAATCAGATAATAAAACTTAAGTACTTCCATAATTTAATACTAATTACTACCCTACTACTCCTTACTCTGCCACCAATTAAGATGCGTCTCAAGATAAAAATTACTCCTTACTCTGCCATCCTTAACTGGTTTGACAAACACAACAAACATATTGACAAACACACTTTTTGAATTTTTTTGGTTTTTTTTTTGTTTTTTTTTTGTTTTTTTTTTTTTTTTTACACAACCATCCTTCCCCCCAACCAGATCATAACATTGTCCTTAATGTTAAAATATAGATGAGTAAAGGATAGAATAGATTACCTGCTGGAGAAAGCGGACACAAATTTAAACAGAAACAAAGTACAATAAAATCAAACCGATTAAAGAGAAAGTGTCGAGATCGGCTTGCTTTTCTTGTTACTTCCTTCGCCGCTTCCTATTGACCAATCTATTCGAGCCAATACCTTATCGTGTACATACTCAAAAGCTTCCAATTTATCCATGAGCTCATCAATAGTGGAGGCGAGAGATAAGAAGTTGTCTTCTTAGAAGGAGTGATAAATTTACGTTCCACACTTTGTCAAGAAAAAATAACAAAAGGTCAAAGAAATTATTAACATTCAACAGACCAATGGGTTTATGGTGGATGTTCGATTCAAATTCAAGAGACAATTTGAAAAATTTCTTCCAAAGTACCAAAACCACCTGGTAAGACAAGAAATGCATCAGAATTGTCAATCATTATTTTCATGCGTCCATGCATGGATGTTACCTGAATTTCTTCTCCAACTGTCTTGCCAGTGATGTTACTTTCAGCTAAAGGTTTAGGAATAACACCTAAAACCTGACTGCCTCCTATAAGAACAGCAAGTGAAACAGCCCCCATTAACCCACGACAACCTCCCCCATATACAAGATGAATATTCCTTGCAGCAAGTGCTCGACCAAGAGTGCTAGCTGCGTTTACAAAATCTAATCCCTTCCCATAACTCGACCCACAAAAAACACAGACATTTTTTAGGTTACGAATAGAAGGCCCCATTCTATACCCTTCTTCTCTTTGAGTGTTTCTGAGTTGAAGATGAAGGAGAAAATGGAGTGTTTAAATAAGAAAAAGAATGGAAAGGGAAATAATTGCACCTAGAAGGGTAGGTCGGCACTATTGTCGAGAAAAGGTTGAATTTAAGAAACATAAAATCTTTTTTTTTTTTTGTTTTTTTTTTTTTTTTTTTTTTTTAAGAAAATCATCAGGGTAAAGAAGTCTAGAAACCCCCGAAGGATCCTATCCAAAAGATCGTCTGTCCAAAACCAAAATTCAACAAAATCATACAAAGATAACAAATGATTACATACCTTTATGTACAAGTTTCATGGCAGATCTTTATACTGCGCGTCATGAGTGCAGTAATACCAAGACGGCTCAGCCAATCAGGGCATTCTTCTCCCTCCCGCTTGTGGGATATTTTGGATTGAGCTACGACGCCACTAATTAAAGTGCGTAAATCGACGGCTACCACCAACGACCACGGCCGGTGAGAGGTCGTTTGAAGAGCCCATGGCATTAAATCACGGGATTCACTCGGAGGCATTGTCACGCGAGAATGCAAACACGGGACGCTTCTTTCTCGTCCATCAACAAGCGAGCCTTTGGTTAAAACACAGGAATGCTTGCGCGGCTCTCTGCGAGCATGGCACACGAACCTTATTTACCGACCGGCGTGCGAAGGTCCACCCGAGTCAATGACGGGTCCGCCACTCCACCGGCAGGGGCTCCTAATCTAATTAAAGACCAAGTACAACCGAAGTTTCGCCTCTTTTTTTTTTTTTTTTTTTAGTTTTTTTTTTTTTTTTTTTTTTTTCTTTCTCTTTTTTTTCTTTTTTTTTTAAAATGAAAGATAATATATACATGTTGTTGTGATTGTGGCTCACATCTTCCTCTGGTTTCACGTCCGAAACGGCTTAAACGCCTTCTATGAGTCGAGGATAAGCTTCCCATCCAATTTTCTTATAAATTGGCAAACAGTCTTTTTGAGTCGATTCCCAAGACTGTAATGCTCTTGCTCGTCCTTGAAGAGATTCCACAAACTAAGAAGTTCACGCTGCACAACTCCACAAGAATGTGTCTCAAGAGTCAATAAGATATTATCTAATGACTCCTTACTCAGTCCATTCTTAATGAAGAATATTTTATCTTCTCTATTTACAGAAACCATCCCCAAAGAGTGACATCGCGTGTTGCAATTCCATCGTGCACACTTGTAACAAACTTTCATTCTTTTTGCTCTTCTCCTTTTTGAAAATGAACTTTTACCGAGACCAGGCATGTATGGGACAAATGAATCGAAGATTCACCGCTAAACGAACCTTTGCTTCGATTATCCAAATATATATCTTCTCGGGATGCCCTTATACATTAACAATCTCGGTCTTTCACATCTAGCTTCATAGACTTTTGTTAGAGCATTTAGAGGGAGAGAAGGAAAATATTTTCTTAGATTTGAGAGAATGACATCCATTTTGAAAGGAGAAGAAATCGGTTATTATGTGAAATCGAAAAACAAACCGACTTGAGAGTCACGGAGTACCGTTATCCGCCATTTAACCTAAGCAATACGAGAGAACTCAACAACTTGATGTTCCGAAAATGGTTGAGTCTTGGTCCATTAACTTTAATACAACACCATTCCTAGGATTCTCAATGTCTATGGCCCCACAAGATACACGTGTTTGACAACAAAAGAAACGCGCCTCCTAGATCTCAATTTTCTAAGGAGTAGGTGCGGATGAGAATCTTAAAGCAAAACTTTATTGACCAATTTCTGCAACTTTTGCAAAAGATGTGACAGACCTTGAATAAAGAAAGCCAATAAAATCCATACTGCAAGATTTTCGCAGTTGTTGTCTCCACATGCTCCCGATAAAATTTAATGGCACTACCTACCTCATTGTCGGGTACACAGCTGTCTCTTTTTTTTTCTTTTTTATTTTTTATTTTTTTGAGAAAACATGATGAGAAGAATGATGACAAGTGATGCAATAATGAGTGAGTGAGTTGTTGGTCCTTTAATAATGACTCATCTCCTCTTTTTGAAAAAGAAATTTTTAAGAGGGACGCAAGCATGGTTTGTCACATTAAAAGACTGAACAACTCACAAGATATGGCAAGATGATTTTTTTTTTTTAATGTAAGAAAATGTATTTTTTTTAAGTTTTTTTTTCAAGAATGGATGGCATGAGGAAAGAAGAAGTACGCTCCCTTTGTGTCCTAATGAGGTTGCCTTAAACTTGGGAATTCCATCCTAAGGATCTAAGAGTCTTTCTGATTCGTGATAACTTCCATAGGGTGGCTTTTCTATTTTAAAGGTCTCTAGAACCAAGTCCTATTTCAGAATGTTGACCACGAAATAGTGGGTAAACCAACTAGGTGTGGGACATTCATGAAAAAGGCGCACTCTAGATGAGGTTTTCGCGATAACCAAACAGAAGTACATCCAAAATGGCTACCACTACGCAACCTCTACTTATCTTAGGCTTCACTCAGACCCGGGTATAGGGCCCCACTCGATTGTGTGCTTTGCGTGTAGGTGCAGTGGGTGCTGGGAGCGTACAAACCTGTACAAAAAATTTAAACAGAAACTACCCCCCAACCTGCAAAAACATATATACAATAACCAGGCAGCAATCATCTATCCTAAGGTTTCAAAAATTATGCACAACATATTTACAAGTAACAATATACATAAGATAATGCTATCAGATAAATAAAATCCATTTACAAACAAAAAGAAAACAAAAACGAAGATAAAAGGGGTAAAATAAATAAATAAAAATTATTAACAATTTGCACAACTAACAACAACAGGCTTGACTCTCCAAATATCCCCAGTGGAGTCGCCATCTGTCGCGACCGGAGAATCGCGGCGGGGAAACAGCAACTCGAATTGGATTTTAAAATATGATAATGAAAAAAATGGAGTCGCCACCAATTTTATTTGAATTTGAAAAAATTGGAAAACCTCTCTTTGAAAATGGTCTTTGGAACCAGATTGGATTCGGAAGTCGGTTATGCTTAGGGAAGGGTGGAAACTTAATCCCACAGCACCCCTAATGCACCCGTCATAAGACGGTACCTTAAATCAATTGTGCAAATTTTTAACAATCCTTGAAAATATTTATTTTACCCCTTTTTTGTAAACATTGTAATTAAAAGGCGAAACCACAAAATTGTGAAAATTTAAATTTGGCTTGACAGAAATGAAATTCTACTCCTACGTATCCCCTGGTGCAATGGGGAACTCAAAGTTACGTAGTTCTTTTTTAAAAAATATTTGTGGGTTGGTTGATTTTATTTGAATTAATTTTTGAAATTTGAATTAACAAGCCGTCGCGGCTCAGTTATCCAAATTAAGGATTAAATAGGTGAAGCTCGCGTCACGCTAGAGACGTCACCATTGATTATCAAATTTGTTACGAAATTTTTATTTAAGATTGTAAATCATCAAGCTGTCGCAACTCAGATGTTTACAAAATATAAGGGTTAACAAGCTGTCGCAACTCAGGTAACCCATTTTTATTCCTTTTTAAAAAATTTTAATTATTTCTTTATTTTTTTTTATTTTTTTTAACTTCTTTACCCTTCTCCCTTCTTATCAAAATGCATCATTATGGACAGCAGTCCACGTGATTCAACCTCACACACCCAAAAGACAATCACAATTCAATTTAAAGAGATAAAAGTTGGAGATTTTGACAACAATAACAGCACACACCAGGGGACGTTTGGAGGGATCTAGTCTGAAAGAAAATTCGACGGTCGGTGTTGGAAGGATCTGGATCCTGAGGTCCTACGTTTGATGCTGGGGGGTCTGGATCCTGAGGTTCGACGGTCGGGAGGCTGACTTCTGATGTTCGACGGTCGGGAATTGCCTCTGAAGGTCGAGAACTAGTTCCTGTGGTCCGACGGTCGCGAGCTGGCCTCTGAGGTTCAACGGTCGGGAATTGCCTCTGACGGTCGAGAACTGGTTCCTGTGGTCCGACGGTCGAGAGCTGGCCTCTGAGGTTTGACGGTCGGGAATTGCCTCTGACGGTCGAGAACTGGTTCCTGTGGTCCGACGGTCGGATGTTGGCCTCGGAGATTCGACGGTCGAGCACAAGGCTGCTCAATAAACACTCTGGTAAGACAAGAGGTGACTTGTAGGAGAGGGATCTGGTATTGGCAGCCCGACAGTCGGCTGGTTGAAGGATTTGGTATCTGATCCGACAGTCGGTTGGTGAGGGGTTTGGAGTTCAACGGTCGGTTGGAAAGGATCTTGGGTCGGTCGGTGAGAGGAGTATAGCTGGTGTGTTTCGACGGTCGGTGAAGGTTTGTGCTTGAGTTCGACAGTCGAAATAGGAAGGATGTGGTTCTTTGATTTTCGACGGTCGAATAGGGATGGTTGTTAGTTCGACGGTCGGGTATAGAGGGATTCAGGAGTGGTTGTTAGTTCGACGGTCGGTGTGGAGAAGGAGCTGGAGTCCGACGGTCGGTTGGTTGAAGGAAAGGATCTGACCTCTGGGGTTGTTCGACGGTCGGTGAGGGGCAACCTAGCTGAGGTTCGACGGTCGATTTGAGGAGATGGGGTTTTGTTGGTGGTGTGAAGGTTTGGATGGGTGTCGGTGAGGTTTTGAGTTCGACGGTCGGTTTAGGGATATGGTATTCGACGGTCGGATGTGATGGAAATAGGTGATGTGGTGAGAGATGAAAGGGGTTCGACGGTCGTGAGGAGGAAGGATGTGGTTTAAAGGATTATGACCGACGGTCGGTTGTGATGTGGTCTTCTGGTTCTGGGCAGCACAAGTGATTCTGGGTTTTTAGGTGGCTATAGTGGAAAATGGTTGATGAAGAAGGAGGTTGGTGGTTTTATTTGGTTGGAGAAGATGAAGATGGGAGTTTGTATGGAGGTTGTTGTATGGAAGGAAAATGGTGGAGTTCACGTGGTGTCATGGTGAAGGTGGACGGGGTATGATGGTGATGTGGGTGATGGTTGTTGTATGGTGGAGGTGGAAGTGAAGGGTGAAAGATGGATGGGATGATGGGAAGGTGATGGAGATAAGTTGAAAGTGAGGTTGGAGATGAGAGGGTGGCAGAAGATGGATGGAATGATGGGAAGGTGATGGAGGTTCTGTGGTTTTTTGAGAAGATGGTCGTTGGGAGGTTGTTTACATGGTAACAGAGGGTGATCGGTTTGAAGGTGGAAGGTGAAGATGAGATGAAGGATTGGGTTCTGCAGCCTGCCCAGCCTCGTCTGGAAGAAAATGATGGCAGAGGCATTTATGGAGGGATCCTTCACGTTTTGGAGGTGAGAGGATGGTGTGATGATTGCTCACCGTCTGGGAGTTTGGCAGCTTCCTTCAAATTTTCATCTTTCTCCCGACAAATCTCCCTAAAATCCTCCTTTTTGTATCAAAATTCCCTCCTTTTTATTTTTTTCTGTTGACTCTTTCTTCTCTTTTTTTCTTTTGCGCCAATCACTCCTCCCCTTTTTTTTTTTATTTTATATTGAGTCCCCCATCCCCATAAAAAACGTATGTGCGTGTTTTGTCTTTTTTTTCTATTTTTTATTATTTTTCTTTTTTTATTTCTTTTTTTTTTTTTTTTGTCTTATTTTATTTTATTTTATATTTATTTTTTTAGCCCGTCAAAATTGGGTGTTCATTAGTTTGCCTCTTTACTTGTTTCTTATTAGATAAAAGGAAAAATTGTAATTTTTCATTTTATCGTCGTAAGCAGTAAAGAAATGAACTCCAATTTTGACCTAAGAATGACAAAGAGGATAAATGCAAAATAAAGCGAACAACAATGGAAGTTAAAATGCAATGAGTCGGTGCGCTCAAAAGTAAATGGCAATGCATGGAATGCATGGAATGCGTAGAGCCAATGCGCTCAATAAAAGCTCGACGTAGTAAAGTAAATGCATGGAGCCGATCGCGCGATGCAATTTAAAAATGCATAGAATTGACAGAGTTTAAAAATGCATAGAATTGACAGAAATTTGAAATGCATAGAATTGACAGAAATTTAAAATGCATGGAATGCATGGAGCCGATGCGCTCAAAAGAACTGACAGGTAATTAAAGTGCATGGAGCCGATGCGCTCAACAGAAAGTAAAATGACAGAAATGCATGGGATGCATGGAGCCAATGCGCTCAAAGAATTTAAAATGCAAGGAGCCGATGCGCTCAAAGAATTTAAAATGCATGGAGCCGATGCGCTCAACAGAAAGTAAAATGCAAGGAGCCGATGCGCTCAACAGAAAGTAAAATACAGGAATTAAAAGACAGGAGCCGATGCGCTCGAAATTTAAAAGACAGGAATTAAAATACAGAGCCGATGCGCTCAAAAGGTAAAAGACAGGAATTAAAAGATAGGAGCCGATCGCTCGAAAAGTAAATGATGAAATTAAAAGACAAGAGCCGATGCGCTCAAAAAGTAAATGACAGGAGCCGATGCGCTCAAAATTAAAAGACGGGAATTAAAAGACAGAGCCGATCGCTCAAAAAGTAAATGACAGAATTAAAAGACAAGAGCCGCGCTCAAAAAAGTAAATGACAGAGCCGATCGCGTCAAAAAGTAAATGACAGGAGCCGATGCGCTCAAAAAGTAAAAGACAGGAATTTAACAGACAGGAGCCGATGCGCTCAAAAGAACTGACAGATAATTAAAGTGCATGGAGCCGATGCGCTCAACAGAAAGTAAAATGACAATGGGCAACTGCGTCCCGGAATTTTAAAAGACAATGGACAACTGCAGCCCGAAATTTAAATGACAATGGCAATCGCGTGGCCCGAAATTTAAATGACAATGGGCAATCGCGTCTCGAAATCTAAGTGACAATGGGCAATCGCGTCTGAAAATTTAAATGGCAATGGGCAATCATGACTCGAAATTTAAATGACAATGGGCAATCATGCGTCCCGAAATTTAAATGACAATGGGCAATCATGCCCGAAATTTAAAATGACAATGGGCAATCGCGTCTGAATTTAAATGACAATGGGCAATCGCGTCCGAAATTTAAATGACAATGGGCAATCGCGTGACCGAAATTTAAAATGACAATGGGCAATCGACCCGAAATCTAAGTGACAATGGGCAATCATGTATGACCCGAAATTTAAATGGCAATGGGCAATCATGCGTCTAAATTTAAATGACAATGGCAATCATGCGAAAATCTAAATAACAATGGGCAATCATGCGTCCAAATTTAAAAGACAATGGGCAATCGAGTCCTCTGAATGACAATGGGCAATCATGACCCGAAATTTAAATGGCAATGGGCAATCATGCGTCCGAAATTTAAAAGACAATGGGCAACCGAGTCCCTGAATGACAATGGCAATCATATGACCGAAATTTAAATGACAATGGGATAAGCATCTTGATCAAAATTTTTTTATTTTTCTCATTTTCTTTTCTTTGTTTTTCCTTTGCTTTTCTCTCTTTTTCTCTCTTTTTTTTGTTTTCTTTTTCTTCTTTTTCTTTTTCTTTTTTTTTTTTTAGAATTTTAAAAGACAATGGGCAATCAAGCGTCTAATTTTAAAAGACAATGGGCAACTAAGTCCCGAAATTTAAATGACAATGGGCAACTGCGTCCCGGAATTTTAAAAGGCAATGGGCAACTGCGTCCCGGAATTTTAAAAGACAATGGGCAACTGAGTCCCGAAATTTAAATGACAATGGACCACTGAGTCCCGGAATTTAAAAGACAATGGGCAACTGCGTCCCGAAATTTTTGATAGTGTAAAGTATGGCCCTTGTGGTTGGACTTGCACTAAAATATTAGTGCATTGTATAAAATATATTTTGAAAAATTATGAGTTAAACCTGTGATTGATATTCTATCTATGATTTGGTTTTTGGTGCATTATACATGCATTGGAATGGTCCGAGGGACTGGATAAGGCTAATTGTCTCGGAGGAACGTACACCTCTTGAGTAGGTGCGATATGCGTAGTGTAGGTCACTCGTTGACCTTGGGGGCATCGGGGTGCGGGTTGCCTACAATGGGCAGTGAGTCGCTCTACTGTAACCGTGGGTTAAACCGACGCGATACACCGATGATCCTGACCGAGACACTATTCTTAATCAAGATCTGATAAAGAATGTCGTGTATATGCTAGATGTGCAAAAATCAAAATGAGGATTTTAGCACGTGGTCTGAGGCATGTGGTACCGACAGATCTTTTCGATCATTTCTCCGACCTGAGTTTTAGCTCCATGGAGTAGGAAATTGAGTCTTGTGTATATGCATAATCTGAACATTTATATCTGTATGATATATTAATTGAGGAATGTTGGCTATGACAATTATTTTGAGTACTTGGATGATGATTGAACTGATAAATGATTAGATGATGATAGTTGATTAATGCTGATAGCATGATTATGGCATGATCTATCTGTATGATATTGTTGTTTATGTTATCTCTATGCTGCCATGTTGGTATTGGTGTAGGTGATCTCACCTCTTTGTTATCCTGTTTTGCTGTGTTTGTACTGTTAAAATCAAATAATAGAAGGATCAAGTTGTCTTAGACATAACGGGCGATGGATATTCTGAGATTGGTGACAACAATAAGGAGTGGACATTCAGGACTCGAAGGTGTGCAGTGTTGACAAAGGAACAGATGTCTGATGCATCAAGATGGACAGAAAAAGGAATAAGTATGTTAAAGTTTCTCGTTAACGTTGTACCATGCTATTAAGTAGGACCCGTCATGGGGTTTGCTACTGTCAAAAGAAAAATATAAGTCTGTTAATTTTATATTTCTCTTTAAATTGTGATATTAATTGGTGTCAATATTGCATAATGAATAGTTAAAAAATAATTTTTAATGTTACCTAATATTTTCAGTAAATTTACGTTTCAGTAAAGAAGAAATTTTAAAACTCATCCTTTATAACTCAAACTTTGTGCGAACTTCTTTTCAGATTATGAGTCGAAAGTCAGACATGTGATACCCTGAGGAGGGTGTTACATTAGTTGGTATCAGAGCACGGTTTGAGTCTTTTGGGGTTTGTGGTTAGGTCTATTTTGCTTGTGTTGTGTTCTCTGTGTTTGTTTTCCGAAAGAAAATAATGTTGTTTATAATGGATATTAGATCCATTGTATTTCGATCCACACGAGCTATACTTGGGTGGAAGTGGAACATGTTACTAGTAATGCAGTTACAGCTACGGGAGCAACAGGAGCAATGTGGAAAGACGACTGCACGAACAAATGACCGCTGTTTTAGTGGGAACTGGAATTTGAAGTTCAGAATCTGATGGAAGAGAATCAGTCTTGGAATATAAAATTTTGTAATTTTAGAACCTGGTATTTTTTTTTTAAGGATATTGAGAAAGTAATTGATTTCGACGGAAGATGTATTTATAATCATTGAGGAAACCAAAAATAGTAAGGGATGTGAAAGAAAGTACTTAAATGAAGGAATGTACGTCAAGGAAACAAATTGTGAAAAAGTTGGACACCTTTTCCCAGAAATTATGCTCTTTGAAAACAGAATTTTCTATTAGTAAAATTTTAGATAGTAAGGGAAGTTGTTACTCTGAATGGAACGGGAGTGTTCTGAGCGGAAGATTTAAACAAATGGAGATTGTGTCATTGGAGCTTATCCTATAAACCATACTGAATATTTCTGTGAATAACCTATTCCTTATGACATATGATTGAGTAGATCAATTATACATTAGAGTTATTCGTTATCCTCTGATTTGTTTACTTCTATTTCTATTCTTAGCTAATCGAGCTATTCAAGTTATTCAAGTTGTTGTTATAGATCAAATCTTTGTATTAGTTTGATCTGTTGTTCAAAATTTTTGTGTTAGTTTGATCTGTTTCATAAACAGACGTGGTCTTTGAAAATGGATTGGTTATTTTCCAATCATATCCAATGAGATTATTTCAACAGAGTGTGAGTAATCCAAAGAAAATTTATTCTTAAAAATTGAATTACATCCAATTCTTTGCTGGATATGTTCGATAACGGGTTCGATTCATTTTGTAAATCTTCCATGATGTTTTCTATCATTTCCTGCAATTGAATGAATAAGAAACAATATTCCTATTTAACTCTATGTCATAGTGTTTGGTATAGTACTATGAAAAGGAGAACTCGGTTAGTGAGACATTTCTTGTTAAAAGCAAAAATCTAGAATATGTAGTGATACGAAGATAAGGAAATTTTAAATAATACATTACATTAGCTGAACATTACATTACATTAGTTGGAAGTTATCTGAGAAAAATTATTCTAAGCATGAATGAAGATCGGTTGTTGTTATGTTGGTATTAGAGATATGGAGATTCTTTCTTTCTAGAGTAACATTCAACATCTTCAGTAATTATAGGAGTCTAGATATCTATTTGATCAGAAGAAGTTGAACATCAACAAAGAGATTTTGTTGGTTAGAATAGTATAGCAAGATGTAAGAGAGGAAGCTTCATGGGAATTAGAAAATAAGATAAAGGAAGAATAATGTCATTATTTATTCCGGGGTGTGAAATCATGTTTTTCAAATTTTGAGAACGAAATTTCTTTTTAGAGGGCGAGTATTGTAACACCCCAAATTTCCTATCTCTTAAACAGTAATTTTGACAGTTAACAGAATTTTACTGTTTAGTGATCTCTGTGTGCTATAAAATTATTTTGATTATTCCGTCAGCATATTTGATCGTTTTAAGTGATTTACTCTGTGTCAGAAAAATAATAATTTTTGGACCAAAATTTTTTTTTTCTGTATTTATTTCTCTTGACTGTTAATTATTTTTAACAATCTGACTTAATTTTTATATGTTTTCTAATATTTGTGATTTTTGTGGATGATTATGAATTTTTTTGACTATATGTAGATCCAGGTGGGCCCAGGTGACCTTACATGGGCCCAGGTGGGCCCCACAAAGTGAAAAAATTTCTACGCATAGAAAAATTTGTACTATTTAGACGGAGACAGAGGATCTTACTAAACCTGAATCCGAAAATAGTTTTAGAAATTTTTTTGTTTTGTATTTGGCACTGTATTTAATTATCGAGCGATAAAAATACAGTAAATGTATTCTTTCGTGAGATTTTTAGTAGATAAAAATAGAAATTATATTGCTTAAGTCAACATTGGTGATTTGGATATCCACCATTGATTTATTTAGCGGTGAAGATTTGATCTTGATTTAATTAACGGTTAAGAAATAAATTTAATAAAGAAGCATTGGATAATCACCATTGATTTAATCAATAGTGTGAGAATAAACTTAGTTAGGCAAGCTTCAATATCAACCGTAGATTTAATCAACAGTGTAAATTTGATTATATAAAGTGACCATTTACAACCATTTGATTTGGAATTGATCAAGGGTGGAGATTTAGTCTTAAAAAGTGACAAAGACCATTTATGACCATTGGATGAAGAATTAATCAAAGGTGGAGATTTGGTCTTCTAAAAAAGGCTATGACTAATTATAACCCTTGGATTTAAAGTTTGAAGGAGCAATCTTGACCCTTTATTTTGGAGACACATCTAATGGTTAGAATTTAAAGGAAAAAGATTTAATGGCCTAGATTAAGTCTCCTAAAAATCAAAAGTCTACCTAAATCCTAACCATTGAATTAATCAATGGCTAAAAATGTTTCAAATAATGGCATGAAAAGATGACAACTTTGCATGCATTATGAAGAGGGGGGACGGTTGGAGATGCTTGGAAAGGAGGAGACAAATTGGAGTAGCCTTTTTAGGCCAAAGAAAAAGATGACAAAGTGGAAAACCGTGTGTTTCAAGTGTGAACCCAAAATGAGATATTATTTCAAGTAAAACTCTTCAAACTCTCCAACACTCACACGGCAGCCCACTCACTTTGTGCATGCATTTTCACTTTTTCCTCTCACCCAAAAAGCCTCCATCTTATTCTCTCAAAATTTCAAGAACCAAGCAACCATTCCTTCCTTCCTTTTTCTCTCCATAGGTTCGGCCTCCTCACCCAAAAACACCTTCCATCACTTTTAATTTCATCCAACCATAGATCTTGAATCTACATGATATTCTAAGCAACTTTCATGTTGGAGACTTTCTCTAAATCATTCATCTTCATGGACTTTCTTCAAGATCAAAGTTATTGGGTTTTTGAGGTGAAGTATAAGAAGACTTCATTTCTTCTCTTCTTTTTCATGATCTAAACCATGTTTGATCCATGGTTCCTCTTAATCAAGCTTAGTATACTAATTTTTATATATTTTGTTTTGTATTTGAGAAGCCCTTAGTGGTGAAGGACTTGGAAAAAGAAGCAAAACAAGGAGTTTTTGAGGATCTTCAAGAGGTAAGAGGGAGATCTATCTCACCAACCAAGTATGGTGGTAAGAGATGGTCTTATATTTGATGGATGGTGAATCCATGTGAGGATTCCAATCCACGGTCATGTAATAATTAATTTTATGTTTATGAGCTTTAATTTATTTTCTTATACTTTGATTATTTTTGTCTATGCTTAATATGCTTTGCATGATTTTATGACTTTGATAGTATACTTATAATATGTATGATGAGTATATGACATGTTTGTGATATGTATGATGAAATATATATATGTATGCCATGATGTGTGGATGGAAAGAAAACTAATCTTGGTCCCAATGGCCAAGGAAGAGTTACGGTTTTGATGCCCTTGATTTGGGTCAATGTGAAAATTTTTCAAGAACAAGAAAATTAAATTTTGATCCCTAGAATAATGAGAATTTCGATCAAGACACCTCAAAATAGGTGTTCACAAATTTATATTTTCATGAAAGATGAAAATGAATGTTTAGAAAATTAAGAAAAATAAACAAAGAATTTATTTTTCAAAGAGTACAAGAACATGGTTTTTGAGAAATTTTTTATTGATTTATTTTGTGTAAAAAGTTTCTAAGTGTTTTACAAAACATGAGATTTAAATGAAAATAGCAATGATGATTTTAAGAATTAGCAAAGAAAGTGAAAAAGGATTTGCAAAGAAAGTGAAAAAGGATTTGCAAAGAAAATAAAAATGAATTTGAGCAAATGGGTTTGGTTTTATAACCATAAGTCCTTCGGTTTTGAAAATAAAATTTTAATGATTTTGTTTGTGTAAAACCATATCAATTTAGAAGGAAAAATGTTTTGATAATTTTCAATAGTCATGTCCACATTTTTGAAGATTTTAATGAAACAAAGTGATTTTTCAAGTGAAAATATAATTAATTTAATACAAAGAATTTGAAAAGAGAATCAGAGTATTTTAGCACTTGAGAAATGATTTGGAAAAAATGGAGAATATAATGGTATTATGAAAATCTACTAACGTATAACTTATTTTTGAGTTTTGAAGTACGTTAGAAAATGTTAAGTTTTAAAACATTGATGGAAAGGTAATTTTGTGAATTATATTTAAAAAAGGATTTCTTGAGTAAAGAAACGTGGAAAAAGATTTTTTTGAGTAAGAAAATGTGAAAAATGAAATACAAAGTCATAATATTTTGAGAAAAGATGAAATGAAATTTTTGAAGGTTGAGAAATATTTTTCGTAATAAATTGTGGTGAAAAATGATTTACTTAATCTTAAAAATATAATTTTTAAAATACATGGTTTGAAATACAAAAATATTTCTAAGTGTTTGGAAATATAGTAAAATATTTTTATGCGATTTGAAAAATATTAAAATATTTCTACGCGATTTGGAAAGCGTTTAAATATTTTACACTATTAAAAATATTATTGAAAAATCACTACGTGATTAAATAATGATAGAATATTTTTACGTAATTGTGAAAATGACAAAAAATCTTATGTGATTTGAAAAGTATTTTAAATATTTTGAGAATGATGAAAAATGATTTACGCAACTTAAAAGAATAATTTTTAAGTTATGCGAGTTTGAAAATGGTGGAAAATCGTTACACAATTTGAGAAATGTATATTTTTATGTGATTAAGAAAAATGTTAAAAAAAATTAAATACGTGATTTCAAAGTGCAACAGAAGTGTTGCAGCATTTTGAAAACGTAACAGAAATGTTTTTGAATTGTAAAAATATAACAAAATTGTTACGCGATTGTGAAAATACGGCAGAAGTGTTTTATGACTATAAAAACACAATAACATGATGATTACTGCCAAAATAGTGTATGAACACTGTGTGAGAAAATGTCAAGTTGCCTATGATTGACTTTTTAATGTATTTTATATGCATTGGAAAGAGATGCCTGTATTTGGTATTTGGGGCACTTTACGTATTGAAAAAAAAATATGCGTTGAAGCATATGATATAAATTGAACAAATGAAATTGAAAAGTATGGCCCTTGTGGTTGGACTTGCACTAAGATATTAGTGCATTGTATAAAATATATTTTGAAAAATTATGAGTTAAACTGTGATTGATATTCTATCTATGATTTGGTTTTTGGTGCATTATACATGCATTGGAATGGTCCGAGGAATTTGGATAAGGCTAATTGCCTAGGAGGAACGTACACCTCTTGAGTGGGTGCGATATGCGTAGTGTAGGTCACTCGTTGACCTTGGGGGTATCGGGGCGGGTTGCCTACAGTGGGCAGTGAGTCACTCTACTGTAACCGTGGGTTAGACCGACGCAACACACCGATGATCCTGACCGAGACACTATTCTTAATCAAGATCTGATAAAGAATGTCGTGTATATGCTAGATGTGCAAAAATCAAAATGAGGATTTTAGCACGTGGTCTGAGGCATGTGGTACCGACAGATCTTTTCGATCATTTCTCCGACCTAAGTTTTAGCTCCATGGAGTAGGAAATCGAGTCTTGTACATATGCATAATCTGAACATTTATATCTGTATGATATATTAATTGAGGAATGTTGGCTATGACAATTATTTTGAGTACTTGAATGATGATTCAACTGATAAATGATTAGATGATGATAGTTGATTAATGCTGATAGCATGATTATGACATGATCTATTTGTATGATATTGCTGTTTGTGTTATCTCTGTGCTGCCATGTTGGTATTGATGTAGATGATCTCACCTCTTTGTTATCCTGTTTTGCTGTGTCTGTACTGTTAAAATCAAATAATAGAAGGATCGAGTTGTCTTAGACATAACGGACGATGGATATTCTGAGATTGGTGACAACAATAAGGAGTGGACATTCAGGACTCGAAGGTGTGCAGTGTTGACAAAGGAACAGATGTCTGATGCATCAAGATGGACAGAAAAAGGAATAAGTATGTTAAAGTTTCTCGTTAACATTGTACCGTGCTATTAAGTAGGACCCATCATGGGGTTTGCTACTGTCAAAAGAAAAAAATAAGTCTGTTAATTTTATATTTCTCTTTAAATTGTGATATTAATTGGTGTCAATATTGCATAATGAATAGTTGAAAAATGATTTTCAATGTTACCTAATATTTTCAGTAAATTTACGTTTCAGTAAAGAAGAAATTTTAAAACTCATCCTTTATAACTCAAACTTTGTGCGAACTTCTTTTCAGATTATGAGTCGGAAGTCAGACATGTGATACCCTGAGGAGGGTGTTACAAACTTTATCAAGTCTCTTTTTGATCCTGTGAAGTATAACCTGGTTGACGACCTCAACTTGTCAATTAGTTTTCTAGTGCTCTACCAAGGTAAAATGTTGTTTAATTTTGAGCCCAGTTAGAAAAGGTCCCTAAACTTTTGGTTAATAAATTGTGTTCCATTATTCGTAACAATGGATTCCGAGATACCAAATCTACTGATAATATTCTTAAAAGTGAACTTCTGTATCAGCGCCGAGGTGATGATTGACAATGTTCTGCCTCAATCTAATTAGTGAAGTAATCCACAACTATCACTAAGTACTTAATCTGTCTTGGTGCCTAGGAGAAGGACCTAGGATATCCATCTCCACTGATAAAAAGGTTAGGGAACGAACATCGTAGATAGCTCTTCTGGTGGGGCTACATAGATGTCCAAGAACTTTTGACATTTGTCACATTTTTGGACATGTTCCATGTTGCCAACTTCCATATTAGGCCAATAGTACCCAGTCCTCAGCACTTTTCGTACTAAGGACTTTCCTCTGAGGTGGTGGCCACAACTTTCTTCATGGATTTCAACTAGAATATACTATGTTTCTTTTGGACCGAGGCATTATGGTGACCGTGGTGGTGGTGATGGGAATTGAAGTTTATCATTTCTCACATACGGCGTCAATGTTTTGAACGATGTTCAAATGATTACCTGAATGAGGCTGATGTAGGTGGTAGAAGGTGGATTCCTCCACAGCACAGTGACAATGACGATGGAGCAAGGAGTAGGTACTTGCTAAAGGCACTCCGACGCTCAAGTTAAATCGTACACAAGATAGGTAGAGTGTTTAAGGTTAGATGCATACCTTTGCAACCTTGTCTGGTATTTATAGGAGTATTTTGGTTTATAAGAATCATGTTTAAATTTATATTACATGTTATTAATTAGGATAAAAATCCAGCAAGATTGTTACCTTTATTACTGTCTCCCTATTTATGAGAGATATAATTGATTTCTCTATCTATGAGAGATTCTGTTAGAGATTTACTCCTCATAAATGAACATATTTACTTATCTAATAATGCTCATAAATATCTATAATCCAACTTTAACTAGAGCTGTCAAAAAGACCCAATTCAACCCATCAGATCCTAGCCCACATGGGCTAGTGCCAAAAAGGCTACAAGGCCAAAAAGCCCACAAGATAAAAAAAAAGCCCACAGGGCCAGGTGGGGTAAGGCTAACCCATGGGTTAGCCCATAATAAAAAATTAATTTGGCCCACTTATTTAATGGGCTAGCCCTAACCTACCAATGGGCTAACCCTAGCTCACCCATGGGCTAACCCATTAAATGAATATCTTCCACAACTAAGTCTATTATCTAGAACAAGCCTATTTAACAGATCTCAAATCCTTCACTCAACTTAGTAAAAAGACATCTTAAATCTACATCAATCTCAGTCAAACTCACACAAATACAGTATTCAAAAGAAATAAAAGAATTATAAACCATACACCTTCAATTCAACATTACTTGCATCATAACCATAGTATCAATAAATATCAATAAATAAAGTAACATGACCAACACAAAACATTACCAACACAACTATAATGCATGCAAGTCATAATTAACCCACTCAATTCCTCTCTAATCTTCAATTTCATCTTCTTGATCCACACCGACTAACAAAAGTATGAAGTAGTAATTTAAAATACAAACATTTACTATTTTCCAATACCTATACATTTACTAACAAAAGTTCAAAATAGTACAAGTATTTCTAATAAGGTTATATCTCAGACTTAGATTAAAATGATCCCAACTTAACTAAGTATTTTGAAATATGGGATTTCGGGTTTTTATGATCTTCATCAATATTACATGGCACTCAATTTCAGCTCAATTTTTTTTTTTGTTATATTATAATAAACTTAAAAGAATGTCGTACGGGACCATATGAAGTAACTCTTGATTGCTCCCTTAGATTCGTAATATAGGTATTGTAGAACATTCACTTGAACTTCATTCCTATAACTTAAGATTCATGTTGCGTAAAATGTAATTCTTGGCACTTGTTTGTTAAACTATCGAGGCAAGATATTGTCCTGTGAACTTTGGGATTTCTGGTTTTTATGATCTTCATCCTTAGCATGTATATCTTTGTTATTCATCGTATGTTCTGAAATATCTTTGATGTTCGTCATTTGTTCTGAAATTATGAACAATGGGAGTGTTACTCTATCTGACTACTTGTTTTGGTTAGAGTAACTTGTTTGGTTGACAAGTTTTTAAATTTCTTCAGTTGAACCTTCCTTATTTTATCATGATCGAATAACAATTTCTAGTGAATTATATTATTTTCTTGTATCAGGAATGGGTTAAATATATAGATTTATTGAATATCTGTACAAATATTTATTTTCTCTTAGCCTTGTAAGTGTCATTCATAATTTTGGCTACTTGATGTTTGCTGTGAGGAATAGTATTTTGTCCTAAATATTCCAAGTCACCTATTGCAAATTAAAGAAGAAATCTTGACTTAGGCATTCTATCAAACACCTTAAAAGTGAGGTCATCATTTCATATTATCTAGCAACTCATCTCATACACATCAACTACTTTATACCAAATCGCATCTCAGCATATCATTTAAGCTTACACTAAATCAATACAATTCATCTCATATTGCTAATGAACTAGATGGAGTCAAGGATTTACATATAGAGAAAAAATGGAAACTAAGATACAACTACCACAGAATGCTATGTTACCCCCAAGAGCTTCCTAAGGCTAGTACTACCATTCTTCCTCTAAAAATCTCAAACTTCCTCTCAGCTAACTTTGAACAAGGCCACATAGAAGACAGGTTTCAAGAGGAACAAGAAGTCTTTTTCTGTAAAAGTGAATAGCTAACACAATAAAATAGAATAAAAGGAAACCAAAACACCTATCTAAACGCCTGCCTTTCAATCAAATTCGAGTAAATAATTAGCCTAAATTTGAAAACACTAATCCACGCCTAACGGTAAACCAGCATAAAACCAACATCTTCCTTTTGGAAAAAACATTGATTCAACTTTAACGTTTGATCATTCATTATATGAATAACACTAAAACAGTTTGAAAAATCACACAATAGTAATCGAAACAAAACCAAAAGAAAAACATCATAAAAAATAAGAACAAGCACCTGATTTGATAAAATCAATCAGATTAAAAGAAAACTATTGTCACCAATGAACTATGCTTGGAACACTTTCAACCTAACAAGACCAATGACACAATCTGAAAAATTAGAGCAAAAAATCAGAACAAGAGAAAAATGCAAATAAATCGAACAAGACATCGCTGAGTTTGAAAATTAGAACCAATAAGCAAAGAGTTTAGATATGTTGCTTACTCTGGTAGGAATTTGGTGGCAGATAGCAACGGTGAACAACGTCTTTGGTTGGAGCAAAGAAAAGTGTACAGATTGAAGGTGAATTAGGTTTTTGATTTGGAACTAGGGTTTTTAGATTTAGGATTAAAAAATTTTGATTGAGTGAAATGTGGGTCATGAGACTGGGTCAACCCACTCTTAACCTACTAAATTAGTGAGTTTAATGAGTTAGGGTTAAAAAAAATACCATCACATGATAGGCTTAAAAAAATAGACTAAAAATGAGAACTTAGTGGACTGTTGTGTGAGCTATAGCCCATATTAACAGTTCTAAGTCTAATGAATCAAGTTACTTTTGAACTATTAATTCAAAACTCAGTCCGAAACATATGCATATATCTTATTCTCATTAGATCCTACAAAGATGGGAGTTTCATGTACTAACCATCCTTTGTAGCCCTTTAGAATATTATCCAAGATGTTTACTCATCTTTATGAGCAACAGCAGACACAAGCTATTCATTACCTTTGTACTTCTTATTTAATCAACTTGTTATGTGAATGACTTGGTAAGTGACAGGGTGTTAGGAATAACTCCTGAGGCGGGGGTTTGTTGCCTTCGTGAAATATAAAACAATTACGTGTATAAAGATTTATGTAATTGCTTAATATAAAATACGGATGTATTGATTATTAACTTAGTATATACAGCTTGTGTAGATTAATTTCATATAAAAATTTCTCCATGAAGTATTTATAGGGTTTGTTTAGAAAAGCTAAAAATTATAGATTATGTTGATAATCGATTATTGTTATAATCAATTATAATCGATTCATTTTTATGTTTGGATGCATTAGTTGTAAAGTGATTTTAAACTAATATAATTCGTTTAGATGATATAAAAAAGAATCGTTTTTATGTATTAAAGTCTAAAATAAGTATAAAATGATTAAAAAAATTATTTGATTGAGGACAAAATAGTATTTACATATAAAAGTGTAAGAAATCTATATACAGCTAAAATCATAAGTTTCAATCTTTAAACATGATTATTAGTTAAAAAAAACTTTTATTTTGTATTGAATTTCATGTAAAAACTTTTTTAAAAAATAATCTTTTTACCCAAACATAATAATTATTTCACAAAATAACTTAATCTCTAAAAATAACTGTTTGGGAAAGATTAAAATCTTTTCCAAACATGCTCATAGTAGGTAGAACGGTAAGAGATCTTTTTTTGTTGGGGTCAGTAGAACGGTGAGAGATAAGAGAAGAATCCAGGACTATGGACCCAAGAGGCCTATGATATGGGTATTTGAGATAGATTTGATACGGGCTAACAGTTTCGGCCCAAATCTGTCAGAGTAAAGGACATGCAGCTGATTTTTCATTTGTCTTAACAGATAAAGATAAACACAAAATCTTGGTCTAGGAAATAATATAATTTTCATTTTTTTTCACTTTCTTTTCTTCCTTTATTTAAAAGTATATAATATTTAAAAGCATATAGTTTTCTAGAAGGCGTGTGGACAACAAGGTTTATGTTCTTGCACTTTTTCAAAAATTACTTTAAAAAATAATGAAGTGCATTGATTTCAATATAAAAGAGACAAGCATGTAGTGTTTGATTGGAGGCTTCTTATAATTTTAAATTTTAATTTTTGCAATTTCTTAGAAGGAAGTTGCAAGAATCTTTTTTTTATTTAAATCCTCTAATAAAGGGGTTTATATCTGGTTGAATTAGAGGTATAGAATTTTTTTTGATGAGAAATGATAAGGATAGTTTATTTTAACCTACCAGTCAAAGAACCAATTATATGCCTATGGACAAGTTAATTTAAATCCCACTTAATTGGGAAGAAAAAAGTGTTGCTGCATATTTTTAAAATTTCTATGACGGGTAATGAAAGAAACATGCAACTAATTGAAAAGTCGTAAATGGCATGCCCAGCCAAGCCATGGTTAGTATTTCCGTTATACCAGTCTAACCT
This sequence comes from Ormosia semicastrata, assembly GCA_029884595.1. NCBI lineage: Eukaryota > Viridiplantae > Streptophyta > Magnoliopsida > Fabales > Fabaceae > Ormosia > Ormosia semicastrata. Next base: position 5,559,813 of record JAQQTO010000038.1, on the reverse strand, counting down.
AGGAGTTGCGGGATCCTATATTCCTGTATGTCATTCAAGGTGCATGGTAGAGGGATATGTGGAGGGTACATACACATTCAAAATATATGACTATTCTCATCGCTCACCCATCCTGTACATGTACATCTAGATTTTTCTGTTTTTTATTATAAAAAAAAAGTTAGGATAGGATAGGCTCTCACTTTAAAGTCATGACATGTTATAAGCATCAGCACCATAAATTAAACCAAAAACTTTCTTTTCAAACACGTCTCGCTAATTGAGCCGACCCTTATTGAGACATGTACATATCGATAGTGTGCATAATATTTCGCAAGACGCAGTTTTATTTCTCTTGTACTAATTAGCTTTAATTGATCTGTTAATAAGTTAGTGGGAAAATGGCACAGGTAGGGTAGCCAAGTCCATGATGCATTTACGCGTTGGAACTTTGAACATATCTTTTTAATAATCATCTTAATTATTAAATAAAAAAATATTAAATATTTTTTATATTTTTAAAATATTAATTACATTTAATGTTTTATTTAATATTTTTTATTAAATAATAAAAAATATTAAAAAATATTTTAAAAAATATAACAAAGCTCAACCTAAAGTAAAAAATTTTGTGCAAGTGTCCATGGAATGCTCATTTTGAAAAAATCGTGTCTTTAATTGGGAGAAAATCTAATTTATCCATTGTAATTGTATTGTACTGCTGTATGTACCATAAAGAAACTCAAGACTCTCATCATTTTGTTTTCCTTGCTATTGAGCGCATTGACGGATCTTAAGTGTGAAGAGGAGAGTCGTGGCTCCCCTAAACTTTTCTAATTTCTTAAAAATAAATCAAATAAAAAATTATTAGCTTTCTCAAATATACCTAAGTTTAAAAAAAATTAATAGTACTTGCCCATTATATTTTTTATAACTTTTACACATTAAAATTCTCTATATTTATAATACCAGATTAATTGGTCACTAAAATGAGGTGTAAGGTAGGTGGACATCATATGAAAAACAATCTTATGAAGATAATAGTTACTCAATTATGAATTCATTTGTCTTGTTAGAAGAAAGTGTAGGTTTATACTTTATGATGGTCCTATTGTTAAATGCAGCTAATTAAACTTTTTGGATGTACATTCTACTCTAAGGGTTTTTTAGTAACTCCCTTTGGAGCAAGACTATAAAACTTGACAATAAAGTAGAAAACTATTGAAATAATGGGATAGAATCATAGGAAGAGAACCAAAATTAATAAAGTCCAAATAACACAAAAAAGTGGAAGGTTAATAATTTAAAGGCTAAGTGTGCTAATTAACAACTTTTTTTTTTTTTTTTTGCTTATCCATTACCCTATATCAAGGGGTCATTTATGGACATATAATTTTATAACAATTTTACCATGAAATTATTGAGAAATTATATCATGAAAGATTGATTTCTACCAAATAATATGGTGATGTTGAAGATTTAGTATGGCTTCCTCAATGTTGTATTTCAAGCTCCGCCACTGATTGAACATCTATATAATTGGTCACTACCAGTATCACCTATTTTTTATTTACATTAGTTATCTTAAGCATGCAACACATTTGCTTGTTTTAAATTTAATATTTTTATTTGATAATTAATATTATCTTTAATTATTTCCTTTTTTGGTGAGCATCTTTAATTATTTCTCACTCAAAGCATTTTTTTAATAATTAATAATATCATTTATTACATCTTTAATTATTTCTCACTCAAACCAGTATGGTTAACCCAATTCAATTATGTTGTTTGACTTTGAAATTTTTGTACTAATCTGCATTATTCCAAACGAATTCGATCAAAGGAAAGAAAGTTTCAAACCTTCAATAAATAGCGATGCACGATGGGAAAATGAGTAAATGACAGTGTTGGTTGGCACGTACTTTGCATTTTGCACAATAAAACCTTGCAATACTAGTTACTTTAAAAAAAAAAAAATCAGTACAGAAGATTAAAATTAGAAAGTATGTCAACCTCTCTATCTGCAATCTGTGGTTTACAACATTAATTAATTTCTTTATTTCCCTCCAGATTAATAAACACGCACAATTAGTTGCAACCACCATATGATGGGGCGAAAGAGACAGAAGACAGTCATTTTTGGAGATCCAGAACTGTCATAACATAACCCTGTTGTGTGGAAACGAGAAAAAAATGAAAAATAGAACACGACGTAGTTATCACATGGGAATTGGTCATAAGTTAGGTATTGGGATCAAATCATGACGTGGTTTGCTACAAACACCATGGCTGAAAACTAGAATCATGACTATGAGCCCAGAAAAAAATGATAATAAATGTGTGTGCAAGTATATCTATTTAATTATCAGTTGCTGCAATATGATTTCACTCATGCTAATGGCTAGATTTACTATTTTAATATGAGATCCCGATAGATAAGCAATGATCTTATTGGTTTTCATTATAGCATTTAACCCAAAAAAAAAAAAACTTACACTATCTTCAGCAAATTACGTTTGAAGCTAGTAATACTATTTTTTTTTATTGGTTTTACGTTTTATAATGAAACTGTTGTACTTGAAGCAATTATGATTTTTCTATTACATTTTTTTTCATATTACTTTTTATATTATTTTTCATATAATTAATTATATCACTTTTTTTCAATCATTTTATTTCACTTAATCAAAATTATTAAAAAATAATATAAAAAATGATGTTTGAAAAAAAAAAATAATGTAAAAACATTATTTTTCTACTTAAAGTGACGTCTATGAATAACTAGTGCTCCAACCAAATTTATTTTTTATAGGTGATTAATTAATTTTTTTAAATTTTATTATTTTATTATAAATATTATTAATTAAAATTTATAAAAAAATTATATGTTTAATTATTTATAATAAAAAATATCTAGTTCAAATTTTTTGTATATGAGTCTGTGTAATAATTAAAATTTATAAAAAAATTTATATACAATAAGAACTATGTCTATTAAAAATACAAAGAAAAGAAATCTCTTATTATGTAATATTTTCTGTTTAATTAGATAAATATGGCTGCGAAAATTGTTCAAAAAAAAAAAAAACCGCTGCGTAATAGATGGGCAACTGGCAAATGCTTGAGCATGATTGACTATTATGTGCTAAGAGGCGTGAAAGAAATTGTTTATGATATTGCCACCTTCTTCGCCAAAGTTAATCAATGTGCAAATTTAAATGTTATGAAAGAGTGATCTTAGATTATATTTGTGGCATTAATCTTCACCTTTCTCCTCATGGATTGGGCATGATTGTACTCCCAGACAATTCGTCGTATTTTTTTTTGTAGGACCATAGTCACCATACTGTATTTGATCCAAAGCCATGTCACGTGTGTACCAACTTAATAAAGTCTGTTTGCATATGAATTTTTTGTTTGTATTTAATTTGTTTGAAACGGACAAAAGATATTTAAATAAATACAATTGTACATAAAATAAACTTAAATTTAAGCACATAATATAGTTTTTAGATCCCAGATAAGAGAAACTAAGAATTTTTTTTTTTAAATGCTATTTTTTTCAAACAAAAAATGAAACATGGTTCCAGTTATAAATTTCCTTAATAATTTTGATACTTTTGCATTTAAATGTTACTATATTAATATAATAATCAATATGAAAAAGTATATAATTAATGATATAATTTTTTTTTGTCATATGCAAATTTTTTAAAGCTTTGAATGTGAGATTAATTCTCACTTGGCAAGATTGATGCTGAGATGTAAGTGAGTGGTTTAATTTAATTTTTAAGAGTGATTTTCTAATTAATTTGGTTTGGTTCAAGTTTATGTTTTTTGATACAATGAAGAATTCTTTACCGCTTGATTTTTTTTAAACAAAAATTACTTAAATAATTAACTTTTCATAGCACATAATAAACTTATAAAAAAAATTAAAAATGAATTAAACTTTTAATTTGGTAATAATTATTTCAAAATTTTAAAATTTTTCAAACTAAATAAAACACATATTGATATTTTATTAAAAAATTATATTTGAATAAGTTAAAAAATTTTTAACTTGGAAACTCTACAAATTTTAACCAATATATATAATTCACTCAAACTGGAGAAGGAACTTGAACTTTGAATCACTAGCTAAAGTCTCACCTTTACTATCAAACAATAAAACACAATTTATGTTTTTTACTATCATTATATAACAAAACACATTTTATGTTTATGTTTTCTCTTCTCCTTAATTTATTCCAAACTCCCATTCTGTATTTGTTTGTTCTTTTTTTAAAGTAATAAAAGTATTTAAAGTCTTTTTCAAACTTTCAATGAAATTTTTATTAAAACCTTCACTTTTCAAATATTTATGTATAGTAGTTTGAAATTATCGAATATTAAATATATCATAAAATATGATGATGTAATGTCTAACATGCCTTTTCCATATTTATATTAGGCTTACTTGCAAAATGCAAAAATATTTTTTTTATTGTCTTCTAAATAGCCAAATGAGAGTTTTTAGAAAACTCCACCACTAGGAAAAAATCATTATAAGAGATATTCAAAAGTTGAAGGAAGAAATAAGAAGGGATCCACTTTTTGTATCCAAAATTTCCAAGCCTCTCAAAAAGTTTTCAAAGCTAATATATTCTTAACAAAAACAAATTTTTCATATATGAGAGGATATCATTAAAAATTTTAATTTTTCATATATACTATATACTATAGTTAATTTTATAACTGTATTAACTTATTTAAGTTATAAATAAGTTAAAAAATTATACAAACCATTTATTATTAATAGAATTAAACACTAGTGATTTTCTCAAGCGTTAGATGAATGACTAATCTCATGGGTTAACCTGACACCAATTTAGTCAGAATCAATATTTTAGCAAAAAAGTTTTATGGCCTTCTGTTTGAGACGTTTTTAGGGGTTAGAATCGAGAAAGTATTACGACAAAACAACAAGTAGTAGTAAAAAAGTTGTAGCTAAATTTAAATAATATATATATATATATATAATTTGATTTGATTCGATTTTGAAATTTAAATTTGAGAAGCAAGAATTAAACTTTAATTGATTTATATTTTACTCGAACCAATCAATATACCCAAACTAAACCGAACTAATTTAGTTGATTCGATTTGAATTGATCAGATTGATCGAGTTATCCGAACCAATTTACACTCCTACTACTATTCGCCACAAAGTGATTTTTCTACAAGTTCAACAATGAAGACTTCTTTACCACTGAATTTAAACTTACTTATCACTTAAGTTATTCTTTATGAGTTTAAACCTTTTAAGGTTGATATAAAAACTATTTTAAACTCAAACAATAAAACACAAATTTTTTTGCCATAAACAGTTAATTTAGGAAACTCTATAAATTTTAACCAATAAATAATTCACACAAACTGGAGAGGAAACTTTACTAGCTTACACCTTCAAACAATATAACACAATTTATGTTTTTTTTTATATAACAAAACACATTTTATGTTTATGCTTTTATTATGTCTGTATTTGTTTGTGTTTTGTTGTAATAAAAGAACTTTTTTTAATGAAATTTTTATTAAAAAAATACTTCTCAAATATCTTTAACTGTTTTGATAAAATTATTAAAATAAATAAAATATAAAGTAATTAAATTTTTTTATCTTTTATGACCAGTTGGAATAAGTTTCTAAATTAAAATCAAAAAGTAGAAGAAAAAAAAAAAGTATTTTGTTATTTTAAAAAAATTTCAAAGCATGTCCAAACACATCTTATATATGATATCATTAAAATTTTTAGATAATTATATATACAGTTAACATAATTGTATTATGGGTTATATAAATTTGATTAATTATTCAACTTCCAAGATCTAATTCAAATAATTTCGAGTCATCTCAGCTAATAGGAGTTTACTTGAGACATTATTGAGATTTCAGTACAACTAATGTCGAACCACGACATTGGATAGTTGTAACGCAATCGCAAGATTTACAAATATCAAATTATCTCAGTAATATTGTCGGTGCTGCGTAATTCAAATCACTTTTGAATCATAATTATAGTATTAACTTTCTTATTTTATAGGGATTTTCTACTACAATTAAGGGATCAAGTTTTCGAAATTCTCTCTATAAATATCAAGTTCAATCACATTCAATAAGTAATTATTGTTCTTTAACTTAAATACTAATTATACATAATTTGACTTGAGTGTTAGAGTCTCTTTAAATGTACCAAACACCCTGTTTTAACACGTTCTATTATTGTACAAAGAAAAAAAATACTAGTACATATTTTCTTAAATACATGTCAATATTTACTATTGAACAATTTTAGTAAATATTGTTATATTATTATCCGTTTTGCAAATATGAAGTTTTTATTATTATCAACTTTTAATTAAAAAAATTCTCTCTTTCTTCTTGTCTTTAAAATAAATTGCTGGCGGTTTACAGTAAAAAGGCCCAGCTACAGGAGAAAAATATTGTCGGTGCTGGGTTGATTCAAAAGAATGAATCACAAATTCCGGAAAGAAAACAAGATTCCATTAATGCACCAAAAAAAAAAATCCATTAGACAGATTTAAGATTTCCTTACCCTTCACCGACAACCTGGCATGCTTATTTCTTTATTTTGAATATATATACATCTCTTCACCGTCAAAATAAATACATAATGAAATATTCCGTATATTTTAGAGAATAAGATGTGAGATTTTAATTATTGATAAAAAAATTAAAAATTTTTTTTTTATAAAATATACATATTTGCATAACATATTATATATATATATATATATGATAATTTATTTTTTAATTTTCTCATCAATTATTTTAATTTATAACTTACTTTTTAAAATATATTTATCACTTTAAAAGAATCAAATCTTATCTTTTTATATATGTATAATTTTTATTATTTAATTATATCGTGATTAACATGTTTCAAAGAAATATCCATCTCTTATTATATTATTATTATTATTATTACAACAGTTAAAATATATATGTCTAATAAAGAGAATTTATAATAAAAATAGAGTTTGTCTAACGAATAACTTAAAAACATTAATTAATATTTTTTAATATATTGGGATTTTAAAAACTTTAATTTTTATTAAATATTTATTATTTTTACATCCTTAACAATATTCTAATACACTTCTTAACAAAACTTATGAGAATAAGAAGAATTTGTTACAAGGTGAGATTTTATATGATATCAATGTCAAAAATTATATTTTATCATGATAATACGCAAATATCTAAATATTAAATCTTCATTTGAAGAATAAGAAGCTAATAAATTAGTAATGTATACAAGTGAAGAGTAAAGTCAACAAGACAACGTTTATGCTTATTTTATGTTTTTACATTAGTATTTCTTTTATCCATTATTCATGTAATTTTATTTTAAGCTGAAGATAATAGTTAAATAAAATAAATTTTAAATGATAATTTTAGAATTTAAATTTTAACATCACAAGCAAGATTCGTTTAACAATCTATTTCTCCTACGATGAATTACTGTTAAGTTTTACATTACTAATTGATTCTATCAGCTAGTCACCCCACAAAATATCTTAAATTTAGATTTTCAAAATAAATGAAATTTGCACAAATTTAGAGAATGATTAAAGCAATCAAAGGACTAAACAAATAATATATACATATTTTTTCACACTTCTTTTAATATTATTTATTATATTTATTTATTTTTATTAAATAGATGGATGAACATCATTTTTCAAAAAAATAGGCGTAAATAGTTAAGAATCTTTTTTTGTATAGAATCTAAGAATCTGCACCTGATTATTAAATTTCAACCTTAAATTAACACTTAAACGAATAATTTCTTTAAATGTAAAAATCAACCTAAAATATTATTATTATAAAATCAAAGAAGCCCTCGAGCTCATACAACAAAACCCTTTTGATATTATCATCACAACATATAACGAACAAATTAACAAGTTAAACTGTTCAGGTATTTTTGTTTTTACGTTTTCTTGATGGTTTTTCTTTGCTTTCCTCTTTAGTTTTTGAGGGAATTTATTTTCAACTTTTTATTTTTATTTCTAATATTTTATTGATTTTATTATTCAAAGCTATAAGTCAACTAGCATTTATCTGGACTTTGAAGCAAAGAACTTTTTTTTCTTCACCTAGCAGGATTTTTCCTGTTGCATTTGTTGGAGTTGTTCAAAGCAGACTATATAAAACCAAGCGGTGTGGTTAAAGTCCATTCCGCAGACATATATATAAACAATTACAACCAGAATATAGAAAGAATTATTCCATCTTTCGCCATCGCATTTTATACTTGAAAGTTACAACTTTTTTTTATTAATAGATTCCACGTCAAGTTTTTTATTAGGAGATTTCTTTTTCGTCTTTTTCAATGCATTTGATTAGGTGTTTATATGACAAGCATAATCCAATTTAATTTGAATCACCATTTTCTTCTTTAATATATATATATATATATAAATAAAATTGAAAAATTCTTAATCGCTTCTAGAATTTTTTTTTTTTTCTTTCATTCAATTGTTTTTATTTGAATTATAATATTAAAAATTATTATAATGAGATATAATAATAATCTATATAATTAAATTAGTATAGATTAAATAATATAAAATAAGAATCTTTTCTTATTTTAAAAATATCTATTTTTTTCAGCATAATTGTGTATAATGCAAAAACTTATCATTATAGGAGTTTACCAATCTTACATAAAAAATTATGTATGTATTTCTCAAATAATAATACAACACTGTAATATTTAGATAAAATATTTTGCACACCTGTATGCCCATATTTACTTATATTTTAAGATATTCGACAAGATCAAGGTATAAATATATAAAAAATCATGTGAAATAAATAGATAATAAAACTTAAATGTTTAAAGTGATTTATATATATATATATATATATATATATATATATATTCATATATATACCATTTCATTGTATTTTAGGAAGTTAGAAATCTAAAAATAAAAAAAAAAAAAAAATAAAAATAGCGGCAGCCCAACTGCACAAGCACAGCTGTTACCCGGAAAGCGCCATTTAAGCTTGATAGAAGTAGGAGGTCAAATCCTCAAAAAACCTCGTGATGTATACTCCAATGGCACAATGTATGTAAATATTGAAATTGAAAATTTGCAATTTGCAAGTTGGGTTGCTTATTCTGCTTTTGCTTGCGTGACAAAAATCAAAAAGGGTGTGGCCCCTCTTGTTGCCTAGTCTTGTCCTTGAATTCCGGGAGTTCATTCTTTCATTCTTTCAGTTTCAGTTTCAGTTTCAGTTTCAGATCTAAAACCCCAATCCATTTATTCTCTTAGTTTTGTTAGTCTCAGATATGTCATAGCACTGTCCAACCAAACACAAACAACACCCCTTAAACTCAAAGCTTGCAACTTGCAATAACTTTGAACAAAACAAAAAGTTCACACAACACAACACAACTCCTCCTCCAATTGGAAGCCAAAGCACAGAGATGGGGTTCCAAGAAAACGGAAATGGGGAAATGGGGTTGTCTGGAATCCCCTTGGGAGCAAAGAACAAGTACAAGAGGATGAACTCTGAGCTTCCTGAGGATAACGATGATGTTTTGCTCCGACAGCAACAACAAGAAGATAGGAGGGACAGTACCAGGAAATATGTTCTAGCCTGTGCTATCTTTGCTTCTCTCAACAATGTCCTTCTCGGCTATGGTATGCTTTCTTTGAAAAAGTCTCTGATTTTGTCATTTCTATAGAAACCATCTTCAGTTCTTGCTTTGACTTGGTCGCTGCTATTGCTGCATTTATCATTGACTCTGCTATTTAGATTGTTTTGCTGATGATTTGTACAAACAAGCCCATCTAGACCAATTCGGTTCTATATCTGATTTATCTTTGTATTCTGAGCGTCTATGATAGCAGATCTACCACACTTTGGGTTCAGGGCTAGCAACCTGGAAGATGTTGTCAACTGTATATTTATAAGGATTTTATTTTGATTTTGAATCCTAATTCCGGTGCTGTTTTAGAATGAAGAAAATTTACATGATTTGTCTTGTGAATTTGCAGATGTAGGTGTCATGAGTGGAGCAGTTATATTTATCAAAGAAGATCTGAAGATATCTGAGGTTCAGGTAGAATTTTTGGTTGGTATTCTGAGCATTGTTTCTCTACTGGGTAGCCTAGGTGGTGGAAGAACATCAGATATTATTGGTAGAAAATGGACAATGGCCTTAGCTGCAGTTGTCTTCCAAATGGGTGCACTCGTAATGACTCTTGCTCCTTCATATGCAGTACTAATGATTGGAAGATTTCTAGCAGGGATTGGAATAGGGTTTGGAGTTATGATCTCCCCTATATATATTGCTGAGATATCACCAAATGTCACTAGAGGCTCTCTTACTACATTCCCGGAGATTTTTATAAATGTAGGAATTTTGCTTGGTTATGTATCAAATTATGCGTTTTCTGGCCTTTCAGCACACATAAATTGGAGGATAATGCTTGCTGTGGGAACTTTGCCCTCAGTCTTCATTGGCTTTGCTCTTTTCATTATTCCCGAGTCACCAAGGTGGTTGGTAATGCAGAATCGAGTTGAAGAAGCAAGAGCAGTGCTGTTGAAAACAAATGAAGATGAGAAAGAAGTGGAGGAGAGACTTGCAGAAATACTACAGGCTGCTGGATTTGCCAATTCTGAGAAGTATGAGGAGAAACCCGTGTGGCGTGAACTGCTATTCCCTTCTCCTGCTCTTCGCCGGATGCTGATTACTGGACTTGGGATTCAGTGTTTTCAACAGATCTCAGGAATTGATGCAACTGTGTATTACAGCCCTGAAATTTTCCAAGCAGCTGGGATTGAGGATAAGTCTAAACTTTTAGCTGCTACTGTTGCTGTAGGGATAACAAAGACCATTTTTATTTTGGTAGCCATCATTCTTATTGACAAACTAGGTAGGAGGCCCCTTCTCTTGATAAGCACAATTGGGATGACAATTTGTTTGTTCAGCATGGGGGCTACTCTTTCTTTATTTGGACAAGGGTCTGTTGTGATTGCATTGGCAATTCTGTTTGTTTGTGGGAATGTAGCTTTCTTTTCAGTTGGACTGGGCCCTGTGTGCTGGGTTTTGACATCTGAAATCTTCCCTTTACGAGTGCGTGCTCAAGCATCTGCACTTGGGGCTGTGGGTAATAGGGTCTGCAGCGGCCTTGTCGCCATGTCTTTCCTGTCTGTATCTCGCGCAATTACTGTTGCTGGAACATTCTTTCTGTTTTCTGCTATTTCTGCTCTTGCCATTGTCTTTGTCTACACACTAGTTCCTGAAACCAAAGGGAAGTCATTGGAGCAGATAGAGATGATGTTTCAGAATGAACATGAGAGTCAAGGAAGTGAAATGGAGCTAGGAGATGTTGAACAACTTGTGCAGATCAAATATGGTTTAACAAATTAATTGATTAGCCCAGGTCTTGTATGATTCTGATGGATTAGTCATTCCAGGCAACACATGATTCACTTGTTATGTCTAAGCACCCTACATGTGCAATTCTGGGGAGGACTTCACTGGCATGGATGATCTTCTGCGACCGGAGAATTTAGGATCTGAGTAAGGGACAGAAGAAAACATGAAAACAATTGCATTCTTATTGTATACGCAAACTTTTCCCAGCAGTACAATTATTTTTATTTCTTTTAATTACATTTAAATCATTTATAGCATTGTATATGGAAGGAGATTTTTGGCGGAGATGATGTTGTCACCATATGGTCCTTTGAGATGTTGAGACAACGTATAGTACCATCATTACAATGTACTCCATCAACGGATGTAATTAAGATGAAAATTCTTTAATAGATTATATTCTTTTCAACTCTAGTATCTGAATTGTGATCATTTTGAGACATCAATGCATATATGCTTCAGGGTCATTGACAACAAGCTCCCGTTCTGCTTTGATCAAATAATTTCTAGTGAACAATTAATAGGGCTTCCTTTTGTAGGTTCAGTTTGAAAGTTACTGTCAAAATTTTCAGTCAAAACATATCCGAAGTTTGTACATATCTTTGTAAATTCAGAGGCTGACTTTGCAAGCAGAACCTGGTCCGGCACTGCTGCCAACTCCTAAAGTTGTATGACGTTATTTGCCAGCACCATGGTTATTAATAGTGTGTAACTTCTCTGGCAGGAGTTTCTGGATTTCACATGAGCTGTGTTTGAATGGTGTTAATATCCTAATTTTTTGGTGTTTCCTAGAGTCTGACAAATGAACTTCCAGATTTTATAGGGAGTTTAGCACTATTGTACTCAAGGGTCTTTTTACAGGCACAGGAGATGAAACTTACTTCTGTTTTGGAAAGCTCCAGTGATGGACATGAACATCCTCTTACTTCAGAAATAAAGTTGTTGTGACAGGAAAAAAAAAATAGTTGATGGCTTCAATTGCTATCATGTTCTTATAATGCTGTCATATTATTGGTGTTATCTTATATTTTTATCCTTCAGTTGTTGTGTTAACATGCTGGGTCTGATTTATGATCCTATTGGACCTATATATAGAAGATTTAAAAAGAAGATGAAAAGGGAAAAGAATTGAGTAAAGTTTGTAAATTGTAAACCTTTTATTTGCTAATGAACGAGTGGACAAGCGTATGCAGACCAACATTAAAAAACCACCAATATAAGAAATCAAGACTGCATTGAATATATTAGCTGGAATTCACATCATGTTGAGTTGTTGATAGCTATGGGAAATTTGAGAGTTTTTGGATATTGGCATAAAGCTTTATTACATGTGGTAATCTTACTAAATCACTGTGAATAATAGATTGAGGAAATCATACCACATGTCCTTTCTTGAAATTGTTTTGTCGTGCTAGGAAATCGATTTGTCTTGAATCCAACCAATAACCACTAATTAAAAGGCTTAGATCTTAACTTTCACGAATAATTGAATGAGTTATTAATTCCGCGGTTTGGCATTAGGACTGGGGACAAAGGTTAAATTAATTCATAGAAAGTGATTGAATCAATATTCAATCACGGTCCCAGGATTGAAATTTATATTGGGTCCAATGCTAAATTTTAACTTTTGCTTTTGATAAATAAATTTTAACTTAAAGACTATTTTTTATTGGAAAATCTTTGTTGTCACTAGGAAGATCATTTGAAGGAAGTAAATATTTTCTTGATTTATGGATCTCTGATGTTGCTGAAGGATCAATAAACTTGTTGATTGTTCGAATGATCTGCCGAAAGCAATAGATAACAAAAGGTCAAAAGTACATATTATGTTTGCTTTTGCAGACATTTTAACGATAAACAGAAGACATGTAGTGTAAATCAAACACAACACCAATATTATGCTTAAAGCATCGCCTTAAAAGAGGAAAGTATCATTTTAACAGCAGTATTCCTTAATCCTTACCAAGGGAATTGCCAATGCAATGGCATGTGGCAGTGGCATGCTCATAAGGCTTCAAATCGACTTGGAGCTGCTTGTAGGAGGAAGACATTGGTAGATGCTAGCTACTCATTGTCCACTGTTTCAAATCAACTTAGGTTGGGAAGTGAACTAATCAAATCAGGTTACGCCTAAGTTATTTCTGCTTATTCACGTGGAGGATGTCAACTTCACAATTCAACCACTTTTGTGCTAGGCTATGGCCAAGTCACCCTGAACTTACATCACAATTATTCTTGCTCATTCACGTTGAGGATGTAATGTTAAGGGCAGTCTCATAATATAAAGAAATGGCACTGCCCTCATTAACGGTTTTTTTTTTTCTTAGGTATTGCGATCAGGTGGTATCCGAGTAAGTTTACATGCACTTCGACTAATTTATCTCATTAACAGTTTAACACCAATATAAAAGAAAACTGATAAAACCAGTAATTTAAATAAATTATTCTGTAAAATAATAATATACGCATTGCATGACTACCTATTCTCTAAATGTTTATCAGAGGGCATTAAATACTACCAGTTGTTCTATTTGTTGTTCAATAATATATCAATTTTTTGGTGCTCGTTACATAAATTATATGTCCATGCATTTTAAACTCCTCCATTTAGGATATTTTATAGTAGAGTGCAATCATCGCATCTAATTTCTTTTGTTTGCATCTGCAAAAGCACAATTGGCACAACCACCAAATGTGCAAACATGTTGGAAAGTTCCTTTCTGATATATGATATTCAAAATTGATTCCATTTTCGAGAGTTCAACAGCTGCAATTAAATATCCAATTTCTTTCGTACCCAAAAGAAATCCAATTTCTTTTGCTTGTATCTGCGGAAGTACAACATGGGCTAGTTTCTTAATTTGGTTAAACAATATTAGTATTTTGTTAAAATGTACTTTACGGGCACCAGCTAAGAATTTAAATTTAAAAGTTTTTTTATAAAAAGTATAATATTTAATGTATTAAGAACTGAAAAAATTTTATTTTTTATAGAAAACCTTTTATTGTGAATTCCTTAAAAAATGCCCTGAAGATTGCTTGATGGAAAAACCTATAAATATTAATTTTGCAAAATTTCGTCCTCCACACAGCCACTTGACTTTACCTTTATATTCATCTAGTCTTCTTTCTCTTTTTTAGCTTTTTCCCTTACCATTTTCTCACTCTCCCACTCTCTGGATCTCTCTTTACTCTATAGCAAACCCCTCCTTCTATGATGGAGAACATCAAACACAGTCACGTAGAAGTGAAGGGACTGAAGCTGCATGTGGCAGAGATTGGAAGTGGTCATTCCTTGAAGAATCTATTAGCATATTGTTAATTAATTGCCATCTACGTCACGTTAATGATCTTTTTGTTTGTGCAGGTTCAAAGGCAGTGGTGTTCTTGCATGGATTCCCAGAAATATGGTATACATGGAGGCACCAGATGATTGCTGTGGCAAACTCTGGCTATCGGGCAATTGCCTTTGATTTCAGAGGCTATGGACTTTCTGAGCATCCAGCGGAGCCAGAAAAAGAAACCATGTATGATCTGATTGATGAAATCGTGGGCCTTTTGGATGCTTTAAGCATCAGCAAGGTAAGGTTCTAGATATGCTACAGTACACTTCCCAATAGTAGTATAGTATGTCTTATGAATTTGTCTAGATAGATGCTTAGGTTTCTAGAATATAGACTTAATGACCGACCAAGGTCAGTTCTGTTCCTAGGATAGTGACTAAAGTGTTAGAGTAGAAAGCAGAACATGCCTAGTTCAAACTGTCAACCAAGCTTAAAAAGGGATCCCAGAGGTTGAACTCTCGAACGCCTGCCCGCCATGGAGTAAATGGATTCGAATGTTGGGCGTAGGTCACGCCTGGTTGTTTAGGCTCCAACCTGTCAATGATTATTTCTCGCCTGATCACCAACTATTGTACCATTATGGTCAATCCTAGAAAGGGTGGCGGGTCGACAAGGACAACCTTGAGGACCTAGGGTTGGTCATAACTGGTTAGTAAGATAAGGTCAAAACGCTAGGATCATGGTTCATTTTGGGTTACCAGAGTGTGGTTGTCTGAGCTTATAGCTTGGAATGAGTGTTAGTTCCATGTAGTCCACTTGCAGTCCACTCGAAGTATTTTGTGGTAAAAAAAAGAAGAATATATAATTATATGTTAATAAACCATTATGAAATTTATCGCCAAAATTTCTATATCCAAGTTCTGAACTTCGGTTCAGATCTTCAATATGTAGCCTGTAGCCCCAAGCTCAAATAGGCAGGAAAGGAGTTTAAAACACAAGAACAGAAACTAGGGGATGATTTTTTTTCTCGTCTACTATTTTGGCTTTATTGAAAGTAAGCTTTAACTAATTCTAAAAAGCGGGAAAAAAAGAGTGAGAGAGTATGGAGGGAAAAAGACCCTCTGATTCAGGTGAAAAACTTGACTAACAGCATAAGCAATTTCAATTGTTTATATCAGGCTTTCCTTGTTGGCAAGGACTTTGGTGCCATCCCAGGATATCTTGTAGCTGCTGTGCACCCAGAAAGAGTAGCTGCTGTCATAACTTTAGGCGTTCCTTTCATTCTTCCGGGTCCCTCTTCTGTCAAGAATCACCTTCTCCCCAAAGGCTTCTATATTGCTAGGTGGCAGGTACAAATTCCATCTGCCATCATAACTTATTATATTCCTTCCCATGTGTTAGACTGAGAAGTAATTACTATTAACTAATTTCAGGAGCCTGGGAGGGCAGAAGCAGATTTTGGCCGCTTTGATGTGAAGTCAGTTATAAGGAACATCTACACTCTCTTCTCTAGAAGTGAGGTGCCAGTAGCAGCTGATGATCAGGAAATCATGGACTTGTTTAACCCATCTACTCCCCTACCACCATGGTTCTCTGAGGAAGACCTTGCAACCTATGCATCACTATATGAAAAATCTGGATTCAGATATGCATTGCAGGTTCCATACAGGTAATCAGACTCCCACTTCCCCTCTTTTTCAAACCCATTCATTTTCCTTATATTTCGAAACTGCTATGGAAATGTCTATGGAGTGAAATGCTACTCCAAATATTTGTTCTCAACTAACGTTATTTCTATATGAGACATGGCATTTTCCTTTAGCTAGGTTCCATAAATTGCTCTAACTTTAAAATACTCTTTCGAGTACAGACTTCTATAATTTTAGATTTGGACTGTTTATGATCCATGCAGGAGTCTCAATGTGGAAGGTGGCTTAACTGATCCAAAAGTTACTGTTCCAGCACTTCTGATTATGGGTGAGAAAGATTATGTCTTCAAGTTTCCAGACATGGAGGACAATATCCGAAGTGGGGCAGTGAAACATTTCGTGCCAGACTTGGAAATCATATATATTCCAGAAGGGAACCATTTTGTGCACGAACAAATTCCAGAGAAGGTGAACCAGCTCATCATTGAGTTCCTTGACAAACAAAGTATCTGATTGTCTGTATTCAGGCTAAAAGCTTGTTTCTTTACTGCTGGTGTGATTTCTAAGGAGCTTAATATGACAAACCTCTATTATCCAGATCCAAAACTTCCATTTTGATCATAAGCTCATGAAGGGAGTATATTATGGAATAAATAAAGTCTGAAACTTTGTAAATGAGTTTGATGGAGACTGTAATATATGGAAAAGCTTAGTTGAAATAAAAAGAATAAACCCTTAAATTAGTCCTCCAAAGATTATGGTGTTATCATGTTAGTCCTCTAAAGATTTTTTTACCAAATAAGTCCTTTGAAGATATAAAACTTCACCAAATTCTTTCTTTTGTTGCCCCACAGTAGTCCTCCATAAGGATGAATTTGGTAACGTTTTATATCTTTGAGGGACTTATATGGTGAAAAAGTCTTCATGACACTAATCCTTGGAAGACCAATTTAGGAGTTCACTCAAATAAAAATGTTGCAATCATAGCAGAGTGGTTTATATAATGATACTTGACGCCTTCACCATTTTACAAAAATTTATCCAGTACAGGAAACGTATGTCAATCAATAGTGCGAGCAAACAATAATCAAATTAACCCAGAACTGAAAGAAATTAGTGAACTAAGAGTTAATCATCCTTGCTGAATGCTAACTCATAAAATACCAAAGTCACTAACAAAGTACAAACCAAAGGAAAAGGGAGGGGGAACATGGATCAAACTAACAAAATAACTCCTTGTCATGTCTGCAAGAGGGATAGGCCGCATATGACAACGATTGCATAAACAGCACAATCAATGAACACAGCATCCACCACGTTCTGCATCACCAAGCCAAATTCCAATGTCCTAGCAAGTTGTGCATCCCATTGATCTCCATCAGAAGAAGTTTTATACTGTGTTCTTTTTTTGCTAGAAAGAAGTCGTGCAACCACAACTGTTAAATTGGTCACCAGAACCAAGTAGAGTGGCCTAAAGCTGATTACACTCTTAATCAATTTGGTACCCAGTAAAGAGAATCCTAGATAAGATGCAACTACTAGTAGGGCCACAGCAACGGAACAACAAAGGCGCATTTTCCTTGAGGTATTGATGGCAGAACTTATTTCACTTGGTATGATGAAAAGTTTAGGTTCCTCAGTGTGTGGTTGTTGTTCTGACTGTTGATTGGTTCCTGAGATATCAAGAGATGAATCTGGAGGTGGTGGTTGTACATGTTCAGCTTCAGAAGTTGGGACACTTGAAATTTCACTTTGACCCTCATGTCTGTGCAAAGGTTGTGTTTGGGTTATGCTTCTGAAAGCATCAGAATGGTAGGGGTCAGGAACAAGGGGATCATGATTTAGCAAAGTAGAATCTGACTCCTCCTCTGCCTCATCATGAGGCAAAACTGCACACAAGCAACAAAATTAGAATTGAAGTTTAGAATTATTTATAATAATTCCAAATCCAAATTTGTTGAGAATTGGAATTAGCTCTGTACATGATTTTCAATTGCGGTTACGGTTAAGATACAATTATAGAAATTGCAGAAAAATGCAACTAATGTTGCCTCAATTGAGTTGCGGTTGCATAGACTTACAAAACCGCAATTTAAAACCATACCTCTGAATATTAAATTCTAGATTTGAAATTGGACTGCACAAGAAATGATAAAACAGAACTGTAATTGAGTTGAATTCTAAATTTGAGATTTGATTGAATCAAACTTCAGTTACAGTTACAGTTACAGTTACAGTAGGGCTTTTTGAATTTAAAAGAAGAAAAGATAAAAGATTAGAAAATTGGAGAATGAAAAGGAAGAGTTGAAAGAAGGAAGGTACCAGTAGCAAGGGTGGAGTTTGGATCATGGGAAATCAAGGGGTGGGATGATGAACCCTCATCCGCATCTGAAGCGCCGGGTGGAAGAGTTTCGATCCGACCCGTAATGAAGGCGAGACGGTCGGATCCTTGTTCCAGGATTTTTCTTCGTCTTCGGGTTTCTCTGCTGCTGTTCTCTGCCATCCTTCACAACTCTCCTATGACTATGAACGCAGTCTCACCATCTAACTATCCTTACCCACCTGGATATATTAGCGTCGGCTTATATGAACACCCCCCCACACTCACGCAGAACGCAATCACTTCTTTTGAGTTTTGGCTATGGGTTTTGTTAAAGAGTAATTTAATTGTTTAAGATTTAAAATAATTTTTTTAATAAAAAATAGAATATTTAATGAATTAAAAATTTAAAAAAAATTATTTTTCATACAATTTTTTTTATTTTAAACTCTTTAATAAATTTCATTAAGACGTTAAAAAAACTCTTTGGCTATAGATTGCAATAGTTAAAAAAAAAGTTAAATAGAAATTTTTGAAACATTAATTAATAGCAGCACAAATTCTTTTTTTTTTTTAAATATCGTTACAAGTATTTTTTCTTTTCATAGTTTAAAACATGTTTTTATGAAATGGATTTCCCTGGAGTTCTAAAATGTACTGCACCAGTTGTGCTTCATAATCCAAGGGTAGAAATTTAAGGACTTCATTTTATTTTTAATGTTTTATTATAAAAGAATTTGTTTTCAAAGACTAAGATGTCATGCAGTTTTAAAATAACTAGAGGAGATTTAGATTCTGTTTTTATTTCTCAGTTCTTTATATTTATTCACTAACTTTAATGTTTTTTCTATAAGGTGTATTACGCCTTTTTTTTTTCTCTCAAGTAAAATACTCTTGTAAATATGATTTTCAACCCTTATTCAAGATATTATTGGTAATAAAAACATATTTTATGTATCTAAACCTTTCATACTCGCCTCTTACAGTGAGAAACTCATCATAATTCGCTTAACTGCATATGGTTGAAATATTAACTTATGAATCACACACATGATAATCTTGTGGGTGCACAGACTCAAATTAGGTCATACTAACAATATGAGTTCCGAAGTCCTCTCATTGTGGAATGTGGATAAGTAAAATTCAAAACAACCAAACCTCCTAATGACGATGGATACATCATCGAGAATGATTGAATGAAAAATGGATTACCACGTGGTATCCAAACTTTTCTTTTAAAAAAAAAATCAAGTGTTTATAAATATGAGATATCGATCTAAACATGTTAAATAACTCAATGATAGAATTTTCCATTTGTACTTGAATAGAAAGTGTTCTGATTTTGGAATTGGATAAGATTGAGATCTCTTGCTATTCTATCGAGAAATCAATTCTGAATGTGGTCCATTTTTAGTCTTCATTAAACTCATTATCATATTAACATTCAGAAACAGTTATCTACGAAAATCGTGTACTCCCACGCCTTGCACCACGTTCGTTGAGCTCTGTGATGGGCAGAACTCTATAAATTGAATGAGCTGCTCTCAGTTTTGAGTCACTAAACCTGCTCCTCTCTTCAAAAACAAAACATCATCGAGTTAGGAGTGAATAAAGGTTTGGAAATACCAAGACTGCATTCAGGTTATAGGTGAAAGGCAACAATGTTTAAAAGCTAGAGGACAATCGGGTCAGAGTTAAGGTTGAATCAAAATTGCAATGGCGGGAGGTAGGTGTTCTCGATCTGTTTTAACTTCCGCTGTGTTGATCTGAATATGTTGTTTGAGTTGTTTAACATGTTTAGATCGATATCTCATATTTACAATTGGTATCAAAGCCAGGTTATATACATCTGCCTTGCTTATTGTTTGTTCTGTTTAGATTTCAATTTTCTGAATACGGGCATTGTGTTTTAGACCTTTTTAATCCAAACTAAAATCGAAAATTAGAATGAAATCAAGTTTCTAAGCTTTCTGTGATTTTTAAACGTTGTTTTTGTGTTGAAAATGGCCGAAAACTGTCGGGTTTTTCATTCGGGTTCGTGGGTCACAACCAGGTCAGAGTGACCCGGCTCAAGGAAGAAGAACAAACAAGGACATTTCTTAAAGAACGTCGTTTTATTTTCCTTTTTGAAACATCAAACTAATTTCAACATTTTATGGTTTTGTCCAAACGTCATTTATGAAAGTTCATTTTATGGTTTCACATGTATTAAAGGGCTTATACTATTGTTTTTAAGCATTTATTGTCATTGGTTTGATTGAAAACTATTGGAGCATTTATTAAAGGACTTATACAATTTCAATTATTGAATAATTATATGCATATATTATTTATTTCTTAAAAATTGTATGTATGAATTTATGATTGTTGCACATGCAAAATTATGTTAAATAATATTTATGCATTGGTATTCAGTTTATTTGCATTATTTAGGATGTTATGCAAATATTTAGCTCTTTATTAAGAATTAGTTAATGTTAAGTGATTAATATAATTTTAATTAATTAGGAGTGACCACAACATCTTTAATTAATTAGTATTATATATTAAGTTTTAGAATCACATTAAAACATTAATTGTAATTAATCATATGTGGTGTAATGAAATCCACCCACAAAAATTTTGTTACATTTGTATGATTATGTAGGATAAAATATCATATTGTATTTCTTAATCTACCCACAAGAATTAAGAAAAGGAATATAATTTGATAATTTTGTCATAAGGTTACATGATGAGTCCCATTGAGTAGGACTTTAGCCCACATACAAGTTTTATGTCGCTAGATTCATAGATTAAGACATGATTTACATTGGTTAAACATGACATTTATTTTGTCTCAAATTATGAATAATGAGCATGTATGTTTGAATTTTATAGTTATTCAACCTGCGAACATTTCTGATATTAAGTGTGAAATTCTCGAATTAAGGGGTGACAACTATAAAGTTTGAAAGGAGTGAGTTCTTCTCCATTTGGGCTAGATGGACATTGATTATGTTATAAGGAAAGATGAACCACCTGGTATTACTGAAACCAGCACTCCAGATGCTGTTGACCTTTATGAAAATGGGAGAGATCTAATCGTCTCTCCGTGATGTTCATAAAGACCAAAATAGCTGCTAGTATCCGTAGTTCCGTCGACCAGCATAATAAAGTCAAGGATCTTCTGAAAATCATTGATGAGCAATTCGCCACATCTGACAAGGTGCTTGCCAGCACCCTAATAATACAGTTCTCATCCATGAAGCTCATTGGGATAAGAGGTGTGCGTGATCACATCATGCACATGAGGGGTATAGCGGCTCAGTTGAAAGCCTTGGAGGTTACCATGTCAGAATATTTCCTGGTACACTACATTTTGTGCACTCTGCCTCAGCAATATGACCCTTTCAAAATCTCTTATAACACACATAAGGATAAGTGGTCAATTAATGAGTTATTGATTATGTGTGTTCAAGAAGAGGAAAGGTTGATGATGGAAAAGGGCGAAATGGTGAACTTGACTATTGACGGAAAGAAAAAGAAGGATCAAGCCAAAAACAAGGGCAACATTCCTCCTCAGTCAGTCATAAAGAAAAAGTCAAAGTGTTTCTTCTGCAAGAAGAAGGGGCACATGAAGAAAAACTGCTCAAAGTTTAAGAACTGGCTCGACAAGAAAGGTACTCCATTTGCATTTGTTTGTTATGAATCTAATATGGTTAGTGTTAATCATAACACATGGTGGATTGATTCTGGTTCTACAATCCATGTTTCTAATACCTTACAGGATATGAAAAACCTAAGGAAGCCAGTAGGAAGTGAACAATACATCTATTCGGAGGGAAGATGAGTTCATATGTGGAAGCCATTGGGACATGCTGTTTGGTTTAAGCAGTGGTTTTATTTTACGTTTAGAAAATGTTCCTAATTTTTCTAAGAATTTGATTTATGTTTCAAGACTTGTACCTTTGGGTTTTTCTTTTAATTTTTCGGATTCTGGTTTTAATTTGTCCAATAAACAAATAGCAAGGCATCTCAATTTTATCCAATCCCGATAAAATAGCAAGGGATCTCAATCTTATCGCCTTTGAGATCCATTGCTATTTGTTTATTGGACAAATTAAAACTAGAAACCAAAAAATTGAAAGAAAAACCCAAAGGTACAAGTCTCGAAACAGAAATCAAATTCTTAGAAAAACTAGGAACATAAAAGGTCTAAACTAAACGTAAAATAAAATCATTGCTTAAAACCAAACTGCATGTCCCAATGGCTTCCACATGTGAGCTCATCTTCCCTCCTGAATAGATGTATTATTCAATTCCCACTTGCTTCCTTAAGTTTTTCATACCCTGCAAGGTATTAGAAACATGAATTGTAGAACCAGAATTAATCCACCATGTGTTATGATTAATACTAACCATATTAGATTCATAACAAACAAATGCAAATGGAATACCTTTCTTGTCGAGTCAGTTCTTAAACTTTGAGCAATTTTTCTTCATGTGCCCCTTCTTCTTACAGAAGAAACACTTTGACTTTTTCTTTATGACTGACTGAGAAGGAATGTTGTCCTTGTTTTTGGCTTGATCCTTCTTTTTCTTTCCGTCAATAGTCAAGTTCACCATTTCGCCCTCTTCCATCATCAACCTTTCCTCTTCTTAAATACATATAGTCAATAACTCATTAATTGATCACTTATCCTTATGTGTGTTATAAGAGATTTTGAAAGTGCCATATTGCTGAGGCAGAGTGCACAAAATGTAGTGTACCAGGAAATATTCTGACATGGTAACCTCCAAGGCTTTCAACTGAGTCGCTATATCCTTCATGCGCATGATGTGATCACGCACACCTCTTATCCCAGTGAGCTTCATGGATGAGAACTGTATTATCAGGGTGCTGGCAAGCGCCTTGTCAGATGTAGCGAATTGCTCATCAATGACTTTCAAAAAATCCTTGACTTTATTATGCTGGTCGACAGAATTACGGATACTAGCAACTATTCTGGTCTTTATGAACATCACGGAGAGACGATTAGATCTCTCCCATTTTCATAAAGGTCAACAGCATCTGGAGTGCTGGTTTCAGTAATACCAGGTGGTTCATCTTTCCTTATAACATAATCAATGTCCACCTAGCCCAAATGGAGAAGAACTCACTCCTTCCAAACTTTATAGTTGTCACCCCTTAATTCGAGAATTTCACACTTAATATCAGAGATGTTCGCAGGTTGAATAACTGCAAAGTTCAAACATACATGCTCATTATTCATAATTTGAGACGAAATAAATGTCATGTTTTAACAATGTAAATAATGTCTTAATCTATGAATCTAGTGACATAAAACTTGTTTGTGAGCTAAAGTCCTACTCAATTAGACTCATCATGTAACCTTACGACAAAACTATCAAATTATGTTCTTTTTCTTAATTCCTGTGAGTAGATTAAGAAATATAACATAATATTTTATCCTAAATAATCATATAAATGTAACAAAATTCTTGTGGGTAGATTTCATTACATCACATATGATTAATTACAATTAATGTTTTAATGTGATTCTAAAACTTAATATATAATCCTAATTAATTAAAGATGTTGTGGCCACTCCCTAATTAATTAAAATTATATTAATTACTTAACATTAACTAATTCTTAATAAAGAGCTAAATATTTGCATAACATCCTAAATAATGCAAATAAACTAAATACCAATGCATAAATATTATTTAACATAATTTTGTATGTACAACAATTACAAATTCATACATATAATTTTCAAGAAATAAATAATATATGCATACAATTATTCAATAATTGAAACCGTATAAGCCCTTTAATAAATGCTCCAATAGTTTTCAATCAAACCAATGACAATAAATGCCTAGAAACAATAGTATAAGCCCTTTAATACGTGTGATTCAAAAACAATAAATGAAAAACAATAGAGGTTAGACAATGGTATAAGCCCTTTAATAAATGCTTCGTATAAGCCCCTTAATACACGTAAAACCATAAAATGACGTACTTTCAGAAACAACGTTTGGACAAAAATCATAAAATGTTGAAATTAGTTCGGTGTTTCAAAAAGGAAAATAAAACGACGTTCTTTTAGAAACGTCCTTGGTTGTCTTCTTCCTTGAGTTGGGTCACTCTGACCTGGTTGTAACCTACGAACCCGAATGGAAAACCCAACGATTTTCGACCATTTTAAACATAAAAACAACGTTTAAAAATCACAAAATGCTTAGAAACTTGATTTCATTTTGATTTACGATTTTAGTTTGGATTAAAAAGGTCTAAAACACAATGCTCATATTCAGAAAATTGAAATCCAAATAGAACAAACATTAAGCAAGGCAGAGGTATATAGCGACTCTGATACCAAATGTAAATCTGAGATATCAATCTAAACATATTAAACAACTCAAGCAATATATTCAGATCAACACAGCGGAAACTAAAATAGATCGGAACACCTACCTCCCGCCATTGCAATTTTGATTCAACCTTCAACTCTGAACGGTTTCCTCTAGCTTTTAAACGTTGTTGCCTTTCACCTATAACCCGAATGCAGTCTTGATATTTCCAAACCTTTACTTGCTCATAACTCGATGATATTTTGTTTTTGAAGAGAAGAGCAAGCTTAGTGACCCAAAACTAAGAGCAACTCATTCAATTTATAAAATTCTGCTTATCACAAAGCTCAACGAACGTGAAGCAAGGCGTGGGAGCACACGATTTTCACAGGTAACCATTTCTGAACGTTAATGTGATAATTGTTTTAATGAAGACTAAAAATGGACCACATTCAGAATTGATTTCCCGATAAAATAGCAAGGATCTCAATCTTGTCCAATTCCAAAAACAGAGCACTTTCTGTTCAAGTACAAACGGGAAATTCTATCAGTGTTTAATTGGAAAAATAAATCATTCAAAAATTAAATAAACCCACTTGTCATACTCGCTTATTATTTTTGAAGTTCTTATCATGCCATTATGTCTTTTAAAAACATTGTTTTTCTTCTTCACACCGTTATTGCTGGTGCCACAACGAGTCCACAGAACCTCACAGGAGTCATAAATTAGTTAAGGCCCTTTGCCAAAGGTTCAATTCAGAGACCAGCCACCCCAGGTTATTCCTTAAGAACCTAAGACGAACTCAGACCAAAAAAAAAAAAAAAAGAACCTAAGACGAACTTCACCATATCTCCAGCCCCAGCATAGGCCATTAATTTCACCGCATAATTAGAGGGCAAACTCATGCCACAAAATATTTTGTAAAGATGTTTGTCGCGAGGAAAAGCATGCATAAACAAGCATACTGCGACTAACAAGCAAAAAGTACAGAGGAGGAAATTGAAAGAAGTTTTGAAGCATAATTCTCACATACTGGAATTTCATAAAAAGTACATATTCTAACTCATTTTATTTTTACGTCATTTACCTAGGTCATATAAGATATGGTTATACATAAGGTCTCCCTTCCATAACAAGTAGATTCTCAGAGTTCATAAGCTGGAAATTTAGATTGGGAAGGATCAATCATGTCCAAAAAGAGATAAGCCATACCTCCTTGCCCTTCAAACAATGAATATGGTCTATCACCTCCATGCATTTCACCTTGAGATATCAGCTTATGAGCTCTATCAAGCAAAAAGCATGCAAAAGCTTTGGCCCTGTATAAATACTTTACATTCCCGGTAAGTTGGTAGAGTGACAGGAAGACATATGCATTCCCACTAATACCATGACAAATCCCAACTCGTTTAAGCAGACCACGATTCCAAACCACCTCTGCAGCTTCCGTAGCTGCATCCAAGAATTCTTTGTCTCCAAAAACCTGAGGATTTTTTCTTTTTAAGAAAAACTTACAAGCGGCCCATGATAATAAGATATATAACAAACAAAATTTAATTTGCGAAAAATATATCTTCTTTTGCTCTATGATACACGAAAATCATGCATTTGTCCTAAGTCAACACAAGGCATGCAGTGTATTTACATTGGAAAATGATTCCTAAATGCTATGTATATGACAAATCTCAATATTAAAAATGAGTGAGATGGACATTCCAACAGTATATTTGGCATTGGCACTACAAAAAATGCTTCTACAATATTGCTATCATACAAAAGCAACATGTGAAATCAATCAAGAAAAGGCATTTAGTGTTTAATCACCTAGACAAAAAAAGTAATGAAGTCTTTCTTTCAATGAATATTTTGCAACTCCCCAAATGGTCATAAAGATTTCATCCAAGAAAACATATAATATCAAGTGAAGTTCTTGAATAAGTTTTCACCTTAGCTGCTTTGACAAGTGTGAGGGCCACTCCAGGAGCTCCATGACACCAATGCACAAGAACGTCTCTCTGCCTATCTTCTTCACTAGCCGGATAGTTTCCATTGGGAAACCGATTATGTATCATGTATTTAAGAGTGCCCCTAACGTCCTCAAGCTCATCTGGCTTCAACTCCATATCCATCAGGACATGCATAATCCCAGCCAATCCATGTGCAGCACCCCAATACTTCTCTCCGTACCATTCATACATCAATGGGCATCTTGCCTTCCTACCCAATGCCCTTCCATTTTTGATGATTTCATCCACAACCGTAGCCTGAAAACAGTTTCAGAAACACAACCCCAGTGTATTGTTCCTTCTCCCGGTTCAACATATAACAAAGGCAAAAAATGACAAGAGGAGTTCGAGAACAAACTCACAGTATATGTGGAAGGAACTGTTCCCTCACCAAGGTGTTTGTTTAAGAACAAACATGCCCATAGAAAACCAACTCTCCCGTACAGCAACTCGTCAGGAAGATTTTTTGGCAGCTTAATCTGCACCACACAAGTTTTAGTTCTCCCAACAATTTTCATTTCACCCCAAACCACAACATGAATGACCTCAAAACAAATGCAATTTTGGGAGTTGCTATGGTGCCCTTAGCATACCCAAGGTGAGTTGTTTAATTTTTGCTGGTTGTTGGTTACTATAAATGTTTGGGACTTGTTATGGTACCTAAGAGGGTACCGTAGCCGAAGCAAGTTGTGAAACATATGTTACTTGCTGATTTTATCATAAATGCTAGTAAATTCATTAAATATAATTAACAAGGAAAAAAAAAAGTAGATACACATTATTTAAAGTGTAGAATCAAAATAAAAGTATGCAGAAAATGAGGTGACACCATATGTAATCAAATGATAAAAAATTGTGTAAATATAAAGTGACGTGAGTAGAAGTATATAGTTAGAATTACTCATTAACAAACAATTAGTTCTTATAGTTGCCTTTGAAAAAAAAAATACCGGAAATCCCTTAAATGTCTGGGGATTCATAAAATAATAATAATAATAATAACAATGGGTACCGGTACCCATCTGCAATTCTAGTTGAGTACCTTTTCAAATTGAGCCAAGAAGTACCTCATGGACTCATCATCACCACCATGTTTTGCAGCTACAGCCCCAAGGGCGCACACACCAGCACGCCCACAAATAAAGGTGACATCCCTGTCATTCATTCATTTATTCATTCCAAGTTTCAACCTTTACACTTAACAACCTCACAAATACACAAGACAGGTAGCGAAACTGAAATGAGAGAACCTAGAACCAACAGAAGCAGCATCACAAGCCTTGACAATCTGGGAGCAGAGGGTGAGGTCATTCCCGTTGTGGGTCACTTGGTAAGACTTGAAGAGCAGAAAAGCGGTGCCCAGAACCCCACAATACAGAGTGAAGTCCCGTACGTGTTGCCTAGGCAACCCCCACGTCTCTATCACTATCTGACACAAAACAAAACCGCAAACACTTGGTGTGATATATGAATCAGAATTGTCATTGAGGAGCGTGTGTAAAAGAGAAGGTAAAAAAAATACAAAGAGATGGGTACGGTTTCTTTGAGGTCCAAGGCGGCGCGTTTGAGACGCTCCGAGAGTGGCGCGTGAGGCATGGCGAGGAGCTTCAGGAGTGAGTCTCCGGGAGCGATTGTGACTGCTTCTTGTTGTTCCTCTGGGGTTGACGGCGTCGCTTCGGGTACGAATTCGGGCATCGGATTTGGGAAGAACCGATCCGCCATGACTTCGGGTCTGAGGGATTCAATTCAAGATGCCGAAGGTAGAAGAAGAAGCAGGAGGAGGAACAAAGAGAGAAGTGTAGAAGAAAGAAAGGCACGGAGTTTTGATTTCAAAGCGACGCCGTTGCCAGTTGCCATTGCTAACGTTATAATCTGAGTCTGAGCTGTCGAGTTATTAGTCTTACACCTTGCCCTAAATTGTGTGTGCGTGGCATAATTCCAAGGCAATGTTAGCATTAGCTTCTTATTTTTTATCTTTTATTTTTCACATTACTTTTTATAGACTATATATTCTATTTTAGTTTTGTAGCATTTTGTGAATAACTATTAAATAAAATTATCTAAAACCATAATTAATCTAATATTTTTGCCTCTTTGTTTTCACTATTGCTTATTACTCCATTTCATTCTTGATATAAAATTATATATTTTGAATAAAATTTTATTTTTTTATAGAATAATATTTAGTATATATTAGCATTAAATATATTATCTTACATTTATATGAAATGATAAAATTAAACTATAAATATATAGAAAAGAAAATAGAACTACTTATTTTAATAAAATAATATATATAACCTTATAATGATACAAATATCATATATCTGGCTTAGTTAAACTTTATATTTTCGTAATCAAATAATACAAACTTAGAATCATACAAATACCATACATTTCCTGACTTTTTTTTTTGGACTGCCCATATATTTCCTGGCTAAGAAACGTTTTAAATGTTTTAAAATATTATTGAATATGAATGTTTTTAAATGAATAAATTTAGAATGAATAAATATGATAAATGATTTAATTTAATTTGATTTGATTTAAAAATTAAATTTTATATTTAAAATTTTTAAAAAATAAAATTTAAATTAATTTAAAAATTAAATTTTATATTTGATATTTATTAAAATAAAAATTAATTTAATTTAATTTTATTATTTTATATTTTAATTCTTATAAAAAATTATTAAAAATATTTATTAAAAATAAAATAATCTATTTCTTTCAAATCAAATTAAATCTTAATAAATTCTATTAAATTTAATAAAATTTTTAAAATTAAAAAAAAATAAAATATATAAAATTTTAAAAATAATTATTTCTTATTTTTTATATTTTAAACATAAATTTTAATTAAATTTAATTTACAAATCAAATCATTTTTCAAATTTTTAAGTTGCAAACACACTCAAAGTGATAATCATTGATTTATATGGTAAAATGATTTATAGTTTAGAATATATACAGGCTGCAACAACCCTCACAAAGCAAGATTGCGAGCAGATACCCGAAGTCATGGGGGATCGGTTATATGATGTTTAAAGATTTCATGGTTTATATTGGGAGGAAGGTGCGCTGATATGGTTATATTGGTGTTGTTTTAGAATTTTTAATAAAAAAGGAACTCGTTTCATCTCATCTTCCACTGTTCTGTTCTGATTAGATTGATCTCTCTGAAGCTTTTTCTTTTCTTTTCTTTTTTATAGCAAGAGGTTTTCTATTAATTTTTGGATGGGGTTGAAAGAGTTGAAGTAATTGTTCAGCTGTTCTGTACACTGCAAACCAGAATTTTGTATTCAAGATAGTTTCTGTCACCTCTAACTAGAATTCCAATTGGATTTTTTACTATCTTATTAAGAAATTTTTAGAATAATGTACAATGCAATTCGCATAAATGAAAAATTATAGGTGAAGATTCAATGAACTTTGTTTTTGACATTGGTGAGTTTTAACTTTAAGTAACACTAATTTTGGTTCTCAAAATATATGTGATATCACCATGGCTTTCCATTTTTCGTGACATCAAATAGATCTTTTAATTTAATTTTTCAGTGATAAATAATGTCGTCAGTTTTCTCCTTTAAAGACTAATTTAATGTCATTTTAAAGATTGTTTTGATGGCAAAAATATGACATTTAAAGACGTGTGTGTGTGTCTCTTTGAATAACAAAAGGAAGTATTTACTCTTTCAACTTCTACAGTTCTACTTAATAATGGGGCCATTTGGACTGTAGAAAAGTAGGATACTTTGGCTATCTAGTTTCTACATGTGTGTGTGTGTATCTTTGAATAACAAAAGGAAGTATTTACTCTTTCAACTTCTACTTAATAATGGGGCCATTTGGACTGTAGAAAAGTAGGATACTTTGGCTATCTAGTTTCTACATGTGTGTGTGTATATCTTTGAATAACAAAAGGAAGTATTTACTCTTTCTACTTCTACTTAATAATGAGGACATTTGGACTGTAGAAAAGTAGGATACTTTGGCTATCTAGTTTCTACATTGTGCCTCCTCCATCATAAGATGTGTGTGTGTGTGTTGTGTGTTGTGTGTTGTGTGTTGGCATTTACTTTACTGACTGCAATTTTCATGACTTCCACTGATGCAGTCAAAATGCCATTCATCTTGAGGAAAAGGAGAAAAGAGAGAAGGAGTTACGGAATCAGATAATACAAGAAGCTGAAGAATATAAGGAAGCTTTCTATGAAAAAAGGAAGCTCAATTGTGAGACAAACAACGCTAACAACAGAGAAAGAGAGGAGGTAGAACTAATAAAGTTGACCCCCAATTTGCCACACAACACCAATTCCTCATGGATAATGTTTTTTGTCCACCCAAAATACATCCATCTTAAGATGTCAACACCAATTCCTCATGGATAATGTTTTTTGTCCACCCAAAGTACGTCCATCGTAAGATGTGTGTGTGTAGAAATAATAAAGTTGACCCCCAATTTGCCACACACACAAATTCCTCATGGATAATGTTTTTTGTCTACCCAAAATACATCCATCGTAATATGTCAACACCAATTCCTCATGGATAATGTTTTTTGTCCACCCAAAATACGTCCATTGTAAGATGTGTGTGTGTGTGACTGTAGCATTCTCGCGGAATACAGAATGAGTTTGTAAGTGAGTTGAAAAAAGTTGGACGTATAAAAGTTAGACGAGTAACGACTGATTCCCTATGCTTTTCCCTTTTGTCCTTTTTTGCAACATGATTCCATTTGTCATTGCCATGCTTTATATGCAAATTCAAGAGAATGAGTATATGTGCAGAGAAAAGTTTCACAAAGAAGCTGACAAACATTACTGGAATGCAATAGCAGAGATGATTCCTCGCGAGGTTCCTAATATTGAGAAGAGAAGAGGGAAGAAAGAATCTGAGAATAGCCTTCAGTTCATGTTATTCAGGGTCCAAAGCCTGGGAAACCTACTGATCTTGCGAGAATGCGCCAAATGATTTTGAAGCTTAAACAGAATCCTCCATGTCATATGATGCCTCCTCCACCCAAAAAAGACAAAGATGCAAAAGAAGGCAAAGATGGAAAAGATAGCAAAAATGCCAAGAGTGGGAAAAGCTCAACACCAACTGCAGCTGAGGGTACTGCACCAAAAGATGCTGCTGTTAACGGTGCACCAGAGGCCCCTACTATAGTTGTGGGTGAGCAAGCGGCTAGTTCTGAGCCAGCAGCTGTTCAGTGATCAAGACCAAATTTTTTTGTTAGTAATTAATTTTTTTATATACATATTATTTGTATTCTTTTGAATTTGCTAAATTCGGTGCTTGAATT
The DNA here is from genome assembly GCA_029884595.1 of Ormosia semicastrata. Lineage (NCBI taxonomy): Eukaryota > Viridiplantae > Streptophyta > Magnoliopsida > Fabales > Fabaceae > Ormosia > Ormosia semicastrata. The sequence goes on along the minus strand of JAQQTO010000038.1, from coordinate 5,527,460 downwards.
CATGGAGAATGAGCGAAGGCCATATGTCAATCTTCAGGTTTTGCAGCGTGACCTTTGGAGAAAATTGGTCCAAACTATTGTCCAAGATTTGTAGGCTCTAGGTGCAAATCTTTTTTGCTGTCATCTTGCTTTGACATTCTTTATCAAAGTAGAATTTCTTGAATTCATTTCTAAAATTTATGTAATCTGTTTCTTAGCTCTGTCGTACATACGACTAAAATTTATCCTATTTGGTTGTAATTTGTTAGTTTATTTTACAGCACAAGGGTTCCGCAATTTACTTTCTCTTGAGTCGCTTCTATTCAGTAAATACTAACAATTCCAACATGAACTAATAAAGTATTTATCCAGAAGTTTTACTCTTTATAATAACATACATAAAGAAGAAATTTAGCTTAAAGTGCCATTGGTTTAACTGCTGAAGTTTCTTGTCCCGAGTGCAGAGACTTAGAATCAAACTCTGCCTCACCCGTTACTATTGAGGAGGAGGATTTAGGATATAATATTTATTGATGGGCTTGAAAAGAAAAAGGCTCAAGCAGCAAAAATAAATTGCAAGATGCAAAAGAAACTGAAGTTGTTTCATATGACTGCTTTAATTATAAAGGATATTACTTTTCGAATGATTACATATTCCATCAATGACTGCTTTTTGATTAATGGAATTGTAAGGATAGCTATCATGCATAACCCTTTGCTCAACTTTATATGTCTTTTTTCTACCTTTTTTACCACAGACTTGAACCAATGTTTGATCATGAATCATGAGCAAATATACAAGTAAGCTTATGCTCTTTGTCTACTGATTCATAAATCCTAGTTTGAAGTTTAAAAATTCAAGTCTCCCAAAACTTATCCTATTTAGAGTTCTGAATTAGGGTTCTGAATCTACTCATGCAAAAACTGTTTTCCTTCAAATGTCTGTCCAAACTGCCAGTTTGCTGGGGCTACACTGTAAGATGTGAGTGTTTTACCACTGCTGATACTTACCTCAAAGGACAGAAGCTGATGTTGAAGGTTGACATTGCAATGCCAGTTTTGTCCCCAATTCCTTGCCATGGGAATCCATCCTGTTCTAGATCCCTTTACTTTCACAGCAGTCACTTCACCATCCATCCCTACATTGGTAATCAGGACTTGATAGAAGTGAGAACTTCCACTCATTGTAAATTTCAGGCCACCACTTCTTTGACACTCTATTCTGCAAGACACTCCATGAACAAAATTTTCCCTCATCAGCAAGAAACTTATAACATTAAGAACATAGTTTAATCTATCTTTATCACTGAAACATTTTTTTACCTTCTATACTGAACCGGCACTATATCAGCTTTTCTCTTGGCAATTCCAGCAAATGCAGCCTGTGACATCTCAAAATGTTCTCTTGGAAAATTGCACCAGCCACCATAATCAATTGAAAGCCCGTAATTTGGAGCACAGAAATCTGTAGCAGTAACAACTACAGATGGGCTTCCCAGCATGCACCACAAGATGTGGTCAACACATCTGATTTCATAGCAAGCCCCACAAGTACTCCCTCTGTTGAACAAAATGGTGCTTAACCCAGCACTGTATTTCCCATAGCTGGCCTTGTGGAGATCTCCATAACCACAAGCTCCTTCTGCAACACATGCACAACCGCACCTTCAAAACAGATTACAGTTTTTATGCTGAGACTATATAAGGACCTAAGGAGCAAGAGAAATACCTGTAATGAGTGATCCCTCTGTGTCGTTGGTGTATGTTGCAGTGGCTTTCTTCCATTCTTCGTCCTTGTAGGCAGCAATCTTGCATGAATGTAATAAAATCAAGTAGAGAAGTGTAGACTGCAGAGCACCCATCTGAGATAATGGCGTTTAGAAACTGATTATTACGTTAAATTGAAATACTTTACTTTTAATTGTATTTTGTTTTTGTCATATGTGGGGGCTAAGAGAGGACTAAACAAAGAGAAAAAGGAGTTCTTTTTCTAAGTGCAAATGATGATGATCTCCTTGCTAAAATGGATGTAGAAGGAAGCTTTGATAATTTTTACCAATGGATTCTTAATTTCCAAATTGTGGGGACATTGAGCTAAGCCGAGATATACGGTAATTTGTTGCTCATTCCAAGGAGGCGTGCTCTTTTTTGTTTGCTTTCATGCTTTTGTATTGTCTCTTCTTTTTAGGAAGGGAATGGAGACTTCAAAAGAGGTGTTTGGAGCCTGCTACTTGGATGCATTCGAGACAGAAGGGCTTGAGGCTTTGTGCTGGTGGCAGACACTCAAAGCGGAAAGCTCTACTTCAATGTGGAACCTTGACTGCCAAAGGAACGCTTTCGTAATCATTTTGTTTCTGAGCACAAGCAGTGTTTTAGGGACTTGATTAGTTGATTACACTTTATTCTTTTTTTTTTAATTTTCAAATGATTTTTTAATGATATGAAAAAAATATATGATATGATAATATAATTTTAAATTAACAATCAAATAAAATTATATCCTATGCAGATTATTGTCATCAGTAACGCATAACTAATTGGCTTTTTCAGAATCGTTATAAGTTCATAACCAGCAAACTATTTTCTCGGCTCGACCAGTAATGATTGCAATTATAAACTTGTTACATATATTAAGATTTGCTTAGATGTATCAAAATAAGAATGGTCAAGAAGAAAATGCAGCAGAAAATTTTGATGGCACATTAACATTACAGATTAAGGATGACACTTATGTGTTGATGAAAAACTAACAAAGTAATAATCATGCTTGTGACGAATGTGAACAAGTGAATGAGAAAGTCATTGATAGTAGTATATTCAACAGATGAGAGGGGTTCATACATCACTCATTAGCTTAACAGAATCAGAATCGCGGAATCTAATATGATCTTTTCTTTTCTCTCTTTAGCGCCATTGCTATTGACGTAGGGAGGCGATAGTTGTACACAATTTTTTTTCTATCGCCACTCTTCCATAAGAAGTGTTACTGTTGCTAACATAAGGTGTAAAAAGTGAACTAGTGAAGATATACATGTAACATTAGAAATGGCTAAGTTGTGATTTAGTTGGGAGGGCATTTCTAATATACACCAAGCACATCTCAACTGTTGATTGTGTTGAAAAACACATCAACGGTTATGATCAACAACCTGTAATCTGTTGCACTATTCATCGTTACTGTTTATCATCGAAAAAAATATTGTTTATTGCTGAAAAATACTGTTCATAACCAAAAAATATACTGTTCATAGCCGATATTACTGTTCATATAATTACTATTTTTTTAAGTTGTATAATTGTGTAAAAAATTATCGTTAAAATAATATCAGTTAAAACTATACTAGTCTTTATATTTTTTTCATAAATAATTGTGCATATTAAAAACTCTACAGATTTTATCACAGATAAATATTATCGAAAATCTCATGCACGCTATTTATGAAAAAATATAAGGGTTAGTATAATTTTAACTGATATTATTTTTACTTATATTATTTACACAATTTCAATTTTTCAACAGTAATAATTTAAAAAAAAATTCAGTATGCATAGTTATCCAGTGGTCGACGGCCAGCCTCTGGCTATAGTGTCTACCTGAAAAGAAATAAATTTGAAAAAAAAATGCAACTTATAAAAAAAAAATTACTATTGCAGATAAAAGTTTGGGTGTATGATTCACCCAAACTTTGCTGGGTGCATAGTAGCACCCTTCTTAGTTGGGAACCTAAACTCCATGCGTGTAAATTTTACTTGTAGTTTAGGATTTTGAATCTCATTAAAAGTAACTTCAGACACAGAAATTAATTCAGTAATTCCACATGCAAAGAGTGTATAGACACCTCTTGAGAGGAAAGAAAAAACATTACATGCTTATTTATGAAAAATATTTTTTGAACATTGTTTTTTATTTTTAACTGTATGTTTTCATACCACTTTCTTTTATATATATTAGTTCCGAGATAAGAACAACACTTGACACATATAATAAGTTATTTGAACAAAAATTAAACCAGTCTTTTTATTGTCTTAAGGAGTTGAGACAATCATGGGTAAGTATTTTCCATTCTAGTATCTTAACTCCTTTCGTATCAAGAGCAAAACAATATCATTCTCTTCTCACAACGTTACCTAAGAATCAAACACACATTTTATTCTTTGAAAAATGCAACTCATTTTTACTGCATCATCCTATACAGGTTTAAATTAAACCAATCTCTTTGTACCACATAAATAATTTGCAAATATTCATATTTTTTATTATCCAAAAATATAAATTTATCAGCATCGCAGAAGGAGAAAAAGAGTAGGGAGGGCTTTGGGGGAGGATAGTAGGGAGGGCAATTGATACATGAGAATTTGAATTACAAAAAGGAGATGGAGGCTAGGGCAGACGAGATAGGAGATAAGGTTCAAACATCTAACCCATTGGGCCAAACTGTTCTCAGCCTTAACCGTGATAAATGTGAGAATAAGAAAAGAAACTATACTACATTTGGAAATAAAATAAGTTAAACTACACTTTTTCTTCTTTTTATAATTCAAATTAACTTCAGTATAATAATTTAAAATCCTATATTTTATATTCTTTATATTAAAAAATAGGCTTTACCTTTCACGCTTTTTTGAAAGCCAATAATATTGTAATAATATTTTATTTAAAACGGGTCACACGTGTTAATCAAACTTCTCCTCCTAAATTTTTTATACTAAAAAAGTCATATTCCACACTTTCAATTATTATATAGCAATCGTAGCATTTTCCATTATTTTTCGTTGCGTTTTACTCATATATTATACAGTTTCTTCCACTGATTTTTTTAATGTAATTTAGGAGATAAATTTCAATGTATTTTAGTAATATTTACGTGTTTTATGCGGGGGGGAAATGTCATATAGATATCTATATTTCTGAAATTTAAGTAAAGTAAATGTAATTTTAAGGTTTGTGTACTAAAATTAATTTAGATTAACACTTCGAAGAATAAAGTCATATATACTCAAAATATTCATTGCTTGTATAGCTCAATAGTACTTTCTTTTTGTGTAATTTATATTAAATAAAAAAGTGTAAAATTTTCACAATATTAATTTATTTTTATTCACAAGATTTGAATTCAAAATTTTATTTAAAGAGAAAAATGTCAAATTACTTGAAATAATAAAAGTGTTGATATAGTTTAATAGTACTATATACTACATTTAAAACTTAAAAATATGAAAACAAATCATGATTGCCTGAAAGATTACACATAATTAATGATTAGAAAAATGAAGGTCACTAGTCGTATTTTTTTTTTTGACATACCAGTCGTATTTCCTATTCCATCTTTTTATGCTTTTACTTTGAAAATTGCTATTATCAGCTAGGGCGCACAGCATTACAACCTTTGGATGGTTTAAATCACTATGGAATTTATGCTTAGTAATTAAATAAAAACAAATAAAAAAACTTGTGAATGTTAAAACGAAGCGGGTTATAGCAGGTCCCTTTAGCTTTTGTTCTTAACGAAGAAAAGGAAATGCTATGATTAAGACTTGAGAGTTCTACAAGAAGCAAAATGTTTGATGGGAGGGCCAATTGACCAAAGATATATAAACAAATCCTGATTCCTTTTTCTGATGTATACACTATAACGTGGGGGGTATCGGAAGGTACCATGTATCTTAGAGGATCACCCCTACTATGATTCTCCATGTTATTGTATAGAGCCATTTGCGAAGAGGTCAGAGTCCAGCATGACCACCGCTTTACCTCTACACAGCCTTCTTGTGTCACCATTCATCACCCACACCAACCTGTTTTTTTTTTTTTAATCTTAGGATTCTTTTTTTTTGGGGGGGGGGGGGGGAGGGGTAAGATTCTCTTGGGACATTTTTCAAACAACTTTCTATGTGCTTTTAATGATGTGATCAACAGCTCTGATGAGATTAAACCTCATCATCATATACTCATTAATTACAAGTCCCGATCCATACTCCATAGTCCCTTATTCTTAGGGAACTCAAGGACCACACTCATAAATTTCTCATTAAAATTGTCTGCATCCATCATACATATATAGGATTCTCCTATTACGATTTGTCAACCGTTCAATTCTTCCATTTTTCTTTGCTTTATCTTAAATTAGCTGGTAGTATTGCTAGAGGAAATCCCATGCTTTTATTTTTCCACTTTATTAATTGATGTGGTACTTGAAGGAACCACATGAACTATATTTGTGAATAATAATTACGAAAATTGAAGAAGTGTCATTAATGTATTATTTAATTGGAAGCGTAAATCAGTTTCTATAAAGAGAAAGATCGTTGCTTATGGTATCATGACATGAATTAATGCTTCACATCTCTTACTCAAGATGTCACCTCCAAGGCACCAACTGTAAACAGAATAACATAACGGCTAATGTTAGAAAAATAATTTTTAAAAACAAAAAAATATATAATCAATATATAAAATATTGTTATATGCAAATTTATGTAAAAATATATTAATATAATTTTTTTTAAATATGAACTTTTGCTTTTTCTTTTTAAATTGGGTGATGCTAGAATAGGCTTGCGAGAGGTCTTTTTTGAGAAACAACAGCATTTTCAATTTTTAAAATTAATATGACAACAAATGTTTGGTAGGAAATCAAGTTAGATTATGCTCAAGCTCTTAGCAAAATCCCTTTGAATTTTGTATATCTTGAGTTTGCTTTAGTGCATGGAAAAATTACATTGAAATTAGGGATAAAAATCTATATTGTTTAGAGATCTGATATGATCCTAGAAAGATCACGTAAAAATTCGGATCTATCCTTGAGTGACCAACCAAAATGACGCACTTGTTTAAAAACAGCTGTATCTCGCACTACGCTCCTCGGAATTGAGCGATTCCAAATCGAGGTGAAAGAGGACGTTCTGAATCACGAATTTGGCTTATGAATCACTAGAAAACGATTTGTAAAATGCGAGATATGAACTAGAGAAGATAATGTAGAAATTTGGATATATCCTTGAGTGACAAAAACAAAATTCAAAGAAGAAGAAAACAATCAAATGGACAAGATAAGGAATGGAATGGTAGGCGCCACAATTCCAAGGGAAATTGATAAGCCAAGGTGAGGATCGCCACAAGGGTCTTGGACTCTTGATGAGATCAAAGGGGTTAGTTCACTGAAGAACCTAAGAGAGGCTAAACACTCTCACAATTGGAACAAATCCAAATTGAACATCCAATTTGTTTTCATTCATCATAGATGTGTACATATATAGAGTTTAGGGAGTAGTAGTGCTAACCAAAGGTCACCACAAATTAGCCTAAGGTGACTCTCCTAACCCTAGCAGCCCCACTAATGCTTACATTAATGCCTCCACTAATTGGTATTGATGTAAGCTAAATAACTATTCCCTAAGTGGCTAATAAAAGCATTAACCATTCCACTAAATAGCTAAATAAATTGAACCAAAAGAAACTCTCAGAATTTGGAACATTAAAGACACTCTAGGCTTGAAAATAACAAAATATAAAAGAAACATAATAGAAAGCCCAAAATACAAGTAAATTCCGTCCAAGAATTCGTCTTAAATTTCCATCCCATTTTTCACCATGATAGAGGCCGATTCTGGTCAAGAAGCTTGAAATATGAGTTGTAGATAATTTGCTTATCTTTCCAACGCATCAAAGAATGCACCAATCGGAGATCTGTAGCGCAAGATATAGCCAAAACAAGTCAACAGGTTTATTACTAATGAAAATAAAATTTTCATAAAAAATCAAATTGGCCTTAAATTGGACATCATTCTTGGTTTGCATCATTCCCTCCCCCTTGAAGAGAATTCGACCTCGAATTTATTGCCTTTGGGAATTGCCTTCATCCTCCAGGTTCAAACACAACTCTTTTGAATCCATGGGACACCTTTCTTAGAATTGTTTCTTCAACTTCCTTATTTTCTTTTATAGGAAGACTCTCAATCTTTCTGTCAACCTTTACCTCTTCAAATAATGCTTTTTCCACCTCACTTTTGTTCATAAAGAGACTCTCTACTTTTTCCTCAATATCTTTTTCATTCTCTTTCTTCTCCCTATTTTTCTCTCTCTTTTTGCTTTTGTTGGTTTGGCCTTCACTATTCTTTTCTTCATGACCTAGGGGAGAAATGTTAGACAAATGAATCAAAGTAGAAGAATCCCAACATTTGATTCCACAAGCTAATCTAGAAGTAGTTATTAGAGTAATAGATTGCCATGACTTTCTAAGTGAATTTGAAGACTTATTCTCACTTTAAGTGCAAGCCACTCTCTAGTCGTCTTCATCTCCTTATCTTCCTCTTGCAATTCAACTCCAATTGATGGTTTACATTCTTCCTTTGGAATTTCATTGATTGTGCAAGCTTCCTTTGGAGGAACATCTTCAATTTCAGTGCATGTCTTGGAAGCTTCCTTTGGAGGAACAAGCTCAATCTCCTTCACAAGAGAATCAACACAACTAGGCAAAGAATTAGGAATAGCATCAAAACAATCATTCACGTTTATTTTGTTTACCTCACTTTCTATTTTGGAGTCTTCAACCATTTTCTTCACATGTGCTTCAAAACTTTCTATTTGTCTTTTCATTTTCTCCTCTTTGCTCACCCTTTTTTTGTTCTCCTTTTTCTCCCTTTCAATTTCTCTATCTCTTCTCTCATATCTCCTTCCTCCATGCCTCCTCCTTTTTATTTCTCCTAGCTTTTCAAGCATCTTATTGAACTCCTCCATTCCTCTTTGCAATCTTTCCATTTCAAGGAATAGTGTTGTCATGATATGTGGTGGGAAGAAGAATTTTTTTTTTTTTGGGAAAAAAAAATAATCTTAGAACAAGATATAAAATCACTCTAGGAAGGATGGCTCTAGATACCAAATGATATGATCCAAAAATGGAACATAAGATTTTCAAGTGAAATTCGCACAAGATTAGGAAGCATCCATATCTCACGCTATAGAGATCGGAATTGAGTGATTCCAAAACGAGGTGAAAGAACTCTTTCTGAAAAACGATTTAGACTCAAGAATCAATTGAAAAATAGTACGTATAACTTGAGATATGAGTATGAGAAATTTGAGACGAAAATTGAGAAAATTGTTAAATTAGAGATTCTTGCAAATTGATGTTTGTAACAGAATGGATACAAAGGAAAAGCGAAAATAACAAAGGAAAATGGTTAAGACGAGAGATGAAAATAAGAAATGGATTGATGCCACAATCATGGATTGATTGATAAACCAAAGTTGGTGATCGCCACAAGAGAAACTCTTGATAAGATCTATGGCTCATTCAAGAACCTAGGAGAGGCTAAACACTCTCACAATTGGAACAAATCCAAATTGAACATCCAAGTTGTTTTCATTCATCATAGATGTGTACATATATAGAGTTTAGGGAGTAGTAGTGCTAACCAAAGGTCACCACAAATTAGCCTAAGGTGACTCTCCTAACCCTAGCAGCCCCACTAATGCTTACATTAATGCCTCCACTAATTGGTATTGATGTAAGCTAAATAACTATTCCCTAAGTGGCTAATAAAAGCATTAATCATTCCACTAAATAGCTAAATAAATTGAACCAAAAGAAACTCTCAGAATTTGGAACATTAAAGACACTCTAGGCTTGAAAATAACAAAATATAAAAGAAACATAATAGAAAGCCCAAAATACAAGTAAAATTCCGTCCAAGAATTCGTCTTAAATTTCCATCCCATTTTTCACCATGATAGAGGCCGATTCTGGTCAAGAAGCTTGAAATATGAGTTGTAGATAATTTGCTTATCTTTCCAACGCATCAAAGAATGCACCAATCGGAGATCTGTAGCGCAAGATATAGCCAAAACAAGTCAACAGATTTATTACTAATGAAAATAAAATTTTCATAAAAAATCAAATTGGCCTTAAATTGGACATCATTCTTGGTTTGCATCAAGATCCCTATGTGGATCACTTCAAATAGAGCTCTAAATGTAATATTTTTCTTCTCACCAAGATGAGAATGAGAAGAAAAATTCTCCAGTTGTATATTTGGGGAAGGAGACGAGAATCATACTCCCAATTTTTCGTCTCCTTTAAATTATTAAAATATTTTATATAATATATATATATATATATATTATTTAATAAATAAATAAATATATTTTAATAATTTCATCTTTTATTAAAGTTTATATTTATTTAAAATTAAAAATATTAAAATAAATTATTTTATTTTTTTCTATTTTTTAAATTTTTATTTTTTAGTTTTATTTTTTTATATTACGGAGAATTTCCATGAATATCTGTTGGGATTCTAGAAACAGGAATAAGAAAAAAAATCCTCTCGTAACAGAGAACGGGACCGAAGGCGAGGAGATAATTGAGATTTGGAGACAAGGAAACAGAGAGATACTTCCCTCCCCTGCCCGCGCGCAGCTATCATCTCTAAATTGAAACTTGTGTATTTTAAAAGTTACATTATTTATAGCACTGTTTTTTTATTGTCAAAGTTTCACAAAGTATGATTTGATAGACAACGGAAATGTTGCATGGTAACAAACTCCTACCTATATTAATCTTCCGAAGGGGTATTAACTTTTCTTTTGGTCAAAATGGAAATCAATTAATGCAGCGAAAGTTATAAGGAAACAAGCCATGAGGACCCACAATGTGGGGTTCACAAGATCCAGAATGGGCCCAGAATAAATATTCATTAAAAGCCCAATGGGCCCAGTACACATTAAATTAAACTCCATAATGATACTAAACTACACGCTCTCTCTCCTCTTTGGAGAGGGCTATATGACATTTACTCCCAACAGTTACACACCAGAAAAGTACGTATACAAAATCAATAGAGAAATAGGAAAGGAGAAAGCGCATTGGATGCCCTTGTGCACTTCAATGGCTACTTTTCTTATCAAAAAAAGGAGGGGTAAAAAGGAGGAATAAGAGAAAAACAAAGGTATACATAGCAAACGAAGGGAAACATAGTTGGAAGCCCATGAAGACTATTTTTGCGTTATGGGACTTGACCAACTTTAATTAGGTAAACGGTGCTTCTTAATTACCCCCTTTGGGAAGGAGCCGCGTACTGGTGGTGCTTGTACCAGTTGCAAAGACACTGCTAGGGATAGAAATTTAGGCGAGAAGTGTAAGTGGCCTTTGAAACCCAATTGCTCGGAATAACATCTCTGGCAGAGAGGGTTCTCCCAGTGGAGGTACTTAGTTTCACAGAGAATGGTCCCCTTAAAGGTCCCCCAATAATGCACCAATTTGCACCCCACAGATGATTCATCTGCAGCCACTCACTAGACCCTGCCTGCCAATACCAAAATACAAGAACAATATAATAAAAACAAAATCAGTCTCATTATTTAATTTCTGAAATTTGCAAATAAAACGAATTGGGGTTAACCCCACCTACCTAACAGAGATTATATGTAGGGATTTACAGTATAAGAATTATTTAATAATTTATTTGTAAACAGAGATCAAATCATCACTTAATTAATTATTTAATTGTTATTCTTTTTTGGTAAATAAGTTGCCAAACGTTCCTAGACTGTTCCTTTACATACAGTGGGGGAGAAATGAGGAGTGTTGTTTCCAACATCGGTCCCATATCACATGCTTTGAGTTCAGAAGATACAGGAAAAGCACCACCAGAGGAACATTGGTTGCCAAATGCCAATGAGCACCATTATATGAGGAATTCCACACTAATAATATATTTTAATAGAAGAAAAAAGGGTCTTCCAATTGCCACCTGTGGCAGTAATCAAATCTAAACTGCAAAAGATGGTAGTGTTGGGCAGAGGCACGTGGTCTATGGAGACAAGTCCGCAACATTTGGAATTGTCCATTCCGGACATGGATTAAGATAACTACTAACTGGCCATGCTAGTTCCCTCTTATTTGATCGGAAAAAAAAAATTGTGAATGACCATAATGCTTTATTTCACGTTTAAGCAGTTCCTTTTGGTCAAATCTGCAACAGTTTTCAAGAAGCAGTGTTCCATAGATGCAATATATTACTATCCGTTGCACTTTATTAATAAAATAAATCAAAGTGTATATTTCTTTTTTTTTTTCCTGTTTTCCTATTCTTATTCAGATTCATATAGATATAGACTTGGGATACTCAAGAAATAAGCAACTAAGCAGTAACGGGCAAAACAGATTATGGAAATAAACATCAGTAACAGAAGAAAGATGCATACTTCTCGTACATGCATGGAGCCGATATCTCCCTCTGCGTCCTCAAACTCAACCAGAAGTGATAGCCAAAAAGGTGTGGAACCTTCAGTAACATGGAAGGCAATTTTTCTTCCCGGATATTTGCAAGGTGTTCTGCAGAAAATACAATCACAGAGGACAAAATACATTTATTACAAATTGATGTAGTTTAAAATGAGCCTTCCTTTAATCCACAAAACAAAAGGGTACATCCATCAGGATTGAACATGGTACACACCAGTGCAGTACCCCCAATATATAGAAACAAACAGGGTGGCAAAAACAGATATTAACCTTTTCCTTTAAAAGAAAGCCGGGTTAATTTAATAAGCTTTAAAAAAATAAAACAAAACAGTCAAAAGTCAAATCTTTGCACTAAATAAAAGGAGAAAAACAAAAAGGAACTAGTCAAAGAGTCAATGCAACTAAGGTAAAGTCCCGGAGCAAACCCCAAAAGAACCTGTAATATTTCCACCAGCAAATCAATTGAATAATTTACCCAAATAAATCAATTGAATAATGTTTTACAGTATATATAGCAGTGAGTGACTTCACATAACGGCATAAGAAATGTAACAAGACAATTACTCTCTTAAATCATTAAAATGAGTAGGAAAAAAAAGTGTCACTGTCAAAAGAAAAATCAATGCTTATATATAAGAACGAGATTTTTAACTCAAAAGAAAAGTGACACAATACTTTATAATGATGAATGTTGAGGGTATAGGTACCTTCGGTAAATTACTGGGATTTGACCACGGTCCCTAAGTTGACCATTCTCGCCAGCAATAGCCATGCGGCCAAAGGCTGCACCACTGAGGTCGAAGTGGGTTTGGTCGGAGGGGCACCCGGGGCACTCGTCCGTGATTATAACCGTCACGGCTCGCCTCGAACATATGCTCTTGTCCAAGCACTTCACCTTATAGCACGCACCGCACCCTTCCCCGTTCATGAACAGCACCGGACCCACAGCCCCTACCCGTGCCCTCAACGGCTTCACGTCCACCAAGGTACCGTACCCACATGCCCCACCTTCATTCATTCCACACACATTCATAATTACCACCAAAACTTCACTAATAACCACTCATTAACACATCAACATAACTCTAATATTCAATTTTGAGTACCGTTATTTATCATAAAAAGAAGTAAGCAATGCTTTTTTTTTTCTTTGTTGAACTTGATGTAAGCAATTATTACGAAAATAAAGTTAGGCATAAAAAGTTATACAAAAAAGATAATACACACATAGGTAGTAAAATATAAGTGATTTTGGAAGTAACTAGGTATACCTACCATATTCTATCAACTAATTACGTCAATTTCATAAATATTTCATGGGAGACTTAGGGTATGTTTAGAAAAGATTAATTTTTTTTTAAATAATTATTTTTAAAAAATTAAGTTATTTTATGAAATAATTATTATATTTAAATAAAAAAATTATTTTTTAAAAAAATTTACTCAAAATTTAATGTAAAATAAAATTTTTTTCAGATAATAATCATAAATTAAAGATTTAAACTTATGATTTTAGTTTATAAATTTTTTCTTACACTTTGATATGTAAATATTTTTTTATCTTCAATCAAATAATTTTTTTAATTATTTTATATCTATTTTAATAATTTTAATACATAAAAATAATTTTTTTTATATCATCTAAATAAATCATATTAACTTAAAATTATTTTACAACTAATATATTCAAACATAAAAATAAATCGATTATATCAACATAATCTATAATTTTTAACTTTCGTAAACAAATCTTTCTAGTCATGAAAATTAGCATTTTTCTTAAATTGTAAGGTTGTACACTAGTGCACTTGTTACTCGTTGAGTCAACTCAGCGAGTCAAGCCATTAGCTAGTGAAATGTGAAAATAAGAGAACTTGTTAAGAGGGTTACCGGTGCTGCCGTCGCCTTCGGCGTCGCCGTACCAGGTGGCGATGCCCGGATACCAATGTAGGTCGGGGACACGGTGCAGAGGTTGTTCCTCGGCCGCGCATAGCAGCACTAGTTGTTTCAAAGCCAAACAAAAACAGAAGAAGTTCAGATTCGACACGGCGGAGCCACGGTGGCGCTGCATTGTGCGTGGAAGCCAAATGGGTCGGCGCGCCACCGCTGTTGGGAGCAAAAAAGGGTGTCGTTTGGAGCGTTGCCGACAGTTTGGTGGCGGCAGAGAGAGTTCTGATGTGGGTTTAGTTAGACCGTTAAAGGGGTTTTGTTGGGTTTCTTATAGTACAACAACGCATGACTGTTTTTACCTTATCATCCTTTGGTTTAGTGGTTACTTACGGAAGGATGCCACTGAAGGACTGAGTTTAGGTCCCACCAGTAGTTAAGGCGTTAATTCCGCATGTGCGCGCGTTGTGCATTGGTCATTTCACGGCAGAAAAAAAAAATAGCGGGAAAGGAACGCGAGGTTGTCATGGAAGTTGTAACGCTCTTAAAACGACGTTGTTTTAAGTACCCGAGTTTCCGCGGCCGTACAAAACCGTTTACAGAAGAGTTCTGTTCTCACACCATCTCTCCGTGTGAAACTGTGAGTGAGATTCTGTTGACTTATATATTACAATATCAAATCATTTAACTTATTTATTAGACATATAGACTTTATCAATATATATTTGGGATTCTCGTAAATATTATAAATTATGATTTTTTACCATAAATAATATATATATTTATTTTTATATATTTTTTAATATTATTTATCATACTTATATTTTTAATTATTATTTTTTACTTAATCACATCCATCTAAAATAGATATAAAAATAAGTATAAGATGAAAAATGATGTAAGATCATCATTTTTCAAATATTATAGTTTTATGTGTGACCTACTGTTCCGTAGATTAGTAGGTGCATTTGCAGTTAAATATGAATATTATTATTTTGGTTTCTTATTTGGTTTGTCATAGAAATTTTAGATGTCTAAGAAAGCTCCTAAATAGAAAGGTGAATTTGCCACTACTGGATTTCTAACTTTCTCTTTTCTTCTTTTTGACGAATGTGACCACTTCTTTTCTTTAATTTGTTCTCATTATAATGTGACAAAATTAGGAAAGATTTCCTTGGTATTTTGCAGGCTGTGAAGTGTGAAGTAGTTGTGGATGCCATGTATGTCCAGCCACTAGTTGAGAAAATTGCGGACAGGCTTTAAGATTGATTCACTGATTGGCCTTTGTGGCCCTATCAGGCAACTATTGTTATTGTCTTCGTATTTATCCAAAATGGTGGACCATCCATATCATATAAAGTATAAAACAAACAAAATCATGGATGCATCCTCTGTAGAATGTAGGCTATTACACTGGAGCAATTTAAGCGCCATAATAATGCAAAGTAGAGTAATTTTGTACACCTGCTTGGAACACTGTGAGAGCAAATTCATTGTTAATTTATTGATTCGTAAAGGTAAGGTAAGGGAAAGAGGGAGTTTGTACTTAATTAGCACTAATTTCAAAATTATTATGTTTCTGTTTCTTATCTTGCTTACAATTAATTAGCTTATTGTATTGTTATTAGGCATCATGAATTATTCGTCAAAGAGCTCCAGCCTACCAGAAAATCCGTGGACTGTTTGCTTTTATACAATGTGAGAGATCCAAGGTCAGGATTTTGGAAGGTGGTGCTGACTACCAAGGTAGCAAAATAATGATATATTGGGGAAAATGAAAAACATGTACTACTATAAAATTTCAAAAAGGGTTTTGTGATTTGTGCAGGAAGAATCTTTTGCATTTGTCTATCAACTCTGTTCTGAGAGATGAACGGTGAGGATTCCTATTCTAGTCTTACTGATATCTAATTATCCTTAGTGTAGTATATATCTTAACGTTTAACTATTGCATTTTATATATATATATATATATATTACCTTACCCACTGAAACCACGTTAGCATATTTTGCAAGATAGAAATTAATTAACAACCTAACTTTTTATTCCATAATTTCTTTTTGGGTACAAATGTATTCCTTAATATTAATCTCAATGTGTGGCAAATGAAATCAGTAGTGATATAATTATTTAATTCCTTGATTATCGGAAAATGATGGGATATGCAAGTCACATGTAAGAGTACAAAACTTTTAGAAACGAAGCATCAAATCAAACAAAGATATAGGTGGATTGGAATGCTTTTAAAAGAAGGTTTAGTTCATAGGGGAGGGGGGAGGGAACTAGGGATGGCAACGGGATGGGGTGGGACAGGGATGGATAGTAGTTTTTCGCTCTTCGCTCTTGCGGATAAATATTCGCCTCCGCCCCCGTCTCATATTTACACGGGTACTCGTTTATTATTTTTCAGCGGATAAATGGATATTCATAAATATTCACGGGTATCCAATAAATTGTAAAAAATTTAAAAAAATTCAAAAAAATTTAAAAAAAATAAAAATAAAATATAATACCACAATTTCTCATAATTTGTCCAACATAAGTTAATCCAAATATAATTCCAAAACACCTAAAACACTTAAAATTCAACCAACATCCAAATACAATGTCAAATTCTAACATAACATGATTCAACATCTTAAAACACTTGAAATCAAAATAACAACACAAGTTTTGCTTAAACATATTGAGCATCATAGTTCACAACTTCCTTAATTAATGATGGAACTACTGCCGCCACTTGGTTCCTACAAAACAAAATCACATAAATGAAAGCTTAAAAATTAACATTATTGTGAAACTTAAAAATGAAAGCATATAAAAAAAATTCACTAACAACATCATCATCGATATCTTCTAGAAATACACTAGTCAAACGGTCCACATCAACTTTTGAGTTTGAAGAGCCTGAAAGAAGAGAAATTAATTAATTGTAAATTTGTAGTTATGAATTAATATAGATATTCAATTAAGACTAGCAATGCTCTATTACCTTTTATGTCAGACCATAACCAATCTTGACAACACATCAATGCCTTCAATGTATTTGGCAATAATCTATTGCGATGTGGAGTAAGAAATCGACCACTAGTACTAAATGCAGATTCTGAAGCAACTGTGGAGATAGGAATCACAAGAAAATCTCTAGCAATCATCTGCAAGGTTGGGTATTTCAACCCATTTGTCTTCCACCAATTTAAGATGTCAAACTCTCCACTTGATCTAGGCAACACCTATATCTAAATAGTGGTCTAACTCTGTCTTTGCACTTATATTAGTAGAATTTTGTTGACTAACAAATAAATCATAATCTGACGACCATTCTTCTGATAGTTCAATATCCGCTATACCCATGTTATTTACCACATTTGGCCTTGAAGATGAAGATGTAGTTTCCTTGCCTTTGGTGTTGCTATGATACTCTAATATTAAATCTTCACAAATAGCTTTCACCTTTGTAATCTCAGAATTTGAATTCTCTCCATAAATTTTAGGAAAAAAGTAAACTAGTATCATCATTTTATACCTGGGATCTAAAACTGTGCCTACGGCCATCACCCCATTGATCACATTCCAATATTTTTCAAATTTGGCAATCATTGTTGAAGCCATTTGATGAATAATGAAATTAGAAGAACCAAGCCACTCTCTCAAAGCCAATCTAATTTGACATATCTTTGGAAAATAAACATTTGAAGTCGGATACTTAGTACCAGAAAATAATTCACTCACACTATAAAACAATTGTAACCTTTTACAAATTTCAGTTGCCATATCCCAATCATCATCACTAGGCAAAGATTTATATTGATTCTCACGTCGTGCTCAAGCGACCAAAAACATCTTTGTATTGTATGGCAACATGAAGCATCAAAAAGTAGAATTCCACCTAGTTTTGCAATCAAGAGTAAGCTTTTTGACATATGCAATGTTTAGTTGATCACATGTGTCTTTGAATTTTTCCTTCCTCTTAGGTGTTGCTGTCCAAAAACTAACACTTTCTCTAACTTTTTCAATAGCATCTGAGATTATAGACAACCTATCTTTCACAATTAAGTTTAATATATGAGCACAACAACGCATGTGAAACAACAGACCACCCAAAATGAATGACCTAGGTGAAATCCTATCTAAAATGTGCTCAATCATAGCATCATTTGTAGTACAATTATCAACAGTCAAAGTGGACAACTTTCTATCTAGATTCCAATCCATCAAGCACTGAATCAAGACATCAGAAAGAACTTTGGCAGTATGGGGAGCAGGAACATAAATGAACCTAAGGCATAAATGAAGATTTTAAAAATCACATTAAGTATCAACAACAAAACCAAAAATAATAAGAACTATTATAGTATTATTAGTAGAAGTTTGGTGTTATTACCTCACAATTTGGCTTTGCAAGTTCCAAGAATCATCAATATAATGAGCAGTGATAGTCATATAGCCTCTATTTTGGTTGCCAGAAGTCCACATATCAGTAGTGATTGCAATCCGACTTGGATTATTTGCCAACAACGTCCTTGTCCTCTCTTGTTCACTATCATAAAGCTTCATAATGTCACTCTTGATAGTGTTACGAGAAATCACCTTAAATAAAGGTCAAGTAGCACCACAAAAATCTTTGAAACCGAAATGATCAACAATGGACAACGGATACTCATGGAGAATAATCATGTTGGCAAGCTTACTCCTTGCTATATCTTGATTAAATGAATAAGCACCAACAACAATTGTTTCACTCCCTCTTTGCTCAGTTTTGATGAATGCTTGCCTTATATCGCGAATTGTTCGAAGTTTACAACTCTTGAAGTGCTCACGCAAGTGTGACGTTCCTTGCCTTGGATCACCCAAGAGCTTTCCCTTACAATAATTGCAAATGGCTTTCATTTTTCCATCTATCACCTCCCTCGTGAAGTGATTCCAAATATCTGAAGTTAGTTTTCGTTTTTTAGAACCTCCAATTGGATCCTCAGATTGAGTTGGAGTTGGAGTTGGAGCCTCATGTAAAGTTAGAAGATTGTTTTGTGATTCATCAACATTATTGGATTCAGTGGATAATGGTGTTTGACTTTCACCTACGACTGGTGATGGAACTTGCTCATTGGCATTGCCCATAGGAGTAGAAGTTTGCTCGGCAGACATTCTACAAATATAAAATACAACTGTCAGAATATAAAGTGTATAACATGCAATCTATAATAACTTGATTAAATGTATCTCTAGATGAATCCTGCCTAGCAGATATCCTGCTCCATAGTTGATATTGGAGTTTTTATTCACTCAAAGCTCTACTAATTATTGATGTTTGTTCACTATCTGGTCAAACATACATGTCTGACTTAGAAATACTAAACCCCAAGACCAAATCAAAACATGAAGAGAGAAGACAAAAAGGCAAAACATATTGATTACAAATGATTCAAAGTGCAACTGCACCTATTTCTTAACCCAATTTACCTAATTAACAGTAAGGGGAAGAAAAACCTCTTCAAAAAGCAAAATGATCCCTTTGAAAATGAAAAATCCAGACCAGATATTAGAATTTTTTTTAGAAAAATTTCCTTTAGGTAGGGTGCATTTGATTATTTTATCAAAGGATATATATATAACATGTCGAATTACTGACAAAAAATCAAATACAGAACACACCTGTTGCAGGGTTAGATAAGATACTTGACACAATTCTGGATGTATCTACTTCTCGTAAAGTATCAGAGCTTATATAAGCACATATACTACTACTGGTCTTGAACCATGGAGCTTCTAAAACAGCCCTCTGAATAGCATCATCTGAAAGACACAATATCCAAAGATATTTAAATAGCACATATACTGTATTCAATATCCAACACACAATCAAAATACGATTTCCAAATTAGAAGAACTCTCTGTGAATTTAAATGTACTCTGAAAAATCCTAAAACTGGAAAAATCAACATCATTAATCAAAAGAACACTGAAATCTAACAAAAAGAAAAGCTTGATTACCCAAAATAAAGAAAGGCGGAAGTAATTACTGTTGGTGATAATAGCGCTGGTCTGGGGAGGGACTTTGAATTCTTCGGCAGCAAATTTGAGAACAGCAGTGAAAGGAGCAGCCTTTGGAACGATAAACCTGAAACAAACAAATTCAGAAAATCTACGACGGTGGAGAGCAACAGCGTCGACCAGCCGTCACGGTTTGGAGACTTGGGACTTTCTAAAGTTGAGTTTGGCAGGAAGTAGGAATTAAGGATTGCTGGATTAGGAGAAATTGGGAGGTAGGGGAGTGAAGTCAGTGAAATTACCGAGTGAGGGAGTGAGATGAGAGTGACTAGAGTGATAATTTGATAATAATGAGATTTTTTTAGTAATTTTATATAGGGATATTTTTGTAATTTTATATAGGGATATTTTTATAATTTTATTTACAGGTACCCGCGGGTACGGAGAAAATCATATCCGCCCTCGTCCCATTTATTAAACGGGAATAACAAATAAATGGGTATCCATACTCGCGGGGGAAAAATTTTCCCCCATATCCGCTCCGTCATGGGTATTACCCGCTGGTACCCGTGGAGGCAGGTAAAATTGCCATCCCTAGAGGGAACCAGCAAAGTTTCCTATGACTGTTGTGCACAACAAGATCTTTGATTTGCAGCATATTCTGCATACCAAAAATATAAAAATCATTATCAAGTGAAATATTATAAGTTTTAACAGTCTTCCCGCTTGGCCTTTTGCCACCCCAATGACCCCTGGCTACTCCACGATGCACAAAATCAAAGTTTCTCACTTGTACTATGAGGTTTCAGACAAAGAACAGCAAGATAATTTTTTAACAAAAGCATATTTGAATATAATAAAAAAACAAATGCCTATGAATCACCATGTCTTACCAAAAGAGTATCTTAATACTTAATGCAACTACAAAGTTGGTTGTTCAATAAAGTATGATTATATGGTAGTTAAAGAGGCCTTGCGGTTCCTTATACCATAATAATAATAATAAATAAAGAGGCCTTACGATGCCATGTGAATTGAGTGAATTTATTCAGCAGTAAACACATAGCTAAACATTTCTCAATCACACTGTATATAAGATGTAGGGATAGTCATGACCCGACCTCATTCTCAATTAATTTAGTCCAGTTGAATTTTTAAAATAAGTTTGATGTAATTTTTAAGTCAAATTTGGGTCAAGTTTTAAATTGGCTCAACTGGCTCAATGTTATTTAATATATTAAAAATTATAATTTTATAAAAATTAATAATGAAATATAATATTTTTTATTTAAATTAATATCTTTTGTATTAATATAATTTATTTTAAAATATATATTATAAAACATTTCATAATTTGTATTTCATACTTCTAAAATTTTATAACTTAATTATATATAATATTCAAATTTATAAATTTATCTAAATATTTAGTTAACTTGATCTCAACTTAATCACTAATCAAACCATAATCGAATCTAAGTCTAAATCTTAAAAATTTAACCTAATTAAAATATCAAATTAAATTTAAATCAAGTTAAATCCGAGCCAACCCACCATAAGTACCCTTAATAATAAGGATGGAGTAACATAATGGGCCTCCCCTTAAATGAGTACCTGAACATGAACCATGCTTTCAGAAAAGCAAAATTGGAAGGAAAAGGAGTAAAGCTGCTGCAGCCTGTAAATGCTAGTAGTGTTTTGTTTCCTTTTTATTTTTGTCCCTTCTACATTTGGTAGCGTGCGGCAACAGAAGTTGTCAACACACTTTTCCAAACCACATGGTAGGGTGTAGAAGATTAGCTTGATTTTCTGCTGAGGCATCATAGCACCAAAAAATTCTGGAGTTATATAATTTCCTTCCCCTTTTTAGAAGAAAAACTCACAGGACATTACTAATTGTGTATCTAGCTTTCCATTCAACACATGCAAGTCTATTTTCATAATGGAGACTATGTATTACTAGCAACTATAGGGAGAAGTAAAAGAAATAGGCTGAATATTATTGTTGTAGTGGTGGGTGATGCTATACAAATAATGGTTTTTAGTACAAAATTCACATATTTTTTTATACTTTTAAATTTATCTAAGAATTTGTATAGTCACATTAGCATTTTTCTACACAAATCTAAATATAATTGAACGATTTTTCACATTAGTTATATTTTTTTGAGAAAAATTAGTTGCACAAAAAGTAAAAACAGACTTTTCATAGACTAAATTCTTTATTTTATTTCTTTTTTACCAAAGAAGAGCTAGAGAAAGGAGAAAGATGGTAAAAGAAAATGCTAAACAAATCATCTGTGAGGTATTTGTAAAAAAAATCCGTGTATATTAATAACATGGCTCATATTTCTTTTACCTCTTATAATTTGTCTATATGACATTTGTCTGACCTAACATTTCCTGATCCCTATCTTGTCATATATTGTTACCTTACATACGTATCAATAAATTAAGAGAAACGTTATTTTACACAGAAGTAAGTGAATAGAAACATCACATATCACTTTATTTAAATAAATAAAAAAATTCACTCAAACCAGTAAAGAAAGAGAGAGGAGATATACTCCTAATAAATTTAAGAAAATAAAGATAATAACTCATTGTGAGCTATCGGTGTTACTTGCTCATAAATTATCTCTTTTGCGATTTTCTTTATTCCAATGCACCTTGCTTGCCAAATAAGATTAACATAACTATAGACCAAAAAAATATTAACATAATGCATAAAAAAATATTAACATAATAACTTTCTTAGCCCAATGTCATTTGTTTTCACTTCCACTGTCAGTATATTTCTTGCTCCCAAATTTCTGCCAGAACTCAAAGGAAAAACAACCGTTCATATTTTTACAAGCAAGTAGTTATAGCAGTTAGGTGCCTAAGCTGCTTGATCAAATATTTTAGATAATATTCGTAAAATATTAAAGAAAGGAGTTATTTACACTAATTTCTCCTAAAATTTCCTTGAATGTTAGGAAATTACAAAGTACTTCTTTTAGACAAGTGTTTTTTTTTTTTAACACGCGGAGAGGCTAGTGTAATTTAAGATTTGATTTACTCGTAAAAATTAATTCCTCTTCCCAATTGGTTAAGTACTGAAATGAAGTTTATCAGACTCACAAAGTCTTCGAACACAAAAAGAGCAAATAAAGTAATCATGTTTCTGTGTGGATGCTCCTGGCACCAAAACTTCACTTTGTATCCACAACCACAACGGATGAATGATGAGTAACCAGGTTAACCAAAAGAATATTTATTCATATCTGCTGATCCTACTTCCAGAGATAGTTTTAACAGAAGATGCAGGGGGTCATCAAAGAGGTTCTGAATTTTATATAAGACCTACAAACATATATCATATAATGCTATTTTCTCATGACGGTCATGAGTTTGGTGTATCAGATGATAGAATCACGATGAGCACGAGTTTCTCCCTTCACCATCATTTCAATTGCTAATCCATCTCCAGCTGACAGATCCTCAAGTAAGCGAACTGACATCCAAAAGAGCATTGTCTCTCCTGCCTTTCCATGGATCCAAACATCAAGGTTCAATTGAAAGCAACTGGCCTCACCTATTTGTCTGATTAAGAAAGAATGAAACTGTCATTTAAAATGAGGGAAGTGCAAGCAAGAACTAAGGTTTAACATAACAACATGTTGACTAATATATAGTACAACAAATTAATTTCAACCAACCCTTATCCCACTAGGAATAGGATAACTAATATATAATAACTAAATAAAACCTAATAGATATCCTGTAAACTATCTGACCACAGCTTGCATTAAATCAATATCATGCAAAAAAGCATCATTAGCAAAAGTTTATGTTCTGAACTAGTTCCATAAAAAGGAAGGAACGAAAATGGAGATTGCAGACAAAAATGCTATAGATTCAATCAAATGCATAACCGTTTTCAAATTCATGAATTATAGTATAGATCAAAGTAAAGCCAATTTGCCTATTGGAATCACATAAGGATGAGGTTGATGAGTGATAATAGGTATTTGTCGCAAACTAGTGGAAATAAATTATGAAGAAAATCCAAGATGATTTGAACGAGAAAATCATGATCAATTAAAAGATTTGAATCCTTTTTACCTTGTCGCTAACCCTGATCCACGCATCATTTTTAGGCCCATGTCCATATCCATGATCAACAACAACATAAGGAGGCGGAGCACTCTTCAAGAGTGGCACCTGATCAGAGGCATATTCATCATCACTGTCATAATATTGATGCGGTCCAAGAGCTTTGAGTATCATTGCCAATAATAAAGACAGTCCCTGTTAGTGAAGGGCACAGCCAGCCACCCATCAATGATTCATCCATCAACCAAAATTCCAAATTCGAAATGTAACTTCATCATCAATTTTAAAAACCAATAGTAGTCAGTAGAAATATGTGAAACAGCACAAGAAGAAATATACATGAGCTGATCACGTATCGCACTGACAGATCAAATGGATTAAAGAAACAGTGGACAGTGTAATTACCAATTAATTAAGGGAGAATTAATGAGAAGGACCGCTAACAATACAAAATTAATGGGAAGGACCAATTAATCATTTAGAATGGTCAATCAGCCATTCCAAATGGTCATTGCTGTTACGAGAATGGTTATTGGGTCCTTCACCTTTAATTTTGTATCATTAGCGGTCCTTTCCATCAATTTTCCCATTAATTAATTAGATATAACAGGTTAGATTCATAATTCACCTAAATCAATCTCTTAATCAT
Source organism: Ormosia semicastrata (assembly GCA_029884595.1). NCBI lineage: Eukaryota > Viridiplantae > Streptophyta > Magnoliopsida > Fabales > Fabaceae > Ormosia > Ormosia semicastrata. Next base: position 5,502,613 of record JAQQTO010000038.1, on the reverse strand, counting down.
GAAATATGCATCCCAATTACCAATAACTGAACAAAACAGACAAAGTATTAAAAAGGGCAAACATAACTATACTACAGGATGCAGCTAGGAAGAAATGATACAAGCTGATCTTGACAATGTGAAAAGGATATTTCAGGGAAAAACTCTTTGCATGCTGCTTTGATTTAAGAATAGCAAGGACCTAATGACAATTGTATAAGAGTCCTCAGTTTTTATGTCATAGAACATGCAAATTGCATGGTAGTTTCTATAAAAGAAGAATAAAATACTTTTTCAAACCATTAGTTGAAGGAGAATATGAAATGCAACAATCATATTGAAAAGAAACACTGTTTTTTCCCCTTAATTTTGCTTATGTAAAATACATGCAAAAGAAGAAAGTTGTTGCTGTAGTGTAGTGGTTATCATGTCAGTCTTACACACTAAAGGTCCCCCTGTTTGATCCTGAGCAGCAATAATGTTTTTTAAATTTTGTACTTTCCAATCTTTGGGGACAACATTTTCTGTGTTTTATTCACAAAAGAGAAGGAAGAAGCTACTTAGACAATCTTAAGAACCTGAAGATAAAGATTCCCTTGAATGAAATAACTGATTTGTGCTGGAACTTGGAAACTTGGAATCATATTGAACCCATAGTAAGAAATCCTTGACATTCGGTAATTAGGCTTCATCAGTAATTCAGTCATAGATTGTCAAACAAATGCCACACTCAGAGAGAAAGAGGGAGGCAGATTTACCTGTACAGAAACAAGTGACAGGCCTATCCATTTGCACATCTCAAAGTTTGACCTGATGAAATTCTTGAACTGATCAAAATTCCCTGAGGGGTCCTTTGGGAAGTCCTGATTCCAAATTCCAAGTTAAAATGGATCAGACTATGGCTTAACCCATCTAATGTGTCACTGAGCGAGAACAATACAAAGGTATTGAATTAAAAAAAATTACTCAGAAAGTGTTTCCAATACAATATACCTTCTCCCAGTCTCGGTTTAGAAATACATCAACTGATATTGCAGCCTCCAGCATGAGAAGCAAAACCACAAACACCATATACTGTAAGCAGTCAAAGTCAACAGTGCTTTAATGACATAATGAGCTCAGAATGAGATATTTCTGCCATTGAACACAATGCTACTGCTGTTTGGGGCTGTTTGAAAGCTCAATTTAGTGTAGAAAATGAAAAGTTTCAGCGCTGAAAATGATTTGGTGGTGTTTGTTTAATACTCATCAAAAGTGAAATAAAGTGAAAAGTGCCAAAATCATTTGGTACACGATGGATCACTGAATACATTCAGAAGCAAACATTTGCTTATTTAAGTTATTAAGTGATAATAGTTACGTTAGATATTGCATTGTCTATTTTATTAAAATAAAATTTATCTTTAATAAACATTTAGCATTGAATTTAAAATTCTCTAATTTAGATTTTAAGAAATTGCTGATGTCTTATAATTTTAATATAAATGTTCTGTTGTATCCTGCCATACTTGTATACTAAGTTTTAAGAAATGTTGTATCTTGTGTTGCATCGATGCCATATCTGATACCCCTGCCTATGTCAGTGCATCATATATTGAAAATATAATGGTAGACTCAAGAAAAGGATACCAAATACAGGCAACAGCCATTAGCAGTTTCAGCAGCAACGTGACCAGAACAAGTAATTACACAGAACGCAACTCCAAGGCCAAGAAACATGTAAATGAACCTGATTACAGAATAAAAAAGCAATTCGTTCACAATCAATCCATAGAAAAGAGAAGCATACATGCAGGAAATACAGAGTCTTGAGAACAAACCCCCATTGTGTTCAAACATAGAAAGCATACAAATTTTAGGTGCCGACCAATGTAACTCTCGAAATGAACATATCCTAAACCAGCACCCTTGCTCAAACAATCCAGCTTATATACAACTCCATCAAAATTACGATTTCTCTTAAAATTAACAGCTTGGAAGTGAACGAAATGCAAATTTGGAATTTAACAGCTTCAGCATGCAAAACATAAAAAAATACCCAATAAACAAATTCTTCTACACTATTAATTCGTTTGGTTTCCAAAAATATTATCTTTCACAAATTAATAGCAAAAGCAATAAAAATCCATTAATCTCATAAAACCGAATATTATTTTATTTTTATTTTCAGGGGTCAATCAAAGTCCAAAATTTTCTCATCCACCCGTACAAGGGAAAAAGGGAATAGAAAAAAAAAACAGAAGAAAAACAAAAAAAAAAGAGAGAGAGATTTTCTTACCACGGAGGTGGGTAATCAGAATCTTGACCAAAGGGAAGTTCACCCATTTGCCTCTGCCAAACCCTAATCATCCAAGCGGAGTATAGAATCATGGCTAGCCCAGCCATCCCAATCACCGAGTTCACCAGCTTCAATATCGATTGTATGCAGCTTCTCAACACCCTCACCATTTTTCTTTACCAAATTCCAATTCACAAAAATAAAAAAATAATAATAAAAAGCAATTTAATTTAACCCCCTGAACTGAATGAAAGCAAAATTTGCAGATGGAATTAAAATGCAAGAAACCCTAGATTGAAATCTAGGGCTCGAGCACGTATCGATTCGAAGAGAGAAAGGAGGTTGATTTCTTTGTTATTTTTTTTCTTACAATGCTTTCGACCGATTTATGGCACTGAATTTTTAAGTCATTATGACGTCAGCCTCTTATTTATGTAAATTATAATACTAACAAAATTTAGCTAAGTGTAGCACAGTTGCTGTGGTGTAGTGGTTATCACGTTAGTCTTACACACTAAAGGTCCCCAGTTCGAGCCTGGGCAGCAACAAATCCAATTCACTGTAGGATTTTGCAAATTGCAATTCCAATTTATTTTTAACCCGCAGCAAAAACCAATAAATTTTTGTAAATCCAATTTTATTAACCTCTATTGAAAACTTCCATTTTTTGGCTGGGCCTCTATTGGGAAACTTGTTGAAGGACCATCATGTTGGTTTTGCTATATTTTCTTCATTTGACGTTTTTGCAGTGTTAACTGTCAAAGACATAGCATGTAACAATAGTACAGACATTTGAAGAACATAACTCTAGAGAATCACATCTCGTTCCCTTCTGTATGGAGTACAAAAGTACTCAAGTCCTCTCTCTATTAAATGCTTGTCTATCATAACTCCTTAAACAAACACAATGTCACAAAATAGTTCTACATTGACCACAGAACAAATATAAAATGCTTCTTGAATCTCTCCTTCAATTGGAATCGAAGTCCAAGTACATTCTATAGGCATTTCGATCTGAGGAGTAGTAACCTTCAATCAAGCTATCAACTTGGAAACCATGTTTCTTATAAAGATTCAGTGCAGGTGTCCTCAAGGGATCCACATGAAGCAGTATGCACGAAACTTTCCTTGTCCTGCATTTCTGAATTGCAGCTTTCAGCAGAGCCTCTCCGTGTCCTTGCCTCCTCCATTGCTCCTTCACTAGTAAAACCAAAATATGAAAGAATAACCATGCTGTGAATGACCAAAAAATTGAAGATTCAATACAAATGTTTCACTAGTTGGTAGTTATGGGGACGACCCAAAAGACTAATAAGATATTTGGATTATAGTTTACAAACTATGGTTTGACCTTAGGGAAAAGTGATTTTTTTTTCACTCTTACTCAAACCAAGGTTTAACCGTTTGAGATTCAAAATCATGTTTAAACAGAACATAACCGTAATTTTGTCAAATATCTTATTTGTGCTTGCTTGTTCTAAAGTTTATCCAACGCAAACTGCATTTGTTGGAAGTAAGAGTGTTCTTCCTTTTGCCAAAAGCACATTGGAAAATGCGTCTGATAAATTACAATCACACATTCTCCATGAAATGGCGTGCCATGCTTATTGGTATATAATTATAAACCAAACGGGCCACATACAAATTAGTCTCATCTTAACAAGCTTCAATCTTTTTAATTGGATAATTTCATCAAACAGCCTATAGGCATAACACGAATTTAGGAAGGCAATACAAAAACTCACATGGAAAGACGAAATTTGAAATTTTGAATGCAACCATTAGTTCGTCAATTAGATGTAAGCAAAATATGAAGTGGAGTTGGAACCTGCGAGCTTGGTGATAGAGGCGTACATGGAAGAAGGCCAAGAATACATGACATAGCCTGCAAGTTCGCCATCCACGTGGAGGTAAAGCAATCCATTGTTCTTCTTTCTCAGTTCATCGTCAAAGAATGTAGCAAGTGATTCGTGTTTGGGAAATATCTTTCTCTCCAATTTCATAATCTCTTCCACTATCTTATCACAGTTTCCCAAGTTTCTGTTAAGCTCAGCAATCGCCACATTCGCCATGATCAAGGAACAAAGGCAGTAGTTTGCTTATATTAGAGAAATTATTACAACAATTTTATAGGAAAATTGGGATTGAAATATAAAATTTAAATTTTTTAAAATTAAAATTAGTTTAGAATTTTTAAAATTATTAAAAATTAAGATAAAAAATTATAATTTTAAATTTAATTATAATTTTATTATTTAAAAATATGATTTAAAATATTAAAAAATTATTTATAAAAATTAAAATTAATAATAATATTTTTATAATATAATAGTCATTTTTTCATAAATTTTTTTTTCATGAATTTGTTTTAGAAAAAAAATAAATAGCTATTATAATAATTTTTTATATAAATATAAAAATAATTATCTATATAAATATAGAATCTCAATAAATATGATTGTTCATAAATAAATGTGGAGAAAGAGAGAGAGTATAATTTTTAAGTTATAGAATTAGTAATTATTAAGGTATAGGTTAAGAATTGAGAAAGACTTAACTTACATTATATTTGGATGATAGATAATGTAGGGGATCAATTTCCGACTCACTCATAATGAAAAGATGTTGCAAGTTTGAGTTATAAAAGATAGGTTTCAAAATTTCTTCTTTAAAACGTAAATTTACTAAAAATATTAGGTAATATTGAAAATCATATTTCAACTATTCATTATAATATATGACACCAATTAATATCACAATTTAAAGAGAAATATAAAATTAACAGACTTATTTTTTTTTCAAGAAGAAAACCCCATGACGGTCCTACTTAATAGGAAAACTAACGAAAACTTTAACATACTTTTTCCTTTTTCTATCCATCTTGATGCATCGAACATTTGTTCTTTTGTCAACACCGCACACCTTCAGTTGTGTCCCCTTATTTGTTGTCACCAATCTCGAGTAACCATCGCCCGTTATGTCTAAGACAACTTCGATCATTCTATTATTTGATTTTAACAAGACTGATTACAAAGAAAAAGCGAAGATAACAAATAGGTGAGATCACCTACACCAATACCAAAGATTAAAGACAGCAGAGATAACACAAACAGCAATATCATACAGGTAGATCATACCATAATCATGATATCAACATTAATCAACTATCATCATCTAATCATTTATCAGTTCAATCATCATCCAAGTAATCAAAACAATTGTCATAACTAATATTCCTCAATTAATATATCATACAGATATAAATGCTCGGATTTATGCATATGCACAAAGACTTAGTTTATCAAAAATAACTCTATGGAGGTTTTCACAATTTCGAGAAGAATGCTCTGGTTAATTGTCAATGAAAGACAATCTCCCGGTTTGAAAAGAATCGTGTTCTTGTCGGGTATCGTCAATGCGTTGCAATGGATCATCGATCAAATTGGCCAGAGTACTTCGCTAATAACCGGTCGACCATTGCTAAAGATCTATCATAACCTCACTATCAATTCTCATTCTCTCTTCAACCACAAGGGTCATAATAGCTATTAGTTATATTTTATACAATGATTATATCGGTAAGTCCAACCCCAAAGTACTAAATCTTTTCAATTTCATTTGTTCATGTAATTATATGCTTCAACGCATATTTTTCCAATGAACATATAATGCAAATCCAATCACGGACATATCTTTCCAATGCATGTATAATGCACCAAATGTTAATCACAGGCAAAACATATCATTTTCTCACACAAAGATCCATATAATCGGTTCTACTAAAGATTTATCTTTACGCATTTTCAATCAATTATCACATTTTCATAATTATAAAACTCTTTCGTCGTATTTTCACAAAATTGCGCAATATTTTCATTTCGTTTTCACAATTCTAAAATGTTTCTGTTACGTTTTCACAATACTTGCAACTCTTCTCTGTTCACCTTTAAATCACGTATTAAATTTTTTTAACATTTTTCTCAATCACATAAAAATATACGTTTCAAATCGCGTAATGATTTTTCATCATTTTCAAAATCGCGTAACTTAAAAAAAATCATTCTTTTAAGCTGCATAAAACATTTTCCATCATTCTCAAAATATTTAAAACACTTTCCAAATCACATAATGATTTTTCACATTTTCACAATCACGTAAAAATATTTTATCACTTTTAAATCACATAGTGATTTTTTTTTAACAATAGTTCAAATCACAAAAAATATTCTCTCATTATTTAATCACGTAGTGATTTTTCAATAATATTTTTAATAGTGTAAAATATTTAAACGCTTTCCAAATTGCGTAGAAATACGTTAATATTTTTCAAATCTCATAGAAATATTTTACTTATTTAAAATTATTTTTAAGATACGTAAAATATTTTTTAATATTTTACAATTACGTAAAATATTCCTCAATATTCCAAACATTATTTTGAACTTAAATAAATTAATATTAATTTCAACACATTCTTCAATTTGCGTAGCTTAAAAATCACATTTTTAAGATACATAAAATATTTTTCATCACAATTTCATTACGTAAAAATATTTCTTAAATTCAAAATTCCTTTTTAACTTTTCTCAAAATAATATAACTTTATATTTTATTTTTCATATTTTTCTTATTCAAGAAAATCTTTTCCACATTTCTCAATTCAAGAAATCCTTTTTCAAAATATAATTCACAAAATCACTTTTCCATTGATATAAATCAACGTTTCAAAACTTAACATTTTCAACGTTTCTCAAAATAAGTTATATGTTAGTAGATTTTCATAATATCACTATATTCTTCATTTTTCCCAAATCATTTTCAAACACAACCTTCTTCAAAATAAATTGAAGTTCGAAAACATTTTCGTTTACAAAAACTTAATTTCTCAAGTGATTAAAATGTTCTGATTCCCTTTTCAAATTTCTTGTATTAAATCAATTATATTTCCACTTGAAAAATTACTTTGTTTCATCAAAATCTAGGCATTATAAGCCTTCAAAAATGTGTACATGACTATTGAAAATTATCAAAACATTTTTCCTTCTAAATTGATATAGTTTTACACAAACAAAACCATTAAAATTTTATTTTCAAAATCGAAGTATCGATGGTTATAAAAAACCAAACCCATTTGTTCAAATTCTTTTTCACTTTCTTTACAAATCCTTTTTTACTTTCTTTGCAAATCTATGTTCACTTTCTTTGCAAATCCTTAAAATCAATGTTTGCCCGTTTCATTCAAAACTCATATTTAGAAAAACACTTAGGATCTTTTTACACAAAATAAATTAATAAAAATTCTTCAAAGACCGTATTCTTGTTCTTTTGAAAAACAAACCCTTTGTTTATTTTCCATACTCTTCAAATCATCCATTTTTATTTTTCATGAAAATATTAATTTGTGAACACCTATTTTGAGGTGTCTTGGCTAAAATTCTCATTGTCCTAAGGACTCAAAAATCAATTCCCTTATTCTTGAAAAATTTCAACATGAACCCTAATCAAGGGCATCAAAAACCAAACCCTCTCCTTTGGCTATTGGAGCCAAAAATTGAATTCTTTTTCATCACCACATCATGACATACACATATATATATTTCATCATAAATACTATAAGCATGTCATATACTTATCATGCATAATATAAGCATATCATCAAAGCCATAAAATCATACAAAGCATATCAAACATAAGCAAATAAATCAAAGCTCATAAACACACATAAATTATTACATGACCATCGATTGGAATCCTCACATGGATTCACCATCCATCAAATATAAGACCATCTCTCACCACCATACTTGGTTGGTGAGATGGATCTCCCTCTTACCTCTCGAAGATCCTCAAAAACTTCTTGATTTGCTTCTTTTTCCAAGTCCTTCACCACCAAAGACTTCTCAAATACAAAATAAAATACATAAAAATTAGTATACTAAGCTTGATTAAGAGGAACCATGAATCAAACATGGTTTAGAACATGAAAAAGAGAGAAGAAATGAAGTTTCCTTACACTTCGCCTCAAAAACCCAATAACTTTGATCTTGAAGAAAGCCTATGAAGATGAATGATTTAAAGAAAATCTCCAACATGAAAGTTGCTTAGAATATCATGTAGATTCAAGATCTATGGTTGGATTAAATTAAACAAACTTGAAGGGTGGTCTTAGGGTGGTTGACCGAATTCCTCACAAGAAGGAAAACATAAGCTTTTTGATCTTTAACTTGAAGGACAAGGTTGTAGATGATAGAATTTTGAGAAGTTCCTAACATGAAAGTGTTTTGGATTGATGAGAGGATTCAAGATATGTAACTAGATAAAATTATGGAAGATTGGAAGTGGTTCTATGGGTGGTGACCGAATAACTCAAGAAAGGAAGAAGGTGAAGTTCATGGTGTTGTTTTTGGTGTTCTTGACAAATTGGAAGAGAGAGAAGAGAGAGAATGGTCTTTGTGTTGCTAAGTATGATAAAAATAAAAATAGAAGGCTGAATTTGAAGTGAGCAGCCGTAGGAGTGAAAGAATGGAGAGATAAAAATTTATTTAGCATAATTGAAGGCTTTCACATGCATGCACATGGTCTTCACATGATCTAAGTCACTAAATGTCATTCATTGGTCATAAAAGTCCATTCAAGAACCTTGGAGAAGCTCTCCAAGCTGCATGACCGTGTGGCTCTTCATAGGATTAGGGACTTAATTGTTTTCAATTAAAACCTAATTGTATGCTAATTAATTAGTTAATTAATTAGGTCTAGTTTCCTAATTTCACTTAATTAACATTCTAACTATATAACTAAACATATTATGGCATATATCATAGTCTCTAAATAAAATTAGGACATTTAATTAGTAATTAGATTATCACTAATTAATAATTAGATTAATTCACTTAACTTGTTAACTAGGCCATTAGATTAACCAAGTTTTAATTCTATTTCAATTCTTAATTACTTCTTAATTAAATAATTAATTTATTTAGTTTCTCTTAAATTAGTTTAGTTAGGATTTTTATAACTATATTTTAATTATTTAATTACATTCTTATGGTCATGTCATATTTCTAGATAATTAAATATTTATCTAGCTTCTAATTATTTAGCAATTAAATTAGTTCACTTAGTTAGTTAAGCTACTAGGATAATTAAGTTAAATTATCTAATTACTTGACTAATTAACCTACCACTTTTGTTGACTAAATCCTAATAAAATGCATCTTCAAAAAAAAAAATGGAAGGTCAAGATCTTTTCTACACACTTTCTATCCAATTACTACAAATTTTTCGACACTTATTATCGCTTCATTCTTTTTTTAAACAAAAAGCTCATTCAAAGTTGTCTCCAAAATACTACAAAAACCGTCCCCTTCTTGCATTATGCATCAATAATATTATCATCTTTTTAATTATTATTTGAAGCATTCCTAACCATTGATTAATTATTATTATTAGGATTATTTTTATTTTTAAGACTAAATTATTATTAATCTTTTTCTTTTTTATCCTACCATTAGATATGTCTCCAAAATAAAGGGTCAAGATTACTTTCCTTCTTACTTTTAATCCAAAGTTATAATTAGTCATAATTTTTAAAGACCAAATCTCCACCATTGATTAAATCCAAATCTAATTGATTAAATTTCGATAATTTTTATAAGACTAAATCTCCACCGTAGATTAAATCTAAATCCAATGGTTATAAATGATCTCTATCACTTTTCAAGACCAATTCTACACCGTTGATTAAATCGACGGTTGATATCAAAGTCTTTCTAATTAAGTTTATTCTCACACCATTGATTAAATCAATGGTGATTATCCAATGCTTCTTTATTAAGTTTGTTTCTTAACCGTTGATTAAATCAATGGTTAATATTCAAACTAAATATTCTCATCCAATGGTACAAATCAAGTCAAGTCCTCTTTGTTGACTACGTAGTATAATTTTTTATTATTTTTATCTGCTATAACCCTATAAATAATATTTTTACTGTATTTTTATTACCTGATAAATAAATACAGTACAAAACACAGTAAAGAAAATTTTCTAAAACTGTTTTCAGATTCAGGTTTAGTAAGATCCCCTGTTTCCGTCTAAACAATACAAATTTTTCTATGCGTAGAAATTTTTTTCACTTTGCGGGACCCACCAGACTTTTGTACACCCCTTGACTCACAAACAGTAAAAAAATTCATAATCATCTACAAAAATTACAAATATTAAAAAATACACAAATATCAATTCAGATCACGTAAAATAATTAAAACCTAATGGTAAAAATTAAATTACGTAAAGTTTCATTTTTTATTTTCCCGACTTTATAAATCACTTTTAATCAAAATAATTTTACAAAGTACTAATAAGAAAATTTTCAAAGATCACAAAATTAAGATAGAAATTTTGGGGTGTTACATAATGAGGGGAATAGAAAGAGAATAAGGGGAACGGAAATAACTTCTCTTATTTGGGAGTTTTAAAATACATGAGAACGGAACACATGGGAAATTATTTCCTCCATCTTCCCCTCAAATGTCTAATTGTTGTTCCCCTCAAAATTGAGGTAGAATGGGGGAAACACATGAGTAATAAAGTTCCGTTCCGTTCAGTTAATGAAACTTCCGAACAAAGAGAATAAAAATTATATTTCATTCTTTTCCTTTCCTTTTCACTTCATCCCCACCTATTCCGTTCCATTCCATTAATGAAAGAACATTTATTTTTCAATTCCATGAAATTAGTTTATGGAATCATAATTCTAATTTTAAATAGCATTCTAAACATAAAAATTGAAATTAAGAGGTCCAATTCTAATTCCAAACTTTAATTTCATGCTCAATTCCATGAACAAAATGGACACTGAGATTTATAATTAATGAAAACACTACAACAAAAAAAGCACCAGAATAATGATGATTTTCCATCATACAACAAATAAATAATAATACACAAGTGAGCTCACTAGATCTCTGATCTTGGTACAGATAGTATTAATAAGGATGACAAAAATCTTCGGAGTTCGAGGATTCCTGCAAGAATCGCTCTGAATACGATCTCAAATACGAGATTTTTTTCTCGCAAAAATGGGGGTGAAGATAAAATTTCATGTGTGGTATATTCGGGGATGGGGATGTGGCCCATACTCCCCGCCCCGTGAAATCCCCATCCCCGTTAAATTACTAAATTTTCCTTCATAATTTATATATATATATATATATAATTATAAACAAATATATATACTTTAGTAATTTCATCTTTTATTAAAAAATATATTTATTTAAAATTAAAATATTAAAATAATATAAATTATATGATTTTACCCCTCCCTTACCTTATATACCCTTGCGTCTCCCTCCTGGCCTGCCACTTTTACTTTCCCAAATCAAATTTTCAATCCTTAATTCCTTATTCTCTAATTTCTCTCTCAAATTCCCGAATTCCCCTAGCACACTCACTCAATCGTGTCGTTTGCCACTCTACCGCTGTATCGTGCTGTGCCATCCTGCACTCCTGTTGTGTCGAGCCGTCTGTTACTTTGTCATATCATCGCCCGTCCTGTTGTGTCGTCGCCAGTCCTGCCATATCATCATCCGTCCTGTTGTGTCGAGCCTAGATCTGCGATTCTGCACCACTCTATCGAGCTGTCAACCGCTCTACCTTTTCTGTCTGTCGCTTTGCCGTGCCAGCCTAGATCTGCACCACTCATCCCAGATCTTGTGTCGTTTGCCACTCTACCGCTATATCGTGCTGTGCCATCCTGTATCCTGTTGTGTCGAGCCATCTGTTGCTTTGTCATATCATCACCCGTCCTGTCGTGTCGTCGCCAGTCCTGCCAAATCATCGCCCGTCCTGCTATGTCGAGCCTAGATCTGCGATTCTGCACCACTCTATCGAGCTGTCAACCGCTTTGCCTTTTCTGTCTGCCGCTTTGCCGTGCCAGCCTAGATCTGCACCACTCATCCCAGATCTCTAGTGTTGCCTCATCGTCGCTTCTCTCTCAGCGAAGTCATCGTCTGTCTCTCATAGTGCTTTAGTTTTCTTTTTCCTATTTTTTTCAATTTTTTTATTTTGACTTTTATTTTTTTGACATTGCGGGAAATCTCTACCTACGAGTATCTGTAGAAATTTGAGAAATGGAGATAGGAGAAAATTTCTCCCATGGCGGGGAACAAAGTCAGGGACTGGGAGGTACTCCCCCCTCCCCCCGCCTAGCAAGGGTGTCATCCCTAAGTATCAAGGTGCCACTAACTAAATTAAAACAACTATGTATCCCAAACTTATAGTTCACTACACCACTTTTGTCGCCTCTACTCTAGCAAAAAGATAAAGAAAGGAAAAAAATAAAATAAAAAAACTCTCACAAAAGATGAGGGGCAACTCGCACAAAAGAAAAGAAAAAACTCCTATAAAAAGAAAAAAAAAATCTCACAATGAAAGGTATTTACAAAAAAAAGTCACCAAATAATATCATAAATAAAAACCACATCCATATGATGATAACCACCCACATACAAGGAGGGGTTTGCTGTCGACGCTAGAGAGAAAGAGAGAGTATGATCACTTTCTTTTCTTGTGCCTGACTTGTTGCGTTGAACAGCATACTTGAAAAGTAACAAGTTAACATATCAAAAGGAATTGGACTCCAACAAATCAATTACATCGGCTTGATTTTCGGTTAACAAAAGGGCCAAAGGGCCAAGAAAAGAAAACCTGTAGAGGAGTAGAGACTCCCATTCCATTACGAAGGATCAGCCCCTAGACTCCAACTGGTGGTTCTTCCCAAACACGCACGCCTGGATCAAAATCCAGACTCATGTTCGCCATAAAGTCAGCAGCGAAATTCTCTTCCCTTTGAGTATGCTTGACACAAACATGCCAATTCCGGCTCATAATCTCATTACAGACAAAATATAATATGTCTCTGATGAGTGATGACTAGTATACGAGCCGCATTTTTTAAAATGTGAACAACCGAAGCAGAATCCATTTCGATAATTACTTTACAATAGTCCTTATCCGAGGCAAACCTAAGACCCTCAAAAGCACCCCAAACCTCAGCCACAAGTGCTGAATAGGCAATCACCCATTGCCCGTGTTAATAATTAATTTCCTGTTATTTATTATTGAATTTATGTTTATTTATTATTATTAGAGCGGCTAAATTAAATGTAATTCTTACTTTCTAGTACTTTAAAAGTTACTTGTATAATTTAAGAATAACTCATTAGTTTATAAATTCATGCATGTGTGTGTGCTGGAACAATGAAACAAGAATAAAAAAGGAATATTCAACACAATACTCTCTTTTTTTTTTTTCGAAAATCAACTCCAATACTCTACTCTCTACTCAAAGTTCCTAAAAAATATTACAGAAGTAAAAAGCTCACCATATCTTATAGATGGTTGAGTGATTTAATTAAAATACTATCTCTAGAATACTACCAACCAAAGAATGATTGCATTTTTGTTAAAAAAGACTGCACTTTATGTTGATGATTTGTTGTAAACGGATAATAACGAAAGAATGCATGATTAAAAATATTAAAATGGATATGATGAAAAAATATGAGATGAATGATCTTGGATTGTTACATTATTTTCTTTATATTGAGGATCACCAAGATGAACATGGAAATTTTTTTTGTCAAAATAAATATGCCTAAAAATTCTTGATCGCTTATTTGTCCAAAAAAGACTAACTTTTATGATGTCATCATTTGAAATTTGAAATATGAAATTGTTCAGAAGAATAAGTGGTTAATACGAATAAGTGGTTAATCAAGATAAGTTTCTGAATACATTCAAATAAGTAAGTAGTTAATACGTTAAGAATAAGTGGTTAATCAAGATAAATTTCTTACCTTCAAATAAGTGGTTAATCTATATCGGAATCACCAATAATGAATAAGTGGTTAATACGTTAGGAATAAGTGGTTAATCAAGATATGTTTCTCGTAAATCCAAGAAAGAGTTCTCAATAATGAGTAAATGGTTAATACGTTAAGAATAAGTGGTTAATCAATATTAGTTTCTCGGTGAATCCAGAAGTAGGAAATGAGAAGCGAGAAATTAAATGGTTAATACGTTAAGAATAAGTGGTTAATCAAGTCGCTTTTGGTGAATCCCAAAAGCGGAAATGAAAAGCGGAAATTAAATGGTTAATACGTTAGGAATAAGTTTAATCAATATCGGTTCTAGAATCCAAGAAGCGGAAATGAAAAGCTTGAAATGAAAATATTGGCATACGAAAAAATCAACAAACATACGTCAAAGGCGTAAAAGGAAAGTGGAGTATTTTGGTTGGACGATTTTCCAAAAATCTTAAAGAAGTTTGGCATGTGTGGCTAATACTACTTTTGTGGTGAATGAAAAACTTAAAAAGGAAAATGATAGAAGATTGGTAGACGCAAGTATGATTTGGTGTACATATTAACATGTTTACCTCCACATAGGCAAGATAATTCTACAAAATGTCATATACGCAACTAGGTTGCTATTCAATTATATAATATCTTACACTAAAGTTTATAACTCAAGTAATAAGTAAGTTTAAATTAAGCAATTAAGAGGCTTTTATAATGTCATGGTTCGAACGCACAAAATGCACAACTGAGAGGCAGCCTAGTATTCCAAATAGGAATAGTCTTATACCTAAAAAATTTAGGGGTACTCGGACAAACCAAACAAATCTTGGTATCCTGACCTGAAAGTTGTAAAATTCATAGGAAAGTAAACAGTAATCTATTTGCTTCATTTTAATTTGCTGTTTAACGATATGGAGATTTTATTGTTAATTTCAGATGGGGGGGGTTTAAATCTTTCCTTAATTCTTATAAAAGATTTAGATGACAATACAAATTATCTGCATATTCAATTATTAATAATATTATATATGAATATTTTATTTATCATCTTTTTTTAATATCATGCCTTAACCAATTTGTTTATTATAAGTTTCAAACTGATATTTATTTTAAAATTATAAATTTTAGGAATTGATTCAATTTACAAATCAAACTATTTGTTTGGAAAGTTATAAAATCGGAATTGATTTGATTTTGAAATTATTTTCATTTAAATATGTATATTTAAAATTTCATTTAAAATTTGCTTAGATATGATTAAATAGGATGTGTTTTTACTTTTATTTGAATTTATAATTTTACTGTCAATAATTTACATATTTTAACTATAATTTACGCATTTTTGTTAAAATATATATGCATTGTTTTATAATATTTAAATAATTTCGTATTAGCATACTAAGGTTAAAAACTTTACAATAAAACATAATAAAATTATTTAAAATATAATTTAGTAATAAAAATTTGAATTAATTAATTATATATTCAAACCAAATATTTCTATAAAGAAAATAGTTTTGCAATATATCTTATACACTAAACTTAATTGTTTGACTGTTATATTTAATTTCTATTGTTATATGTTATATTCTTATTCTTGATATTAATGACTTACTAATAAATAAATAAATAAATTTTTAATCAAAGTTTCAATAATTACATTAATAAATTTTTTACTAATTATTTTATGCATAAATAAAATTTTTTAACTAATTATTCTGTATATTACACGAGTATATCACATTAGTAATATATATATATATATATATATATATATATATATATGAAATAATATGTGCACATAATATATCTACAAATTCAATCTAGAAGCCGGTGTTTGTTAATTACATCGATATATGCATTCATTTTGCATCTTTACTCTCTATTTTAGGAGAACTTTTTGAATGTTTTGCGTGGCAAAATCACTCATTCAGTCATTCTAAGAAATAAAATAATCAAAAGTTTAGCCCCACAAAAAAAAAATTACCCTAGGATGCTAAATAAAGAAGCAAAGTGTATTGCACCAAAAAATAAGAAGGGGCAACGTGTATTTACCAAAATAAATAAATAAATAAAAAGAAAAGTGTATTGTGTACGTAGGTCAAAAAGTATAAAAAAGTTGGATATTTTAATATGAAAATTGCTTACCACATGTCATTTTATAATTCAAATTATTCACAATTACCAACATGATAAAATTATAATATAAGTGTATAAAAAAATTGTAATGTTAATTATAATTAAATGATAAAATTATATAAATATAAAATAATATGTGTATAAATATATATAATTAACATTTTTCTTTTAATATTACGGCTGATTTCCAGATTTCACGCTGACACTACGTGCGTACCAATACCAACCATACATTAGGATAAACACCAGTCAAAACCATGATCTGATGGACGTCGATGGAAACTAGCCCTCCAAAAGAACAAAAAATAAATCAACCACTCTTTATTCTGAGTAGGAGTATAATCCCTAACAAGGCTGTCACTAATTAAAGCCCCTTCTCCACACTTTATTTTGGTTGTTACAGATTATTAATTCTAAAGGTATTGATTTAATGATTATTAATATTTTCTGTTCATTATGTTATTCACACTGAAAATATTTCTCGCACACTTAACGAACTCACATCTTTATTATCTGTCTTTTTCTTTTCTTTTTTCACTCCCTTTTTTTCTTCATCAATGATCTACATTAAACTTTGTGAAACAAAACCCATGTGCAAGTATAATAATTATACAGATATGCTAACAGCATAGACATAGTGGATTCAACGATACTCATGACATTTCAGACAGCTCCCCTTGCTTATCCTTGTCCACTTGCCAAGAGTTCAAGTCTTGGTCCTTGGCGATGACTTTGTCATAAGTTCCAGCAAATGGAATTAGAACTCTAATAAGAAAGTTGGCTACATATCTCATTAGAGGATGACGAACTCCAAGGGGAAAAGTCAACAAAATGTAGATAAACACAATCAATAAGAGGAATATGCTTCCAATAATGGTTATACCATTGGCAAGCCAGGAGACCTCGCTGACAACCAAACGCACAGCAGCCATAAAAGCTACAGACGTGGTGACAAGAGCCACACCCACCATATGCAACGCAAAATTGAAAGCACTTCCTGCCAAATGAAAGTCACCAAGTTGTCCCCACAAGAGAACGAAGGACCCAGCTGTGGAGCTGTACATTGCTACAGTATTGCAAACCGAAAATACTTGAAACAATGGCTTATGAACCAAAACTGCCATCCCTCTTTGGTGTGGGTCTGGATTGTCAGAACTGTAGACACTACCTGGCAAGGCGAAACCAGCTGCAAATGTCACTGT
Source organism: Ormosia semicastrata (assembly GCA_029884595.1). NCBI lineage: Eukaryota > Viridiplantae > Streptophyta > Magnoliopsida > Fabales > Fabaceae > Ormosia > Ormosia semicastrata. Next base: position 5,485,156 of record JAQQTO010000038.1, on the reverse strand, counting down.
GGCTATGAGTATGGCCACAAGCATAAGTGTGTTGATTCTATCCTTGATCCAATCTATTTTGGGTGGCTGTTTACGCCGACGCAACATACTTACTGCCTTTTCACTCCGGGGCACACCGGTAGAATACAAGATCATTAGGGACAAATACTGCAGAGTGAAACACTAACAAGACATTAATTAATGCCATTAATGTTGGGTATTCAAAATGTTAACCGCAAAATGTTGATTCTAATTCCTATCCTTAACGTACACTTCATCCTCTCCTTAACCTTATATATATTATATATATGTACCATAAATGACTTTGTAATGACCATTTATTCATCAATTACGAGTTAGAGACAAATAATAATCATGTTTAATACCTCTAGAAACAAGTGGAACTACGGCAACCTTGTGTTTCACTTGGTTATTATAGAGTTGCCAACAAAATAAAAAATAAAAAAAGTACATAAATTCCCTTTAAAAAAAATTAACTACAAAGTTGCTTGGCAATATATGTTTTCATTTCGAAGCAATTCTTTATAGTTACATAATAATAATATGAGAAAAATGTACATACACTCTATAAACTTTACCTTATTCTTAAATAGCAATTATGAACTTTTAATTTCGGATTAAAGGTCTTTAAATTTTTTTAAACTTATAAATCGATCATTCAATACATAAGTTTAACAAAAAGTATTTATCATATGACTTGTATGTATTAATTAATACACATGATAATATTTAATTTATTCATGTTATTTTTTTCAAAAAAATGAAAAACTTTCCCCATTAATTTAATTTCTTTTAAAAATATTTTATATTTTTATTTTATGAAAATGAAAAATAAATAAAAAGGATAACATTTTAATTTTTTTCAAAAAATAATATGGACAAATTAAAAACTATCGTGCATATTAATTAACACATGCAAATTACATATAATGATCGATTTTCACATAAGAGTTTGTTTGTAAATTTTAAAAAAGTTTAAGGACTTTTTACCAAATTTAAAAGTTTAAGATACCTATTTTAAAACCAAGTAAAGGCATCTTTCCCTAATAATATGGTATCAAGAAGAGATATAACCATATTTGATATTTATAAGCTTTCTTTTTATTTTTATAAGTTGGTGTGCAAGGACAAAACCCTTTTCTTAGTGCCCACAAACATAAATACACGTAGAGATTAGCAATACCTCTCGGTGTTTTAGCGGTGCTTTACTCCGGACTAGAACAATGTCTTGAGCTGTTAAACCTTCATTGTTCATCAGATGCAGATCAACTCTTTTATCACGTGTCAGAGAGAGAAGAACCTTTGGATACAAGTGCTTTGAAGCCAAATGCAGTGGAGTGTTTCCATGTCTATCTCTCTCGTTCATTATGTATTGCTCAACTTTCTTTTCTCTCAATATGTATTTTACCACCTGATCCTGTCCATTCTTTGCTGCAACATGAAGAATATTTTGACCTTTCTTACTGAGCATATCCATTGACGTAGGCCATTCTAGTTGAAGCAATTCTTTGACTACCTCAACGTAACCTTTTTTGCAAGCAACATGAATGGGAAGGTGACCCTTTGTGTTCCATGCTAGCACACTTGACCTACTTTTTCTCAACAGTATTTGGACACCCTTAAGATACCCAACGGATGCTGCATAATGAAGAGGAGTACCTCCTTTTTCGTCTTTTAAATGCATTAGCTCTAATCTCCTCTCCAATATGTCTTCCATTATAGCTGACCATTAAATCCAAATAACTTACATAAATAAAGAAAGCAAATTTTGAAAGCAATTGCCGTTCAAGTCGATCGAAACCCCGGAATTAAAAATTTACTGCCAGCATCATCTGACAAAGATTATGTAATAAACTAATTGTAATGGAATGACTAAGCAAGCCCTCGTATGGTTTTGTTCTTTCATTTTGAAAAATATTCGTTGATGAAATTGATTATTCAGTTAGTTTGGTTCAATTAATTATTGATTAATAAGTAAATAAAAGTGTGGTCTTCAATGTGCATGTTATATATAATAAAAAAGTTTAACATTCAAACTCATTATAAATTCACCGTAAATATAATAGTATATATATAATAGGGTTTCTGGAGTCGTGATAGAAAAATAGGGCCCAAAATTTTTATATATAAAATAATAAATAGCTTGTGTAATTGCCTCTCCGTTAAGATATTATAAAATTATAAATAAAAAAAAACATACATTGGCGAATGTAAACAAGCCACTGGAATCATGATTTTACTCAAATGTCGAGAAAAGGGAATTTAGTTGCTACAAGTAATAAGATAATATCAACTATTGGACAGAAGACCAAATTGATAATCCTAAAGAATAATGGGTTCATGTGTACCTGAATTCCTTTCCAAAATGGCTGCATGAAGAGGAGAATTGCCACGGGACGCTGGGAGTGGCTCACCCTTGTTGAATGGGGCTTGTAGTAATAGACTGAGAATTTTCTTATCAGAAGCCAGAACTGCCAAATACAACGGAGATTTGCCTAACTTGTTCAGACAATGAGCAACAAGTTGATCTGCAGACAAAAGGCATGCAACTCCATCAAAATGATTGCTACACACTGCCTCGTGCAGAGCAGTATTCCCATATTCATTCTTTATTCTTGGTAGCTCTTCATCTATGTTCCCATTATTTTCTACTGAAGATTTTGACTTCTCAGCAACATACTGAGAAAGAATGATCTTCATCACATTGAGATTCGTGGCTTTGGTAGCAACATGAAGTGATGTATCGCCTCTAATGTTTCTCCTGCTGACAAGTTGAGGAAACTGTTGACAAATCAATTCTGCAATTTTTTCACTCCCGAAATGTGCAGCCACATGAAGCAATGAACTACCTGCACGAGTGACTTGGTCAAAAATTGCAGGCAACGATAATTTCTTTTGTGACACTTTCTCCTCCAGTATGTCAACAAAAGAGTCTGCATTTCCATTTCTGACAGCCTCGAACAATTCAAAAGCAATAAAGGTTTCTTCACTCGAAAGTTGCTCCTGCGACAACGTTGGGTGTGAAGGTTGATCTTGAGCTGAGAACTGTTGCGCGGCCTTCAATTTTCTTATCCTTTCATTACATCTGTGTCTCCAGTTAACGACATCCCCATTAATAATAGATAGTTGCACATGATCCATAATACTCTCTGGTTTTTGTGCTGAAATGCAAACGTAGGAAAATGCTCAAATCATACAGTTTTCCATCAATTATATATATAACAAAGCAACTCATGTGATGCCACTTGAGCTTAACTCGACCGGTTGGGTTAGTAGAAATTTCGGTTAATGTGCAATGCCATTATTTTATTTCTCTTATTCAAATATGGTATGTATCTGGTATGAAATACTATTACTGTCCTAACTCCCATATTTCTTGGTTGTTTCAAAGAAACTTCTCTGGTCGGTGCAAATATAATTATATAGTGCCATCAAGACCAAATTAGCAGCTCAGGAGAGATGACCTCTTCAATTTTGCTTTTCGTAATGAACAAGACAAAGAAAATCCATTACTTAAATGGAGATTGGACAGGAGAAATTCTTAATGAACAAAACAAAGAAACTTCTCTGGTCAGTGCAAATATAATTATATAGTTTCATCAATCATATAATTATGTAGTTTCAAAGAAATTGATCCCCGAAAAATTCACATCCTATCATATTAGTCTTTGAGATTTTTCAGGCCCTAATTTCTCAAATTTCTTCCATTTCCTCTTTTTCTTCATCTCCCCTGTCTTTTTCATCCCCATTTATGTGAAAATATGTTATGAAAATTATAATTTCTTGTTTTATCCTACACCAAATTGTGGCTTATATTCTTGCAAATCATTAAACTATTATTCTTTTTATTTTGGGTAAAGTTAACTGTATTTTTTTGTATGTTTATATATTTTTTAAATAAATTGACCTTATAACCCTTAGAAACTGTGAATATTAGGATCTAATTGTGGGAGGAATATTGAATTGATAAGGGGAAAATGGAGATAAAGAAGGCAAGGAAGATGAAGAATAGAGGAAATACGAGAAATTTGAAAAATTAGGATTTTGGAAAATTTAAGAGACTAATATGATGACATGTGAATCTCCTGAGAACTTTCGTTTTTTTTTGGGGGCCTAGGGATGCCTCACGAGAGGACCTTAAGGGAGCTTAAAAGGGAATGGGAGACAAGAGGGGGAAGGGAGAATGGGAGAAGGGGAGTGATATCTAGGGTATGAACACGCCTCCTTTACACACCAGTAGGTGTCTCTGTTAACTCAAACTGAGCAAAAAGTTGATAATGAGACTAACTTCACTAATAACTAATGGATCAATCTCTCGTAAATTATGCATAATTGTAATCTCAATAACTGATATGACAATCCAAGAATCTTTTGGAAACCAATTTGAGATTTACTCTATATTTTATTTACACTAAATCTAGATATATAGCTCATAATACATTAATTATATTAATATGCCGAAATTTTCTCACAATTTACTCTCTTTTAACCCATCTTTCTCGATGTATTACTATTTAAAATAAAATTTATGCTGAAAAAATACTCACCCATTTCTCGAATTCACATTACATTGATGGGTGAGAGATTGTTTTCTTTGGAAAATATTTCTCTCATCACACTTTTTCTCTTACCACACTTTTTATCATTTTTTTTTTATAGTTGTGATTAAGTGTGAGAGAGTGATAAAGAAAAAATGGTATAATCAATAATATGATAAATAATATAAAAAGTGATGTGAAAGAAAAATGTGATAAGAATATCATTGTTAATTTTCTTTTACATCCATATCACTCATACAATTCCAAGTTTTAAGCACATATACACAATTACGTATTCACATTAGGCACCTACGAACTGATTAATGTGGTTTTTATTTTTGTTTTCTTATTTCAGGATATATTTTATTTTCATATAGGACAATTACATGTTTTCGTAATAATTAATTATTCAATTATATTTTTTATTTATTAAATTAGGTATTTCTTATTGAACACCCTTGCATTCATTTTAGAAAACACCATTATTGGAAGATTATGTTTTGGTTACTTACACCATGAGCGCAGAATAAAAATTGAAAAACTATTAGTGGAATTCATTTGGCATCTCTTCTAATCTTTAACAGATAACTCTTGTCGAAATCGGGATCGCGACGGGATGACAAAAAAAGATTTGATTTTAAAAATTAATGGAGTCGCCACTAATGTTTATTTAAATCGGGAAAACATTAGAAAAAAACCCTTAAAATAGGAAAACTGGTCTTTTAAAAAATGAGTTTAGATTCAGGAGTCGATTACAGGTAAGGAAAGTGTTAGCACCCTACACTACCCATTCCAGGAATAGTACCTTATGTTAGTTGTGCAAAATTTAATAATTTCAAACATATTTATTTTTACCTTTTTTAGAAAAAGACTTTATAACTATTTTTTTTTATTTTAAAAGAAAGAAAAGGAATAACCAAATTGTGAAAATTTATTTTTTGGCTTGACAGAAATGAATTTCTGCTCCTACGTATCCCCTGGTGCAATGGGGAATTCAAAGTTACGTAGTTCTTTAGAAAATGATTGTGGGTTGATTGATTTTAATTAAGAAAGAAATTTTTGAAAAAGGATTTTGTTTGAAAACAAATTCATTATTGCACAAGGTTCAAGTTAGCATAAGGCTACTTAATAAACCCTTATGATCCAAACAACATTAAAGATAACATTCGTTATTCAATCAACATCATTGGTCATCGCATTGATTAAAAAATTTTTATTTATTTTTATTTTAAAGCATACACAAAGACAAACAAATAAACACATAAACAACACATTGTCATACCATGAGCTAAGTAAATACAATAAAAATCAAATTAAGCACGACGATACAACAAAAAAAAAAATTTAACACATTTTTTTAATTTTATTTTTATTTTTTTATTTTATTTTTCTTCATTTTTTTCTCTTTTTTAGCTTACTAATCACAAGACATAACATACTATTAGATAAACACCATAAAACAAGAAAAATCTTTAAATAACACTGACAACCTCAAACAGTAGCCCCACTACATGAGACACAAAGGAACAAACGAAGGAGGAAAAAAAAATAGGGCTCAAACCTCTGGTAGTGCAAGAGGTGACTCGAAGGAGAGGGATCTGGGGTTGGTGGTCCGACGGTCGGTTGGTTGAAGGATCTGGTGTCTGATCCAACGGTCGGTTGGTTGAAGGATCTGGTGTTGGAGGTCCGACGGTCGGTTGGTTGAAGGATCTGGTGTCTGATCCAACGGTCGATTGGTTGAAGGATCTGGTGTTGGAGGTCCGACGGTCAGTTGGTTGAAGGATCTGGTGTTGGAGGTCCGATGGTCGGTTGGTTGAAGGATCTGGTGTCTGATCTGACGGTCGGTTGGTTGAAGGATCTGGCTTCGTGAGGTCCGACGGTCGGTGAAGGGAAGGACCTGGCTTCTGTGAGGTCCGACGGTCGATGCGAGGAGGGATCTGGCTTCGTGAGGTCCGACGGTCGGTGAGGAGGGATCTGGCTTCGTGAGGTCCGACGGTCGGTGTAAAAAAATGGTGATAGGAGGTTAAGATTGTGTGGAATGAAGGTTGTTGATGCAGTGGGTGAAAGGTTGGAGAATATGTAATATGGGTGATGAAGATTTTTCACTGAGTGGACTCAGTTGGGTTTGGAAAGTTGAATGTAGTGGTTCTTTGGTGAAGAAGATAGGTGAAAGATCTTTGTGTTGTTGAGGTTTGAAGGTGGTTTTATGGGTGGTTGACGGTGGTTGCTTGGAGGAAAGAGTTGTGGTGAATATGGGATGGTTCTTTTTTTGGGGTTGTAGGGTGGTCACCGTCTGGGAGAAGGTTGGTGATGGTTGTTATGGAAAGGTGATGGAGGTTGTTCACGGTTGGGAGAAGTGAGTATTGGTGAAGTGTATGTTGGGTCCTGGACGTTGGGTGTGATGGAGTGGAGATGAACTTGGTGATGAAGTTGGTGATTAGTGGTGGTAGTGAAGTAGGGGATAGTGATGAAGATGGTTAGAGTCATTCACAGTTGGTGATTTGTGGGGAAAAATGGTGGTTTCACGGTTTGGTTTGATGGTGCAGATGAAGGGTGGAATGGTAGAAGAAATGATGGCAGAGGAGTTATGGAGGGAGATTGGGAAAGAAGATGATGAATAGTGGCAGAAAATTTTCGATCGTTTGTTTTTTTCTTTTTTGTGTGTTAGTTTCGCTCAATATCTAGGGAGGAATTTTTGTAATTGGTATGAGTTTTAAGAAAATTGATTTTTTTTTCAGGAAAAGACCCTTGTAAGGTAATCGGTTGGGTTTTTATAGGGGAAGATGATGGTTACTTGCCATAGGTGATTTGTAGAGTTTGGAGGCATTCAGAGCTTGTTTCACGCTTTTCCCTGTAGGAACTTGGAAATTTTTTGCTTAAATTCTTGAGTTGCTGCAGCTAGAGTATGCAGAAGCTAGAGTGGTAACTGGTTGAGTGAGGGAAAAAAATGTAGTAGTAGAGGTGGTGCCGAAAGGCTATGAGATTAAAATTTGAGATCTCAACAATTTCTTTTTTTAAACAAAAATTTATTATTTATTTATATAATTTTTTTATTTGTACGTAGATAAGAAAAAAAAAAGTGATCTAAATATATATATATATATATTCAAAATATTTCAATTAAGTATCAATCAATAAAAATTTTATGGACAAAATTGGGTATCAATATTTTCCCCTTTTGCTTTACATTTAAACTAAATGAAAAGCAAAGGAATTGATTCAATTTTGTTCATAAAAAAATAAAAAAAATAAAAAAAATCTCTGTACAATGGGCATTAAAACAAGGTAAAAAGCTTGCGGAGTCGGGTATCCACTGAAACTTACAGGCAGAAAGGTAAAAAGCTTACGGAGTCAGGTATCCGCTGAAGCTTAACAGAAAAGGTAAAAAAGCTTACGGAGTCAGGCATCCGCTGAAGCTTACACGCAGAAAGGTAAAAAGCTTACGGAGTCAGGTATCCGCTGAAGCTTGACAAAAGGTAAAAAAAGCTTACTGAGTCGGGTATCCGTTGAAGCTACATGACGTAAAGGTAAAAACTTACTGAGTCCTGCATCCACCGAAGCTTGAAAACAGAAAGGTAAAAAAAGCTTGTGGAGTCGGGTATCCACTGAAGCTTAATAGAAAAGGTAAAAAAGCTTACAGAGTCGGGTATCCGCTGAAGCTTACACGCAGAAAGGTAAAAAGCTTACGGAGTTAGGTATCCGCTGAAGCTTGACAGAAAAGGTAAAAAGCTTACGGAGTCGGGTATCCGCTAAAGCTTGAAAACAGAAAGGTAAAAAGCTTGCATGAGTCGGTATCACCGAAGCTTACACGCGAAGGTAAAAAGCTTACTGAGTCGTGCTCCGTTGGAAACTTACAGCAGTAAAGGTAAAAAGTTTACGGAGTCGGGTATCCGCTGAAGCTTGAAAACAGAAAGGTAAAAAAAGCTTGCGAAGTTGGGTATCCGCTGAAGCTTAACAGAAAAAGTAAAAAACTTGCAGGGTAGGGTGCCTGTCGAAGTTGGACAGAAACGTAAAGAGCTTGCGGGGTAGGGTGCCCGTCGAAGCTGGACAGAAAACTTAAAGGTCGGGCACAAGGCCCTGACTTGCTGTGAAAGCGATGGGTACGAGGACCCGGAAACTAAAAGGCAATGGGTGCGGGGACCCGAAAACTAAAAGGCAATGGGTGCGAGGACCCGGAAACTAAAACACAATGTGTTGACTTTGTAAATGCATGTGATGGCAGAGATGATGCATGATGCAATGGATGCATGGTGATGCAATGGATGTGATGCTCGAGGACAGTGCATGTGATGCTACAAATGATGCATGATGCAATGAATGCCCTACTGTAGGGATTCTCATGAATAAATTGAGTAAGCAAATTTTTTTTTTTTTGCACTTCAGAGCTTTGATTGAGTCACTCTTAATTCCACAACCCTTAAGGACTTTTCCCACAGCAGAATCGAGATTGAACAGTAACATTCGTTGATTGGCCTTATGATTTGCGTGATGATTCTTTATTTTCTCATTAATACTCTTGTCAGGATTTCATTGTGTTTCACATGACCTTTCAAGATTGTTAAAGCAAATCTAAATGCTTTTGCCATATTGTCACATGTTTCACATCTCAATATAAAACTATCATGAAAAATGCATATTAAATCAACAATGGGTTGCAACAAAAAGGGATTATCATTATAGAAAGGAAAAGTACAAGAAAGGCAGTACAAATGGGACTAGAATTGAAAGGGTTTACAAAAGAAATGTCAGAGCGAAATTTTCCAGCTCTTCCAGTGATGCTTTTTTGGGTGATCAGTGCTAATTTCTCATGTATGCGACCTTGAACATCCCTTTCTCTGCTTCTAAGAATATGATTTGACCCAGCTTTTACACATTGGGAGTGTCTCCTGATAAGACTTCGTATATTCAAACTGCCCCGGTTCTGCCCAAATACTCTCAAACTGCCCCAGTTTGTGACTTGAGGTAAGTTCACTTCTTCGAATGTGTCAAGTACCATTTTTTTTACCTAACTTTTGCCTAGGTCACTTTTTCGAGTTTTCAACCTAGCAGGTCGCTCTAACTTTTGCCTAGGTCGCCTTTTCAGGTTTTCAGCCTAGCGAGCTATTTTTTCTTTTCTTCTTTTTTTTTTAAGCATAGTACATTTTGACTGCATCTGAATTTACGAGAAGTGGTAAATCTTCACCATCCATGTTTGTGAGAATCAAGGCCTCTCCCGAGAAAGCCCTTTTTACAACATAAGGCCCTTCATAGTTTGGAGTCCATTTTCCTCGATGATCTTTTTGAATGGGAAGAATTTTCTTGAGTACCAAGTCTCCTTCTTGAAACTGTCGGGGACACACCCTTTTTGCATAGGCTTTCATCATTCTTTTCTGGTAAAGCTGGTCATGGCATAATGCAACTAATCTCTTTCCTTCAATGAGGTTTAACTGATCAAGTCGAGTTTGGACCCATTCAGCTTCTTCTAATCTTGCCTCCATCAGCACTCTTAATGATGGAATTTCTACTTCAATAGGGAGTACTGCCTCCATTCCATAAACCAATGAGAAAGAGGTTGCCCCAGTTGAAGTACGAACAGACGTGCGATAACCATACAGTGCAAATGGTAGCATTTCGTGTCAATCTTTGTATGTTACAACCATCTTCTGGATGATCTTCTTAATATTCTTGTTTGCTGCCTCAACTACCCTATTCATCTTAGGGCGGTATGGTGAGGAATTGTGGTGCTCAATTTTGAAACTCTCACACATCTCTTTCATCATCTTATTATTCAGATTAGTGGCATTATCTGTAATAATCTTGCTTGACAAACCATAACGACAAATCAACTCCCTTTTGACAAACCTGACCACTACACTCCTGGTGACATTGGCATAAGAAGCGGCTTCGACCCATTTTGTGAAGTAATCAATTACAACCAGAATGAAGCGATGTCCATTTGAGGCCTTTGGTTCAATGGGTCCTATGACATCCATTCCCCACATCGAGAATGGCCAAGGTGCTGTTAAAACATTCAAAGGTGCTAGTGGCATATGAACCCTATCAGTATATGTCTGGCATTTATGACACTTTTTCACATAGTTGAAATAATCAGTCTCCATTGTCAACCAATAGTACCCCGCTCTTAGTATCTTTCTTGCCATTGCATGCCCATTTGCATGAGTTCCAAAAGAACATTCATGAACATATTTGATGATCTTCTCTACCTCCGTTGCATCAACGCATCTTAGCAGTACCATATCATGGTTCCTCTTGTAAAGCACTTCCTCATTTAGAAAGAAACCCATTGCGAGTCTTCTGAGGGTCCTTTTGTCATTTTCTGAAGCATGTGGAGGGTACTCTCTGCTCTTGATAAAGCATTTGATGTCATGATACCACGGTTTCCCATCTGACTCTACTTCTACCATTTGACAATATGCCGGTTGGTTGCGACTTTCCATTTTTATAAGCGGCAAGTCCCTATCATGAATTACTCTGAACATTGACGATAATGTGGCTAGGGCATCAGCCAACTGATTATCTTCTCGAGGGATATGATGGAATGTAACTTTGTCAAGTTGTTCAATCAACTCCTTGATGTGAGCATGATAAGGGATTAACTTGGCATCTTGTGTCTCCCATTCTCCCTTTAGCTGATGGATGACCAAGGCAGAGTCCCCAAATACCTCAAGAACTTTTGCCTTTGAGTCTATCGCTGCTTGGATTCCTATGGCACATGCTTCATACTCAACTATGTTGTTTGTACAGTCAAAGAACAACCTAGCAGTGATTGGGATGAAATTATTTTCAGGGGAAATCAGTATGGCCCCAACTCCATGCCCTAGTGAATTGGAAGCTCCATCAAACAACAAAGTCCATTTTTCTTTTTTCGAGGGTTTTTCTTCTCTAAACAAAGCCATTACATCTTCATCAGGGAACTCACACTGCATAGACCCATAGTCTTCCACTGGTTGACTAGCCAAGAAATCTGCCAGAGCGCTGTCTTTGATTACTTTTTGCGTGACGTAGACAATGTCATATTCTGATAACAAAACTTGCTAGCGTGCAATCCTCCCAGTGAGGGCAGGTTTTTCAAAGATGTACTTGATCGGGTCCATTTTGGACACTAACCAAGTGGTGTAACATAACATGCACTGCCTCAATCGGTGGGCTGCCTATGCCAAGGCGCAGCATGTGCGTTCCAACAATGAGTATTTTGCCTCATAGTTGGTAAACTTTTTACTCAAGTAATAGATGGCCTGCTCCTTTTTGCCAGTTTCATCGTGCTGTCCCAGTACACAACCCATGGATTCATCCAACACAGTCAAGTATATGATGAGAGGCCTTCCTGGCACTGGAGGTACCAAAACTGGGGGTTCTTGCAGATACTGCTTGATCTTCTTAAATGCTACCTGACAATCCTCATTCCATTCTACTGTCTAGTTTTTACGCAACAACTTGAAGATTGGCTCGCATGTTGCAGTCAACTGGGATATAAACCTAGCAATATAGTTCAGCCTTCCCAAAAACCCACGAATTTCTTTTTCAGTGCGAGGAGCTGTCATCTCTATGATTGCTCAAACTTTGTCTGGATCAACTTCTATCCCTTTCTCGCTAACCACAAACCCCAAGAGCTTGCCTGATTTTACCCCAAAAGTGCACTTAGTAGGATTCAGTCTGAGCCTGAACTTTCTTAACTGTTCAAAGAGCTTTTGTAGATCGGTTATGCGATCTTCTTCTGTTTTTGACTTTGCAATCATGTCATCCACATAAACTTCTATTTCTTTGTGCATCATGTCGTGGAACAATGCCACCATCGCCCTTTGATAAGTTGTTCTAGCATTCTTCAATCCAAATGACATCACTTTATAGCAAAAAGTTCCCCACAGAGTGATGAATGTGGTCTTCTCCATATCTTCAGGTGCCATCTTGATTTAATTGTATCCCGAGAAACCATCCATGAAGGAGAAAAATGCATGTTGAGCAGTGTTGTCCACCAAAATATCAATGTGAGGTAGAGGGAAGTTGTCTTTAGGGCTGGCCCTATTCAAATCTCTATAGTCAACGCACATTCGCACTTTCCCATCTTTCTTTGGGATAGGGACGATGTTAGCAACCCATTGAGGGTACTTTGCAACAGTGAGGAAACCTGCATCAAACTGCTTTTTAACCTCTTCTCTAATTTTTAGTGACATCTCTGGCTTCATTCGTCTCAATTTTTGCTTGACAGGAGGACATTCTGGTTTTAATGGCAATTTGTGCTCAACTATGCTAGCATCTAGGCCAGGCATATCTTGGTACGACCAGGCGAAAACATCACAATAATCAGATAAGAGCTTAACCAACTTGCTTCGCTCATCTTCTTTCATGGTAGCGCCAATTTTAACTTCTTTTTTATCATCCTCCGTCCCCAAATTAATCAGTTCAGTTGGCTCTTCATGGGGTTGAATTTCCTTGGCCTCTTGTTCCATTAATCTCATTAGCTCAGGAGAGGGTTCCCAATTGTCATCATTATCCTCATCAACATGATTAACGGGATGGTCAAAATCGTATAATGGGGTCATAGCACTGTTATTTTCAAGAGAGTCACTTTCAGATCTGCATTTATTGGTGTTAACACAAGTAAAAAAAAAAGGTAATGAATAAAGGTTAATGAAATGGTCGAGCAAAAAGCTAAACAGAAGAAAAAGGAAATAGCAAGATAATTTGAAAATGCATTTATTGATAGTAAATATTGAAATGGAAACATGTGAGCCCGCTTTCACAACACATCATCCTAAAGCCTTGCGCAGAGCTAAAGGATAAGCATTACAAAATTACTTTGAATCAATTTCAAAGGTCATGGGAAAATCAACGCTCTCCCAATTGTTGAGTTCTGCATCTGGGGAGCAAGGATACACCAAGTTGACACCATGATTGATGGATTGATCGTCTTCGATAGTGGTCACTTGGTTCAGAAACACCAATCCCGCACTTCGGAAGTTTCGTCGGATGTCACAGATGGGGATCCCCTCAACTTTAGGCTCCTGATTTTCCAACCTAGCCAACTTCTTCTGTAACACCCCAAATTTCGTATCTCTTAAACAGTAATTTTGACAGTTAACAGAATTTTACTGTTTAGTAATTTCTGGATACTGTAAAATTATTTTGTTTATTCCGTCAGCGTATTTGATCGTTTTGAGTGATTTACTCCGTGTCAGGAAAATAAAAATTTTTCGGCCAAGGAAAACTTTACGTAATTTAATTTTTACCGTTAGGTAACTATTTTACGTAATCTGATTTGATATTTGTGCGTTTTCTAATTTTTGTGATTTTATGGATGATTATGAAATTTTTTACTATTTGTGGGCCCAAGGGAGTGTATGTGGGCCCAGGTGGCCTTACGTGGGCCCAGGTGGGTCCCGCAAAGTGAAAATTTTTCTACGCATAAAAAAATTTGTATTATTTAGATGGAGATAGGGGATCTTAATAAACCTGAATCCGGAAACAGTTTTAAAAATTTTCTTGTATTGTGTTTGGTACTGTATTTAATTATCGGGCGATAAAAATACAGTAAATATATTCTTTCGTGAGGTTTTTAGTAGATAAAAATAGAAATTATATTGCTTAAGTCAACATTGGTGATTTGGATATCCACCATTGATTTAATTAACGGTGGAGACTTGATCTTGATTTAATCAACAGTTGAGAAATAAATTTAATAAAGAAATATTGGATGTTAACCATTGATCTAATCAATGGTAGAGATTTAATCTAGACAAGTTTAATAAGAAAAGCTTCAATATCAACCGTAGATTTAATCAACGGTGTAGAATTGGTCTTGTAAAGTAACAAGGACCATTTATAACCATTGGATTTAGATTAAATCAATGGTGGAGATTTAGTCTTAAAAAGTAAAAAAGACCATTTATGACCATTGGATGAAGAATTAATCAAGGGTGGAGATTTGGTCTTAAAAAATAGCAAAGACTAATTATGACCCTTGGATTAAAAGTAAGAATGAGTAATCTTGACCTTTCATTTTGGAGACACATCTAATGGTTAGAATTTAAAGAAAAAAGATCTAATGACCTAGATTAAGTATTCTAAATCAAAAGTCTACCTAAATCCTAACCATTGAATTAATCAATGGCTAGAAATGCTCTAGAAGGTGACTAATAAAGATGACAATATTATTGCATGCATAAAGCAAGGAGGGGACGGTTCTTGTAGTATTTTGGAGCTAAAGGTGATTTGATGACCATTATTGCTTGTCATGGTCAATATTACATCATTCTTGACCATTATTACTTTGTTTGCTTCCTTCGGAGAATGCTTGGAGAACACGGTTTTGGTGGCTTAATAGCTTAGCCAAGTTTCAAGACATTAATTATATGTTGTCTTGGTCATTATTGATTAGTAACTAATTAAACCTAATTTGGTTAATTTAATTGCCTAATTAACAAGCTAAGTAAACTAATTTAATTGTTAATTGGTTATAATTTAATTCTTAATTAGATATCCTAATTTTAATTAGAGATTATAATATATGAAATAATATGCTTAATTAATTAGTTATATAGTTAGAATGTTAATTAAGATTGATTAGAAAATTTAACCTAACTAATTACCTAATTAATTAGCATACAATTAAGTGTAAATTGAAAACAATTAATTCCCTAAAACCCCAAAGTGTCCCACGGTTTTGGCAGCAGCTTGGGAGGCTTCTACATAAATCTTGAACCATCCATAATAGCCATGCAAGTCAAATTGATGACCTATGCCATGTGCTACTCCATGTGCATCCAATTGGTGATATTTTGAGTCAAGTATATCACTTAATCTCTCCAAGACTCCCACGGCAGCAACACCTTTAATTTACTCTCCCAATATTCATTTTTCTATTTCACCAAAAAGCTTTCATCAAATTCTCTCAAAGTTCTAAGAACACAAAACAACCATTTTCCTTCCTTTTCTCACCATATGGTTCGGCCAAGCAACCCACAAGTACCATTACTCACCTATAATTTTCACTCTCACCATTTTCTAAAGCTAAACAATATTCTAAACACTTTTCATTTAGAAAATTTTCCCAAAATCCCACTCTAAGTGCTTCAAAATCTCACTTTTACCTTACTTTCCTAGAGGTAAACTTTGGCTTTTATGGTTTAAATTCATGTTTATGATTTTCTAAGTCATGATTGTTCCATGGTTTGTTTAATTTAATCCAACCATAGATCTTAAATCTACATGATATTCTAAGCAACTTTCATGTTGGAGACTTTCTCTAAATCATTCATCTTCATAGACTTTCTTCAAGATCAAAGTTATTGGGTTTTTGAGGTGAAGTATAAGGAAACTTCATTTCTTTTCTCTTTTCATGTTCTAAACCATGTTTGATCCATGGTTCCTCTTAATCAAGCTTAGTATACTAATTTCTATGTATTTTGTTTTGTATTTGAGAAGCCTTTGGTGGTGAAGGACTTGGAAAAAGAAACAAATCAAGAAGTTTTTTAGGATCTTCAAGAGGTAAGAGGGAGATCCATCTCACCAACCAAGCATGGTGGTGAGAGATGGTCTTATATTTGATGGATGGTGAATCCATGTGAGGATTCATATCCATGGTCATGTAATAATTTATATGTGTTTATGAGCTTTGATTAATTGCCTATGCTTAATATGCTT
Organism: Ormosia semicastrata; assembly: GCA_029884595.1. Lineage (NCBI taxonomy): Eukaryota > Viridiplantae > Streptophyta > Magnoliopsida > Fabales > Fabaceae > Ormosia > Ormosia semicastrata. The sequence continues at coordinate 5,468,978 of JAQQTO010000038.1, read as the reverse complement.
TTTATGAGTTTATGATTTTGATGGTATGCTTTTACTATGCATGATGATAATATGGCATGCCTTTGATATATATATATGATGTGTATGTATGTGTATGCCATGATTTGATGATGAAAATGAAATTAATTTTTGGTCCCAATGGCCAAGGAAAGACTACGGTTTTGATGCCCTTGATTAGGGCTCATATTAAAATTTTTCAAGAACAAGGAAATTAATTTTTGATCCCTAGAAACATGGTGAATATCGGTTAAGACAACTCAAGATAGGTGTTCATAAATGAATATTTTCATGAATGATGAAAATGGATGTTTAGAAAAACAAGGAAAATAAACAATGAGTTTATTTTTCAAAGAGTACAAGAACATGGTTCTTGAGGAATTTTTATTGATTTATTTTGTGTAAAAAGTTTCTAAGTGTTTTACAAAACATGAGATTTAAATGAAAATAGCAATGATGATTTTAAGAATTTACAAAGAAAGTGAAAAAGGATTTGCAAAGAAAGTGAAAAAGGATTTGCAAAGAAAATAAAAGTGAATTTGAACAAATGGGTTTGGTTTTATAACCATAAGTCTTGCGATTTTGAAAACAAAATTTTTAATGGTTTTGTTTGTGTAAAACCATATCAATTTAGAAGAAAAAATATTTGATGGTTTCAATAGTCATGTCCACATTTTCGAAGGCTTGTAATGCATTGATTTTGATGAAACAAAGTGATTTTTCAAGTGGAAATATAATTAATTTAATACAAGGAAATTGAAAAGGGAATCAGAGTATTTTAGCACTTGAGAAATGAATTTTTATGTAAATGGAAAAGAGTGGTTGCAAGTGAGTCTTAATTTGTTTTAAAAAGAATTTATTAAAATCCCGTTGGATTTTGAAAAGCGTTAGTAATTTTTAAAGTTAGAAACATTGATTTAATTCAATGGAATTGTGAATTTGTGAAATATACTATGAAAAAAGATTTTCTTGAATAAGAAGATATATTAAATGAAGTAGAAAGTTATATTATTTTGAGGAATGTTGATTTGGAAATGATTTCGGAAAAATAGAGAATATAATGGTATTTTGAAAATTTACTAACGTATAACTTATTTTTGAGTTTTGAAGACGTTAGAAAATGCTTAAGTTTTGAAATGTTGATTTATATCAATGGAAAAGTGATTTTGTGAATTATATTTTGGAAAAGGATTTCTTGAATTAAAATTGATTTATTTAAGTCCAAAATAATGATTGGAATATTGAGGAATATTTTACGTAATTGTAAAATATTGAAAAATATTTTACGTATCTTAAAAATGATTTAAAATACAGTAAAATATTTCTACGCAATTTGAAAAATGTTAAAATATTTCTACACGATTTGGAAAGCGTTTAAATATTTTACACTATTGAAAATATTATTGAAAAATCACTACGTGATTAAATAATGATAGAATATTTTTACGTAATTGTGAAAATGACAGAAAATCTTATGTGATTTGGAAAGTGTTTTAAATGTTTTGAGAATGATGGAAAATGATTTACGCAACTTAAAAGAATGATTTTTAAGTTACGTGATTTTGAAAATGATGGAAAATCATTACGCGATTTGAGAAACGTATATTTTTATGTGATTGAGAAAAATGTTAAAAAATTTAATACGTGATTTAAGGTCAATGTAAGAAGAGTTGCAAAGATTGTGAAAACGCAATGTAAACGTTTTGGAATTGTGAAAATGGAATGGAAATGTTGCACAATTTTGTGAAAACACGACGAAAGAGTTTTATAACTATGAAAATGTGATAATATGATTTTCCTATTGAAAATATAGTATAAATACTGTAGAACCAGTATATGGATGCTGTGTGAAAAAATGACATATTTTGCCTGTGATTGACATTTGGTGCATTATACATGCATTAGAAAGATATGTCTGTGATTGGAATTGGTGCATTATACGTGCATTGGAAAAATATGCGTTGAAGCATATGATTACATTGAACAAATGAAATTGAAAAGATTTGGCCCTTTGGGGTTGGACTTGCACCGATATATTCGCAGTGCATTGTATAAAATATAGCTAATAGCTATTATGGCCCTTGTGGTTGAAGAGGGAATGAGAATTGATAGTGAGGTCTATGATGGATCTTGGGGCGTCGAGTAGCGCCGGCGACCGTGGGACGATTAGCGAGTACCCTGTGCCATTTGGCGATGCAGTCCGTTGCAACGCATTGACGATACCCAATAAGAACACGATTCTTTTCAACGACTGGGAGATTGTCTTTGGGCTAAGGCTGACAATTAACCAGAGCATTCTTCTCGAAATTGTGAAAACCTCCATAGAGTTGTTTTTGATAAATGAGTCTTTGTCCATATGCATAAATCTGAACATTTATATCTGTGTGATATATTAATTGAGGTATATTGGTTATTGATAATGACAATTGTTTTGAATACTTGGATGATGATTGAACTGATAAATGATTAGATGATGATAGTTGATTAATGTTGATAGCATGATTATGATATGATCTATCTGTATGATATTGCTATTTGTGTTATCTCTGTGCTGCCATGTTGGTATTGGTGTAGGTGATCTCACCTCTTTGTTATATTGTTTTGCTTTGTCTGTATTGTTAAAATCAAATAATAGAAGGATTGAGTTGTCTTAGATATAACGGGTGATGGATACTCTGAGATTGGTGACAACAATAAGGAGTGGACATTCAGAACTTGAAGGTGTGCAGTGTTGATAAAGGAACATATGTCTGATGCATCAAGATGGACAGAAAAAAGAATAAGTATGTTAAAGTTTCTCGTTAGTGTTGTACCGTGCTATTAAGTAGGACCCGTCATGGGGTTTGCTACTGTTAAAAAAAAATTAAGTCTGTTAATTTTATATTTCTCTTTAAATTGTGATATTAATTGGTGTCAACATGGCATAATGAATAGTTGAAATATGATTTTTAATATTACCTAATATTTTCAGTAAATTTACGTTTCAGTAAAAAAGAAATTTTGAAACCCATCTTTTATAACTCAAACTTTGTGCGAACTTCTTTTCAGATTATGAGTCGGGAGTCGGAAATGTGATGCCCTAAGGAGGGTGTTACATCTTCTCCCTTTTCTCTTCTAGGACCCTTCTTTTGTCTGCTTTGGTGGGTTTATACCCTAACCCAAATCTGTCTTTGTTTTCGCAGGGTGTCCAGAATTTCACGATGCCTTGTCCATTCATTCCCAGTCCTCTTCCATATTGATATCCTTTTCCAAGCATTACCTTAGCCATCATCATGGATGCATTAGATGGCCGGGGCTTCAGAACTTGACCTTCTTCTTCCATATAGGTGGCATTGACAATCTCTAGCGCTTGGAACGCGGTTTCAAAAGCTTCTTCTGTAGCTTCAATATAAGGAGTATCCAATGGCTTGCTCACCAGCAGGTCTTCTTCGCCAAAGACAGTAATCATCTTATTATTAACTATGAATTTTACTTTTTGGTGTAAGGTAGAAGGCACAGCTCCAGCAGAATGAATCCATGGTCGTCCTAAGAGACAACTGTAGGATGGCGTAATGTCCATCACTTGGAAGAGTATATTGAAAGTGCAGGGACCAATTTGAACTGGTATTTCAATCTCCCCCATGACTTTTCTTCTGGTGCCATCGAATACCCTTACTATCATCGTACTTGGTTTCATGCAAGTTCCATCAAAAGGTAGCTTGGAAAGGGTTGATTTCGGTAACACGTTCAAGGAGGAACCATTTTCAATGAGCACTCTAGCCATTATATGCTTTTGACATTTGACAGAAATGTGCAGTGCCTTGTTGTGCCCCATTCCTTCAGTTGGTATCTCATCATCAGTGAAAGTGACATAATTATCAGCAGTAATGTTGCCAATAATACCACCTAACTTGTCAGCTGTAATGTCATGAGAAACATGAGCTTGGTTCAGTATTTTCATCAACACTTTTGTATGCGATTCAGAGTTCATCAATAAGGACAAAAGGGATATCCTTGCAGGGGTGCGATTCAGCTGATCTACCACTCTATATTCACTTTGCTTGATAAACTTTAAGAACTCACAAGCTTCTTCATCCGATACCTCTTTTTTGTACTCCTTTGACTTTTTCGGCCTTTCTTTTTCTTTTGCTTTCTTCCCAATGGAAGTCTCCCCTATCTTGACTTGGCCTTTACGGTTCCCCTTTTCTTCTTCTTCTTGGTCATTTCGCAGCTCTTCAGGAGTGTAAATGCGGCTACTCCGGGTCACTCCCCCAATCCCTGATATATTGGTAACAATAGAAGTCGAACCAGACGCAACTTTCGATTGATCATTCGTGGGATTGCTTCTAAGGACTTGCACATTATAATTCCATGGCACAGCTCGGGTGTCCTTGAAGGGAAAAGGACTGGGAACTTGAATGGTGATAGGTTTCGGGCCACAAGAGGATGGCGCATATGCAGCTTCAGTGTAATAGATAACCAACGGTTTGATAGCCGGATTTGTAATGGAAGGGACCAGAGAGTTTATGGCTTCCTGACCTTCTTGCAATTGTGGAATAACACACTCATCCACCATGTTTATGCCACCATTGTCCCATAGATGACCTATTTGCACTAATTGCATATCCATTAGATCTTGGAGGATTTGTCTGAACTCACCACATTCCTCGATAGAATGCCCCACATTCCCATGGAGATTGCACATTATTTCATCTTTGTCGCCTCCTTTCTCTTCAATATGAGCTTCCATCATCCCAGATTTGCACAGCTCTTTAAAGATGACCCTCATGGGGGTCTTGACATCTGTCGCTTGTCTTATGAGCTGCTGGGCAGAGCACTCCTCTATAGCATTAACTGTAGGACTCCCATGGTTAGGCAAAGGGTTGTGGCCCACACTAGGAGTATTTGACTTGAAATTCAACCATTTGGCGTTGATTAGATCTTGCACCTTAAACTTCAGTGCTTTGCAATTCTCTGTAGAATGCCCTGCGGCCCCTGCATGGTAATCACACTTGGCATTTGGGTCAAAACCTTTAGGGTATGGGGGTTCCAATGGCTTCATCGGACAAGGAGCCAAGAGAGAGTTACGGATGAGTTGGGGTAGTAATTTGGTGTAAGTCATGGGAATTGGGTCGAAGTGGATAAACTTCCTTTCTTGGTTATTTGGTGGTCTTCTTTGGTTTGTGTTTGGATTTTGGGTCCATGGTTGAGCTGTTTGAGGCGGTAAGGTAGAGGGTGCCGGGCATTGAGCAGGAAGTGGCATTTGGTGAGGCCTCATTGGGTGGTGAGGTTGAGGATGAGGAACGTGTAAAGCATTGGTGACATAAGGGTGATAAGGCTGGGGATATGGAATCAGTAGAGCAGTGGGAAAGTACGGGTGGTAAGGTGCGAAAGGAATCTGGAAGGATGGTTGATGGTTCACAGGTGTTTGGCTATATCTGTCTTGGGTGAAGTTTCTTTGGTCGAAGGTAACATCATGGGTTTCTCCTTCTCTTTTCTTCCCTATCGGGGGCCTCTTGGCGTTAAATGTTCCTGTTAAACTTTCAACAATCTTCCCACTTCTTATTCCTCCCTCAACTCTTTCTCCAATGATGACCATGTCTGAGAAATTTGATGACACACTCCCTATCATTTTGTCATAAAATGGTGATTACAGAGTGTCAATGAACGTAGCCATCATTTCTCTTTCCGTCAATGAGGGCTCTACTTGAGCAGCCATTTCTCTCCACCTCTGAGCATATTCCTTGAAGGTCTCAGCATCCTTCTTAGCCATATTCTGCAATTGTAGTCTATCCGGTGCCATATCGATGTTATACTTATACTTGCTTCAAGAAAGCGTCACCAAGTCTTTGAAACATCGTATATGGGCACGCTCAAGATGCGTGTACCAATTCGAAGCTGCCCCAGTTAGGCTGTCTTGAAAGAAGTGGATTAACAGCTTGTCATCGTGAGCATGCGAAGCCATCTTGTGGATGTACATGATTAGGTGGTTCTTTGGACAAGTAGTTCCCTTGTATTTGTCGAAATCTGGGACTTTAAACTTGGGGGGAATCACCACATCCGGGACAAGACAGAGCTCTGAGGCATCCAAAAGACCATAGCCACTTGCCCCTTCAATGGCTCGTAGTCTTTTTTCAAGAATTTCCCACTTCTCCCTGGACTGGGGATTTTCAACAGAGGAATTCAACGGGTATTGCGGCATGATGGTTGGAACAAAATGTTGCCCCAGTGGGGTTCCACTGGCATGTGGTTGAGCTGCACTTAAGGAGTTTGAAGCAGGCATGCTGCTGTCCGGAGGATTGGCAGTTTGCGGTGGTACAAAACCGGGAGGTAGACCATATGGAGGGATGAAGAAAGGGCATGGGTGTTGTGTTGGCGGGGGTTCGTTGACATTTGACTGAGTGGCTTGGTTTTGTGTAGGGTTTGAGGGATTTGAAGTTGGGGACACTGTTGGCATGTCATTATTGGGGGAACTAGTGGCTAATGGTAGTATATAACCTGGAAGGAGGCCATACGGGGGGAAAGGTGCCCCTTGGTTTCCCTGTGAACTGACGACTGAAGGTTGAGTGATACTGTTTGGGCAAATGGTGAGTGACATCGTAATCCCATGAGGATTAAAGCCTTGGTATTGCAGAGGGACCGCAGCGAAACCAGGCGGGCAAAGAGGTGTGGCTGGATGTCCTTCATTTGTCACTGAGGGATTCCGATCTGTGCTCCTTCTATTCTCCATAGACTGTAACATTTTCATCATCTTGGACATTTGCTCTCTAAGCTGGTTCACTTCATCCCTCAACTCTTGAGTTTGCTCTATCTCATCTATGATCTTTGCTTGGGAACGAGTCTTGTAAGGGTGTCGCAGAAGTTGTTTTCCTGCTATAGTGTCTACTTTTCTACTCGAGGAAATATGATGCGATTATTAGTATTGACTGAACCAAAATGACAAAATGCATGTATGTAAAGCACTGACTATTTATGCCGATGTTTTATTATTATTATTATTATTATTATTATTATTATTTGTTTTGGCAGATAAATATGATTCTGCATGCAATTCCTTGTTAGCGAAGGGAACATGTTTGCGCCCTGTGAGGATGCTTGGTGACCGTGGAAAGGTTCGCACAAACATTCGATAATAAGGCAAAATCCCTACATTTAGCACTAGGGCATATCGCTCCTTAGGCAAAAATGTGGTTGATGGTAAATCCAAGGGAACATTCATTCCTCAATGGACACCATTCACTGGCAATGCAGACGTAGGACCAAACTCCCCATACTTTCACTCAAGGATAAATCGTCTCGAGGTGGAAATATGATTGACAATTTATTCAAGGAAGAATTCACACCTCAATGAACAATATCTTGCTAAAAGGATAACAAGATCGATATTTGAAGCAAAACACAGCAATGAGCATCCATTTTCATTTCAAACTTCAGAAGTACAAGATTTAGTTCCCACAAAATGTAGCACAATTACATCAACAACTTCATTTGCTTTTTTCTAAAACCCTTAGTAAGACCTCGACAATACTTCATAAAATCAGCAATCTTTAATGGTAGTCGTAACCAGGGGTTTATGTGAGCTTGCATGTCTGCTTCTTCGAAATGAGTAATCAGTTGTGTAGTATGATATTGTAAGCTATCAGACATGTCTTCAAATTTCTTCTTCCATTCTTCTTTTTCAGCCTTTTGATCTTGTGCTACTGATTGCCACACTTCTGCCCATTCTTCTTTTTGCCTCAATAGTCTTTGGGCTTCAAGTCTCCACTGCTCATGGTCTCGCCCCAACTCTTGAATTTTGAGCTTCAAATACCTATTCTTTCGGCTTGCTTCCACGAATGCATCGTGGTATTTGGTAGCTAATGCTCGTCCTTGGTCAGAGCGGCACTTTGCTTCAATCAGAGCTTCTTGTAAGGCTTGCATTCTACGATCTTGTACCCTAGCATTTGCTTCTAACTTTTCCTTCTCTTGCAAAACCAACGCCATTGTCTCTTCCTGAGCACTTATCTTTGCTCGTAATTCATGAACTTCTGTTGTGGTCTTTTCAAATTCTATCTCATTTCCTTTCCTTGCTCTTTTTGCTCGGCTTGGGGTCTCAGTAATATCTGCACACGCATCTTTTAAATATTCAACTTCATTAGCTAGCTTCTGGCATCGACTGTGGTGGATGACTACTTTTAACTCAGCGGCTTCCTTTCCTTGTTCCAAGACTTTCGTTTATGCTTTCAGTCTTTCAATCTCGGTGGCCATTTGAGGTATGATTTGAGGATGACCTTTATTATCTGAGACTGTCTGGGGGATACTATTCTGTACCCTTCTTGCCTATCTCCATTGCAAGTATTCAGGGGTACAAACCACCACATGCTTCCCTAATTCCTTTCTTCCTGCCATATGAGTATTCTTCCAAGCATCTCTAATATCTTTTTCTCGCTTAGTAGTGCTTCCATCTTGCTGGTATAAGAAGTTGAATCCTTCAAGTTACTTTTCGTTGGGTATATATTGAGTCCATCGGAGTTGCCTAAGCACGAGGATTGGCGCGTATGATACACCACCTCTAGGGCTCATTAAAGGAACATTAGGAAAGTCACCACAGCTGAAAACTATCTCTTCTCCATGATACCACGGGCATACCCATTTAAAAGAATTTGGCTCCATCCTCACGAACTCATTTTTCCATTCATAAGCTTTTTGTTGCTTCACTGGTATGCGACCAAAATTCCTTAACGGGTCAGGTAGGAGTCCCAGGCGATTCTGTACATCCATATGCGTCATGATCCAAACGTACAACATATGTGCACAACATCGAATCTTTCCACCACCCTTTTGATGACAGATTTCCATTGTCAAGAAAGTATCAGTAAGAATAACAGGGACTGGATTTACTTTATACTTCTCAAACTTGAAGAATACATCCATTGCTGCTTGATCTACCATATATGAGGTAAATGGGAATAACACTAACCCAAAGATGGTTAAGGCCAGTGTTTTGTTGAAGAAATCCCACTTTCCTTGTTGTGCTAGATACTGAAGATGTGCTTCTAGGTAACTTTTCTTCAAGCCTTCTGTTCCTCCTCTCTTTTCCATGCCCAATTGATTTGCTTGAGCCCCTATCAGTTCTGCTATCTTCCCTACTGATACATAACACCCTCCATAAAGATAAACATTTGGGTGCTTGTTCATTGGAAGCCTCAATATGATTGCATACTCCTCTATGGTTTGTGTAATGTCCAAGTTAGGTAGCTCAAAACATTTGAGAGAATGGTTCCAAAATTGAACAAGGCCACTTAAGGCAGGCTCCTCAACTGTAATGCGCAGCAAATTCAGAATCTGCCCGTAACTGCTTGAGAACTCTGATCGAACCTTAGGGGTCATTTGTTGAGTAACGTCCCTCACATACCTCAGATCACTGCCATTTACTGCAACCCTTATACTCCTCTTGAGGTCGACTGCATTGCTGGAGTTCTGTCCTTGATATGTTTCTTCCATTCTTTGCTATTGACGAGTACTAATTTTTTCACTTTGCCAAGAAAACTCACCCTAAAGAGGAAGTAATGAAGGGAACATGTAAGCAAAACAAAAAGGAGAATGCACCCTAAGGATACCTCTCGTCGAGGTAACTCTAAAGAAAATGTATTAACAGTCTAAATGGAGAAGCCCTTACAAGGTCGTAAACCCAAAGGGTGCCTCGTTTCTCTTTTTTTTTTCTAAATGTTGAGACTGTTATGAAAATGCAAGATGATGTGTATTTTGTTCTGCTAACAAAATTTTTTTTTTGAAAAAAAATGCAAGAATGAAAGAAAATGCAAGCCATGAAAGTGCAAGAGGATGTATATTTTTTCTATTTATTTAAAAGAATATGATAAGGAAAAACATGAGAGATAAAGAGATAAAGAAGTTTTTTTAAGAAGAAAAAAAATGAAAGAAAGAATGAAAATGCGAGATGATCTATTATTCTTTAAAAAAAAAAAAAACAAGAATGAATGACATGAGAGATAGATGGATAATGAAGAAAAAAAAAAGCTAGGGATGAAAATGTAATATCATGTATCTTTTTCTTTTTTGTTGAATTTTTTTTAACCAAAAAGAATGCATGGATGAATGACATGAGGAAAAGATAAAGAAAAAGTATGCTCCATTTGTGTCCTAATCAGGTGTAACCTAAGGAGATAGATGACTCTAAATTTTTTATGTCATTATGTTCAATCTACTAGTGCAAGGTTTTTAGGACAGATCTATCTTCTAAAAAGTCATGATCCCCAGATTGCCCCCATCTCGAAAGATAAAGACTCAATTCATGAATTAATCACAAGTAGGGATAAACCCTCTCAATATGACTAGTCCATGATACTGGTAACAATCTAAGTGGTGTCTCGACAAATGTCAAGTGAGCATAAAGCTCCTTAATAACAAAAGTCGTGACCCCTCCTACTCCTCGGGTTCGCACAGACTCGGGTATAGAGCCCAAAAAGTGTGTGAGGTAAGTGATAGTGACGTGTGTGAAGGAGCATACAAACCTGTACAAAAACTTAAAAGACAAAACTACTCCAACCTGCAAAACATATATACAACAACCAACTGGAAATCGCCTACCCTAAGGTTTCAACAATTAAGCACAAAATATATATACAAGTAAGTCATGTCAACACAAAAAAAACGTTAGCAGATATTTGCATAAAAACTATATAAAATATATTTACAAGCAAAACAACAAAAAAGGGTAAAATAAATAAATAAGAATTATTAATGATTTGCACAACTAACAACAGGCCAGACTCTCCAAATCTCCCCAGTTGTCGCAACCGGGATCGCGGCAGGACAACCGAAAAAGATTTGATTTTGAAAATCAATGGAGTCGCCACCAATGTTTATTTAAATCGGGAAAACATTAGAAAAAAACCCTTAAAATAGGAAAACTGGTCTTTTAGAAAATGAGTTTGGATTCGGGAATCGATTACAGGTAAGGAAGGTGTTAGCACCTATACTGCCCATTCCAAGAACGGTACCTTATGTTAGTTGTGCAAAATTTAATAATTTCAAACATATTTATTTTTACCTTTTTTAGAAAAAGACTTTATAACTATTTTTTTTATTTTAAAAGAAAGAAAAGGAATAACCAAATTGTGAAAATTTATTTTTTGGCTTGACAGAAATGAATTTCTACTCCTACGTATTTCCTGGTGCAATGGGGAACTCAAAGTCACGTAGTTCTTTAGAAAATGATTGTGAGTTGATTGATTTTAATTAAGAAAGAAATTTTTGAAAAGGGATTTTGTTTGAAAACAAATTCATTATTGCACAAGGGTCAAGTTAGCACAAGGCTACTCAATAAACCCTTATGATCCAAACGACATTGAAGATAACATTCGTTATTCAATCAACATCATTGGTCATCGCATTGATTAAAAGATTTTTTTTATTTTTTATTTTTATTTTAAAGCATACACAAAGACAAACAAATAAACACATAAACAACACATTGTCATACTATGAACTAAGTAAATACAATAAAAATTAAATTAAGCACAACGACACAACAAAAAATTTTTTAACACATTTTTTTTTTTTTATTTTTTATTTTTTTATTTTATTTTCCTTCATTTTTTTTCTCTTTTTTAGCTTACTAATCACAAGACATAACATACTATTAGATAAACACCATAAAATAAGAAAATCTTTAAATAACACTGACAACCTCAAACAGCAGCCCCACTACATGAGACACAAAGGAACAAACGAATGAGGAAAAAAATAGGGCTCAAACCTCTGGTAGTGCAAGAGGTGACTCGAAGGAGAGGGATCTGGGGTTGGTGGTCCGACGGTCGGTTGGTTGAAGGATCTGGTGTCTGATCCGACAGTCGGTTGGTTGAAGGATCTGGTGTTGGAGGTCCGACGGTTGGTTGGTTGAAGGATCTAGTGTCTGATCCGACGGTCAGTTGGTTGAAGGATCTGGTGTTGGAGGTCCGACGGTCGGTTGGTTGAAGGATCTGGTGTCTGATCTAACGGTCGGTTGGTTGAAGGATCTGGTGTTGGAGGTCCGACAGTCGATTGGTTGAAGGATCTAGTGTCTGATCCGACGGTCAGTTGGTTGAAGGATCTGGTGTTGGAGGTCTGACGGTCGGTTGGTTGAAGGATCTGGTGTCTGATCCGACGGTCGGTTGGTTGAAGGATTTGGCTTCGTGAGGTCCGACGGTCGGTGAGGGGAAGGACCTGGCTTCTGTGAGGTCCGACGGTCGGTGCGAGGAGGGATCTGGCTTCGTGAGGTCTGACGATCGGTGAGGAGGGATCTGGCTTCGTGAGGTCCGACGGTCGATGTAAAAAAATGGTGGTAGGAGGTTAAGATTGTGTGGAATGAAGGTTGTTGATGCAGTGGGTGAAAGGTTGGAGAATATGTGATATGGGTGATGAAGATTTTTCACTGAGTGGACTCAGTTGGGTTTGGAAGGTTGAATGTAGTGGTTCTTTGGTGAAGAAGATAGGTGAAAGATGTTGTGTTGTTGAGGTTTGAAGGTGGTTTTATGGGTGGTTGACGGTGGTTGCTTGGAGGAAGGAGTTGTGGTGAAGATGGGATGGTTCTGTTTTGGGGTTGCGGGGTGGTCACCGTCCGGGAAGGTTGGTGATGGTTGTTATGGAAAGGTGATGGAGGTTGTTCACGGTTGGGAGAAGTGAGTATTGGTGAAGTGTATGTTGGGTCTTGGACGTTGGGTGTGATGGAGTGGAGATGAACTTAGTGATGAAGTTGGTGATTAGTGGTGGTAGTGAAGTAGGGGGATAGTGATGAAGATGGTTAGAGTCATTCACAGTTGGTGATTTATGGGGGAAAATGGTGGTTTCACGGTTTTGTTTGATGGTGGAGATGAAGGGTGGAATAGTGGAAGAAGTAATGGCAGAGGAATTATGGAGGGAGATTGGGAAAGAAGATGATGAATAGTGGCAGAAAATTTTCGATCGTTTGTTTTTTTCTTTTTTGTGTGTTAGTTTCGCTCAATATCTGGGGAGGAATTTTTGTAATCGGTATGAGTTTTCAGAAAACTGAATTTTTTTCAGAAAAAGACCCTTGTAAGGTAATGTGTTGGGTTTTTATAGGGGAAGATGATGGTTACTTGCCATAGGTGATTTGCAGAGTTTGGAGGCATTTAGAGCTTGTTTCACGCTTCTCCCTGCAGGAACTTGGAAATTTTTGCTTAAATTCTTGAGTTGTTATAGCTAGAGTATGCAGAAGCTAGAGTGGTAGCTGGTTGCGTGAGGGGAAAAAAATGTAGTAGTAGAGGTGGTGCCGAAAGGCTATGGGATTAAAATTTGAGATCTCAACAATTTCTTTTTTTTTAAATAAACAAAAATTTATTATTTATTTATATATTTTTTTTATTTGTACAGATAAGAAAAAAAAAGTGATCTAAAACATATTCAAAATATTGTAATTAAGTATCAATCAATAAAAATTTTATGGACAAAATTGGGTATCAACAACTGTGATAGATTATTTAATATGTGTGGATTAACATAGTCATCAATTTTTTAAAATTCAGAGTAATTGAATATCAAATGTTGTTGAGCATCTATTAGTTTAATTCATTTGTGATTAATTTTGTTATTGGACTTTTATAAGCACTTAAACCCATGTGAATAATATTGTTTTGAATTTGTAGGCCTTGTGTATGAGTTTTTTATGATGGGTAGGTTAACTGATATTGTAAACACAAGGAAAAGCCTCTATTCTCATCATATTTGTATTGTGGTTGTCCCATTAAGGTCATAAGGGTTTTCTGCGTATATAGGGAATGAAGATAGTTTCTTTCTTCTACACACACGCACCGTTCACGATTTTCCTTTAAAGATCGAACATGATTGCGCTTCATATTTATTATTTTTAGGTGATTCTATAACCCGATCTTTTGTATATTATATTTTATATATGTCATAATTTTGAGTTAAATAGATTTAAAAATTTTGACATATCATTAATTAGTTTAAAACAAAATTCCTTCAAACTGTGGTTATTTGATGGGAGCAATACTCCATATCTCCATTTTTGTTTTAGGTCTTACATATCCTCCTAAAAAAATCAAGAAATTATGATTGCTTAACACCCTTTAGAAATGATGTTATAACAACAACAATAATAATAATGACCCTAGTATTCACCTCACTCAACATCGTCAATACTGTCGAGACATTTACCAATCCCATATTAGCATCAATAAGGAGTAAAGAGAGGCCCTAATTAAGCTGGATAATTTGCAAAGCAAATTCTTCTAAAGTTCCAAATGTGAAAGTCCCGCAATATCTCGAGTGTGTTTAATTTATTGGACTAAGAAATATGAGTGTATAACTGATAAATTCCGAGACTCATCTAAAGTATACATAATAAATCAAATCTAAATTTAAATTAGATACAAAGCTGTGCAAAAATAAGTCGAGTTTAATGGATCAACCTGAATAGTCTAATGAAAATATGGGTTAGTGGGTGGCAATAAAATCTATTAATTTTTAATCCATTCAATTTATTTATATTAAAATCAATCTAATTCATCTAATTAAAATGATATATCTTATTGGATTGGATCTAATGGATTAAATTTAATTATAGATAATTAATAATTTAACTAAAACATGTATTAGATATTCAATGGATATTTAATTAAAACTAATCTAATGGATATCCAATATATTATATGTTTTTAAGAGAGAAAAAATATATTTTAAAGAGAGAATAAATTTTTTTAAAGAGAGAAATTTTTTTTAAATGAATAATTTAGATATCCATCCATCCAATCTATTAAAATGGATTAATGGATGAATTAAATATCTGTCCATAAAATTAAGTTATGAATGAATTAAATAATATTAAATATTTTATAATAAATTTTAAATAGATTAATGATTTATTTTGAATTAAATCTATTTAGTCATGGGTGCTTGCCCAATAACACACCACAGTCCAAAGATTTGAGAGACTGGTTTGGCAACAGGCAACACATACCTAAGTGCTAACAAACTCCGCATGTGACGCTCATTAATTACTGTCAAAACGGGTCATTCCAGTTTTATATAATGTTATTAAAGTGACTTTGACTAATTCAAATTATTTTTAATTTTTATATTTATTTTTATTAAATTATTTCATTTATTTTATCGAATTATTTGAATCAACACATGATTATTTTTACGGCTCTAATGAGACTGAGTGATGCTATTGATTGTTGAAGCATAAAGATTTGGTGGACTGCTAGGTACCTCACTTGACTCAAATGAAGTTATATTTAATATATACGTGATAGTATAAGTATAAGATAAGATGATAGATAATATAAAATATAATAATAATTAATAAATAATATAATCTTATTTTTTATTTGATAACAAAAAGATAAATTAGTTGATTATATAATATTTTTAAGACCAAAATATTTTTAGTATAAAAATTAAAATAATTAAAAAATAATAATAATAAAAACTTATGGTAGTGGCGATAATAGTGATGGTACACAAGCATCGTGGTAATGATGATAATCGGTGGCGGTATGGCGGCGTTAGGCGTTAGCGCAGGTGGTGGTGGCAAAAGAACTGGTGGTAGCAATGACGGTGGTAGTAGTGGTGGTGGTGGTGGTGACGCAATGAGAGAGTGATAAAAATAAAATTGATGATAACATTGGAATAAATATCTTATCATATCTTATCATGTACTAAGGGAGGAGATAGAGTTATCAACTTAGAATAGAATAAAATGATTTGATCTGATTTTATTATACTATCAGTTAAATACATTAAATATTAAATAAGACTTACTAATATTAACTTATACTATCATGTCTTCTTTATGTGATGCACCAAACAAACTACTTAAACCGTGGAATGTAAGATTAAGGAATACTAAGGAGGCAAATGTTGTGGGTACTAGGGTGGCCACCTGCTTATGCTAAATTGGTCCGTGATGAGTTCGCCACGCCCTTTTACACAAATAATAGCCTGAAATGTTCACCAAAATTGCAATTGGGATACAATCCCAGCCACCGCACCTGTTTCAAGAGCTTTTGCAAAAGGAATGAACAAGTCACACCTTTTTCTCAGGTATTTTATGTATGAAATTGAAATGATATGCTGACTCTCTCAGTCTCAGGCCCTCTGACTCTGATGCTAGTATCTAATAGAATCTTCTTCTTGTTATTCCAAATTACAGGGATTCTCAGCTTTGCAAGAGGATAGTCCATGGGATAGTGGGGATCTATGGAGCACTCTTGCTCTCTATGTATTCACTCTGCATATCCCTTTCAGTTTTGGAGGCTTATCCGTGGTTGCCTTACTTACAGGACAATCTGTTCTTGACCCACAAACTGAGGTCAGCAGCTTTATCATTTATTAATTATTACTTATTATTGCTGCTCCAAGAGCTACAGATCAACAGATATTGTTTCAGTTTTGCAAGATTGAATTAAAAGTTGCTTTTAAGATTTGATTTGTCTCACTTCTTTTTGTGCTTCGGCCTTGGGAATAGCTTTCAATTTTTTAGAATTGATGGGGTTCTTTTTTGTACAGTGTGCACTAGAATTTTTTAAGTTAAGGCAGTGCAATAGTGCATCAATTGGAACTTGTGTTTCTCTATCATATACTACTACAAATGGTCCTTCATCTTTGCATTTAGCTCACGGTCTGAATTTACATTCTGCTGAAGTTTAGATTCATGGTGTTTTAAACAGATATTTTAACACTTCTTTCTGTTCATTTACTGTTGCAGGTCTTATCACTTCTCATTATTCAAATTCTTGAGCTTAATGGGGCTCTGGTTTTATTGAAGTCTACGGCTAAGCCACAATATAAGTTTACAAATTTCTTCAAAAATGACAAATTATTGAACAATAGGAACTGGTTTTTGGCTTCAGCACTGGGATTTGGGTTTCTTGTTCTTCTGATTTTCCTGACATCACAACTTGCTGACAGATTATTTGGCTCTAAGGTTGGTGATTATATTCTGTTATTTCATTTCATTTGTGTAGAAATTCACATCATAAACTATATTTCACCCACAATTCCATATTTGTGGCAACTCTCCGCCTATTATCACTTCTTGAGCTTGTGCTACCTGGTAATAGATTGGAAGCATGTTTTTTTCAAACTTCATAATATGTTCAATTCCAATACTGCTGCAGCTAGTGAATCAGAAACTGGTATGATTATGTGTTTTCTTTATAAGCATCTTTCTGTACAAGCATTAAGTTTTATGCATCAGTATATAGGTATGATTAAGAAACCTTGTCTTCTAATAAAATGTCCTATCCGATCAAGGAAGATACCCCATATAACTTAAGTTGCTTTCTTTTTCTATGTTTATTTTATTTCTTTAATATGAGTGTTTCTTCAAACACAGTAAATTTTCCATGCACATTTTTTAATTTGGGGAAGCTTAGAGACAATATACATGCCAGAATAATGTGTTATCCAGTTTTAAATCATTTAGTCTGATGACAGAAACAAACAAGAATATGATTGCTGCTTGATGCAAACTACTTTTTTTTGGAAGAACTAAAAGAAACAAGGGAAACTTAAATAAAGAAGAGAGGAAGGGGAAATTTGAAAATAGAATGTAAGAAAAATAAATTATTGAGTTTGACATCTGACTTAGAAGTTTTATAATGCACTGAATGAGCTATATGGCTGAAAAAAAAATGGGTATAAATTTTTAGTTCAACACTTTAGATAAGTTGCTGCACACCCATTAATAAATCTCTAAGATTGTTGTGCATTCCCAATGTACTTGGTATAAAATTACCCGAGTGATTTGATTCAGTTAGTTTTGGAAAATATCCAGCACTATCTGGTATCAAAGTTTAGTATTTTGCTTTGTGTGAGCTGTGGATTTGTCATCATTGGATTCTCCTGATCCTTAATATACACCTTAAAGAATATCTTATTTCCAAAAGGAAAATAAAAGCATTATAATTGCAAACCATGGAACTATCAATTCCTCCGGCAGCCACTTCAGCAATGGCCCAAGTGGTGAAAAGGATGGCTATACTGCAACCCAACCAGATTTGATCTTGGGGATGAACAAATGCCCCCCTTCCTGAAATTTTGTTTATTGAATATACCACCAACCCTCATGATTCTGTGTGCAGTTGTATTTTTGGTGTTATCCATTAATTTCTTTTACCATATGCTTTTGCAGCCTGTTAACAACCCCATTCTGAAGGAAATCCTCCTAAATAGTGATATCTCAAGAGTATCTTGTGTGCTTGTTTACTGCATTGTCACTCCCTTTTTGGAGGAAATTGTTTATAGGGGATTTCTGTTGACATCACTTTCCTCCACCACGGAATGGCAGCAAGCTGTTGCCATAAGCTCAGTCATATTCAGTGCAACTCACTTCTCTGGTGAGAACTTTCTACAATTGTTCATCATTGGGAGTGTCCTTGGATGCTCGTATTGCTGGACTGGAAATTTGAATTCCTCCATTGCTATACATTCCTTGTACAATGCTTTGACCTTAGTAATAACTTATTATTATTAATTTTTATTTGTAGAAATAATTGAGCAAAATTGTTGACATACTATCTGTATTTTACCATCTTTTAAGGGTTTCTGTTATCCTCTTATGTCAATGATTTTGAATAAGAGAAGAGATGTATCTAATAAAAATCTGGATAGTAAACTTCCTGGAGGAGAAATTTCAGGTATAGTCATGGACAGAAATGGCTTGAGAACATGCCGGTTATGGGGGAAAGTGTGCTGGGTGCACTTTCCATATATTAGAGAAGAAGGGACATTTGTTTCATTGAAGGACAGAAATTTTCAGTGAAATTGCATTCACCATTTGAAAATGAAAAAAAAAAAAATCAAACATTAACATAACTGTTGTCCTTGCAAATTAGTCTTACAAACACCTGCCAAACAGATATTTGTGGACTTAGTTGAGAACAATCCTAAAAACTGATGCATAGCTTGCTACTGGTACTGGGTTTTGCATTCTATATAACACCTAATTACACATTCATTAAAATAACCCCATTTTTAAGATTGTCAAGAAATTCTTAAGTGATTATGGTCTACCATGTTATTTCTTAAACAATCAAATTATTATTTGATATGCGTAAAAGTATTATTAAAGATTGATGTAATTTTATAATGATTCTCATTACATTACACATGTCAAATAATGTGAGTGTTTATAATAAACTATGTCTGCCTAAGAATTACTCACATAAAATGACCCATAGGTCGTGGCTGGTTGCAAATTCGTTGGCAGTACTCAAGTATCTGTTCTCTCTTGCATTGTTTGAAACAGGCAACACGAAGAAATTCAAGTGGTAACTTTCTCTTCAATCCATAACATGAACGTTGGCAATATCTTCCAATTCTTCCATGATCCCATAATCTAAAACGGACCACGCCGTTGGGATCCCAACCAGGTAGGACTTGAGTTGTGCACACTAGCACAATCAATGCCACTGCTTCAATTTTTATCAAGCTATTTCCTCCCATGGCTTCTCGTTTGTTCCTCTAGCTTTTTACTAAAATTCTTACAGAAGTTACATATTTATATTGTTAATGGCTGATGCACCTTTGAGATTTGTTTTTCTCTTCCTTGGTTGGATATGGAATATAAATTAAGAAGAGTCTTACACGTCGATATGAATTATTACTTCCCTATTTTGATTCCACAATACCTTTTCGGTTAACCTAGAAGACACCAGCACAAAATCCGTCAGCCTTTATCAAGTATACATTAAACTATGGTTCCACCAAAACTGAAGAAAAAGAAAAATTAGAGAACCGAAAGGCAATTGAAGTTTCCTGTACATATTCTATGGCAATTGAATAGGTGCCACTTGGCTATATACTTTGATCTTTCTTGGCTAGCTATTTTTAGAATAATGCTATCTAAGCTACCTTTTCATGCAGCTACTCATAATATGGTGTGACTGAAATTGTTCCTTCCCAAAGTGTTTTTTTATTTATTTATGAATTCTCAATTTTTACATATCACTTTCATTATATCTCTTTTACACTGTTTTTTTTAATAATAAAATAAGAAAAACATACTTCTCAATATGCATTCTCTTTTTTTTTACTAAATTAAATAAAATATAAAGTAAAGTGATATAAGAAAAAAATTAGTGTTTAATGAACATTTTTCTTTTCTTTGGCTTTGAACCTAACCTATGACATTATAAAAGCATATCAACTACCGAGCTAAAACTTGCTTAGTATTTGAGTTATATATAATCTAATAAAATTTTTGTACTAATTCTTTTAATAATTATCCTTATGGCATTTCTTTTTTAAGGAAACACAATTATTTCTCAGCTGAAGATTATGTTTCTGTCATCTTCTCTTTCTCTGCCTTTTGTCCGGGTCCACTCCACAGGTTCGGAAGAAATTTTATATGTGACGTTTTGGTTTTTTTTTATTGTCAAATTTAACCATAAATATAAAATCACTAGGCCCATCTCAATTAAAAACAAGATTGGACAAACATGAATGTGGGCCCAGTAACTTAACAAAGATCTTTAAATTGCTGAGGATTTTCAGAAAAATTTTGCAATAGATGATATTTATCGAAGTAGAATTGTTAATTAACCACTTAATTACTCGTTAACTTGACTAACGATTTGGATGATTAACGTTTCTGGTTTGCTAAACACCATTTTTTCATATATTTTTTTACCCTAATAATTCTCCTCCAGTTGGGTGGACAGCACATATATAAAGCTGGAACATATTCAATCCAAATTATAAAATTAAACTTTCTTTTATTTCTATTTGAGATGTAATCCTTCTTTCCATTGTTTAAATTCAAATTGAAAGGAATGCTTGTTAGGTACAAAAGATGCTCTGCTTTATTCAACTTTACCAAACTTTAATATATGCGTACTTTTTTATTGGGTAAAAATATATATGCGTATTTGAAAAATATTAATAATATATATTTTTGAATTTTTTTTAACATTTATTTTCATATTAATTTAAAAGTATGTAGTGTTATTATCTCTTTTTTATTAATCTTTTTAAGTATATAAAATAAACTAATAATAAAATAAATATTATAAAAAATGTCAAAAAATATATATTATTAACATTCTCCGTACTTTATTGACTTCACAAAACACAAATTCGTTTCTTCCCTCACATTCCAGCTAGTGAACCAATCTGGAGTCTAGACACCTTCTTTACGCATCACTTGTGGGCTTGTGGCAATAGCTGGCTTTACTAAAAGCTTTTCTTTCGTAATGCTGCCTTTTTTTTTTTCTTTTGTTAATATGTGGATGAAGATTATTTGCACCTAAACCTAATTTAGAAAATGAAACTCTTTAAAGATGACATTTATTTTCACATCAAACTCTCATCTCATTTTCGTTCCTTCAAATAAAATAAAAAGCATGATTATGGTATCATAATTTCAATGTCACATGACAATTATTTTTTTTTTAATTTCTTTTCATTCTTCATTTGTTTGCTCTCTCCATCCGTTTCATTGTTCTATAGATATGTGTGGTTTTTATTGAAAAATAGACTTTTTTTAATCAACATTAAATATAGACATGGAAACCAATACCATATATTTTTTCTAAGGCATTTCTACTGTGAAATTAATTCCTTAAACACAGAGAGATAGAGTTAGATCCTCAAATCTTGAACTTTTTTTTTGGGGGTTCAAGATCTTGAACCTTTATTCTTTCTGAAAAATGCAATTTGTTTACCAATATATTCAATTCCTTATAAGGTGAAAGCCAATATCATACTGAGTCAGCACATGCAATACTCATCAGACCCAGTAACCTGGGCCCATAGTGGTCCCCACCTGGTGAGCTAGACTGAGCCCAATAGAAAACCAGCTAGACTCACTTTGCTTTCAGATTGTGTTAGTGTTACTACAACTACAAACTTGGCAGTCACGTGGCCCCCACACAGTAATGACCAATCAAATACTGGGACGTGGACTTTATGCTTATCCCGCAATCAACGTGGGCATCAAAGGACGACTCAGATCAAAGTTTAAGCCGGTGGCACCCACCAATCAACGCCACGTGTCCTGTGATGCGTTGGATCCCACTAGGCCTACGGGTTTTAAGTCGTCTCTCTTCTTCTTCTACCACCTTGTAGGGTACTGAGTTGCCTCCCTCTCTCAACCCAGGGCTCTTTCTCTTTCTGTCACCGAAGAGTTTTAACTATTTGTATTATGGCTGGGTTTGAACTGCAGATGAAGGAGAGGGCCAAGGAGCTCAAGATTTTGGTCAAGAAGGGGGTGAAGATTGTGGGAGATTCATGCAAGAAAGGGTGGAACAAAGTCAAGCATATCAAACGCTGATTCTAATCCATTACATGGCTCATCTCAGACTCACTTGATTGATTTTTGTTTTGTTTTGTTTTTGTTTTTTTGTATTATTTGTATTCTCTCCATAGGTTTGGTTTCAATGTAAAAAATCATCTGAGTCTATCTTTTTATTTTTTTCCCCTCTCTCCCTTTTGGGTTGTTTTTGTCCTTTTATGGGATATAATTTTGGAGTGTCTGCGTTTCTTTTTTGTTTTATCTAAAATTTTTGTTTATATCACTATATATGTATTTCCTCTGGATTGCTATTTAACGTTGTTTGTGAGGATTTAAGTTCAAGATCTTGCTGTTTCTGTTGAGTCAATTTATGTAATATATTTTCAATTTTCATCTCTTGCTTCTTGTTTCTTTCTTTGCGGGCAGTGTTTGAAATTTGTATTAAAATATATGGTTGAGGAATTCGGATGCAGCTTCCTAATTGCTTTTTGTGTACTTGGGAGCCTTACATGAGTATAGACTTTACAGGACCACGATCTTGGTGATCATGGGCTTATCACTTAATTATCATTCATTTTGAACGCATTATGCAGCGAGTTCTACACATATTGAAGATGTAGTGCACCAACGCTAGGTTGAATCCAATCCTATAGAAGTACCCAAGAATCTATCCTAATTTGGAGGACCCTTGTTATGGCCCACATATGCAAGATTAGCCGTCAATTTCTTCAGATTATTTGTGATCATCCACTAGACAATCCCCTGCTTAAAATCAAAGTCGTGGAAATAGCAATGTGAAAGATAATTGGCAAAGTAAAAATATGTTTTATCTTTCATCCAACAGTTTTTTTTAATTTATGTATGATTAGGAAAATTTTAATGTAATATAATATTTTTTTATAAATTTAAAGTTTAAAGCTTATAATTTTAAATTATAAATTATTTTAAAAATTATCAGATATAAATATTATTTTATCTTTAATTAAATAATTATTTTATATTTATTTAAATAATTTAATGTATAAAAATAATTATTTTTATATTATTTGAATGAAATAAATTATTTAAAAAAATTCAGTTAATATATTTAAATATAAAATTAATTCTAAATTATTTAAAAAATTCAGTTAATATATTTAAATATAAAATTAATTTTATTATAATTAATTATTAAAAAAATCAAAATTATTACAGTTCAATCAAACACGCATTAAATCCAAACATGACTCTCATTTTCAATACTCTACTAACACCTAAAAAATGGTTTTTATAATTAAAAAAGAAGTTTTGAAAAAACTATAACATGACTTTAGTTTGATTTAAAAAGATACAAGTGTAAATATTTTGTTATATATGGATATAGACTCAATGCTTTCATTATAATTAGATAATCAAATTACGATGAACCCATGGATTTGTGAAGTTAGGGTCCATTAATGAACCATTCACTGTAAACCATTAGATGACCTGAAAATCGGATGGATGGTGTCGATGAAAGAAAGGCAACCTGTGTAGTAGGTAGGGAGGTGAAAAACGACTTTACAGTTGAGTCTTGTGGGTTTAACTTTTTGTTATCTGTTAACCTTTTTCATCGTGTGATGGGATGAGCTTCATTGGCGGTTGAGGTTTTTGGCGAGAATCGGTGAGTTACGCCATACCAACATGTACTCATAAATAGGTTGCATCTGGAATTACACTTTGGTAGCGTCAACCTGTGCAACTATGGTTAGTTTTAAAAAAGTTTATTCTTAATAATCAGGTACTATTCGATCTCTTTAATTTGTCTATAATTTTGTTCAAGTTTCTTTCCTCCTCCAATGATTTAGGTATCAAAGCTAACTTAATATGAGATAACGAAAATTCAATGAGGCAAAATAATTTACATGCCACTATATAAGAAAGCAGATTCAACATAATCTAGCGGTGGAATAATGATAGCATTTGATTTTGGAAGCTGTGCACAATAACCTCTTCGTACAAGAACCCACCAATAACCAGTTTTTTAATTTTTTGCTGCTTTTGATATTGAAATAATTTTAGTGTTCTCCACCGTGATCCGAAATCTTATCTAAAATGATCAACTCGGCACACGTTCTATTGGACTCTACCATTAACATCTCGAAAAAGTCTATAAGACCTCGAACTGCGGCTTTGAAACATATGACAAAAATTATTGAACCATCACAGATTCTTGTAACTGCCAATTAAGATCTTATGAAATTATAAATTTCATAATTGTCAATAATAGACAATCGTAACGTCTGCATTCTAATAATACCTGCACTTAATATCACGATTCCAATCACACTCCATAAAGATCAAACTAAGCTAACCGAATGAGATATCTGTTATCATAAAACAAAAATTCTACTTATACAGGATTTGATTTGAGCGTTGAAGTCTTTTTGCAGGTATCATTCCCCTCCTATTTAACACGCTCGGTAGCGGCTGAATAAGGAGGAAACCACTACCTACTTGCCATTCATAGGTACTATCTGAATCCACTTCAGAACACTTAAGACTTAACAATTACAAAACCGTCAAACCCACTACTTCCTAGTTCGTTTTGGTGTTTGTCTGCCCTCTCCAGAGGTTGATAGATGAAGTTCAGAAAATCTGCCCTCTCCAGAGCCTCTGAGCCACCAGATCTGATTGATAAAGGAGAGGACTTGGCTACGATATTAAAGAATACTGACCCCCAGTGGCAAGACAAGTTTCGTAAATATTAAGAACTGCCAGCTACCGGTAATATTATAGGACCATCAATGAACCCAAACTGATAGTGTCCACCGTAAAACGCACTAATTTGTTTTTGGGTACTTTTTAGTTGGTAATTTTATTTCATGTGTTTATGCGAACATTCCAAACGCTCCTTTTTTTAGAGCAAATATTAATAAAAAAAAATTCTTATGTTCCTTGTTTTGACTGTCGGACCTTAGTGTTCTCGGATAAAGATATCGTCAACTCAAAATGTTTGAGTTCATAAATAGATTATTATTATTTAATTTAATAGTATTTATATATAAATTTGAGTATATAAAAAATTATTAGTTAAAATTTATAAATTTTTTGTATATATAATTATACATAAAAAAAGATATAATTAAATTTTTATATAAATCTAAATATTATTAATTAAATTTAATTTTTTAATTTCAACCATTAATTTATTTTAACAATAAATTAATGACTAAAAAGTTATTCATCCATTCATGCAACTGTTCATATTAGTCATTAGACATTCCCTACTGTTCCCAAATGGGCTTTAGATTCAAGTCCATTCTACCAAAACAAGATAATAGTGTAACATGGAAATACGTTTCACAATGACTGAAAAAAAAAATACGTTTCAAAAAAAGAATTTTTTTTAAAAAAATATATACATATGTGACCCATTCACTTTGCTATACTGAGTCCCCATTATACAATGAAGATCGAGTTATTTTCTTAGATTCAAACTCAATCTGACCAAGATTCGATAATAATTAAAAAACATAATTTATAAATTTAAATATTACATATTATTAAATTTGAGTTGGGTTAAATTTTGGCCTAAACCGAGGCCCCACACACTAATGACCAATCCACCTTAGCAGTCACCAAAAAAAAAAAATTATGTCGAGAAATGCAGCATGTATCTTTATGAACACTTGAGTAGCCAAATGCATATGTGGAAACTTGCATGTGCTAAAATTACTCTGTTACCAGAAAACCCCTAACCTTTTAACGATGGTCAGATTCTATTTGATGATGAAAGTCAAAGTGATCAAAGGTCATATGTTTTTAAATTACATGTTATAAATTATTTTAGTGATTGAAATTCGATCACTTTCAATAAAATATTAATAATTTCAAATAAATAATATTTCACGATTCATTAATTAATAATTATTATAATTATTATAATTTTTTTAAAGATATTTGTTAAAGAATCTAAAATAAAAATTTTTACATAAAAAGTAGAATTTTTTAAATTCTCAATATATTGAATAATTTATTTTTCATTAAAAAACTTCTTATTTTAGATATTTAACAAGTGTCATTAAGACATTCTTTAACAAAATCCTAATTATTAATACAAAAAAATGATATAAAAATGATTTTTAGCAAAACCCTAATTAATAATACAAAACAAAATGATATAAAAATAATTTTGTTTAAGACACATGTTAAAAATTAAAAATAACTTTTATTATTCATTATTAATTATTTTAAAAAATATTAAATAGTTTTAAATTTTTAAAATAATAAATATTTATCCATTTCATTTAATTTTTTTTATTTTTAATCCATTAACATGTCATTATATATGTTAAGAACACCTCCCCTAAAAATAAAAATAAAAAAAAACTAAACTTAAATCCATTTGTGCCTGGGCTCCACTCTGTCCAACAGTGACTTCAATTTCTTCAACCTGTTAAAAGAATTTTGAGCTGTGAGGTGAAGTGCAAACCCTTACCCTAGCCTGGGTTTTTGGTGGGGTTTTACTTTGCAGCAACAAATGTTGAAGCTCATTAGCTCAAAATGGAACCTTTACAACAGCCCTTTGGTTTATAGGGCTCTGTTTCATAGTTCTTCAGCTCCAAGCGATTCCCTCTTCCTTCGAATTTCCAGGGCTGGGGAACCCACCATTCCCATGACTTGTATTCTCGATCAATGGATTGATGAAGGCAGAGACGTCAAGCATTCCGAGCTTCAGTTTTTCGTCAAGCAACTCAGAGCGTATCGCCGTTTCAACCATGCCCTTCAGGTCCCATTCTCTCTTTTAACTCTTTTCTTTTCTGCTCCCAAGTCTAATTTCCATTGCTTTTCTTTTTCTTTTTATTTTCTTATAATTTGGGAAATATAGAAGTTGAGTCCGATTTCAATCTTAGTTTGAGGAATTGTAAAACGTATCATTTATGAATATTTGAATATTAAAAAAAAGTGGGATGAATTTGAATTTGATGAATAGGTTTAGTGCTTGCTTTTGATTCTGGATTAAAAAAATAAATAAATGATTGGGTGGTAGCATAAAAAGGTTTTAGACTTACAATAGATCAAAAGTAAACTATTTGGTTTTAACTGTGAAATTAAAAAAAGAAAAAAGAAGTAGTACTGATAGCACTAATAAGTAAATAATTAAAGGTCTAAAATTACTCTATTATAACTGCACTTTTCAGTTTGCTTTGTAGTCTATCATATTCTAATTTGTGTGCTCAAGTTGTGCTTAGTCTAGAACATTTCGGTTGGTATGGTATGATAGTCTTTACTACCGATAATTATTGGATCATTGTTTTGCTTGTGTCAGGTATCAGAATGGATGAGCAATGAAAGGAACCTTCATTTATTATCTGGAGACATTGCTGTACGTCTCGACTTGATAGCAAAAGTCCACGGCCTAGATCAAGCGGAGAAATATTTTAATAGCATTTCAGACACTTCAAGAGATTTCAAGGTCTATGGTGCTCTTTTGAATTGCTATGCACAACATAACTCTGTGGAGAAAGCGGAGGCTATCATGCAGAAAATAAAAGAGAGCGCTTCCAAGCAGGTTACAGACTTAGTATTGAGTTATAATGTTTTGTTAAAACTCTATGCTCGGGTAGGTGAATATGAGAAATTGGATAGTCTGACGCAAGAAATGAAAGAGAAGAACATATACAACAGTTTTACACTTACTACTCGGCTGAATGCTTATGTAACCACTAAAGATATAGATGGGATGGAGAAGTTACTAGTGCAGATGGAAGCTGATCCCCTGGCAACTATGGACTGGTTAACATACTCCACTGCAGCAAATGGTTATATTAAAGCTGGCCAATTTGAGAAGTCATATGCAATGTTGAAGAAATCAGAGCAATTAATTAAAGGCAAGATGAGGAGGGCTGCCTATGAATCTCTTCTAACTATATATGCTGCTATTGGGAAAAAGGATGATGTGTATCGCATTTGGAATATGTGCAAAAATTTAAATAACTCCCGCAACTCAAGTTACATCTGTATGTTAGCCGCATTATCGAAGCTGAATGACA
The DNA here is from genome assembly GCA_029884595.1 of Ormosia semicastrata. Lineage (NCBI taxonomy): Eukaryota > Viridiplantae > Streptophyta > Magnoliopsida > Fabales > Fabaceae > Ormosia > Ormosia semicastrata. Next base: position 5,440,730 of record JAQQTO010000038.1, on the reverse strand, counting down.
TTGATGGAGCTGAGAAGATTCTAGAGGAATGGGAATCTGGAAATACATGTTTCGACATCAGAATTCCAAATGTGATGATGACTGCTTATTGTAAGAATGGTCTGTTGGAAAAGGCTGAAGAATATATTGGGAGGCTTTTAAAAAGAGACAATGAATTAGATGGAAGTATATGGGATCGTTTGGCACGTGGCTATTACAAGAGTAATGATATGGATAAAGCAGCTCAGACAATGAAGAAAGCAATCTTGGCAGGTCGACCAGGATGGAAGCCTTACCCATTTACATTGGCTGCGTGTATTGAGCACGGGAAAGAGAAGGGAGATTTGGAGTTGGCATTGGAGATTCTTAGGATATGTATGGAACGAGGTCATTTCTCTGCTGCTACCTATGATAAATTATTAAGTTATGTGCGTGGTGAAATCCCAGAAACAAAAGCCTTAAATCTGATGGAAGAAGATTATCATCTGAAGACTGATGAAGTTCCAGATGGAGAGAAGCAGCATGAAATGTTGCTTCAGAGAGAGGTCAGCTACTGAATTACATGAATCCCCCCAAAAAAAAACATTGAAGCTCTTGATGTCTATTTTAATTTGTAAATACTGTTATATGTTAGCAGTTTGCATCATCTCTATCCTTTTAGCTGAAGTTTTCTATCCAAGCACAATTTTCCTTCAGAATTTGATCCATGTTTAAATGATTAAATTTAATCATGAGTAGCATGTTTAATGTGTCAGTTTCTTTATAAATTCGCTAATAGAATTTTTATTTTTGCTGGGGCAGTGTGTTCGTGAACTCAAAAAATGTTTTTAATTTAAATACTTACTCTAGATGCTATTTTCTTTCCATGAAACATGCCATCCAGCCAGATAATGAAAAGTTGGATTTTGTATTCTTTTAATTTTTCCAAATTAGTTCGTTTTACCATTAAACATTAATACGAAAGTGGTTTCTATGATAGCTTTCATATATTTTTTGTTTGGGTACATATTATTTTTCTTTTTACTTTTCAACTATTGGACTCTGCATCAATATTTGTTTGACAATAATATAACAATTATCAATATTGTCAATTGAAAAGAGATACTATACATCTGAGGTATCATAGGATTTTCTGATTATGTAGATTTTGACCTTTGACCGCAATGTTATTGACAGTGAAAAGAAAAAGGAAATGAAAAAAGGTTACAAGTAGACCAAACACAAATAAGCAAAGTAGTAATATATATATATATATATACGGCAGACTGCTGAATTCAATGATTTTTACTCCAAATCAAATGAATGGCTGAGTCCGCAGAATGAAGTTCCACAACCGCATTAACTATTGGATACACAAACCGCTGATACTGAATAATCATTTACATGCTAGTTGAACAAATCTCAGTTCCAGTTGGCCCTCATTTCATTCTGGTTAACATTGTTGGGTTTTATTTCTAATAAGTAATGGCCCCTACATGTATTCCGCTATTGAAACATAAAGCAACGTAAAGCACAATAGATGGCGCATTACTTGCAACAAAGCAAAATATTGATATGCTTCCTATTTTTTTGTGTTCATGGTTCTTTCTCTCATGGAGGCTTCGATTACACTCGAAAGGTCAGTTTCTCATGTGGAAGTTTCAGCACCCAGAATACAAATTATATACCAAATGAGTAGACTCTGTAGTCTGCCCACTTGAAGCAATGCTTCCTAGAGATTCTGTGCCGCAACAGGACCAAGTCATGGCAGTAATTTATTGTTCAGTCTGGTTAATAAAGATAGTATTATAGGCTATCATGAAGTTTGCAATTGCAAATTCATACAATGTCATGTAATTCGTTATGGTTTTGAGATAAATTCATACAAAACTTTGTGAGACTAGTATTACTCACCCCACTTACTTGTTCATTGTTCTGATCTTGTTCGATCCATGACAACAAAGTGATTCACCTCATTCCTCCTTAAAAGTTCAAACCAAAATGTGGTCTTCTCGCAAAGGTTAAGGTTTTACAAATTGAAATGTCTTTGTGAGTGCTAAAAGACTTGTTTCTAGTGATTTGACATTGTTTACATGGTAAGAAGCAGTAAGAAAAAAATCACAAAGTAGTTACGTGATAACAAACCAAACTAGATGAAGGCAAAGTGTCAACATTTTTTTTTATCGGAGGGAAAAGTATTTTCAAGTTATAGCACATTAATTAAACTGTAATTTATCTTATAAAAAAATTGTAAAACTTAAATTCATTTTTTTTCTTTGGAGTCTTTCTCAACTCTTCAAATAACAATGAATCAAGCTGAGTTGAGTCACAGTCAACCTAAACTCAACTCAATATGAATATGATGAGTTTAGACACAACTTGATAAGGAAGTAAAGTTATTTTATTAGCTAAAGCTTAATTCAATCTAAGAAGACTGATGAGCCAATATCCAATTATATATCAATTGAACCTTTCAGGTCCAATGAGTTAGGCTATGACCATGGCTCAAATATATAACGACTTCACTTTTAACACATTTAATTAAAAAAAATTGGAATAGTAAACGTGGCATTTGTGAATATTTGAATGGTATTATGGTATTCATTTAGTAGTAGCCAAGACCCATAGTCCCATACTATTACATGACAAGATTAATCTAATTTCATTATGCTCTTATAAGCACCAATTTTATGTTTTAGAATGGGTAACATCAAAGTGATAGGATATCGTGTGCAGTACCATGGATTTGATTTGAATGAATAGGTTTTTTGTGTTGTACAATTGTACTTGTACAGTAAGTCGATAAGGGTATCCTTCAGCCAACATTTATGCTGTATACTTGTATTTGTGGATTAAAATTAAACTTTTTGATTATTAACTGTGAAATATTTAAAAAAAATAGAACTAGTACTATTATATATTAGTTAACAAAATTGCCTACTATTATAACATACATTTTCTCTGCTCCCCTTGTACTTATTCTATCATATTCTAAAGGAAATTATTAAACAATCAGAAGTTTTTTTTGTCAAAATGAGTTGGCTGTTATCCGCACCATTTTAATGTATTTAACAACCACCTTGAATGTTGACAAATTCTAACTGAATTTTGTTAAAAAATTTCTGGCTAACATAGCATTACTATATTCTAAATTATGTGCTTAAGTTGTGCTTAGTCTAGAACATTTCAGTTGATAATCTTTAAAACCAGTAATAATTGGATCATTGTTTTGTTTGTGTCAGATATCAGAATGGATGAGCAATGAAAGGATCCTACATTTATGAACTGGAGACATTGCTGTACGTCTCGACTTGATATCAAAAGTCCACGGCCTAGATCAAGCAGAGAGATAATTGTAATATATCTAAGTTATTATAATAAAATTTAATTTTTTTTATTAATAAAACTTTTTCCAATTCAAAATAATTGTTAATTTGTCAACAAGATTGATCTATCTTATCGATTTTTTACTCATGAAAAGAACATCACTTGGGTTTGAATCTAGAATTTTGTAGTTAGTAGGTGATTTATAATCTAGCTGTAAATTTTTATTAAAATTAATGATTTATTCATGGAATGTAAAGAGTTTCACTTCATCTTAAATTTTTTTTGTACAAAAAAAATTAACAATTTAAGATTTATACACAAATTAAGAAAATTATTAAATAATCTTGATAATAATAAAAAATAAGTTAATTTGATAAAATTATCATTTTATTAAAATTATAACCTCATTTATATTTTTACCCACTACATTAATTTTATCTCTTTTATTATTAACAAATAGAATGGAGTATTAATAATTTTTGTTGAGATATTTTAGGGAAAAATGAATTTAATATGAAGGAGATAAATAAGATTTGGTTAGTTGAGATATTTTAAGAAAACAAAATTAATAAATACATGTAGTCGTTAGCATATTTAATAAGGATAATTAGGGGTAAGGGTAAAATTGAAAAAACAAAATAATATCTCTTTAATATCATAGTTGTATAATTCAGACTTGATGTTGACCTAGTCAAAAAATTAAATCATTGGATCAATGGTTCGACTGAAAATCAAACAATCGAATTAGAAAACTTAGATAAAGAAAAAATATTTTTAAAAAAATATTATATGAAGAATTACTTGATATAAAATATATTATATTAAAAAATAAAAAATACTTCTAAACAAATGATGATAACAACATATTAGTTGCATACTAAATTAAGAAATTGATAATAATATTAAGTGGAAGCATATAGTCTAATGATAAAATGTACTTTATGACAAAAACTTTTAAGTATTGTATTCAAATCTTAAAAAATATATTTTTATTAAGTTTCAATAATAAAAAAAGGCCAACTTAAATCAACTAGGTTGGGTGGGTCATTGGGTCAATTAGAGTTTGATCGAGTCAATTTAGATTTATCTAGGTCAATGAAAAAACTGGTTCAATATGTTGACCCTACTGGCTTGGAGCTTGAGTCGCAGATTTTATGGGCTAACCGACCGGTTCAGTCCAATCCTACAACTATGCTTAATACTTTAAAGTGAGAGATAAATGGAAACAAGTTAAAACTTTTTAAATTGACATGTATTTTAAAATGGATATAGTATATTTTAAAAATTATATTAATTCTATATTTTTGTATTTATTTAACACTTTATCATTTTAATACCTTGGTAATTATTATTATTATTATTATTATTATTATTATTATTAATTCAACCACAATTTGATTGTTAAATCATTGAATCGTGAATTAATTCCTTCATAAGTTCAATGACCAACTTGATTTTTAAAACTTTGGACCAAATGAATACTTTAAAAATTGGATTGAACTTACGGATTGAACAAATGGAAGTATGAACTAATCATATTTTTAGTTCAAATAATATTTGATTTAACTACGATTCAATCACATATTTAACCTATTAAATCAATCGAACTATAACTCAAAAGTATGACTAATTTAATTTATGAATTGATTTTTAAAACATTAACTAAATCAACTCATAACTTACTCGAATCCATTTTGTCCATAATAAAAAATAAAAAATAATCATTCTGTTTAGTTTGACAAATGGCAACAAGTTAGACATTTTTTATTGTGCCTCTTAATAACCATTTGCCAAATTAATTTAAGTATTTAACTAATAATTCCATATTTATAATTAAATTAAATATAAATAAATTATTAATTAAATCAATTTAATGCATAATTAATCCAACCTGATGATATTTGCAACTTATTGGCCAAGTCATTTTCCCAATAAATAATGAAGGACCCCCAACTCAAGATTAGCTTCCCGGTCATCCTGTATAGCGGGGATCATATGTTTTATTTATTTAGAACGGTGGTAAAGGATGAAATGAAATAAAATTGAATGAAATGATGTATTTTTTATTATTTAAAATTTAAAAATAAGAATAGAATGAAATAATATTAGATAGAACTTCTTTTGTCATATTTCATTTCATATCTTTTTATTGTTCTTCAAATTAGAGATATAAAATGGAATGAGATTTTTACACTGTTAATTCTCATCATTCCATTTCATATTATTGTCATTTCAAACTTCATTTTATCATAACTTATCTAAATAATAGTATAAAACATTTATTCCATTTTATTTTATATCATTTCATCTTTTTTCATTCCAATCCATGTTGAACAAAGCCTTACCCTAGTCTGGGTTTCAGTGGGGTTCTACTTTGCAGCAACAAATGTTGAAGGTCATCCGCTCAAAACTGAATCTTTACAACACCCCTCGTGTTTATGGGGCTCTGTTTCATAGTACTTCAACTCCACCACGTGACTCTCTCTTCCTTCGAATTTCCAGAGCCGGAGACCCCACCATTCCCATGGCTCGTATACTCGATCAATGGGTCGATGAGGGCCGAGACATGAAGCAATCCGACCTCAAGTTTTTCATCAAGCGACTCAGAACGTATGGTCGCTTCAGCCATGCCCTTCAGGTGCTTCTCTCTTTCTCTAGCATTTGTAAAAAATAAAAAGGCAAAATTTATTATAATTTATGGATTATTTTTTATACTAAAAAATAACTTTATTTGAAAAGCTTTTTTTTTTAAAGCACATTTTGATTATAAGTACAAGTTAAATTATTTTGGAATTGTTATATTTTTATCAAATTAATCCTAAATATTATATAATCTAAAGTTCTAGACCAATCATCTCATATAGTTTTTAGTTATTTATTATGTAAAATCAATTGTTGGGAGAGCTTCTAAAATTCAAACCGTAAAGAAGACAATTGTTGAGAACTTTTTAGTTGTGATAGTACCCAATGGTTAATTTTGGAGAACTTGATCAATGACCAAAAAAGATCAAATTTTTTTATGTAATTCAAAGAAAACATATTATCTTAAAATTATTTTTTAATTAACATTTTCAAATATGAAATTGATTTTGTCTAATTAATTTTTTTAAAAATTGATTATGTTATTGAATAATATAATTTTCAGTTTTTTTTTAAAAAAATTGGAATAGTAAACGTAGCATTTGTGAATATTTGAGTGATATTATGGTATTCAGTTGGTAGTAGCCAAGACCCATTGTCCTATACTATTACATGACAAGATTAATCTAATTTCATTATGCTCTTATAAGCACCAATTTTATGTTTTAGAATGGGTAACATCAAAGTGATAGGATACCGTGTGCGGTACCATGGATTTGATCTAAATGAATAGGTTTTTTGTGTGAGAAATGTTTTATGTATATTAAAATATGTATATTGTATTTATATCATATGTTAATGTGAGAAATATGTCAAACTATCTTGTATGCAATTGTAGTATTTCTGTGACATACAAAATAATTTTATAAATAGATTGAATAAAATTAAATGTATTTTGATTAGACAAATAACGAGACTAATTTTGTCTTGGACACAATTGTACTTGTACAGTTCTAGTACTTGTGGATTAAAATTAAACTTTTTGATTATTAACTGTGAAATAAAAAAAATAGTACTAGTACTAATATATAGTTAACAAAATTGCCTGCTATTATAACATACATTGTCTCTGCTCCCCTTGTACTTATTCTATCATATTCTAAAGGAAATTATTAAACAATCATAAATTTTTTTGTTAAAATGAGTTGGCTGTTATCCTGCACCATTTTAACGTATTTAACAACCACCTTGAATCTTGACAAATTCTAACTGAGTTTTGTTAAAAAATTTCCGGCTAACATAGCATTACTATATTCTAAATTATGTGCTTAAGTTGTGCTTAGTCTAGAACATTTCAGTTGATAGTCTTTAAAACCAGTAATAATTGGATCATTGTTTTGTTTGTGTCAGATATCAGAATGGATGAGCAATGAAAGGAACCTGCATTTATTAGCTGGAGACATTGCTGTACGTCTCGACTTGATATCAAAAGTCCACGGCCTAGATCAAGCAGAGAGATATTTTAATAGCATTTCAGACACTTCAAGAGATGTCATGGTCTATGTTACTCTTTTGAATTGTTATGCAGAACATAAATTTGTGGAGAAAGCCGAGGCTATCATGCAGAAAATAAAAGAGCATGCTTCCAAGCATGTAACAGATTTAGTACTGAGTTACACTACTTTGTTAAAACTCTATGCTCAGATAGGTCAATATGAGAAAATGGATGGTTTGATGCAAGAAATGAAAAAGAAGAACATACACGACAGGTTTACACTTGCTATTCGGCTGAATGCCTATGTGGACGCTATAGACATAGATGGGATGGAGAAGTTACTAGTAGAGATGGAAGCTGACCCCCTGGCAACTGTCGACTGGTTAACATACTATGTTGCAGCAAATGGTTATCTGAAAGCTGGCCATTTTGAGAAGTTTTTGGCAATGTTGAAGAAATCAGAGCAATTAATTGAAGGCAAGACGAGGAGGAATGCTTATGAATCTCTTATAACTATGTATGCTGCTATTGGAAAAAAGGATGATGTGTTTCGCATTTGGAATATGTGCAAAAAATTAAATCATTCCCGGAACTCAAGTTACATCTGTATGTTAACTGCATTAGTGAAGCTGGATGACATTGATGGAGCTGAGAGGATTCTAGAGGAATGGGAATCTGGAAATACTTGCTTTGACATCAAAATTCCAAATGTGATGATGAGTGCTTATTGTAAGAACGGTCTGTTGGAGAAGGCTGAAGCATATATTGGGAGGCTTTTAGAAAGAGACGATGAATTAGACGGAAGTATATGGGATCATTTGGCTCTTGGTTATTGCAAGTGCAGTGATATGGATAAATCAGTTCAAACAATGAAGAAAGCAATCTTGGCAGGTCGTCCAGGATGGAAGCCTTACACATTTACTTTGGCTGCCTGTATTGACCACTTGAAAGACAAGGGAGATTTGGACTTGGCATTGGAGATTCTGGGGATATGTACAGAACGAGGTCATTTCTCAGCTGCTACCCAGGATAGATTATCAAGTTATGTGCATGGTGAAATCCCAGAAACAAAAGCCTTAAATATAATGAAAGGAGATTATCATCTGAAGGTTGCTGATGAAGTTCCAAATGGAGAGAAGCAGCATGAAATGCTGCTCAAGGGAGAGGCCAGCTACTGAATTACATGACACCCCCCCCCCCCCCAAAAAAAAATGATGAACCTCCTCGTCTCTCTTTTTTAATTTTGTAAATACTGTTGCATCATCTTTATCCTCTTAGATACTGTTTTCTATCCTAGCACAATTTTGCTTCAATTTGATGCATATTTAAAATGATTTAATTTAATCGCTAGTAGCGTGTTTTAATGTGTCAATTTATTTCTGAACTATGAATTCTGGATAATTTCTTTTTTTTTCTGGGGCAGTTTGTTCATGAGTTCAAAACATGTGTTTAATATAAATACTAACTCTGGATGCTAGTTTCTTTACATGAAATATGCCAAAGCAATTCATCCAGCCAGATATTGAGAAGTCGGGTTTGGTATAAATAAATATGTTATTTTTCTCTTTATTTTCCAGAGTCAGATGGTGGTACAATTAAACATTATTAGGAAAATAGTAACCTCATGAGAGGAATTCTCAAATGGAAGAACTTGAACTGGATCATGTTCTTCCACACCTTCAGTGAAGGAAACGTGTGCTGATTGGCTATTCAATCGGGTTCCTTGTAACCAACGATCCAGGGAGCTAACTTCTCCACTTAATGACCAACGGCAAATAATAATGAGAACAACACCTTATTGGATTAGTAGGTCTTGATAATATTGCGAGATCTAACTTGCTATGATCTTTACCTCTTGTTTCCTTACATCTTTTAGCCACTCCGGATATTCCTTAGTTGAGAACCTAAGGTCTACATGATAAGCTCATGCTCACAAAAATAAATAGAGAAAAGCAGGATAAGTGGAAAGGGGAAAGAAAGAAAAGAGAGATTATTAGTTTGGTTCAAACTAAGTAGGATTAAAATATGTGAGAACCCAAAAAAAAATAAAAATAAAAATAAAGGCAGGATTAATAAAAGAAGCAGAAGTGGCGTTTAAAAGTTGAGCAAATGAACCTATGTGGCTTCACAGAAGTTGATGATGGTGATGGCAGGTTCAAAACAGAAGTTAGAAAAGGCCATGTTTCCCTTTCAAGTTCTATACCATTTTTTAACAGGGTTTATGTGGGAAATCACTTTCTGGCAGTCTGAGTTGGAAGGATAAGGAATGCTCTCTCTGTAAATTAGCAGTTAGGCTTCAACCACTTGAAGGATTAGGACCAGAAGTCACTTTCAGTTTTAATAAAAGTCGCACAAAGCAACCTTCTATGATGTCCAGAAGCTATGCCCCCAGTCCTTACTCCATATACCAAAATAGTCACTCTCTTTGTCATGAAATTGAATAAGATTATAGGAATAATGTAATGCAAGAGGGTTTCAGAAAAAATCATCTTTAATGATGTGATAATTTACGTTAACATTTTCAAATCATCAACCAAGATTTTTGAATAGGTTAATGATAATTGCACAGACTTACACTCACACAGGTCTTAATGCTCTCAAACAAGCCATTAGATAACATCTTGGTCTTACTATAACTTCTATGAATGACAAATTGTTCAGATACCTCCCATAATTTGTGCTTAAGTATCTTTTCCCTTTTGGATATGTCAAGGAGGCTATGTTCCTAATTTGCAATGCTGATGTTCAATTTCCTTCACATGACAGACATTTGTACGGAAATGAGACGGGAAAGGCAGTATATTTGCGTTTACTTGATGATTCGGCTCATACAATGTTTTCTAGGTTGTAGCTTTCTCAATTTCCTGTCGTTTACCCCCCCCTCCCCACAAAAAAATAAAAATAAAAACAGAAACAAAAGTCATCAACCCAATTTCAGAAATGGACCACAGCATCACTTTTGAATTGAAGTGGATGCATTTTATTGTATGGACCACAGCAACTTATACCATCCCAAGCAATGGATAAGGCATAGCTTCCGAGGGCAGCCTTTAATACGCATCATATGCCTGCCCTTACCCATAAGAAAAGCCATTATATGCACGCGAGATATTGAGCCCTTTTTTTTTTAATAAACAAAGTAATAAGGGAAGAAGAGGTTAAGATTACAACATGCAACCTGCCTCAGCGAAGGCTTGTAGTGATATTTATAGTGAATCTACCACTAAAAGTCTACTAGGAGAAATCAAACCCAAAACCTTTTTGTTAACACTATTTGATCCTTATCAATTGAGTCAATCCTCATCGACAACAAGATATAGAACATTCCTCTTATTTCTCCTCCTTTTGTTGTTAAAAGAGTAAGAGACGTAACTTCTCAATGTAATAGTATAGTTTGTAACAAGCTGAAAGGCTAAAACTAAAACACCAATTAAACTTATACAAACATCTATTTCATATAGCTCAATGCGAGACTGGTAATTAGACATATCTCAGCAATAATTTGCAACTTCTCTAGCATATGATTCATCTGATTAAATCTGCGAACTGACTACTGATTGCATTCTATACAGGGACTTATTACACAAGATGAAAATGAAATAGCATTCAGAATAAGAAAAGGCACAAAACTATGCAGCAAAGGAGGAAAAAACAGATTCTACTGAGTGATTTATCAGCTTGCATTAAATGCCTTCTGATCCTTGGGTTACTGTTCCCTGAAAGATGATACGAATTAGGATATGTATATATGTTCCTCATCTGATTACCAAAGACTCTTGCGTATAGCATCTCACCAAAGACTCCAAATGTTGTATCTAGTGAACCATTTGTGCTAAGCATTGGTGAAGTGTAACTACTGGGAATTGAGTTTAATTGTTGAGTATGATGAGGATGATAACTTTGAGAAGTAGGATGGGAAACAGCTGTAGAATTATAAGATCTAGGACCAAGGGGTCTTCGTGGTATGACAACCCCTACTTGATGGACCTTTCCTTCAGAAGGTATTGTGGTTTGGCCACGGCCATATAGAGGAACTAGGGAGGATTGAGAAACTTCTGATTTGCATACTGGACATTGTGGCTTCTGCTGCTCTTCGTTTTCTGAAGAGATACTATGGAAATGAAGCCATTTGTAAATGCAGGGCCAGCAATAGAGATGACCACAAAGAGTGACCACTGGATCTTGCACACACTCCAGGCAGATGTTGCAGTCAAAGCCACCAGAGGCATTTCTATCAGAATCTGCAATGGCATCACTGGAAGATTTCCACTTTTCTAAAGATGGTTTATCTTCAAAGGAATCGATTTGGGGCACAGCCTCCTCTAAGTACTGATCCAAGGCCATTTTTTCTTTTGTTTTACAATATGTTCTCTTGCAGGTGCCTGAACCTGAAACGCACAAGCACACAATGTAAGAATTCTGAGTGTCTGATATCAGATTAGTTCATCCTTCATAAATGAAGTTTTGTGAAGATGAAGGGTTTAAAAATCAGTATTCAAATTCATAAAGAAAAAGCATTCCTCAAAACTGAAGGTCTAAATAAAAAATGTCAACCTCCACAACAATGGTATAATTATTTTGCTTCTGGCTGGGACTAGAAGGTTTCGCAAAGCAATTTAAGTCATTCTATGTACCATGCACCATATTGAGTGTAAGCCTTACAGGCATCTAACTTACAATCACAGACTCTTGAAGTTGATTGGTGTGGGTCATGCAAATCGAAAAGATCTCAACCAACCAAATAAACCAATCAAATAAAGCACACAGTGTCCTTCAACCAACTATAGATTAGGACATTTATGGTTACTTGATTAGCCATTTTGATTATAACTTTCTATAAAAATAAGTAGTGCTTACAATTTAAAAAAAAAAAAAATCCAAACTCTTAGGATCAAATCTACAGGTTTACATGATAATATTAGAGTGCCAATGACACTCACAAAAATTTGGAAACTACCTTCTATATAGGATGCTAATTGACCTTGAAAGTTAAACTAAAGATCTTGATATAATGCTACCTAGGCATAGCTCAGGTGGTTGGGTTGGAGTGGGGTGGGAGTTTGGATAGAGAACATAAGTTCAAGTCACGATAACCACTCCTCAATGTACCAAAATTAATCTTTTTCATACTTATTTTGAAAGAGATAAAATTATATTTCAATGTAGTTCAGGAAAATATGTCAAATGCCAAATTTGAAATTGCGTACAGATCTAGAAATGAGCATACTAATTTCAAGTGATGTTTTATTATAAAAACTTCATAAAACACCACTAGATATTCATAGTGTGAATTTTCCTTTAGCATCTCTATCTATTAACTCCATTAATTCTGTTGTTGGAAACCAGAACCTCTCCTGCATTTTTACAATAATAATAAAAAATTACTTATTTTCTTAAAGTGATTAAGAGAGCACAACCAGTTTTCTGGTAGATGAAATGTGAGCTCACCAAACCAAACACAGATTATGTGCTTCATTCTCATCAAACTACCAGCCACCGAACTATTAATGTTTTGAGTAATGATACTTGCAAAGACCTTATACTCACAAGCCCTTCACATACTCCATTGATGGACTTTTATAGACCAGTGAACCAGTGAGACCTGGATGTTGTCCAATAACTTGCATGGGAGTGTGTGAAGGATTTGTGAGTATAATCTTTGTGCAAGTATCATTACTCTAATGTTTTATTTCTTCATAGTAGTTAGAAAAATAACTACACAGTTTAATCTCTGTTTTTATCTTAAAAAAGGGAGGGGGGGGAAGGTTTCTGGTAAAGACTACCGAGTCTACAATCACTTCTACTCAATAATTGCAAGAAAAAGGACTACTACAGTTACAGACATTAAATATGTAGGTTACCTAACAAAATTGATCTTTATTTGACAGATTAAAATAATAATTTGCTGGCAGAAATTATCTAACCGCTTAGTTAAATAACAAAAATATTTTCAAGGAAGAAGCTAACAAGAGAAAACGCCTAGCAATGCATTTTACTTATAATACCCAAAAATTAAATTAGTCAACTGTATAAAAAAGAAGAGGAGTGTTAGGAACATTCTCTATCATATTTTTTTTTAACACATTCTCTTCTATTGAACCACGTTACACAATAAAGCACAAATTCAAATTAAATTATATATTAATCGAGTTGATTATACACTAATCAAGATAATTACATATTAATTAAGGTTGAGTGTGTATTTTAATGTGTGACGTGATCCAATAAAAAATAATGTGTTGAAAAAAGTGTGATAGAGGATGTGTTAGTAGCAGTTCTCATAAAAAAAAATTATGAAGGGATGAGAAGAGGTTCTCCTCCAATGTAAACGAATAAGTCAATTTCATTCCAACTCTCTAAGCAGAAGGCAACTTGGAATGTCAAAGAAGCTCATATCAACAATCTCAGAGATGTCATGCATCAATCTGAACAAGCATAAGAGAGAGAAGAAAATAGTTTATGATATGTAGCACCATTCACAAAATCAGTTTTCAGGAAATAAAAATTAGATTTCTTCTAGATCTGTTGGGAGAAAAAACAGAGAATCTATGGAATATGGTGGCTTATACTGAAAACAAAGACCAAAGAGTCACCCCAGGTCTTCATCTGTTTATTGAGGACAGAAACACAAAAGATTTAAGCAGAAAATAAAACTTGTGAGTTGAGAAAATTAATTAAGATCACGAGAGAAACAAAGGTGGCAAAATCTCACATATTTTGATTAGAAAGCAATAATCTTTAAACTATCTCAGTATCATATGCTGGACAAACTTAACCGGAGAAAAAGGAATATGGGGAAATACCCAGAAACATAGAAAGGAAATAAAGAAGGGTCAGAAATTTCATGATTTTGAACATGAACCAGTCAGCAAGGAAAATTTAACATACTAGTGAGGCAAAGGTATTGTCATCTATTGGAAACTTAGGAAATCAGGATCCCAACACAAAGAATTGATTGTTTCCCGGTGGAAAGTTAAAGTATCCATTGAAGACCAAGCTGTTCCTGACAATTACAAAAAGTTTTTTTATTTAAAAAAAAAGGTCACTTTTTGATTGAAAATTCCAACACCCAGATGAACACAAGAGGCTAAGCATACAAAAAGGAAGGTAATTGAAGGAAAATCACAATCAAACTGCATGCCCCATGTCCTTTAACCCTGTGTCTCTCTGTGACAGTACCAAGGAGCGAGAGAGAGGTATTTGAATACTTACAGATGAGTAGAGAAGTGTTTGAAGGGTGCAATTGCAATTGCAAGGTCTCTGAGAATGTTGGAAGCTCAATAGAATAGATGGAAGATTGGGGGGGGTTGAAGAGCAGAGACAGAAAACGTGCGCAGAATGGAAGAGAATCAAAAGAAGAACAAGAAAATAGAGTACGAGGGAAAAGGAGACCGCAGGCAATGGGATTTTATAATGAAGGCATCTTGATAAGATTAGGCAATTACAAATAAAAAGCATTAAATAGATATTAAACTCTTTAATATATGAATTAAACATATAAAAATATTTAATATTTTTAACTAATTAAAAAATTCAATGTAATACATTAGATACTCTTTAATCATTGTACCAAAAAAAGATACTCTTTAATCAATACACTTATTAACAAAATAACGGAACAAAATAAAGAAATTTTTTGCAAAAAAAGAAAAAAAAAATGAAACTTCAACAGTTCTTTAATTCTTTTCCCCACCGAAATGGATAACTTTTCCCTGACGTGGCGCCACATAACATACATTTTCCGAGGGATTTTTTTTTTTCATTAGAGGTACAGGTACATGCTCACCTCGATGAAAGAGAGAAAAAGGTGACTTATAAATTCATTATCTGAATTTTTTCGTTTATGTTCCTTTAAAAAAAAATTATTCTATGCTAGAGATTTTATAAAACAATGTTCTTTGACTCATTATGAATGAATAGATTAATGATAAAAAATTTGGATAGTTGATAAAATATTTAAATTTAATTTTCTGTAAATATTATTTTTATAAAAAATAATGTTATTATATCATATCACTCAATTTGTGTTATACAAGTTAGTATTTTTAAGTGATGAAAATTGAAAATAATATTAACTAATTAACGCACACATTGAGTTATGTATCACCAATTATATTCACAGTTCTCACTGTTCCATATGTCATCTCTAGTCTATGCTTTTATATTTATTTATCTATACACCCACTTGGATTTATCTATACTCCCACTTGTATTTGGCGGTCATTGGGGAAGAGTGGAGTTTGTTTTTGTGGAGTTTAGTGGAGTTTGTTTTTTTTTATGTATTTTAAATAAATAAAACCATTTTTTTTTTTTTTTATTGGTTTTGTTTCCACTAACTAATATGAAAAATGTTTATCTTACATTTTTTATACACTATTTTTTACATTATCCTCTACAAAAAAATTATTTACTATTTAATTTAAATATAATTATTACTTGATGTTAAGATATTTACAAAATAAATAGGAATTTTGAATGAGTTATTACCTAACCTAATAGTAATTACTATTAATATAATCAATATAATATAAAAAAAATAGGGTTCTGATTTGTAGAATTCTACTGAGTGATAATTTTAGGTTGTGTCACCAATATTATTTAAGTTAAACATTAAATATATATATAAATTATTTTAAGAAATTTTTAAATAATCTTTTAGTATTTTTTGAAATTTTTAAAATATTCTCAAAATTATATATATAAATTTGATATTTGATGTTTTAAAAAATAAAATAAATATTTTAATTTCAATGTCAAATTTCTAAAATATCCATGATCACTTATAAAAATAAATATATAATTTTAATAATAATATAATTATTATATATTATTTTTAAATATTTATTTATAATCTCGTGCGTCATATTGGTGCTATTCTAATATTATATAAAGATACTTATAAGTAGAATAGAAGGTTTTTACAAAGTAAATGAAAGAAATTTTTTTAAAAAGTTCATTTAAGAAGTTTGAATCAATTAGTATCTAACATAAAACTAATTACTATTTCATATTAATTTACTTATTACTAGACTTTCAGATATGTTCAAAGTAAATGAAATAATTCTTTTTGGGGGTCATTGTTGGGGTTAAAAGAATTACTACTTAACTTAAACATAATTATTATCTTATATTAAATTAGTTATTATTAATCTTTAAAATTATTACAAAGTGAATAAACCACTTTTTTAATGTGAGAAAATCGGTACTAAACTAGTACAGACAAAATTGTTTCCTCTCTCACGTGCTGGTGACAAAGAGTTGCTGACTGGAGATAAAGGAAAAATCTTAAATTTCCTTATTTTATTTTGTTGGTTAATATTTATGCGAAGATTTTCATATTATTTTACTGATCAGTAGATGTGCTAGTGGCTAACACTCATTGGCGCAACCAATATAAGAATTTTTGGATAAGGTTATGTACTTTAAGTGCAAGGTTTTAATCCTCTCTTAATCGGGATTTCCATTTAGTAGTATTGTATTGTTTTTTAACATAATGGATATTTTTATAATTTTGGCTTATTTAAATTATATATGAGATTAATCCTCATTTAATCACAAGAATATAAGAATTATGTAATTTTCTCATAATAATTACTTTTCTAATATTTGAACTGTAGTATGATTTTCTTTTGAGAACTTAGATATCTTACTAGTGTCCTAATTGATAATATTAAAATAACCTGTTTTTAATATTATTTTCTTAAATACTGGTAATACTAAAATAACCTATCTATATTAATAATATTTTCTTAGAAAAAAAATGGCAAGCTTGTATATAACGGTTATTAATGCCTCTTACTATAAACAAACCTAGCTATTATATGGCTACTCTTAAATGGTTGTTATAATATTAAAATAACCTATCTTTATCATCATTTAAACAAATATAGCATGATTGTGTATAAAGGTTACTAATGGCTCTCACTGTAAACAAACCTATTTTATGGCATGTAATCTTAAATGGTTGTTGTTGGATATGTATTTGATATAAGTATTTATTGAGTGTGTATATATATATATATTGATTAAGCTTTGCAATTAACCAATATCACTCAAGTATAAGTCAATCCATGCAAAACATTAAGTCTTATTACTAAGTTATTTGGTTTGCTATTAAATGAAACAAACTATACTTAATTCCTTTAAATCTTTAGCCCTTTTTAAGTATTTTTGCTTACTTTATATCTTTTATGGAGTTTTGTTAAAAATTAAGTGTTAGAATATTTTGAGAATTATATTATCTTATTATTGGTCTTCGATCAGGATATCCTTTTAAACATTATTATGAGACTAATTTATCAGACATTATCGCAAATAGGAGACTTACCTAACAATTGTCTTTTTCAAAGTTTTAAGTTCAACCCTCCTCTAAAAATGTGACTCACTTACCATTACACAAATGGCTCTTGTTAATTATCTTATTGTTTGTGTTTATATTTTTACATAATATACATCCTCCCATATACTCTAACTCTAATTTTTAAAATTTTTGTCATACTCTATATTTGTATCTATAACAATGTAAGTATTTGTACCTTTATTTATGCAACTTATCATGTGAATGTGATCAACCGATCAAAAAAACTTTAGAGGTATTAAAACAGGACAACCAAGCCAGCTGTGAGTCAAGTCAATTTCAAGTTAGGCCAAAATTGTTATAGGCTAGCAAGTAATTGGTAGCTTAGACCAACCCTATACGGGTCGCAGGTTGGGCAGACGACCCGTTAACTCGAAATATATTTTTCTATAAAAAAAATCTCATATTTTTAACACAAAAATTTTATCCTTATGTTGTTATTAATATTTTTTCTTTTGCATACTTCAAATATCAATAAACATAAAATAAAATAACTTTTGTAATACAAAAATTAATTTACATTAAAAAAGTAACAGTAAAATCATTTACATTTCATATAAATAATTAATAAAATAATTAAACCAAACAAGTTGGCCATACTCACTATGGGCTAGCTCGCATCGAACTGGGCCAAAGTTAGGTTGGCCCAAGTAGGACCAAAATGTATTTAGGTCTAAATTTTCTCAATTCAATCAGCACAATTTATTGGATTATTTGTCCCGACAAGTCTATTTTGACACCTCTACAACAATATCAAGACCTAAATTTCAAATGTTTATATACTCATATATTTAAACAATAATATAACAATTGTAATAACATGATCACTCTACTATTAAGCGCTCATTTTGTTGTCAATTAGTTTGTAACTCCATTGACCCAAGCCAAAATCTAACACTTATATGTGATGTTAATATCATATGATTGATCTTTCATCATTCTACTTTCCTTCCAAGTGCTTGCTTGTATCTCTTATGTATGCAAATAAATATATAAATAAAACACGCATTCTATTTGATGTTACCAAATGTGGCTTTAATTATCCTATACCTCAAACTAGTTTTTCATTTGACATTTGGGTTGCTCTTTCTCTTTATTTATCAACTTAATAGGATGCAATTCTCTACAAGAAAAAAATGTGTCCTCAACTAATAATAACTACAAAATACTCCATTTGTTTTAAAATAATTGTTGTTTTAAAAAAGAAATTTTATTTCATTTTATTAGTTACTTTAAAAAAATTAAGAAGACATTAATTATTTTTTTAATTTTATTATTATCTCTTGATATTGCTACTAAGTAGAATGATAGAGAACATTAATAAATAATAATAATTTATACAAATATAATTATATATTTTTTAAATTAATATCATTTAATAACTTTTTTAAATTTATATATAAAAATATTAAACGACAAATATTAGAAATTAAACGGAATAATTGATAGCCATTATAATAGCAACAATTAGTGGGTCCATCGCATGACCTTATGAGTTTTACATATCACATCAATTAGGACACCAATACCAATTACATGTAGCATATAATTCCCATTATTTTATTTTACCTTTTGATTAGTTTTGTTAACATAAATTCGGCTCGTCGAAGCCTGATTTCTTTGTTCTTTGAAGAGTCATGACCTGAAGTACCTTAGCTCGGCAGTCAAAATCTGAGATTTTTATCTTAGCAACATAAATTTTGTGGGGGTCAAAAACCTGTAATACAGTGCAGAAAATTCAACAGAATTCAATACACATTCACGCTGTGCCGATTCTAATGTATGCCAATTGCTCATGTAAATATGTCTAAATAAAGAGTACTATGCTGGCTTCCATAGCTTATCCGAAGGTGAAAAATGTCATCATGTATTTATATTTATTAGTCCCACAATGTTTTGGCATTGTTATTAGTTTATTACAATTTAACACTTCCTTTCAGCCAAAGCTGAAGGATGTCCATAATGTAAACATTTGCTATATTATATCTTCCCACTTAATAGTTGGATCTTTATTAGTGTGGGTCAAGTCAACTAAAGGTTGTCGAAAAGTTAAAGAAATAACAAATTGAGCGAAAAAGCGGTTATGCATTATGCAAACGTGTTTTATTTTACTCTCTAATTAATGAAACCAGTATTTTACATATATTTGTGAGCTAAATAATATTGTCATAAAAGGAAATAGTGAATGACAGTTGAAATAGGGCTTTAGTACAAGTGCAAGATAGTAGAACAATAATTGGTATGTCAAGACGATTACCAAGAAGAGTGAGGTACATATGGCCCATAAGTGTATTACATTTGGTTGATATTGTTAGAGACAGATATCTTTCAATGTACTTATAAAGGAAATACAGTAGCTTAATATCTCATTTTAGTTAAAAAAAATTTGAGACAGTAGGTTTATAGATTCTTTTATTTATAAAGTTTTTACTTCATCTATTTTTTTAATATATAAATCTTCTTTTATCCAAATATTCATTCAAAACTCATATTTCAATTTTCAAAAGACACTTATAAAGAAACGCATTTACAAATAAGGTGCTACCTGCCTATCATATGGCATGTATTTTAATTTTAGTGTGTATTTAAATTAATTTATTTTATATTTAAAATAATTTAAAATGAAAATTTATTTAATAAAACTTTAAAAAATGATTATTTTTCTAAAAATATGTGTTACTAAATATATATTTAATTTGAAGACCGTGGGTATTTAATGTTATGGCTTGTAATTTAATTTGCGTTTTTTAAGGTCCACAAAAAAAATTGTTTTTCTTATGGGAAAGGACTTAAAATTAAATTTCAATTTCACTAAATAATAAGGTGATTAAAAAGGACAAACGATAAATGATTACTTTTATTTTTATAATTCACGTCTCTTTTCAAAATCAATTCTGTAGTTGGAGCCTTTCTTACGTCATACGACATTGCAGCAACGATGACAGACTTTTATTAAGACTACTCAAAAACTTGATTACCTCAAATTTAGAGAGATTTTTTCTTTTTTTTATAAAAATAAAGTAATTTTAAAACTTAATATTAGAGTAGTAATTTACTCTCTAATTAATGAAACCAGCATTTTACGTATATTTGTGACCTAATTAATGTTGTCATAAAAGGCAATACTGAATGGTGGTTGAAACAGGGCTTTAGTACGATTGCAAGATTGTAGAACAATAATTGGTATGTCAAGACGATCAGCAAGAATAGTGAGGTACATATGGCCCACAACTTGTGTATTACATTTGGTTGATGGCGATTGCGGTAAACAACGTAATAAATGACAATAATAATGATAATATGTAAAAAAATATATAATATTAAAAAATTAAAAAATAAATTTACTTAACAAATTTATTATAATTGATTTAAGTTATTAATTTATTTTATAAATAAATTAATGATTTAAATTATAAGGTGTATCATCCACCCTCCAAAGGAGGGAGAGTGTATGTTAGAATTAGGCTATTATTATGGTACACCCTAGTAAATTTGGGTGTACCATACATCCTTGATTTTTTTTTGTAATAGTAAGTTTTTTTTTAGCAGGTTTCTTTTTTTTTTCAAATCTTATATCACTGTTCACACACAGAGAATTGCCAGAGATACTGTTTATACCAAAAATTACTATTTACACTGAAAAAATTATTGTTAATATCAAAAAAATTATTATTTACACTGAAAAAATCACTGTTCATAACTGAAATGATACTGTTTCATATCGAAAAAGCATTGTTTACATCGAAAAAATACTATTTGTATAGTTTAAAATTACACAGTTCTGTAAATAATATCAGTTAAAATTATATCAATCAGTGTTTATATTTTTTCATAAATAACTGTGCATACTGAAAATTTTTTCTAAAACTATTACTGTTGAAAATTTTTATAAATTTTAACTGATAATATTTATACAGTTATACAACTTAAAAAAATTAGAGGTGATCGAGTTTCTTAAAATTATAACTGTGTTTTTTGAAAAAAATTATAAAATTTAATTGATAATATTTATACAATTATATAATTTAAAAAAAATTAAAGGTGACCAAGAATAATGAATAATTAGAATCAATGATAATAATATGATAGTATGTAAAAAAATATAACACAAAAAAAATTAATAAAAAAAGAAACCTACTTAACATATTTTCTATAATTGATTTAAGTTATTAATTTATTTTATGAATAAATTAGTGACTTAATTATAAGGTGCATCATACACCCTCCAAAGGAGAGTGTATCTTAAAATTAGCCTTGGTTGATATATAACCGCTGGTGTGTTACGATTGGTATGTCAAGACGATCACCAAAAAGAGATTTTTTTTTTTTTTTCAAGTGTTAGTTTTTTTCAATATTAGAATAGTAATATATATATATATATGTTAGTATCAAAAAGTACATTTTGATATTTTGTCTAAAATTTTGAATAAAGAGAACTTATTTAAGAGAGTAGTTGTTAAAAGTGCTTATTATTAGTTTGATTATTGAAAATTTAAAAGCAAATAAAGTTATTAAAAGTAGTTATTAGTGGTTACAATAATTAAGATCTTTGTCTATCATGAGTAGTTATTGGTGGTTATAAATAATTAAGATCTTTACTTATAAATATTAGTTTGTACAATGTAATAATAGTTAGAACTTGTAAAATCTCTATACATCCCACACACATTAGAGGATTCAATGGATACATTGTAAGTTTTCAACCAACATTTTCAATTCAGTCAAGTTTATTCTCTTTTATTTCATTTTAAAATATTTATTACTTTCTTTAAATGTTTTCTTTTACTTTCTTTCATTACTTTCAATTAAGTTTATCTTTTTGCAAGTTTAATTATCAGTTCTTTACATATTTTTATTCATTTACTTGTCAATTTTGATTACATTGTTTTCATTTATTACTTTTATTTTTATTTTTATTTAATTTCCTTATTTGCACTTACTTTAATTATTCTTCATTATTTATATTTGTGATAAGAGTTACCTAATTATTGAAGAATCCATAGAAAAAGTGATTCTCTTCCCCAAATTGAGATCTGAAATCAAATTGTCAAACAATTGACAAAATTTTCAGTAAACAATATAATATTACATATTCCAATAAGATGAACCAATAAAAATAGTGTAATTTACAAAACAAAAATTATATATAATGAGGTACAAAAATTATAAGGTTTACATCTATTAAAAAAAAAAGAATCTCTCCATTTTCTAAAGCAAAAATATTTTTTGTATATCCACTTTTGACACTCATAAGATATAGTAAACGCCTCCAAGATAAGTTATTATTCTTTTGTTAGATATGATGAACTCTAATTAAGCCAAGTTAAGAAGAAAATAATAAGGTTGTCATATAAGTAATAAAGATCACTACTTATAACTTCATTGATTACCACTTCTTTAATTTTTCTTGAAAAATGTATCTTAATAAATGGTGAACACATATAAGATAAATGGTGATCTGTGTGTAAGATCTAGTAAATTCTAATTTTAACTTACTACATGTACCATAAGAAAGTCACCACATAAATAATTCGAATTGCTACTTATTATCTCATTAATCACTATATCCTATGAATGTCAAAAATGGATGTATAAATAATTAAGTTGTTTCTAAAGCATGTTTTTGGTGCCCTTGCAAATATTTGGGCACTGCCAACATCCTTTTCAAACATGCTCTCATTTAACTCATTTAAGTAATTTTGTTCAATATTTTAAAAATCAAACTAAACATGTCAGTCTAATAAGTTAGATCGTAAATCAATTAGATTTTTAATTTGAATATTACTTGATTGAACTATAATCCAATTTTGGTTTAAGTACAAATTTAATTAGTTAAACTAACCAAATCATGACTCGAAGGTATTACCTTTCTAACTTAGTTTTTAAAAACATTAATTTTGTTTCCTGTGCATGTATTTTGTAGGAAACTTATTTGTTAGCTAGTAAGGAACATATAGATATGACATTATATAGTAGTAGAGTCATGAATTCAAGTGTGGACCATTATCTGAGTTTGGTTTAGAGTTAGGTTTGGTGATGGGACGAATCCCAACAGAATTTTCTCAATCTAAATCCACTCCATATCTTTAGGTGTTGAAACCTGCACCAGTTTTAGAATATATATATATATATAATTCATACTCGTCCCATCTTGTACCGCACTTTATAAATATTTTAAAATAATTTATATAATAATAAATTACTATCTTAAAATTAATTCATTATCTTATATAAACTAAAAATATATATTAAGGATAATTATTAAACTAACAAAGATAATTAGTATAATTAACATTATTAGTAAATAAAATAAATACAATATACATTTAGATGTAAAGTGTGGAGCGAGGAAGAGTGGGTTAACCACAAACCTGCACTCGCCTTATGTGGGGCGAGGCGAGGTGGGGTGAGTACCCACGAGTCGAGATCAAATTGTCATGTCTAATTAGAGTTTGCAAACTTGAGTTTGAATCAACTTAATTTTATAAATATAATTTTGAACAAAAGTGAGTTTATATTAATGTAATTTATGTTTGAAAACTATTATCTCTAATGGACACATTTTTAACGCAAAAGCAAGAAAATATTGTTTTAGCTCAAACAGGGGTTTGAGAGTAAAATTATATTCAAGGTGAGCAAACGGAAGGACATCCAAACTGTTAAGATCAAGCGCTTACCGCTAGGTTAAAAGTTATAACTCTTAGTCAGGGTGCAACTTTATTTCTTTATAATGGCAGCACATAGCCCTCCGTCTATAACGTGTTGCGGATGAGCATGAGGGGTTGCACAACGCTTTGTTCGCTCTTTTGCTTACCGCAAGTACACGGGTCACACTTGTATTATAGCTAAGAGTCGGATATCATTCCCACGAGGAATACGTATGTCATATAAGAGCCAAGTATTAACCAATAGTCTAATTAATGCTATCCAAAGGCATTGAATTTATAAAAGAATGTTTAAAAGAATATAAAGACTGAAAAGAAATAAATCTAAGATAAATAGAGAAATAAGTAATCCTTTTTTCATCTTCTATTTCAACTAATGACATACAATCCTTACAAGCAACATCAATGATTTGTTAAGTTAGCTTGAGGATCTGAAGTAACCAAAAACTTATGTCTAGGTCAATCAACTCTGGTTTCATTCACTCAGCTCACTAAGTTTCCTTGAGAACCAGTTCAAACTCTATTCATGAATGATCTATTCTCAATCACACACTATACATGACTAATAGGTATATTTCTATCTTATTAACGAATCAACTCATCCAAGCCAATTGAACTCACTGAACATGCATCAACCATACATATGATCTAAAATCCAAATTCCTATGTCTAGGTTCATTAGATTTCATAAAATCAATCAAAAGCTGATCAAACTCTCAAAAGCATTAAGATCCATATGATTGAAAATAACTAAACTTCAATATATACTCCAAAGATTACAAAATCATCAGTATCCATAGAAAACTACTAAGAAAAACTTATATACAGCCTAGCTAGCCATGAAACATGAAAGTACAAACAAATAAATCATGTTCATGAATCAATAAAGAGAGAAAAGAAGAAAGGAAAGGAATGAAGCTCATTAGATTTTGTCCTCTAAGCTTGATTCACCCTCCATAAGAAGGATGACCTCCAACCTTAGCCTTTTCTGCTTCCTCTAGGTCTAAAAACCTAAAAACCAGCAGTTGCTCTCCAAAAATGATGAAAACTCTCGTAGAAAATGGGTACAAATGTATTTATAGGCTGAATAAAATAGGGTCACGCTGCGGCGTCCAACATGTCACGCCGCGGCACGCGTGCAATTAGGTCACAAGCGCCTGAGGCGCCCACTCTTCAACGTTGCGGTGCTCCAGCCTCGGGTTTTATGTACTGAAGCAGGGGAGCGCCGCGGCGCCACCAATCCCACATCGCGGCGTTGGGTGCTGATCTTCACTTTTAACCTTCTCTTAGGCTTCCTGGTTCAAAGCTACTTCAAATTCTTCATTTTCATGCTTCATTTGAGACATGCCTATAATAGAGAAAGAATCAATTCATTAAATCATGCAAATGTACTCAATTTAATCATAGTTTTGAAAGTATTTACTCAGGATCACAATGGAAGTCATCAGAATAAAATCAGATATGAATGATGCTAAAACCTTCCATTCATGCATACAAATAAGGACTAAACATGCTAAGAAGCACAGATATAGGGCACAAATAACTACACTCTGTGTAGTTATCACACCTCCAAACCTAAATTTTTGCTAGTCCTCGAGCAAAACAAAGTACATTCTTAAAGATCAACATAACAACCTATTTTTAGCCATTTTTAACATTCCACTTTCACTTAACTCAAGCTAGTGTATGATGATTACACAAACCTCAAAGAATACATATACTCACCATCAATTTCACATATTCACAATTCTCATCATGCTAACATTCATAACTTCCTTTTATACAAGATATTCTTCCAAAAATCATGCAAGAAAAACCTTTTCCATTCAATTCAAATTCACCCAAATGAGGTTACGAACATACACATGAACATAATTCATAAAATCCATAAAATTGTAATACAACTCTCTCTCCACTAATATAAATCATGCAAGATTGAGGATCAAAAGAGTCTTTATTAGCTTATAATGTCAGGTCAAGGGTAATGGATAACAGAATAAAAGGATAGGATTAAACACAAACATTGAGAAACATAAATATAATATTCCAATTCATGAGCCAATAATGACAATAGCAGGGTATTTAACAATGAGATCAGAAAACTTGCCAGAACCGCTTTAATGCTTTTCGACTTTACTTCGCTTTTGCTTTTTCATTCATTTCCTTTTTTTCTTTTTCTTTCTTTTTCTATTCTTTTCTTTTGCAAAGCAATAATTTTTTTTTCTTTAACTGCATCTGGTTCCTTCAGGCTTATTTTGTACTAAATATTTATACCCCTAATCATAAGACTCACTTCAAGAAATAACATATATCATGCACTCAACAAACAAAGAAAGGTAGGAAGAAAATGTAATATTTTCACATGCATTAAAACAATTAACAGGTTAACGATCATAATGGTGGTGAAAAATAAACAAGGCCAAACAGTTTAAGGCTTCAAAATAAGACCTAGGGATATCATCATATCAGGTAAGCTTTTTAAGCCTCAATCGGTCTAAACAATACCCTAATCATTTCCTCAATCATGCACAACCTAGGATTTCGCCTCAAGAGAGTTGCCAAACAATTTCTAGGATAATCAAATTTTTCACATGTATCATTCATAAACTTTATCTAAGCAAACATTTTTATTCTTTCCAAAGTTCAAAAAGCATGCAATTGGGAAACTTACCATGCATAAAAAGAAACTAGAATGCTTCAGCATGCGCCAAAGATTACATATGGATTCACAGAAAAATAAAGGTCAATTGCATCCATATCTATCATTGGGACAACCATACACACTAGCCTTTGAACAACATGATGTTCTTCACATTTTCAACATTATACAGTATGTTTTCAAACAAAATAACTCACAATGTGAAAGGGAACGACAATTGTATCTTGAATGGATTTTTCATCAAATTTTTAAGATAACTGCACATACATACACTTCAAAAAGAAATATAAAACTAACAAACATGCATAATACCAAAACATATATACATAAACATAATAATCTGAAAATATAATACTATTGCATATTTAGTCAAAACATAAAGTTAAAGACACCCCCCAAACCTGAGGGAAACAGTGTCCTCACTGTACAAAAGAAACACACACACACACACACACACACACATATATATATATATATATATATATATATATATATATATATATCAAAAAAGAAATACAATGAAAGAAATAACAATGCCCTGAATGCATGACTAAAAAGATGGATCATCACTTTGTTAGGGCCTCTGCAGCAGAACCATCACCGTCCTCGTTGTTGATACCCAATTTTGTCCATAAAATTTTTATTGATTGATACTTAATTATAATATTTTGAATATATACTGTGAATACTCAATTTCGACCGGTTAACAAAAAAAAAATTTCTTTTACTCTTCTTTTTTTGTTTTGTTTTGTTTTTTAGGCCCAATTGTAAGCCTACTAAAAAAAGAGAGGGAACACTGATCTCGTTTTTTAAAAAAAAAATGAAAGGGGCTGTGCATTTAATGCCTGATGCCTGCACACGCAAAGGAGAATGCATTAAATGCATTAAGGCAGCAAGCAGCAAAAGGGGGGCTAAAAGGATGGAAAGAAAAGAAAAATGGTCTGATAAAGGAGGAGATGGGGGGCTCAACGTAGGGAGGCTCACGTAAAGAAAAAAAAGAAGGAAATGTCAGGGGAGAAATGATGAAAGGGGGGGATATTTAAAAGAGAAGAGCATCAGAAAAAAAGGGAGGACGGCATTTTTTTCACTTCTATTCACCTTCAAGAACCAGAAAACACCTTCCATTTTCACCACCCTCATCACCAAAAACAGCACCTTCACCTATTCTCCACCGTGGCCATTGTCTTTATCAGTCTTTCATCACCATAAACTTCCAAAAGCACAGCCATCACAAGGGAAACAGAAAGAAGGGAACAAGAAGGAGACAGAAACCTTGCTGAGGAATAGCATTCACTTCAACTGCTCCACCTTAAACTCCACAGGTAACCTTCTGCATTTATGTCATGTAGCTCATTTCTACTAACTATTCTCACTTGCACACAACCCCTGAATCCCTCTGCACCCAACCTGAAATGAATACTACATATCCACTCAAGCCTCCCTGACTGAAACCCAATGTCCACTCTCCAACCGTGAACTCATCTCCCTTTTACTACTTTCATCTTCAACTACCCACATTCAGCCTTTTTCAGACCGAAAACATCCACCTTCCATCAACCCATGCACACGTAAACAACACCTTCCTTAACCTTTTCCTCAACCGTGAACCCAACCAACCGACCGTCGAACCACACCACTGTGACCTTCACCGACCAACCTCACCAACACCTTCCATCAACCCTCCACCGACCGTCGAAATACAAGAAAACAGATCCTTCCCCTCAATTGACCGTCGAAACACTAGAAAACAGATTCTTCCCCTCACCGACCGTCGAACCCCAAGAAGCCGGATCCTTCCCTTCAACCAACCGACCGTCGGACCCCGAATCCTCTCGCACCGACCGTCGAACCAACAACCATCGTACACCCACCGACCGTCGAATCCTCATATATCAACCTTCACCATCCCCTCTCACTATTACCGTGAACCCACACCACCATCCTTCAACCATCCATTACCCGAAATCACCTCAAAAACCCAACTTATACCCGACCGTCGAACCTCAAATCCGATCACTTCCCTTTCACCTCCAAAACACTCACTATCTTCAAAGCCTCCATAATCCCCATCACCCAAGCAACTTCCATAACCTCTCCAAACACTACCGAACCCAACCGAGGCAACCGATCGTCGAACCGTGAGCTCCACTCCCTTTACCGACAACCCATCCAAATCTTCACACCATCAACCAAACTCCATCACATTCGACCGTCGGACCCCAATTTCCAAACCGTGATCCCATCATCCCCAAACAGACCACCAATTAACAACCTTGCCTCGTCTTCATCACACCTTCAACCGACCGTCGAACTACACCACCGTGACCTTGACCGACCGACTTCACCGACACCTTCACCATCCCCTCACCGACCGACTAACCTCAAGAACCATCTCATCTCCACCTCCATCCGACTGTCGAACCCCAAAAAACAAAACCACCCCATCTTCACCTCCAACCGACTGTCGAACCCCAAAACAGAACCATCCAATCTCCCTAAACTGACCGTCGAACCTCAGGGTCCAAATCCCTCCCCAAACGTCCTCTGGTATGTGCTCTGTTATTGTTACCCAAGTTTTCAAGATCTTTTTCCTTTAAATTGAGTTGTTGACTGTCTTTTGAGGTTTGAGTTTGAATCACGTAGGCTGTTGCTCATTTCATGTTAAGGCAATAATGATACACTTTTTTTTTGGTAAGAAAAAAGAAAAGAAAGGCAAAAGAATATAAAAATAACAAATAAAGAGATAAAAATCTTTTAATCCCTGCAATAACCAATGATGATGATTGAGTAGTGAATACTACCTTCATTATCATTTGGATCATAAGGGTTTATTGAGTAGCCTTGTGCTAACTTGAACCCTGTGCGAGCATAAATTTGGTTTTCAAATAAAAGTTTTTCTTTTTCTCTTAATTAAAATCAATCAACTCAGACTTATTTTATAAAGAACTACGTGACTTTGAGTTCTCCATTGCACCAGGAGATACATAGGAGCAGAAATCCGTTTCTGTTAAGCCAATTTTTTTTTTTCATAATTTGCTTGTTTCTTTTACTTCTTTTCAAAAAATAAAAAAGGATAATAAATAATTACAAAGCCTTTTGTTTAAAGGGGTTAAAATAAATATATTTGAGATTATTAAAATTTACACAACTAACTTAAGGTACCGTTCATGGAACAGGCAGTGTAGGGTGCTAATACCTTCCCTACCTGTAATCGACTGCCGAATCCAAACTTATTTTCAAAAGACCAGTTTGCCTAATTTAAAGGTTTTTCTAATGTTTTCATAATTTAAATAAACATTGGTGGCGACTCCATTGATTTTATCTTTTTCGGTCGTCCCGTCGTGATCCCGGTTGTGACAGTTGGCGACTCCACTGGGGACACTTAGAGAGTCAGGCCTGTTGTTGTTAGTTGTGTAAATTTTTTTAATAATCTTTTATTTATTTATTTTACCCTCTTTGTCTTTATTTTTGTTTGTTTGTCAATGTATTTTATTTAGTACTTTTATGTAAATATCTAATAGCATTATTCCATGTATACTGTGACTTGTATATATTTTGTACTTAATGGTTAAAACCCTAGGGTAGACGATTGCTTGCCGGTTGGCTGTTGTATATATGTTTTGCAGGTTAGGGGGTAGTTTTGTCTTTTAAGTTTTTGTACAGGTTTGTATGCTCCTTCACACATGTCACTATCACTTACCTCACACACTTTTTGGGCTCTATACCCGAGTCTGTGTGAACCCGAGGAGTAGGAAGGGTCTCAACTTTTGTTATTGAGGAGCTTTATGCTCACTTGACATTTGTCGAGACACCACTCAGATTGTTACCAGTATCATGGACTAGTCATATTGAGAGAGTTTATCCCTACTTGTGATTAATTCATGAGTTGGGTCCTTATCTTTCGAGATGAGGGCAATCTGAGGACCATGACTTTTTAGAAGATAGATCTGTCCTAAAAACCTTGCACTAGTAGATTGAACATAATGACATAAAAAAATTTAGAGTCATCCATCTCCTTAGGTTACACCTGGTTAGGACACAAATGAAGCATACTTTTTCTTCATCTATTCCTCATGTCATTCATCCATGCATTCTTTTGGTAAAAAAAAAAAACAACAAAAAAAGGAAAAAAAAGATACATGATATTGCATTTTCATTCCTAGCCTTTCTTTTTTCTTTTTCATCATTCATTATCCATCTACCTCTCATGTTTTTCCTTATCACTTTCTTTTAAATAAATAAAAAAAATGCATCATCTTGCACTTTCATGGCTTGTATTTTCATTCATTCTTGTATTTTCATAAAAAATTTGTCAGCAGAATAAAATACACATCATCTTGCATTTTCATAATAGTCTTAGCATTTAGAAGAGAAAGAAATAATAAAAAGACTAGGCACCCTTTGGGTTTACGACCCTGTGAGGGCTTCTCCATTTAGACTATTAATACATTTTCTTTAGAGTTACCTCGACGAGAGGTATCCTTAGGGTGCATTCTCCTTTTTGGTTTTGCTTACATGTTCCTTTCATTACTTCCTTTTAGGGTGAGTTTTCTTGGCAAAGTGGAAAGGTTAGTACTCGTCAATAGCAAGGAATGGAAGAAACATATCAAGGACAGAACTCCAGTAATGTAGTTGACCTCAAGAAGAGTATAAGAGTTACAGTAAATGGCAGTGATCTGAGGTATGTGAGGGACGTTACTCAACAAATGACCCCTAAGGCTCGATCAGAGTTCTCAAGCAGTTACGGGCAGATTCTGGATTTGCTGCGCATTACAGTTGAGGAGCCCGTCTTAAGTGGCCTTGCTCAATTTTGGAACCATTCTCTCAAATGTTTTGAGCTACCTAACTTGGACATTATACCAACCATAGAGGAGTATGTAATCATGTTGAGGCTTCCAATGAACAAACACCCAAATGTTTATCTTTATGGAGGGTATTATGTATCAGTAGGGAAGATAACAGAATTGATAGGGGCTCCAACAAGTCAATTGGGCATGGAAAAGATGGGAGGAACAGAAGGCTTAAAGAAAAGTTACATAGAAGCACATCTTCAGTATCTAGCACAACAAGAAAAGTAGGATTTCTTCAACAAAACACTGACCTTAACCATCTTTGGGTTAGTGTTATTCCCATTTACCTCAGATATGGTAGATCAAGCAGCAATGGATGTATTCTTCAAGTTTGAGAAATATAAAGCAAATCCACCTCGCTATTCTTGCTGATACTTTCTTGACAATGGAAATCATCATCAAAAGGGTGGTGGAAAGATTCGATCTTTGTACACATATGTTGTACATTTGGATCATGCGTATGGATGTACGTAAATCGCTGGGACTCCTACCTGACCCGTTGAGGAATTTTGGTCGCATACCAGTGAAGACACAAAAAGCTTATGAATGGAAGAATGAGTTCGTGAGGATGGGGCCAAATTCTTTTAAATGGGTATGCCCGTGGTATCATGGAGAAGAGATAGTTTTCAGCTGTGGTGACTTTTCTAATGTTCCTTTGATGAGCCCTAGAGGTGGTGTATCATACGCGCCAATCCTTGTGCTTAGGCAACTCCAATGGACTCAATATATGCCCAACGAAAAGTAACTTGAAGGATTCAGCTTCTTATACCAGCAAGATGGAAGCACTACTAAACAAGAAAAAGAGATTAGAGATGCTTGGAAGAATATTCATATGGCAGAACAAAGGAATTAGGGAAGCATGTGGTGGTTTGTACCCCGAATACTTGCAATGGAGAGAGGCAAGAATGGCACGAATAGTATCCCCAAACAGCTTCGGATGATAAGGGTCATCCTCAAATCATACCTCAAATGGCCACCGAGATTGAAAGACGAAAGCACAAATGAAAGTCTTGGAACAAGGAAAGGAAGCCGCTGAGTTAAAAGTAGTCATCCACCGAGTCGATGCCGGGCTAGCTGATGAAGTTGAATATTTAAAAGATGCGTGTGCAGATATGGTTGGGACCCCAAGCCGAGCAAAAAGGGCAAGGAAAGGAAAGGAGATAGAATTTGAAAAGACCACAGTAGAAGTTCATGAATTACGGGCAAAGATAAATGCTCAGGAAGAGACAATGGCGGTAATTTTGCAAGAGAAAGGAAAGTTGGAAGCGAATGCTAGGGTACAAGATCACAGAGCACAAGCCTTACAAGAAGCTCTGGCTAAAACAAAGTGCCGCTCTGACCAAGGACGAGCATTAGCTACCAAATACCACGATGCACTCGTGGAAGCAAACCGAAAGAATGGGTATTTGGAGCTTAAGATTCAAGAGTTGAGGCGAAACCATGAGCAATGGAGACTTGAAACCCAAAGACTATTGAGGCAAAAAGAAGAATGGGCAGAAGTGTGGCAATCAGTAGCACAAGACCAAAGGGCTGAAAAAGAGGAATGGAAGAAGAAATGTGAAGACATGTCTGATAGCTTACGATATCACACCGCACAACTGATTACTCATTTCGAAGAAGCAGACATTCAAGCTCACATAAACCCCTGGTTACGACTACCATCAAAGATTGTTGATTTTATAAAGTATTGTCGAAGTCTTGGTAAGGGCTTTAGAAAAAAGCAAATGAAGTTGTTGATGTAATTGTGCTACATTTTGTGGGAACTAAATCTTGTACTTCTGAAGTTTGAAATGAAAATGGATGCTCATTGCTGTGTTTTGTTTCAAATATCAATCTTGTTATCCTTTTATCAAGATATTGTTCATTGAGGTATGAATTCTTCCTTGAATAAATTATCAACCATATTTCCGCCTCAAGACGATTTGTCCTTGAATGAAAGTATGGGGAGTTTGGTCCTACGTCTGCATTGCCAGTGAATGGCGTCCATTGAGGAATGAATATTCCCTTGGATTTACCATTAACCACATTTTTGCCTAAGGAGCGATATGCCCTAGTGCTAAATGTAGGAATTTTGCCTTGCTATCGAATGTTTGTGCGAACCTTTCCACAGCCACCAAGTATCCTCACAGGGCGCAAACATGTTCCCTTCGCTTACAAGGAATTGCATGCAAAATCATATTTATCTGTAAAAACAAATAATAATAATAAAAACAACAAAAAAAAAACCTCGGCATAAATAATCAGTGCTTTGCATGCATGCATTTTGTCATTTTGGTTCAGTCAATACTAATAATCCCATCATGTTTCCTCGAGCAGAAAAGTAGAAACTATAGCAGGAAAACAGCTTCCACGACACCCTTATAGGACTCGTTCCCAAGCAAAGATCATGGATGAGATAGAGCAAACTCAAGAGTTGAGGGATGAAGTGAACCACTTAGGAGTAAATGTCCAAGATGATGGAAATGTTACAGCCTATGGAGAGTAGAAGAGCACGGATGGGAATCCCTCGGTGACAAATGAAGGACATCCTACCACACCTCCTTGCCCGCTGGGTTTCACTTTGCGTTCCCCCTACAATACCAAGGTTTTAATCCTCAAGGGATTACGATGCCACTCACCATTTGCCCAAACGGCACCACTCAACCTTCAGTCGCCAGTTCACAGGGAAACCAAGGGGCGTCTTTCCCCCCGTATGGCCTCCCTCCAGGTTATATACCACCATTAGCCACTAGTTCCCCCAATAATGACATGCCAACAGTGTCCCCAACTTCAAATCCCTCAAACCCTACCCAAAATCAAGCCACTCAGTCAAATGTTAATGAAGCCCCGCCAACACAACACTCATACCCTTTCTTCATCCCGCCATATGGTCTCCATCCCAGTTCTGTACCACCGCAAACTGCCAATCCTCCGGACAGCAGCATGCCTGCTTCAAACTCCTTAAATGTGGCCCAACCATATGCCAGTGGAACCCCACTGGGGTAGCATTTTGTTCCCACCTACATGCCGCAATATCCGTTGAATTCCTCTATTGAAAATCCCCAATCCAGGGAGAGGTGGGAAATTCTTGAAGAAAGACTACGAGCCATTGAAGGGGCAAGTGGCTATGGTCTTTTGGATGCCACAGAGCTCTGTCTTGTCCCGGATGTGGTGATTCCCCCCAAGTTTAAGGTCCCATATTTTGATAAATACAGGGGAACTACTTGTCCAAAGAACCACCTAACCATGTACATCCGCAAGATGGCATCACATGCTCACGATGACAAGCTGTTAATCCACTTCTTTCAAGACAGCCTAACTGGGGCAGCTTCGAATTGGTACACGCATCTAGAGCGTGCCCATATACGATGTTTCAAAGACTTGACTGACGCTTTCTTGAAGCAGTATAAGTATAACATTGATATGGCACCGGATAGACTACAATTGCAGAATATGGCTAAGAGGATCCGAGACCTTCAAGGAATATGCTCAGAGGTGGAGAGAAATAGCTGCTCAAGTAGAGCCCTCATTGACGGAAAGAGAAATGGTGGCTACGTTCATTGACACTCTGCAATCACCCTTTTATGACAAAATGATAGGAAGTGTGTCATCAAATTTCTCAGACATGGTCATTATTGGAGAAAGAGTTGAGGGAGGAATGAGAAGTGGGAAGATCGTTGAAAGTTCAACAGGAACATTCAATGCCAAGAGGCCCCCGATAGGGAAGAAAAGATAGGGAGAAACTCATGTTGTTACCTTTGACCAGAGAAACTTCACCCGAGAGAGATATAGCCAAACACCTGTGAACCATCAACCATCCTTCCAGACTCCTTTCACACATTACTATCCGTACTTTCCCACTACTCCACCGATTCCATATCCCCAGCCGTATCACCCCCATGTCGCCACCGCTTCACATATTCCTTATCTTCAACCTCACCACCCAATGAGGCCTCACCAAACGTCATATCCTAATCAATACCAGATACCCCCTACCTTACCGCCTCAACAAGCTCAACCATGGACTCAAAACTCAAACACAAACCAAAGAAGACCACCATATAGCCAAGAAAGGAAACATCTTGACCCAATCCCTATGACTTATACCGAGTTGCTTCCCCCACCATCCGTAACTCTCTCTTGGCTCCTTGCCCGATGAAGCCTGTGGAGCCCCCATACCCTAAAGGATTTAACCCAAATGCCAAGTGCAACTACCATGCGGGGGCTGCAGGCCATTCCACAGAGAATTGCAGAACACTGAAAGTTAAGGTGCAAGACCTAATAGATGCTAAGTGATTGAATTTCAAGTCAAATACTCCTAGTGTGGGCCACAACCCTTTGCCTAACCATGGGAATCTTACAGTTAATGTTATAGAGAAATGCTCTGCCCAGCAGCTCATAAGACAAGCAAAAGATGTCAAGACCCCCATGAAGGTCATCTTTAAAGAATTGTGTAAATTTGAGATGATGGAAGCCCATATTGAAGAGAAGGGAGGCGACAAAGATGAAATAATGTGCAATCTCCATGGGAATGTGGGGCATTCTATCGAGAAATGTGGTGAGTTCAGACAAATCCTCCAAGACCTAATGGATATGTAATTAGTGCAAATAGGTCATATATGGGACAATGGTGGCACAAACATGGTGGATGAATGTGCTGTTCCACAATCGCAAGAATGTCAGGAATCCATAAACTCTCTGGTCCCTTCCATTGCAAATCCAGCTATCAAACCGTTGGTTATCTATTATACTAAAGCTGCATATGCACCATCCCCTTGTGGCCCGAAACCTATCACTATTCAAGTTCCTAGTTCTTTCCCCTTCAAGGACACTCAAGTCGTGCCATGGAATTATAATGTGCAAGTCCTTAGAAGCAATCCCACAAATGATCAGTCAGAAGTTGCGTCTGGTTTGACTTTTATTGTTACTAATATATCAGGGATTGGGGGAGTGACCTAGAGTGGCTGCATCTACACTCCTGAGGAGCTGCGAAAGGACCAAGAAGAAGAAGAAAAGGGGAAACGTAAAGGCAAAGGCAAGATAGGGGAGACTTCCATTGGGAACGAAGCAAAAGAAAAAGAAAGGCCGGAAAAGGTGAAGGAGTACAAAAAAGAGGTATCGGATGAAGAAGCTTGTGAGTTCTTGAAGTTTATCAAGCAAAGTGAATATAGAGTGGTAGATCACCAATCGTACCCTGCAAGGATATCACTTTTGTCCTTATTGATGAATTCAATCGCACAGAAAAGTATTGATGAAAATACTGAATCAGGCTCATGTTTCTCATGACATTACAGCTGACAAGTTAGGTGGTATTATTGGCAACATTACTGTTGATAATTATGTCACTTTCACTGATGATGAGATACCAGCTGAAGGAATGGGGCACAATAAGGCACTACACATTTCTGTCAAATGTCAAAAGCATATAATGGCTAGAGTGCTCATTGATAATGGTTCTTCCTTAAACGTGTTACCGAAATCAACCCTTTCCAAGCTGCCTTTTGATGGAACTTGCATGAAACCAAGTACGATGATAGTAAGGGCATTCGATGGCACCAGAAGAGAGGTCATGGGGGAGATGAAAATACCAGTTCAAATTGGTCCTTGCACTTTCAATATACTCTTCCAAGTGATGGACATTACGCCATCCTATAGTTGTCTCTTAGGACGACCATGGATTCATTCTGCTAGAGCTGTGCCTTCTACCTTGCACCAAAAAGTAAAATTCATAGTTAATAATAAGATGATTACTGTCTTTGGTGAAGAGGGCCTGCTGGTGAGCAAGTCATTGGACACTCCTTATATTGAAGCCGCAGAAGAAGCTCTTGAAACCATGTTCCAAGCGCTAGAGATTGTCAATGCCGCCTATGCGGAAGAAGGAGCTCAAGGTCTGAAGCCCCGACTATCTAATGCATCTATGATGATGGCTAAGGTAATGCTTGGAAAAGGATATCAATATGGAAGAGGACTAGGAATGAATGAACAAGGCATTGTGAAATGATGGGCACCCTGCGAAAACAAAGACAGATTTGGGTTAGGGTATAAACCCACCAAAGCAGACAAAAGAAGGGTCCTAGAAGAGAAAAGGGAGAAGAGGTTGGCTAGGTTGGAAAATCGGGAGCCTAAAGTTGAGGAGATCCCCATTTGTGACGTCCGACGAAACTTCCGAAGTGCGGGATTAGTGTTTCTGAACCAAGTGACCGCTATCGAAGATGATCAATCCATCAATCACGGTGTCAACTTGGTGTACCCTTGCTCCCCAGATGCAGAACTCAACAATTGGGAGAGCGTTGATTTTCCCATGACCTGTGAAATTGATTCAAAGTAATTTTATAATGCTGATCCTTTAGCTCTGCCCAAGGCTTTAGGATAATGTGTTGTGAAAGCGGGCTCACATGTTTCCATTTCAATGTTTACTATCAATAAATGCATTTTCATATTATCTTGCTTTTTCCCATTTTTTTCTTTTTTTTAGCTTTTTGCTCGACCATTTCATTAACCTTTATTCATTACCCTTTTTTACTTGTGTTAACACCAATAAATGCAGATCTGAATGTGACTCTCTTGAAAATGACAGTGCTATGACCCCATTATACGATTTTGACCATCCCGTTAATCATGTTGATGAGGATAATGATGACAATTGAGAACCCTCTCCTGAGCTAATGAGATTAATGGAACAAGAGGCCAAGGAAATTCAACTCCATGAAGAGCCAACTGAACTGATTAATTTGGAGACAGAAGATGATAAAAAAGAGGTTAAAATTGGCACTACCATAAAAGAAAATGAGCGAAGCAAGTTAGTTAAGCTCTTATCTGATTATTGTGATATTTTCGCCTGGTCGTACCAAGATATGCCTGGCTTAGATACTGGCATTGTTGAGCACAAATTGCCATTAAAATCAGAATATCCTCCGATCAAGCAAAAGTTGAGACGAATGAAGCCAGAAATATCACTAAAAATTAGAGAAGAGGTTAAAAAGCAGTTTGATGCAGGTTTCCTCGCTGTTGCAAAGTACCCTCAATGGGTCGCTAACATCGTCCCTGTCCCAAAGAAAGATGGGAAGGTGCGAATGTGCGTTGATTATAGAGATTTGAATAGGGTCAGCCCTAAAGACAACTTCCCTCTAGCTCACATTGATGTTTTAGTGGACAACACAGCTCAACATGCATTCTTCTCCTTCATGGATGGTTTCTCGGGATACAATCAAATCAAGATGGCACCTGAAGATATGGAGAATACCACATTTATCACTCTGTGGGGAACTTTTTGCTATAAAGTGATGCCATTTGGATCGAAGAACGTCGGAGCAACTTATCAAAGGGCGATGGTGGCATTATTCCACGACATGATGCACAAAGAGATAGAAGTCTATGTGGATGACATGATTGCAAAGTCAAAAACAGAAGAAGATCACATAACTGATCTGCAAAAGCTCTTTGAACGGTTAAGAAAGTTCAGGCTCAGACTGAATCCTACTAAGTGCACTTTTGGGGTAAAATCAGGCAAGCTCTTGGGGTTTGTGGTTAGCGAGAAAGGGATAGAAGTTGATCCAGACAAAGTTCGAGCAATCATAGAGATGCCAGCTCCTCGCACGGAAAAAGAAGTTCGTGGGTTTTTGGGAAGGCTGAACTATATTGCTAGGTTTATATCCCAGTTGACTGCAACATGCGAGCCAATCTTCAAGTTGTTGCGTAAAAACCAGACAGTAGAGTGGAATGAGGATTGTCAGGTAGCATTTGAGAAGATCAAGCAGTATCTACAAGAACCCCCAGTTTTGGTACCTCCAGTGCCAGGAAGGCCTCTCATCATGTACTTGACTGTGTTGGATGAATCCATGGGTTGTGTATTGGGACAGCACAATGAAACTGGCAAAAAGGAGCTGACCATCTATTACTTGAGTAAGAAGTTTACCAACTATGAGGCAAAATACTCATTGTTGGAATGCACATGCTGCGCCTTGGCATGGGCAGCCCACCGGTTAAGGTAGTACATGTTGTGTTACACCACTTGGTTAGTGTCCAAAATGGACCCGATCAAGTACATCTTTGAAAAACCTGCCCTCACTGGGAGGATTGCACGCTGGCAAGTTTTGCTATCAGAATATGACATTGCCTACATCACGCAAAAAGTAGTCAAAGGCAGTGCTCTGGCAGATTTCTTGGTTAGTCAACCAGTGGAAGATTATGGGTCTATGCAGTGTGAGTTCCCTGATGAAGATGTAATGGCTTTGTTTAGAGAAGAAAAACCCTCGGAAAAAGAAAAATGGACTTTGTTGTTCGATGGAGCTTCTAATTCACTAGGGCATGGAGTGGGGGCCATACTGATTTCCCCTGAAAATAATTTCATCTCAATCACTGCTAGGTTGTGCTTTGACTGTACAAACAACATAGCTGAGTATGAAACATGTGCCATAGGAATCCAAGCAGCGGTAGACTCAAAGACAAAAGTTCTTGAGGTATATGGGGACTCTGCTTTGGTCGTCCATCAGCTAAAGGGAGAATGGGAAACTCGAGATGCCAAATTAATCCCTTATCATGCCTACATCAAGGAGTTGATTGAATAACTTGACGAAGTTACATTCCATCATATCCCTCGAGAGGATAATCAGTTGGCTGATGCCATAGCCACATTGTTATAAATGTTCAAAGTAAGTCAGGATAGGGACTTACCGCTTATAAAAATGAAAAGTCGTGACCAACCGGCATATTGTCAAATGATAGAAGTGGAACCAGATGGGAAACCGTGGTATCATGACATCAAATGCTTTATCAAGAGCAGAGAGTACCCTCCACATGCTTCAGAAAATGACAAAAGGACCCTCAGAAGACTCGCAATGAGTTTCTTTCTAAATGAGGAAGTGCTTTACAAGAGGAACCATGATATGGTGCTGCTAAGATGCATTGATGCAGCAGAGGCAGAGAAGATCATCAAAGATGCTCATGAAGGTTCTTTTGGAACTCATGCAAATGGGCATGCAATGGCAAGAAAGATACTAAGAGCGGGATACTATTGGTTGACAATGGAGACTGATTATTTCAACTATGTGAGAAAGTGCCATAAATGTCAGACATATGCTGATAGGGTTCATATGCCACCAACACCTTTGAATGTTTTAACAACACCTTGGCCATTCTCGATGTGGGGAATGGATGTCATAGGACCCATTGAACCAAAGGCCTCAAATGGACATCGCTTCATTCTTGTTGCAATTGATTACTTCACAAAATGGGTCGAAACTGCTTCTTATGCCAATGTCACCAGGAATGTAGTGGTCCGGTTTGTCAAAAGGGAGTTGATTTGTCGTTATGGTTTGCCAAGCAAGATTATTACAGATAATGCCACTAATCTGAATAATAAGATGATGAAAGAGATGTGTGAGAATTTCAAGATTGAGCACCACAATTCCTCACCCTACCGCCCGAAGATGAATGGGGCAGTTGAGGCAGCAAACAAGAATATCAAGAAGATCATCCAAAAGATGGTTGTAACATACAAAGACTGGCACGAAATGCTACCATTTGCACTGCATGGTTATCGCATGTTCGTTCGTACTTCAACTGGGGCAACCCCTTTTTCTTTGGTCTATAGAATGGAAGCGGTACTCCCTATTGAAGTGGAAATCCCATCATTAAGGGTGCTTATAGAGGCAGGACTAGAAGAAGCTGAATGGGTCCAGACTCGACTTGATCAGTTGAACCTCATTGAAGGAAGGAGATTAACTGCACTATGTCATGGTCAGCTTTAGCAGAAGAGAATGATGAAGGCCTATGCGAAAAAAGTGCGGCCTCGACAATTTCAAGAAGGAGACTTAGTACTCAAAAAGATCCTTCCCATTCAAAAGGATTTTCGAGGAAAATGGATTCCAAACTATGAGGGACCTTATGTCATAAAAAAAGCCTTCTCAGAAGGAGCTTTGATTCTCACAAACATGGATGGCGAATATCTACCACTTCCCGTAAATTCAAATGCAGTCAAAATGTACTATGCTTAAAAAAAAGAGGAAAAGAAAGTGGCTTGCTAGGCTGAAAACCTGAAAA
Source organism: Ormosia semicastrata (assembly GCA_029884595.1). NCBI lineage: Eukaryota > Viridiplantae > Streptophyta > Magnoliopsida > Fabales > Fabaceae > Ormosia > Ormosia semicastrata. The sequence goes on along the minus strand of JAQQTO010000038.1, from coordinate 5,398,819 downwards.
GGCGACCTAGGCAAAAGTTAAAGTGACCCACTAGGTTGAAAACTTGGAAAAGCGACCTAGGCAAAAGTTAGGGTTAAAAAATGGTACTTGACACATCCAAAGAAGTGAACATACCTCAAGTCACAAACTGGGGCAGTTTGAGAGTATCTGGGCCGAACCGGGGCAGTTTGAATATACGAAGTCTTGTCAGGAGACACTCCCAATATGTAAAAGTCGGGTCAAATCATATTCTTAGAAACAGACAAGGGGATGTTCAAGGTCGTGTACATGGGAAATTAACACTGATAATCCGAGAGAGCATCACGGGAAGAGTTGGAAAATTCCATTCAAACATTTTTTTTGTAAACCTTTTCAATTCGAGTCCCACTTGTATTGCCTTTCTTGTACTTTTCCTGTCTATAATGATAATCCCTTTTATTGCAACCAATTGTTGATTTAATATGCATTTTTTTATGATAGTTTTATATTGAGATGTGAAACATATGACAATATGGCAAAAACATTTAGATTTGCTTTAACAATCTTGAAAGGTCATGGGAAACACAATGAAATCCTGACAAGAGTATTGATGAGAAAAGAAAGAATCATCAGGCAAATCATAAGGCCAATCATCAAATGTTACTGTTCAATCTCGATCCTTTGTGGGGAAAGTCTTTAAGGGTTGTGGAATTAAGAGTGACTCAATCAAAGGTTTGAAGAAAAAATAAACAAAAAAAATTGCTTACTCAATTGGTTTATGAGGACTCCTACAGTAGGGCATCCATTGCATCATGCATCATTTCTGGCATCACATGCATTACCCTCAAGCATCACATCCATTGTATCATCATGCATCCATTGCATTATGCCCATCTCTGCCATCACATGCATTTACAAAGTCAACACATTGTCTTTTAATTCCCGGATCCCTGCACCCATTGTCTTTTAATTCCCGGGTCCTTGCACCCATTGTCTTTTTCCATTGTCTTCCCCGGTCCTCGCACCCATTGTCTTTTAATTCCTGGGTCCCCGCACCCATTGTCTTTTAATTCCCGGGTCCCCGCGCTCATTGTCTTTTAATTCCCGGGTCCCTGCACCTATTGTCTTTTTCCATTGTCTTCCCGGGTCCCCGCACCCATTGTCTTTTAATTCCTGGGTCCCCGCGCCCATTGTCTTCTAATTCCCGGGTCCCTGCACCCATTGTCTTTTTCCATTGTCTTTTAGTTTCCTGGGTCCCCGCACCCATTGTCTTTTAATTCCCGGGTCCCTGCACCCATTTTAGTTTCCGGGTCCCCGCACCCATTGTCTTTTAATTCCCGAGTCCCCACACCCATTGTCTTTTAATTCCCGGGTCCCCGCACCCATTGTCTTTTAGTTTCCAGGTCCCCGCACCCATTGTCTTTTAGTTTCGGGTCCCCGCACCCATTGTCTTTTAGTTTTCGGGTCCCCGCACCCATTTGTATTTTAATTTCTGGTCTCCCGCACCCATTGTCTTTCAGTTTCCTGGTCTTTGCACCCATTGCCTTTCAGTTTTCGGGTCCTCGTACCCATGGCTTCCAAAACAAGTAGGGGCCTTGTGCCCATTGCCTTTTTCTTTTCTGTCAAGTTTCAGCGGATACTCGACTCCATAAGCTTTTCTCTTTTTTGTTAAGTTTCGGCGGATACCCGACTCTGTAAACTTTTTACCTCGTTTAATGTCCATTCTTTTTGCGTCAATATGCTTTCCAAATTTTAAAAAAAAAAGAAAAGAAAAGAAGAAAGAAAGAAAGAAAAGAAAAAATAAGTGAAAATTTTCATGGACAAATTTAAATCAATTCCTTTTAATCCCATTTATGTTAAATGTAAAGCAAATGGGGGCAGCTGTTGATACCTAATTTTGTCCATAAAATTTTTATTGATTGATACTTAATTACAATATTTTGAATATATACTGTGAATACTCAATTTTGACCGGGCTAACAAAAAAAAATTTCTTTTACTCTTCTTTTTTTTGTTTTGTTTTATTTTTTAGGCCCAATTGTAAGCCTACTAAAAAAAAGGGGGAACACTGATCTTATTTTTAAAAAAAAATGAAAGGGGGCTTTGCATTTAATGCCTGATGCCTGCACACGCAAAGGAGAATGCATTAAGGTAGCAAGCAACAAAAGGGGGGCTAAAAGGATGGAAAGAAAAGAAAAATGGTCAGATAAAGGATGAGATGGGGGGCTCAACGTAGGGAGGCTCACGTAAAGAAAAAAAGAAGGAAATGTTAGGGGAGAAATGATGAAATGGGGGATATTTAAAAGAGAATAGCATCAGAAAAAAGGGGAGGACGGCATTTTTTTCACTTCTATTCACCTTCAAGAACCAGAAAACACCTTCTATTTTCACCACCCTCATCACCAAAAACAGCACCTTCACCCATTCTCCACCGTGGCCATCGTCTTTATCAGTCTTTCATCACCAAAAACTTCCAAGAGCACAGCAATCACAAGGGAAACAGAAAGAAGGGAACAAGAAAGAGACAGAAACCTTGCTGAGGAATAGCATTCACTTCAACTGCTCCACCTTGAACTCCACAGGTAACCTTCTGCATTTATGTCATGTAGCTCATTTCGCTAACTATTCTCACTTGCACACAACCTCTGAATCCCTCTCGCACCCAACCTGAAATGAATACTACATATCCACTCAAGCCTCCCTGACTGAAACCCAATGTCCACTCTCCAACCGTGAACTCCTCTCCCTTTTATTACTTTCATCTTCAACTACCCACATTCAGCCTTTTCCAGACTGAAAACATCCACCTTCCATCAACCCATGCACACGTAAACAACACATTCCTTAACCTTTTCCTCAACCGTGAACCCAACCAACCGACCGTCGAACCACACCACTGTGACCTTCACCGACCAACCTCACCAACACCTTCCATCAACCCTCCACCGACCGTCAAAATACAAGAAAATAGATCCTTCCCCTCAATCGACCGTCGAAACACAAGAAAACAGATTCTTCCCCTCACCGACCGTCGAACCCCAAGAAGCCAGATCCTTCCCTTCAACCAACCGACCGTCGGACCCCTGAATCCCTCTGCACCGACCGTCGAACCAACAACCATCATACCCCCACCAACCGTCGAATCCCCATATATCAACCTTCACCATCCCTCTCACTATTACGTGAACCCACACCACCATCCTTTAACCATCCATTACGCGAAATCACCTCAAAAACCCAACTTATACCCAACCGTCGAACCTCAAATCCGATCACTTCCTTTCACCTCCAAAACACTCACTATCTTCAAAGCCTCCATAATCCCCATCACCCAAGCAACTTCTATAACCTCTCCAAACACTACCGAACCCAACAAGAACCGATCGTCGAACCGTGAGCTCCACTCTCTTTACCGACAACCCATCCAAATCTTCACACCATCAACCAAACTCCATCACATTCGACCGTCGGACCCCAATTTCCAAACCGTGATCCCATCATCCCCAAACAAACCACCAATTAACAACCTTGCCTCGTCTCCATTACACCTTCAACCGACCGTCGAACCTCAAGAAGCCAGATCCTTCCCTTCAACCAACCGACCGTCGAACCCCTAAATCCCTCTGCATCGACCGTCGAACCAACAACCATCATACCTCCACCGACCGTCGAATCCTCATATATCAACCTTCACCATCCCTCTCACTATTACCGTGAACCCACACCACCACCCTTCAACCATCCATTACGTGAAATCACCTCAAAATCCAACTTATACCCGACCGTCGAACCTCAAATCCGATCACTTCCCTTTCACCTCCAAAACACTCACTATCATCAAAGCCTTCATAATCCCCATCACCCAAGCAACTTCCATAACCTCTCCAAACACTATCGAACCCAACCGAACCGATCGTCGAACCGTGAGCTCCACTCCCTTTACCGACAACCCATCCAAATCTTCACACCATCAACCAAACTCCATCACATTCGATTGTCGGACCCCAATTTCCAAATCGTGATCCCATCATCCCCAAACAAACCCACCACCAACAACCTTGCCTCGTCTCCATCACACCTTCAACCGACCGTCGAACCACACCACTCGACCTTGACCAACCGATTTCACCGACACCTTCACCATCCCCTCACCAACCGACTAACCTCAAGAACCATCCCATCTCCACCTCCATCCGACTGTCGAACCCCAAAAAACAAAACCACCCCATCTTCACCTCCAACCGACTGTCGAACCCCAAAACAGAACCATCCAATCTCCCTAAACCGACCGTCGAACCTCAGGGTCCAAATCCCTCCCCAAACGTCCTCTGGTATGTGCTCTGTTATTGTTACCCAAGTTTTTAAGATCTTTTTCCTTTAAATTGAGTTGTTGATTGCCTTTTGAGGTTTGAGTTTGAATCAAGTAGGCTGCTGCCCATTTCATGTTAAGGCAATAATGATACATTTTTTTTTTGTAAGAAAAAAGAAAAGAAGGGTAAAAGAATATAAAAATAGCAAATAAAGAGATAAAAATCTTTTAATCCCTGCAATGACCAATGATGATGATTGAGTAGTGAATACTACCTTCATTATCATTTGGATCATAAGGGTTTATTGAATAGCCTTGTGCTAACTTGAACCTTGTGCGAGCATAAATTTGGTTTTCAAATAAAAGTTTTTCTTTTTCTCTTAATTAAAATCAATCAACCCACACTTATTTTATAAAGAACTACGTGACTTTGAGTTCTCCATTGCACCAGGAGATACGTAGGAGCAGAAACCCATTTCTGTCAAGCCAAATTTATTTTTTTTTCATAATTTGGTTGTTTCTTTTACTTCTTTTCAAAAAATAAAAAAGGATAATAAATAATTACAAAGCCTTTTATTTAAAAGGGTTAAAATAAATATGTTTGAGATTATTAAAATTTGCACAACTAACTTAAGGTACCGTTCATGGAACGGGCAGTGTAGGGTGTTAATACCTTCCCTACCTGTAATCGACTTCCGAATCCAAACTCATTTTCAAAAGACCAGTTTGCTTTATTTAAAGGTTTTTCTAATGTTTTCCTAATTTAAATAAACATTGGTGGCGACTCCATTGATTTTATCTTTTTCGGTCATCCCATCGCGATCCCGGTTGCGACACTCGTCCTCATCATCATCACTATCAGGGACCTCTGCAGCAGGCGCTCTAGAAGGTCCAGCCTAGGAGGGAGCAGCAACCGCTGTGGGGGGGAAGGAAGGAACTGGATAATCAATTATCGACAGCCCAAGACGCTTCGCCATCCACCGCTGGGTCTGCATCTGGTACATTAACATAGCCTTCATCCGGGCACGCCAATCAGTATCATTAGTAGGTGCGACCTGGGATGGAGCTACTACCTCAGGTGCTGGTGCTGCTCGAGGCTTTCCACGAGCCTATCGCTGCCGTGCTGGCGCTACGGTTAGAGCCGCCCCCACTCTCTCAATAAAAGTGTCGTTCAGCGGCTGTCGAACATCTGTAAGCTCCTCATGAGGTCCCCAGCGAACCTGATGTCGGCTGCATAATGAATGGATGAGAAAGGGGAAGAAAAGGCTCCTATACTCCCAGTAGACCTCTGAATCTGGTGAAAAATGAGCTCGGAAACATCAATAGAGCGACCCTTCATGATAGCATAAATCAGTATGGCTCGATCTCGGGTAAACTCTGAGAGGTTAGCTGATGGCAGGATGTGCGTACTAATAAAATGGTACCAAGCGCAGGTCTCTGGAGTAAGATGAGTGCATGGAAAGTACTTAGGCTGGTTAGTCTGGATACTCATAGTCCACATCACGGGCTGAGACGCAGCCAAGCATATCTGAGCTATGACCACATTAACATCAATGCCCTCCATCGGCTCTTAGCGACAAAACTCAATATAATCACAAATCTCTGGTGGTGGAGGTAGACCTAGCGCAGCACAAATAGGCGAAGGAGAGAATGAGACCACACGCCCCTGAACTCTAACTGTTGTGGCCCCCTCACCAAGAAAAGCTGCATTCGCGTAAAACTCACGAACGACAGGTAACACAGCTGAGGACTCTAGATGCTAGGCAAATGTACTCCAGTTAAGGTGGTTTATGCGCCTCTCCAGTTCCGAATGTAAAGCGCAAGAAAATGCAAAGCCGCGCTCTAGGATGAGCGGTCTGGTGATGAGAGTCGAGTATCACTCGACAGTAGTGGCTGAAATAAATCTACTCCAATCAAAATCAGCAGGAGGGGAGAAGGCTCCCTGGGCTGCCGGCTAGATGATCCACGTTGTATAACTCGTCCCCTCTTTGGAGCCATAGCAACTTGAAAAAGAATTGTCAAAAATCAAATTGGATAACAAAAAGCATTGAACATATTGAAAGATGAACAATTTTGGCAAATTTGGAACTCAGCGCTGCGACGTGCAAAATTCAACACAGCGCCGTGACATTCAAAGTGTTCATACTCACGCCGCGGCATTCAACGCAACGCCGTGACGCGCAATCCTAATTTTTCTAGGTACGCAGGCTTCAATGCGTATAATCCAACACAGCATGTAACTCAAGCATTATATAACGCTAAAACTAAGTAAAACCAAAGAATAACTAATTAATAAAAGCTATTTAACAAATTAATAAACTAAACTAAAAATAGAGACTCATAACAACCGAACAAAACAGGAAAATTAAACTAATAATTTACATAAAACTAAAAATAAATTGGTACATACCTTAATGGAGGCAAATGGAGACTGAAAATGAGATGAAAAAGGAGAGACAAGCAGAGAATTTGAAAGAGAAAGAAGAGAGAAAATGTAAGTGAGAGAGAAAGAGGTTATGGAATGAGGAGAACCAAGCGGCTCTGCATAAAACCATCATTGCCACATACGCGCAAGGCATGAAACAATATACACCGCGCGTGAATTAATTCCTTCTTAATTTAATTATTTAAATTATTACTATTTACTATTTACTATTTCTTTTTTTAATTAATTTTTAATTAATTTTTTTATAACTCACAGTAGTGGGCCTTAGGGTCTCAATACGTCATGTCCCCGAACTCATTGGATTTAGGCCCAAAACACCATCACGCCACGGCATGTTAAGGCCCACGCCACGGCGCTTTGAGCCTAACTGCATAATTCTGCAGCAAAATGAATTCTGCCCGGACTTAAGGCCAAAATTGGTCTCCAACACCTGCAAAACTTGCGTACAAGGTTAATTTACATAATAGAATACATAAATATACAAAAACTTAAAAATCAAGATATTTACATATTTAAAACATAAAATTAAAATTTTGGATTCCCTCCTAAAAAGAGCCTGATTTATAGTCCCGACAGGACTTGTCTGCTATTCCAAATGCATTTCTATAAAGGAGGAGGATCTTCCTCCTGATTTACAAAATTGGTTTGATGCATTTGAAATGGCAAGCCTTTTAGCTCCAAGTTTGGAGCTTGCTCAATAGGTGCATTAATTAAATTTACTACCATAACAGCTTTGAACTGGCCTATTTCACCATCAGGAATGAGTTGACCTTCTCCACTATCACATACTTCACTTACACCCCCTTCCTTGGATATTGTCCTATCAATTAATGGCAATGCTCATTTGAAGCACCCTTCGGATTGGTTACAGTGTCACTAGGGAGGGTGCCTGAAGGCCTATTATTGATGGCATTAGCCAACTGCCCTACTTGAGTTTCCAATGCGTGCATGGAAGCGGTTTGACTCTGCAACAACATTTCATGGTTTTCCAACTGAGCATCAGTCTTCGTTATATGAGAATCCGTCTTGACCATAAACTGTGAAAACATGTCTTTCAAAGAGAGTTTTTGATCTTGGCCCAGTTGTCTTAATTGGGAAGGGAATCCAAAAGGATTGTAGGGTCTGTCATTCACTGGAGCAGATGAGGAAGCTCCTTGATTGTCCCTCCAGGAGAAATTGGGATGATTCCTCCATCTTGAGTTGTATTGGTTGGAGTATGGATTATTTTGTCGCGAGCGATAGTTACCAATGTATTGAGCAGTTTCAGTACTGAAAGAGCAACTATCACTTGAATGAGTCTCTCCACACTTGTTACACAGCACAAATGGGCTTTGTTGTTGGCTGTTCCCTAAACGATCCACTTTACTTGCTAACGTTGCCACCTGAGCTGATAATGCTGCCATTGGATCAATTTCATGCACTCCAGCCACATTATTTGAAGTATTTCTTTCCAAAGGCCATTGGTAGCTGTTGGCTGCCAATTCCTTAAGCAGTTGGAATGCATCATCAGATGATTTGCTTAATAAAAAGCCTCCAGTAGCTGCATCTACTATAGGGCGATCGTGGGGTAGCAATCCCTTGTGAAATGAGTAAACTTGGTGCCACGGTGGAATGTCATGATGAGGGCACCTACGAAGCAAATCCTTGTATCTCTCCCATGCTTCATACAAGGTTTCAAATTCAAATTGGGTGAATGATGTGATATCATTCACCATTTCAGTAGTCTTGGCCGGTGAAAAATACTTATTTAGGAATTTATCGCACAAGTCATTCAAAGTGCTGATGGATCCCGCATGTAGAGATTGTAACTAACTATTAGCTCTATCTCTGAGAAAGAAGGGAAAGAGCCTTAAGCGAATAGCATCATCAGAGACACCATTATGCTTGAACATGTAACAAATCTCCAGAAAATTTGAAAGATGAGCATTGGGATCCTCCTTGGGCAAACCGCCAAATTGAACAAAAGTCTGTATCATTTGAATGATGGCCGGTTTGATTTCAAAATTATTAGCACGGATAGCAGGCCGTCTAATACTGGACTGCAAGTTCTCCATTTGAGGGGTTGCAAACTCCCTTAATGGTATTGTATGACTATCATCCTCCAATTGGAGCGTAGTGTTATTGTCTGACATCTTAGTACCTATATCACAAAATAATCTGAAAACTTAAATTAATATGTACAAAAACTTATTTCAGCTAAACAGAAATAAACCATATTCTCTGGCAACGGCGCCAAAAACTTGTTCGCTCTTTTGCTTACCGCAAGTGCACGGGTCACACTTGTATTATAGCTAAGAGTCAGATATCGTTCCCACGAGGAATACGTATTTCATATAAGAGCCAAGTATTAACCAATAGTCTAATTAATGCTATTCAAAGGCATTGAATTTATAAAAGAATGTTTAAAAGAATATAAAGACTGAAAAGTAATAAATCTAAGATAAATAGATAAATAGAAAAATAAGTAATCCTTTTTTTCATCTCCTATTTCAACTAATAACATGCAATCCTTACAAGCAACATCAATGATTTATTAAGTTAGCTTGAGAATCTGATATAGCCAAAAGCATATATCTAGGTCAATCAACCCTGGTTTCATTTACTCAGCTCACTAAGTTTCCTTGAGAGCTAATGCAAATTCCACTCATGAATGATCTATTCTCAATCACATACTATACATGGTTAATAGGTATATTTCTATCCTATTAACGAATCAACTCATCCAAACCAATTGAACTCGCTGAACATGCATCAACCATACATATGATCTAAAATCCGAATTCCTATGTCTAGGTTCATTAGATTTCATCAAATCAATCAAAAGCTGATCAAACTCTCAAAAGCATTAAGATCCATATGATTGAAAGTAACTAAACTTCAATATATACTCCAAAGATTACAAAATCATTAGTATCTATAGAAAACTACTAAGAAAAACTTATATACAACCTAGCTAGCTATGAACATGAAAGTACAAACAAATAAATCATGTTCATGAATCAATAAAGAGAGAAAAGAAGAAAGGAAAAGAAGGAAGCTCATTAGATTTTGTCCTCTAAGTTTGATTCACCCTCCATAAGAAGGATGACCTCCAACCTTAGCCTTTTCTGCTTCCTCTAGGTCTAAAAACCTAAAAACCAGCAGTTGTTCTTCAAAAAAGATGAAAACTCTCGTAGAAAATGGGTACAAACGTATTTATAGGCCGAATAAAACAGGGTCACGCCGCGACGTCCAACATGTCACTCCGCGGCGCGCGTGCAATTAGATCACAGGCACCTGAGGCACCCACTCTTCAACATTGTAGCGCCCCAGCCTCGGGTTTTATGTACTGAAGCAGGGGAGCGCCGCGGAGTCACCAGTCCCACGTCGCGGCGTTGGGTGCTGATCTTCACTTTTAACCTTCTCTTAGGCTTCCTAGCCCAAAGCTACTTCAAATTCTTCATTTTCATGCTTCATTTGAGACCTGCTTATAACAGAGAAAGAATCAATTCATTAAATCATGCAAATGTACTCAATTTGATCATAGTTTTGAAAGTATTTACTCAGGATTACAATGGAAGTCATCAGAATGAAATCAGATATAAATGATGCTAAAACCTTTCATTCATGCATACAAATAAGGACTAAACATGCTATGAAGCACAAATACAAGGCACAAATAACTACACAGAGTGTAGTTATCAGCGCACACATGGAGCACTGGCAGGCTGGTCTGTCAAGCTCCCTTGACGTACGCCTATATGTACATGTGAGTCATAGGGTGATTGTTGGACTCCCATAAATCCATCAATCTTCCCCTAGCGACACCCAGGGAACTCGAACCTGCGACCTTGCTCTAATACCACTTGTTAGGATGAAACGCTTACTACTAGGCCAAAAATTATAGCTCTTAGTCAGGGCGCAACTTTATTTCCTTATAGTGGCAGCGCATAGCTCTGCATCTATAACGTGCTGCGGGCAAGCATGAGGGGCTTCGCAGCATACACATGATGCACCGACAGGCTGGGCTGTTAAGCTCCCTTGATGTATGCCCATACATACATGCGAGCCCTAGGGTGATTGCTGGACTCCCATGAATTTATAAACTAATTTCATTTATAATAATTTTTTAAAATCAAAATAATAACTAAATAACATTCATCTAAAAACCAACCACATTATATCTATATATTTGATTTTTAAAATATTTCCAAACTCCACCAAAGTCAATGAAATCATATCCTTAAATTAGAATTTTGGAATGGCTAATACTTGTGCATTCTAGAGGAATGATGTGAAATTGATAATGGTGTGGACATTTGATGCAATATCTTTAAAATCGATTGGATTGGTTTGGCTTAATCGGTCCAACCGTCGACCGGCCTTGACATTAATTTTGAACATGCCTAAAAACCACTTAAGCAGTCAGATGGCCCAAAATCAAACAAAATCCAATTGGACCTCTAAAACCATCGAACCTAGTGGTTTTTCAAAATTGGACAGTTTTGATTTTTTTTTTAAAAAGATTAGAAAAATTGAGGAAAAGGCAAAAAAACTCAATCTTTAGGCCAGATTTGTTCTCTCACGTCTTTTGTCAGCCAGATCTGCATCTCTGACATCTTGCCCATGCGTCTCCTATTGCATCTTGCTCCGCGTCTCCGATCTAGCATCTTGCTCCATGTCTCCGATCTAGCATCTTGCTCGTGTATCTCCGACATCCTACATTGCGCCAAAGCGTCTCCAGCATCCATTTCTGGTTATAGTTTGCGACTTGCATTTTGATTCCAATGACCTACATTCGTAGTTCTACAAGCCTTCGTTTAAGCTTTAATGTACTTGTAATCTATAAAGCACAGACACGTCATTTTTAAGGCGCGTCTGTATGTCAGATACATGGGGATATGCGTATGACACACGTGTTTTACATGTGTAAATGTGTCTGATTAAAAATATTATTTTTTTCATCTTAGACACGTATTGGACATGACTTGAACAAGTTTGGACACGTTTAGAACACGACTTGGACAAAATCTATTAATATATATTTTTTAAAAAATTAGTTTTTATGACTAAAGTCTAATTAGTAAGCCCGTAACACACTCAAGTCCAATCACACGACTGACGTCCTAAGCTACTATTTTCACATACTAGTATTTTAAGTTTTATCTTTTTACATGTCACTATTAAACTTTTAAGTTTTATCTTTTCACACATCATTATTTTCATCTGCTCCTTTTATCTCTGCTCGTATCAAGTCGTCCACTTCATCGTCACTAAAACTTGTCTCACACTAATATTCCCTCTAGTTAAATTTTTTTAGATACACATGTACTTGTACATGGTTAATTCTAGTAGGAGAAATTGATTTAGTTGCTAATTCATTATGTTCCATATTTTTTGAAAAGAGCTTATTAGGTAACAAATATTAGCACATATGACATATATTAAGATATTATAAATCTTTAAACTTATAAAAATGTATTAATGAATTATAAAAAAATCTTAAATTTTACAATTATATATACATAAAATAAGTTTTTTAATTTATTTATATACATATATATCATGTATGTGTCTTATAATTTTTTAAATTTGATTTCTCTTGTATACATATTTATATCGTGTCCTATATTTATATCTATATTTTATATAAAAATATATATAATATTAGTAATTCCATCATACGTTGAATCATAAATCGCTTACTTGTCAATCTAATGGTTGAACGGGGTTATTAAAACATTGATTAGAAGTTGTGTCTACTTTCATATCACGGTTGACATTAGCTTCAATAAATAGTGATACATATGCACGTCTAAATTGACTACATTGTTTCTTTTCCTTCTTCTGTTTTTTATAAACTAGTTTCGATGTGAGCTCTGATTGTGTTCAAAAATTGGGTTTTAAGATTTTAATTTTATTAGTTTATGGAACAAAATTTAACTGATATGGCCGGTATGAGACTTTTGAAGTAAAAAACAAAGATGTGAGAATACATTGTATTTTCTATATTAATTAATAATAGATATAAGATTCCTAACAAAGCATTAATTGTTGGGAATTTAGATCCTTACCTCTCAAGTCAACCTCTAGTTATAAGGGACAGATTTCTTAAATAGTTTATGATGACTTCGACATCTCCGGTTTTATTGCTACAAGAAATTAAAAAAAAGAATGCTGCAAAAAATGAGCATCTTTTATTTTGATAATGATAAAGAAAGTAATCCAACCAGAGATTAATAAATTGTGAACGGGCAGGGTTGATAGAAGGCTTCCATCACGCAAAACAGAACAAACAGAGATTAAAAAATGCATCATTAGCCATAAAAATAAAACAAATAAAAAATAATGAATGGAGACCAAATAATAATAATAATGCAATTCAGCATGATCAATCCAACCACAAATCGACTGGTGTCAATTTTTCTAATATTGAAAGTAAAACGGTTTCGTGGATAAGTTCCGTTTCATCATCCACGTTATCGTTCTTGTTAGGTTCATGCATGGTGCTTGAATTTGATTCTCTCTAAATAAAAAAGGTGAATAGCCGTTCATGGCGCACAAAAATAAATTAAGCAAATTAGCACTCTCCTCTACCAAACGCGGGGTTGACAATGGCATTGCAAGTGCAAAGTGAAAACATTTTCCCAATTCCGAATTAAGTAATTAATTTATCAAAAGTGGAATACACGATAAGTTGAGGGTCAGTTAGCACTATTCTACTTTTTTTCTTCTTCTTAAGTTAGTTTAAAGTTTGTGATTTTGTTAACATGATCTTAATCAATTTTTTATTTATATCACAAAATTTCTCGTATTAATATGTGTCATTTTTTTTATTTTTACACTTCTACTTTTTATAATATAATATATAGATAAGCATTGTAAGTGATAATGATATACTAACATACTATTTTTTTAATTGAATTAAAATTATATATATACTATTTTTTCAATAATACAAAGTACAAAAATCCTAGATTTGTATGTTTAATTACGAGAAGATTAATCTAATTACCTAATTAGTAGCTACTAGCCATCCTATCAATAGGTCCCAATTAGCTGATTGTGGCCAACAGCAAATGATTTACTTTGAAAAAGTTTACTCTAGCCACAAGAATACTTGTTTACCCAATTTTGTTTTCCTCATATGAAAAAGTTGATGTTTAATGAATAGTGTTTGAACTTGTCGGTGATTGGAGCATCGAGAATAATTTGACTATTCAAATATCATATGCATTTCTATTTCTCCTTTTCTTTTGCAGTTAAAAATTCAGCGTCTCTTTAGTAGCTATGAATTAGGAAGGGAGAATGCCTATTCAGACGTTCGAAAAGTTCTATATCATATGTACCCAAAGGTATAGTGAGCTTATCAAATTGTGTTTTTTTTCTTAATTTGTATAACAATATGAATAAATCAATTTATAGAATTAAAACAAAAAAAGATTTGAGTCATATTGTCTACATCTGAACTAATCTATTTGTTTCAATTCTACCTTTTGAGTTGAGATGGATAGCAAAATGTGGGAGTTCACAAAACAGAAGTGAAAGGCCCTCGCTTGCTTTGCTTTGCCATTCCTTCTAAGTTCTTACCAAACAACAAGGGCTAGCTGGTAGCTGCATTTCTGTCCCTTATTTTTCTTTTTATTTTTTTCATGAAATAAACTTTTACCAAGCGAAACGTAGGGTATTTAATTCAGAAACTTACTTGTAATTTAAGGAAAATTATTATGTAATTTTCGAGTATTTCTTATGGACATGTAATAAGTAATAACGTAGATAAATGTAAGCTATTGGATTAATGTTAAAAAATAATTAAAATGTCCAATAAGAACTGAAAGTTAAAAGAGTCTTTGGGCCAATATTATAATACCCGAGGGTCCCATCGAACGGTCAGATCCAACGCAAAGCATAGGAGTCATGATAACAACATCTTGTGAATAAAATATATCAATATGTTTTTTGTGATTGGGGGAATGATTCTTGTTTCAAACTCTTGCTTCCTCATGTTGACAAAGTTAGAATAAAACAAAACCCACAAATAATGAGAATCTAATTCCCTTTCGATGGATAGGGGTGACACGCAATGATGAATGCAACATCACTCATATTTTCGTTCATCTTAAAGCTATATATCATTTTTTTATACCCTTTTTTATATTTATTTTGAATAGGTGTAATTAAGTAAAAATAATAAAAATAAAAATAAACATAATAAATGACACTAAAAAATATATATATATATATATATATTATTTGTAATAAAAATATCGGAGTTGATAAATATATGTGCCTTCTCGTTATCTGCTCTTTGCAACACAATAAAATAGGAAGACTTCAGAGTCGCAGCGGCAGATGACTCTATTTTTGTATTCTCCCTCCCATTAAGATATAATAATAGAACAAATAAAATAAATTTGCCCAATGCCATTTAATTTCATTAGAGAGTAACAACTGTATATATAGCATATGTTCCATAATTTGATTCTATAGGCTTTTTAATAATAAAAAATTAAAATTTATTGATATGGATCAAATGATGAGCATTCTCTGCCAACAGTTGTTACTAGTTTTAAATTTAATTTTGATATTTTTACTATTAATAATATATATATCTCTTTTTATATAATTTTTTAATATTATTTATCATACTTAATTTTTTATTATTATTTTACTTAATTAATACTCTTAAAAATAAATATCAATAGTCTTACATTCTTAAATAGAGTGTAACATCATCTTTATTCTTTTAAATCCTCCGGTCAAAGTAATGAACTAGTTTGAAGAAATAATAGAACTGGAAAAGGTAACTCTTACTAACTTCATAAAGTATATATTGGGCTTACAGCGGTATGGTTGTTACAGCAGATGATGTGAACTTAAAAATTCAAAGAGTTAATAAAAGTGTGAGGTCCACAATAGAAATCCACGGTCCACCTAAGAATTTATCCAGCTAATAATGCATAAGTCAATAAGAGGGATAACGATAAATTGAAAAGACCAGAGGGATCAGAAAACATCGGTCCTTATTATTTACTGGGAAAATTCAGTGGTCCATAAATGGATGAGTCATTTGGTCATTAATTTGTTATTAAAATAAATCAATGTTTCAAATTAAAAAAATTATATAAAAATTTAATTAAATTATTATTTTTACAAATAATTATAAGTATAAGAAATTTATATATTTTAATTGATAATTTTTATATACACACAAATTTATATATAAATATTATTAAATAAAAAAATAAAGAATTCATAAATTCAAACTTATTAAGTTCATAATATACTCCTCCTATTCACTGGGTCTTTGTCATGCACTACAGACTCTTTTTTGAAATATGTTTTATATACCTGTGGATGCATATCACTTTAAATTAAGTATAAGTGTGTGTAAGTGTGTAAAAAATAGATTTTATTATTTATAATTAAATGATAAAAATTCTAAAAATATGAAGTAATATGTAGTCAAGTAAAAGTATGTGTAAGTGCGTAAAAAAATAAGGTTTTATTATTTATAATTAAATAATAAAAATTCTAAAAATATGAAGTAATGTGTATGAGTAAAATTATTATTTTTTCCACTCCTAATATCTTACGCTCTACGGACCCGGACAGAGGAAAAAAATATCTACCAAGTTGACATGGAAAAAGTGAGTTTTGGAAAAGACATTGGGAAAAATCTACTAAGTTGATATTGGAAAAAGTATTTTTTAGAAATTCAAATATGAATGAGATATAAATAAAGAAGTATTATATTAATATATATATATATATATATATATATATATAAAATGAATATCATATAAATGAAAAAAATGCTTAGCTATAGTCTTAAGGTATTTTGTTAATATTTGGTGTCCATT
Organism: Ormosia semicastrata; assembly: GCA_029884595.1. Lineage (NCBI taxonomy): Eukaryota > Viridiplantae > Streptophyta > Magnoliopsida > Fabales > Fabaceae > Ormosia > Ormosia semicastrata. Next base: position 5,382,264 of record JAQQTO010000038.1, on the reverse strand, counting down.
ATTGTGATATAAAGTGAGTACCACAAAAAACATCTACTAAGTTTTAAAGTTGTGTTCAAATTTGGTATCATGTTCATTTTTGTGTGTGATTCTTGTTTAGTTGTATATATCTCCTCTTGGCATTTTACAAGCTATAAAATGTGATAACATGTATGAAGAAACGTGATTCTTGAAAAAAGCTGACTTGGTGAAATGTGCTTTTGTGACACTGTTAATTATTGAGAAAAAAAGAAATCAGCTCAAGAGGGAGAGTTCCTGTGTAAATGACTCATATTTGTTGAAGAAATTATTGTAAATTTAAGTATGAGTATGATGTAGTAAAAGGTATTGTGCTAAAAAAAATGGACAAAGTGCTCTTTTTTTTAGATAAAAATAAAATTTATAAATTTAATGCATTAAAATTTTAAATTAAGATGTGATGTTAGATGCATTTACATAATTTTAATATACATTGAAATTGATTTTCCTTATGGAGGAAGGATCAGCTTACATCAGTATAAGTCTTTTTTTTCTTACACCTATTTTTAAATGTTAGTTCTACTTTCATCTAATGGTTGAGATTATTTCATTAAAGGTAACCATCAGATGAATGTGGAACTAATAGTTAAAAATAAGTGTAAGAGAAAAAAGATTTATATTGGTGTAAGTTGATGTTCTCTCTTCTTTCTGAGCTCTTCTGACCGAAATACCAAGTTGATACTTCAATTATTGAATATTGCTAAATCATGTATACTAGTAGGAAACCCGTGCAATGCACGGGTATTACTTATTTTCGTTGTGTGCATTTGTTATTTTAATAATTAAGATTATTTTAACTATAGATATTATGATTTAAATTTAATTATGAAAATTAGACTATTCAAATGGTAGGTAAAATTTATTATTTTTTTATAAAGTATATTTGAGAAATAAACACAAAAAAATCACACGTTATATAAATATAGAAATTGATTTAAACTTTATCTAATCAACCACAAAAACTTATCGTTAGAAAAAAAAAAAAAGGATGGTACTGAGTTACACAAATAAAAAGTAGTGTCCTGTTGGAAGTAATACATTGGTGATGACATATCTTAATCGTGGTCTAACCTAGGAGATTATGTTTCCATGCCTAATCCTTTTTTTACCGAAAAAATAAATAAAAAGTAGTGTGTGTAATGACTAATTAAGCCAAAACATAAATGAAGATTAAAAAAATAAAAATAAATAGTCTAGGTACAAAACACTCTTCCAATGATCTAACATATATGAGATCTTTGAACAAAACCCACAATTCACGAAGAAAATTGTAAGTGGTCACAAAACTTTAAGTATAAAAATATCAATGAGTATATAACCAGCTGCATAACTTTATTTGATTAATAATTTTTTACAAAAATATGAACCTAAGTGCTTCTAAGTAATATTCGAAACCATACATGACTGAATGATAAAAGAAATTGAATTGACAAAGTGAGATACTGTAAACTCAAATTCAAATTTTTTGAAAAACTTATTTGAATATAACATTCTTTGTTGTGTGGCAAAGCTCACCTTCATCATTGCAAATGAAAATTTTTAATCCACGCTTGGACTTAACACAAGATATTGCCACATAGAGTTGACCATGTGAGAAAACAGGTTTTGGTATATATAAACCAACATGTGAAAGAGTTTGGTCTTGACTCTTATTGATGGTCATGACAAAACAAACAAATAATGAGAATTGTTTGAAATCTAAATGGTATACCAGGATCAGAAGAAATTAAAATCATTTGAGGGATGTACACCTTATCTCCAATGTTATTGCCTGTGATAACCTTAGCACCAATTAAATTGATACTCAACTCAACAACTATCAGCCTTATTCCATTACAAAGACCTAAAGCCTGATCAATATTACGCATTAACATAACTAGAACACCCTTCTTCAAAATTGGTCAATGGTTAGGAAGGCCAGAGCATTTAATCTCATTTAAGAATTCAGGGGTTAACCATTCAGGATCAAAACCTATATCTTCATCTGATTTACAAATTGAGTCACAACTAATATATTCTTATTTTTCAGCAGGTATCAAAGAAAGAACATATGAATTGACCTTATCTACAATCTCGAGTATAGGTGTAAGTATAGCTCTGTCTTCAAAAATTTTAAAATCATGCAAATGTTCAACCAAGTTAGGATATGTAGATTCAACAATAGTTAGAATAGGATCAAAAGAGTTAAAAGCAAGAGATCATCTGGAATTTCAACATCAAACTCACCATTGTTTTCAGCACTAAATTTATCATCACCAATATCAAGAATCCATTTGCTAAACTCAAAAATTTGTTCAAGATTTGGATTATCAATGCCAGAGAGTAAGCGCATGTTTTTAGTTAGCTTTAACACTTTGCAAAAATTCCATAGTCTAGAGGAATTGATAGCAGACATGACAATATTAGCCATTGTTACTTTAGGAATAACATGAAACACTTGATGAAAATCCCCACCCAAAATAACTTTTCAACCAAAAGGTTGGTTGAAACTATTGACATTTGAACAGAGTACGATATCATGCAAATTTCTGTCCAATACTTCAAATGTCCATCTATTAACCATCGGAGCTTCATCCCAAATTATCAAACTTGTTTAACGCAGCAATTCAGCTTTCAAACTTCCTTGGTTAATATTGCATGTAGTATCTTCCGTCAAAGCTAATGGAATAGCAAAGCGTGAGTGAGCAGTTCTACCACTAGGCAAGAGAAGGGATGCTATGCTTCTTGAAGCAACATTCAAAATAATTTTTCCTTCATAACAAAGTTGACTTGAGAGTGTTTTCTAAACAAACGTTTTGCCAGTTCCATCATAACCATAAACAAAATAAAACTCTCCATTTCCATTACATGCAGCCTCGACAACTTGATCATAAACAACACGTTGCTAATCAATTAATCTGGGAAATAATTTCTTATGCTCTTCAATCATTTCTTCCTTGTTGTAAGATAATTCATTGACCAAAACAGGTTTTCAAATTGACATTCATTAGATAAATTATGATACGGCAGATGACTAAAATCTTTCAATGATTTTCCATTCGAACGTAACAACTTATCAACCTCAAATAAGCATAATGAATTAGTATGAAATATTGAAAATAGAACGAATGTTGTATACCTTAAAAAAAATAAAAGTGTGTTATGAAAAATAAACAATATCAAACCAAAAAACATCTTCATTTGCATCGATTTTTGTTGCTTTAATCGTTAATCTCTGCCCTGTAATGTTCACACAAACATCAAAAATTTCAAACCCATTGAGAGAATAGGTAACAAAATCACTAAAACACCAAAAGCTAGACCAAATTAGTTAAAACAGCAGCTTGCCATGGAGCACTTAAGAAGCTGATTGCAAAGAAATCATATCCAAATCAACATAGAGAAAGAGTTTTAAAAAAATGTGTTTTGATTTCATAAATAAATTTTGAAAAAAATAGGAAGAAAGAATATAGAAGAGTGAAAACTTAAGGAGTTTATTATGAAAGCTTAAAAAGCTTCTTACCTCCACCGATCGATAATGATGATACTCATGTTGAGCATGATTATGGCGTCGTAGATGAGTGAGAGGAGGACACCGCTGAACGTGGCAGAGCAGGCGGAGGCAAAGGTCTATGGTTTGCAACCATTATTTCAACACTCATTTGGAAAAGATAATGATTTTCAAAATGAGAGGTGAGAGGCTGAGAGAAAAGGTGAATGTTCTGTAAAGAAGTACATAGAAAGAGAAAGAAGAATGATAGAAGGTGTGTCGTCTCCTACACTCTTCCTTCAAATCAACTATTACCGTACACAAAAAATCAAAATGCCACATGATGAAATAGTAAAAGTAGAGGAGGAAAATAAAATAAGGTCACATTGAATGAGAGAGCAGCACGTATAAATGAATAGTAAAAGAAATAATAGAGAAAATGGTTTTGTAGTTGTATCATGTATAGATATGTTTAATATATACTTATTTTATTATTTTGATTTTGTTTGTTTTATTATTAATTATAATTTATTATGTGCTTATATAATCTATAAAGGACATGATTTTCTCAATTATATCAACTCTCAAGTCGATAAACTCATTTTTTGTGTGTAGGATATGAAAATTTGCGGGGGACCTTCGATTTATGGTATAAAAGTCAGAGACTTTAAAAAAATCATAAGAATAACTAAAATATAAAAACAAAGAAAAATATACAAAATCACTATTAGATATGTTGAATAACGGATTTGGGACATGACAACCCATTTAAATGCTTGTGTAGTTAAAAAAAAATGATATTACTAAAAGTTTTTTTTTTTACAGAAAGGTCTCGACTAATGAAAAAAAAACAAAAAAAGGATTGTTAATTATATATTGGTTAATTGTTTTTTTAACTCTTATTAAAATTCTTGAAGGCTTTATTCTGGAAACTAATTCATATATTAGAAAAATTAAACGTTAAAGAAAATTATATATATATATATATATATATATATATATATATATATATATATATATAAAAGCATCAAATGTAACTTTGACATTAAATTGGAAAAAAAAGTAAACGTATTATATATTTTTTCATAAAAATAATTTAATAAAAACAGTTTGTCTATATTTTTTGAGTTGACAATGGAAAATAAAAAAGAAATAACATATTTTTGCTTGAATAAATTAGCGAAAAAATATATTGGGGATAAAAGTACGGAGCAGGAGAAAAGATAATATAATTCCTTTGTATTTTTTGTTCACATCATGATCATATGATTAAGAATTTTCTGTATACATTGTAATGGAAGAAGATTTTAAAAAATAATTAAATATAAAAGGTTGGAGTGAGTAAATAGTTTAACTAAACAGACTTAGTGGACTTCCATTCCAATTTTTTGTCATTGAAGATCTCCTCGTATAATATTAATATATATTCACCAGGGCTACTTAAATATGAGATGGAATGTTAAAAAAATATATATACATGTTATCTACTCTAATTTAAAATTTTGTACCTATACCTAAGCAATTTTTTTAAAAATATATTTATATATATGAAAATACTTTTATTAAGAAAATTAATATTCTAAATACAATCTGGATTAAAAGCTTATGAGTGAACAAATTGGGGTGCCAATAAACCTATCCCAAAAATATAGATGTAAGTGAAAATTTAAACAGCAATATCGAGTTCAATATTATGTGGATAACATTATATTTAGTTTTGGTCAGGCCTTTCTCTATTTTTCAAAAATAATTTATTTAAACCTTTACTTATAGGAATTATGTAATAAAGTTGAATATGTAGGAAAGTTAATTTGAAACTAAAATGAAATTAATAACAAATGCCGAACTAAATATCATTCTATGATTGTTCATTAAAATCAATAATTAAACAACGAAAAAATGCAAGTTCAAATAAAGAAAGTATGCGCGAAACATTATTTGACTTTAAAACTCCTTTGATTGATTATAAAATGACGTTGATTAAAGAATTATTTGGATGATGCTGAATACATAATGTCCAATTACTAATCAATTGATTCAGGCAAAGAGTGAATAAGTTGTTAATCAAAGAAATTCTAAATATTACCTATTAGTATACACATTGCATTAGAAGTCAGCGTGTAAAGCATAAGAATAGAAGTTAATAATATAATTACTACAAACTGAAATAAAAAACTCAGCATCATACATTTTACCCCTATATTCCTAAAAACCACAACTCAACTTGTAACATACCATTTTATGAATGTCCATTTTAACTCACTAAGGTTTTGCATCAGAAATAGAGTTGCACAAATGTATAGTAAAAGATTTCAGGTAAGCTAAAAAACTTCATTCATTACAACCAAACATATATTACAACGGTTGCAATCTGGTGTAATCTTTGATCCCTATGGACGAATACATGCCAAAACAACCTAATAGAAACTGCATATTAGTTGACCATTCCACTACAAAGTACTCCATATAAAAAAAGTCAAAGCACCCCGCCATGTATTATTCACACACATATACACCTAAGCATTGGACCAATATCATCTGACAAAATACCACGATAAAAGTTCAGTTCCTCATATTTACACTTTATGCATTTACTGACCGCACTAGATTTCTTGATTCGCTGGGAGAGAGTAGAGAGTCAAGGTTCGTTGGCAAGTACTTCCTTTCTATTAGTGCCACCGGAAAGGATGAAAAGAGATAAGATGCTGGTGGTTAGCCTGCCCCGGACTCGTAATTGATAGTTTATGATGAATGGAGATGGCTATGGGGCCTACCTATGACTGATTTCCCTTACAGGTCCGAAAGGCATCAGATGCCTGGGCACATATCCGCCTCTGGTGATGGGACAGATGGATCGAATGCAGCATAGGGGTCAATGGCAGCAGGTGGGGATTCCCACTCAAGCTAATTACCTTTTCTCTATCTTCACCTCCTTCAGTACCACCTCATCTCCCACTAGACTTGCAGCTACAAACTTCGCTTCAAGCTTTCTTTTGGCAGGGGTGCAGCTGGACCTCACAGAAACACCAACTGATCCAAATGACATGGGACTGATAATTAAGTCAGATACAAATTCCTACAACAGATATGTTAAAAAAAAAAAGACATGTCAGTCAATGATTTCATCAGCACTCTAAACAAATGTTATATTATAAAAACTACCTTTGTTTTAACAGACTCTACACCATCTCCATTATAATCTAGATTGCAAACCTCAGGAAATGGTGGATTAAAGACAGCTTGATAAATATAGACATTAATAAATGGGTTAAATAGAATCCACCATATCATACCATTATGCTAAGAAAAAATATTGATTTGGATATTATATGAACCGTATAAAATATGAGGAAGTTTTCATAACCTGAGATGGGGAACATTGCTAAAATGTTTTCATCATCACAAATCCTCTTGACACGGTAAGAACTATCAAAGTAGGATGTGGATTCATTCCTGTTCTCCACCTTGAAAAGCAATTTCTTCCCAACCAATCCATTAAAAACATCGAGTTATGAAGTCACACTTCTAGTCTAATACATGGACGAAAAAATATAAGTTAATTAACTGAGCAATTTTATACGAAATGCTTTTAATATTATGAATTATGATATATTGATAGCATCTGCCAATCAATAATTCAATTGTAGGGGGTCATTAACCTTTTGAAACTCATCAACCAATTTTGAGCATGTTTTTTTAAGCAAGTAGTTCCATCTCGATCAAATATCACAAACACAGCAGCTCCACTGTCATCCACCACAAACAATTTGATCTTGTACCTGTCAAAATTAATCTTACAACTTAAGGCCTTCTAGAATCATGCATGAAGTTAGAAGAATTCTGGGTAAATTAATTTATATGTCTAATATTATTTGAATATTTTTAATTAAATATTTATATTTTTAAAATTTATAATTAAGTTCTTATATTTTAAATTTTTTTAATTGAGTCCCTAAAACACGGATAGAAATTTATAATGGTGCTTTAATATTAAGGGTCCATTTAATTTTTTTAATTATAAATGCCTAATTACAAATTTTTTAGGTCTCTATAATTATAGAAATTTTTAATAAAATCATTAAATTTAACCAATTGTTAGAAACTTATAAATATAATCTAACGATTGAGATCTAATTAAAAAAAAAAAAATTCTATAAACTCAATTATAAACTTTTAAAATATATGAACGAATAAAAATTTACAAATAATATAGAAACATATAAATTATTTTAATAAAAAATCTACTTCCTCTGTTTATTTTTATTTATTTTTTGAAGTTTTTATATAAAAATTACAGATACTATTAAATAATCTTAAAATAAGTGAAATATAAATTGACATGATTAAATTATTTTTTTTCATTTTATTAAATATGTGTAAGAAATTATAAAAGTTATTTAATATAGATAATTATTAAGTTTAATAGAGATAATAAAAAATGAAATAAAATTTTAAAAAAAATTAATACAACTTTAAAATTGTCAAATAATAAATAAATTAAGATAAAATATTTTTTTAAAATATAAATAAAAATAAATGAAATGAATCCTTCAAAAACACGGAATACTTGAGATAAGAAAAAGAAAAGAAAAGGACAAAAATAGCATTAACATAGTTTACACGATTTTTTTTAGTACAAATATGAAGTTTTTATTAGTAATGATTAATATAGTTTTGGGGAGAGCGTTGTATACAGTTAGGGATGGAAACAAGTCAAGTTAAGTCAGGTTTCACTTTAAATAGGTCAAGCCTGTGTTACAAATATCTAGCCTGAACTTGATCTGTTACCTGTTAAAGACCTTTTTTGGGCTGACGACCGACCATTTAAAGCTGCTTGACCAAACTGTTTAGAAGTTTGGTTTATATTAAGGCCTCTAAATAGATCAGCAGGCCAAGGCTTTCATATAGGCCTCAAATAGGTCTAAGCCTTTAAATAGGCCTTGAAAGGCTATTGAAAAAATATATATAATTTTATAAATAAACATAAACAGACCGACCTAATAGGCTTAACAGGCTTTACTGAGAGGTCAGACCTGACCTATTAAATGAAACAGACTTTTAAAAAGGTTTAAGCTTAACTCATTTTCTAAACAGGTCAGGCCTAAAACAGGTAGTGCGGTAGTCGTCGACAGGTAGCCACCGACTTTATTTCCATCCCTACAGCTGGGATGCTTCGGATTCCATATTGGGTTGCAATTAATGAAGAATAATGAATTTCACACAATTATACACGTCACTTCATTAGGTGCATAGTTTTTAGAATAATTATAAATCTTTTTATTTAATTCTTATATTAATTTTTTAATTATTAAATAAAAAATAATTTTTTTATAATTTTAAGATATTAGATGCATTAATTTTTTATTTAATATTTTTTATTTAATATTAAAAAAATTATTTAAAAAATTAACAAGATATAACAAAGTTTTAATTTTTATTATTTTATTATAGTTTAACTTACTTTATTTTCTTTGTATTTAAATTTTGATTGTGTCTCATAAATATAGGTGATAGAGATGTGTGTGAAAGTAATGTATTACTAACATTTTTCTTAAAAGAGAGACTTTATTGGTATTCAATTTAATGCATTTAAGTTTATTATTAATGAAAATACTTCTTGCACATCAATCATATGGCCTTACAATTATGATATGCGATAGAAATAAAATGTAGATGTATAAAAAAAATAAGAAGAATAATCATCTAATAAAAATTATATAAATATGAAATAATGTGTATATAAATGTATAAATAGATATACTCTATTATTATGTTTTGGGATGGATCATGCTCACCCAGCAAGGCTAACACCAAGAAGCCCAATACTCAACAAGCACTAAGCCCCCAGCACCAGTGATTCCGATGTAGCATCTGCATCAGTCATGGTGCGAACTGTAATTCACATAAAAGCCAACCTCACAAAATTCCTTCAACTAGAGTTTAAGGTTTAGGATATAAAATTAGGTATAAGATTTTAAAAAAAAAATCCAATTGTCACCTTGGACTGTAAAAACCAAGAGAATTGGAACTGCGAAATTGAAAACTGTAGCTGCATGCAGAGCCTCTACGGTAATCACACTAATAAGGATTGAAAAAGGTCTACATTTATTAAAGTGAATGGGTTTTTCGTTAACAAGGTTGCTCCGGGACACAAGTAAATGAAATCCAAATTTGATACAGAATTTGACATGTGAAAATGAGGAAATTAAATTTTCGTATTAGTAAAGAAAAATGCTAGAGAATCACAATTTTTGTCAAAATTTTATTGTTAGGATGATGTAGCATGCTTATTGAATTTTGAATGGGTGAGTAATTCTTATTACTTTATTCCATCTAACAATCACTATTATATTCTGTTAAAATTTTGGTTTTTTTATTTTTCTGACTATAGCATTATTCACTAACAAAATTGAAATCTTAAAATGTAAAAATAAGAAAAATATGTTGATTGTGGCTTGCATTTCTCTACATTTGTGAGAGGACTTATTGCCTTATGCATAGGAGTACTTTTAGTACTTGTTGGTGGGTGGCAGTTGGAATGCCAAAGCATTAAATGTAAGGCTTGTAAGAGTTCTCTATAAATAGAGAACTATTGTTTCATCTAAAACATCATGTAGAAGCAAGAAGCAATATGAGCTTTTGAGAGTGAGAGCAAAAATAGAGAGTGAAAAAAATTTAAGAATGAAGTGTATGTGCATACACTAAGAAATTTTTAATATACTTTTTAGTCTTTGTAATACTACAATTGTAATAAAATAGGGTATTACTGAGAAATATTATAGTGTGTTCCTCTTGTATATGAGAATGTAGAAAGGATATTGTAATTATTTTTGATATAGTAGAATATTTTCGAAGTTTGGCCCATAGTTTTTTCTCTCAATATACAATGGGGTTTTCTACGTTAAATTTAGTGTCTTCACGGATCTGAGTATGCTTCCACTCACATTCATAAAGTGTTCAAGACACTTGGAGTGTATCCTACTCTGATTTCCTAACAAGTGGTATCAAAGCCACTTGATCAAAATTTCAGATCGAAGATGTCGGTGCTAAAATTTGATGAGGAGAAGTTCGATGGCTCCAACGACTTTAGTCTATGAAAGCTGAAGTTGTAGGCATTGCTAGACTGGCAAAGTCTGTCAAAGGCGTTGGAGGGTGAGAAAGTTGCCAGAAATATTGTCTCCAAATAAAAAGGAGGAGATAATGATCAAAGGACGTAATACAATACAACTGAACTTGACAGATAATGTGCTGCGAGAAGTAATTAATGAGAAGACTGCAGATGAATAGTGGAAAGCTTGGGAAGAAAAGTATTCCATGAAGACCTTGTCAAACCAACTTTACCAAAGAAAATGATTGTACACATTCAAACATTTAGGAGAGAAACCAATTCGAGACTATATAGATGACTTCAATAAGATGATCACCGATGTATAAGCGGTTGGAATTAAAGTCGAAGATATTGATCAAACTATGATCTTATTGACTTTATTATTGTCGTCCTATGATAATTTATGTGATATCATGTTGTATGGTAGATCCACCATACAAAGGAGGATGACAAATGAGCATCATAAATTGGTATCAGGATCCAATGTTGATAATCTTGCAGATAGGTTGTTCATGACGAGAAGGCGTAATCAAGAAAGAGGACCGAGAAGCAAAAGTAATAACAAATCAAAGTCCAAAAATTCACAAGTTCCTAAAGTGTTTTCATTGTCACCAGACAATGTATATCAAAAGAAACTGCCAAGAGGGGAAGGACAAATCAGGAAATTCTGCTAATGTAATAGTTACAAGTTCTGAAGATAGTGATGCTGAGTTTATCCTAACGGTTTCCACTAGTGACTCGGGCAACAAGTGGATCCTGGATTCTGGTGCATCTTTTCATATAACACCCAACAAGAGTTTTTTCTCTTCTTATCAAAAGCGAGAAGGAAATGTCAGATTAAGAGATAACAAGATAATTGTTGTTGAAGGTGAAAGAAATGTATGAATCAAATTGGACGATGGTACTGCAAGGACATTTCAGGTGTGGCATGTACTAGAGTTGGCTAGGAACTTGATCTCTTTGAGTGTCTTAGATAACTAAGGGTACAAGTTCTCTAAAAATGGTGGTCTATTGAAGGTGACCAAAAGCTCAATGGCGGTGATGAAAGGAAAGCGGCAGGACGGGATCTATCTATTGCAATTAAGTGTAGTTAGTGGGACTGTTGTGGTTCTATCATCTGAAAAATAAAAAGATGACGCTACAAGGTTGTGGCACATTCGACTTGGACATATGAGTGAAAAAGAAATAATAATACTTGTTGGCAAAGGACTGCTGAAAGGCATAAAGGATTGCAAACTCCATTTTCTGTGAAAATTATGTGTTTCAAAAACAGAAACAAGTGAAGTTCAATTTTGCAAAACACACTAGTAAGGGAATTCTAGAGTATGTTCACTCGGATGTTTGGAGTCTGGCCCCTGTTAACTCATTGAGTAGAGCTCGTTATTTTCTTATTCTAATAGATGACTATTTTAGGAAGGTCTAGGTTTATTTCTTGAAGCAAAAGGATGAGGTGTTCGGCAAATTCAAGCAGGGGGAGGCCATGGTCGAAAAGCAAATCGGGTGGTTAGTCAAGCGACTAAGAATCGACAATAGCAAAGAATTTTGCAGTAAAGGATTTGAAGAGTTCTGTAGGAATGCAGGTATAGTGAGGCTCCATACTATACCTGGAACATCATAGCAAAATAGAGTTGTAGAACTGATGAATAGAATACTTCTAAAGCGTGCACAATGCATGCAGATTAATGCTAAACTTCCCAAATCATTTTGAGTTAAGGCGATCAATATCGTTGTATGCCTAGTTGATAGATTTTCATTAACTGCAATTGATCTAAAGATTTCACAAGAGGTATAGTCTGGTCAACCCGTGAACTATTCTGATTTGAAGATATTTGGTTGTCCTGCGTATGCCCATATAAGTGATGGTAAAGTTGAGGTAAGTGCAAGAAGGTATATATTTCTAGGGTATGCACGAGGGGTGAAGGGCTACAGACTATGGTGTACAGAAAATGCAAGTTCACCTAAGGTTATTGTTAGCAGAGATGTCACATTTGGCAAGACGATAATGGTAAATTAGAAGCAAGAATCTCAAATAGATCAGGCAGAGACAGATCATGGTGCTGAGAATCAGATGCAGCTGGAGATTTACATTGGAAGATGATGGAAGAAAAAAAATACAAATCAGTCAAGTACTTCAGGCACTCCTCAACCTGAAGTATAACAATAAGATGAACCTGGCAACAGAAGTGCTGGTGAAGAAACCAGAAGAGTAGAGCCATACAATATTGCTACTGGCAGAGAATGACAATAAATTTAGAAACCTTAAAGATATCTGAATTTTGTTGCTTATGCACTTAACTCGTCAGATGCAGATCCTATAACTTTTGGCTTAGTTGTGGCGGATGGTGCAGTAGGAGATGAACCATCTACCTACCATGATGTAGTAGACATCAAGGAGTCGAAGAAATGACTAATGACAATGAATGAAGAGATTGAACCTTTTTAGAAAAATCAGATGTGGGGGCTGGTACAACTTCTAGAGAGGAAAAGAATAATCGGTTGCAAATGAGTCTTCAAAAGGAAAGAGAGAATCTTAGGTATTGAGGCTCCAAGGTTCAAGGCAAGATTGGTAGCAAAGGGTTATACTCAGAAGAAGGGCATTAACTTCCATGAAGTATTCTCTCATGTGGTGAAACGTAGCTCTATTTGAATCCTATTAGTTATTGTAAGTATGCTTGATTTAGAGCTAGAACAACTTGATGTGAAAACGACATTCTTATATGGTAGAGGAGCAGATCTACATGAGTGAACCAGAGGGTTTCATAGTTCTTGAAATGAAAGATCATGTTTACCTGTTAAGGAAGTCATTGTACGACTTAGAGTAATCCCCAAGACAGTGATACAAAAGGTTTGATGTATTTATGATTAGTAATGGATACAACAGAAATCAATATGATAATTGCATCTACTCTGAGGAGCTTCTATATAGTTCTCAGATTTATTTGTTGTTATATGTAGACGACATGCTAATTGTAGCTCATAACAAGGCTGGAATTATTATATTGAAAACTCAGTTGCGAAAAGAATTTGAGAAGAAAGACTTGGGTGCAACAAAGAATATTCTTGGAATGGAGATCCATAGAGAGAGACATTGTGGCAAATTATGCTTGTCATAACAAAGTTACATTTTGAGAGTGCTACAACGCTTCAATATAGATCAGTCTAAACTAGTTGATACTCCCTTAGTTGAGCACTTCAAGATATCTTCAAAGGAACGTCTGAATATTGAGGAGGAGGTGGAGCATACGAGTCATATACCTTATTCTAGTGTAGTTGGTCGTCTCATGTATGTCATGGTGTACACTAGACTGGATCTTTCACATACAGTAAGTGTGGTGAGCAAATTCATGAGTAAACCTGGAAATGTGAACTGGGAAGCTGTGAAATGGATCATGCGATACGTAAGAGATTCTATCATTGTCTGTTTGGTGTTTGATGGTCAATAGACTTGTGGGATCGTAGGCTATGTGGATTCTGATTATGCAGGTGATTTGGATAAAAAGATGTAATTAACAGGCTACATCTTTACAGTCTTGTGATGTACTATTAGTTAGAAGGCGACATTACAATCCACAATTGCATTGTCAACTATTGAAACTGAGTATATGACATTGACCAAGGCTATGAAGGAGAACATATGAGTGCAAGGTTTTTTGGGTAGTTTTGGGTTAGATCAACAAGTACATATCATACATTGTGATAGTCAAAGTGTCATTTATTTGGCTAAGAATTCAGTCTATCATGAAAGGACAAAGCATGTTGATTTTAGATTTCACTTTGTCAGAGAAAGTATTAATGATAGTACAATTGTAGTTCAAAAGATAGTCACAGTTGAGAATCCTACATGTCACAACCGGGATCGCGACGGGACGACCGAAAAAGATAGGTTTTGAAAATCAATGGAGTCGCCACCAATGTTTGTTTAAATTGGAAAAACATCAAAAAAATCATTTAATTAGGAAAACTGGTCTTTTGAAAATGAGTTTGGATTCAAGAGTCGATTACAAGTAGAGAAGGTATTAGCACCCTACACTGCCCGTTCCATGAACGGTACCTTAAGTTAGTTGTGTAAATTTTAATAATCTCAAATATATTTATTTTAACCCCTTTAAACAAAAGACTTTGTAATTATTTATTATTTATTATTTTTTTATTTTTTTATTTTTTGAAAAGAAATAAAAGAAACAACCAAATTATGAAAATTTATTTTTTTTTGGACTTGACAGAAATGGATTTCTGCTCCTACGTATCTCCTGGTGCAATGCAGAACTCAAAGTCACGTAGTTCTTTATAAAATAAGTCTGGGTTAATTGTTTTTAATTAAAAAAAAGAAGGAGTTTATTTGGAAACGAATTCATTATTGCACAAGGTTCAAGTTAGCACAAGGCTACTCAATAAACCCTTATGATCCAAACGACATTGAAGATAACATTCGTTATTCAATCAACATCATTGGTCATCGCATGGATTAAAACCCTTTTTTTATTCTTATTTTCATTTTTTTATTTGCCATTTTTATATTCTTTACCTTTCTCCCTTCTTATCAAAATGCATCATTATTGCCTTAATGTGAAATGGACAGCAGCCCACGTGATTCAACCTCACACCCAAAAAGACAATCACAATTCAATTTAAAGAAATAAAAGTTTGGGAGACTTTGGCAACAATAACAGAGCACATACCAGGGGACGTTTGTGGAGAGATTTAGTCTGAGGTTTGACAGTCAGTTGAAGGTATCTGGACTCTGAGGTCCGACGGTCGGTGTTGGAGGGATCTGGATCCTGAGATCCGACAGTCGATGCTGGAGGGGTTTGGATCTTGAGGCTCGACGATCGGTTTGGGGAGACCTAGGTTCTGAGGTCCGACGGTCGGGAGCTGACTTCTGATGTTCGACGGTCGGGAACTGCCTCTGACAGTCGGGAACTGGTTCCTAAGGTCCGACGGTCGGGAGCTGGCCTCTGATGTCTGACGGTCGGGAACTGCCTCTGACGGTCGGGAACTGGTTCTTAAGGTCTGACAGTCGGGAGCTGGCCTCTGAGGTCTGATGGTCGGTGGAAAGATGGATCTTGTCGGATTCGACGGTCGGTGGAAAGATGGATTTGGTTGGGTTTGGAAGGTTTGAAGGATGGTGAGGGGAAGGATCGGCTTATGAGGTCCGACGGTCGGTGAGGGGATGGTGACCGGTGTTGGTGAAGTTGGTCGGTGAAGGTCACGGGTGTGGTTCGACGGTCGGTGAGGGGATGGTGACCGGTGTTAGTGAAATTGGTCGGTGAAGGTCACGGTGGTGTGGTTCAACGGTCGGTGAAGGGATGGTGACCGGTGTTGGTGAAGTTGGTCAAGCTACTATTTTGGTGGAAGAGGGGACGATGAAGGTTAGTGAAAGATGGTTCACGGTTTGGGAGGGCAGCAGGGTGATGGTGGTTTCTGGTGGGTGATGGAGTGTTGGAATGGTGAGGGACTGGAGATGAACTTGATGATGAAGTTGGTGGTTGAAAAAATGAAGATAGTGGCTGTGAGTTTGTGGGTGATTATGGAAGATGAATCTGGAATAGAAAAGGTTTATGGGGGGTTCTTGAGTGAAGAGGGTGAGGTTGGTTTTTATGATGTGGTGAAGGGAAATGGTGAGGGTTGGTTGTGGAAGTTGATGGTAGGTAGCGATGGGTTCTCACGGTCTTGGAGGGTGTGGTGGTTGGGTAAAGTGTTGCTTGGGTTGATGGTGGAGATGAAGGGTGGAATGGTGGATGAAATGATGGTTCACGGTTTAGGTTGATTGTGGTGGTTCCGGGTTTTGGGTGTCTCTGGTTGGTGGTTGTGGTGTTGGAGGTTGAAGAAGATGAATAGTGAAGGGTGGTGAGTTGACTCGGTTGAAGGTGATGGAAGGGTGAGGTTGAAGGTGGTGATGGGAGGTGAAGTTGAGAGGGGTGTTGGGTGATGGGTGGTTATGGCTTTTGTTGGGAATGGGTGGCTTGGAGGAAGAAGATTGGTTCTTCTGAGAGCCAAGGTGTGGTCTTCGTCTCTGGAAAAATCTAAATCCTGCCCCTTGCTTGCCTTCCCCTTTGTCCTTTGTATCTGAAAAAAACGGAGGCTTCCCCCTGTCCAAGGTGGAGAGGCTACCAGGTTGACCCAGGTTGGGTCACCACAACACTTTCTCATTTGTGTATGCTGCTCTCTACTCCAGGCTCCTCCTTCTCCAATGCCTGCTGCCCTTTCCCCATCCATGACAGTGAGCGCTCCCAAGGTATGCGACATCTTTGAGGAGCTGATGATGTACGCCTAGGAGAAACCTATGTTCTCCTCTGCTTGTTTTTTTTGTTATTATTTATTTTTGTTGTTGTAACAATCGAAAGAAATTGTATTTTTATTATTTATTATTTATTATTTTATTTTTTTTGTTTTTATATATTTTTTATTATTTTTACATTTGTTTGCACAAATAAGAAAAAGCCACCAAGCAAACCAAGCGCTCACAACACTGTAATTAAGCGTTAATCCTTGATTAAGTGACAAAATTTTATGGACAAAATTAGGTATCAACACTACAAACATGATGACAAAATAATTGCTAGTTGATAAGTTCAAACATTGTTTGAACTTGGTCAATATTTACAAATATTGAAGATTATTTTAAATGCAAGTCAAGGTGGAAAATTGTTGAGTTTAGCTTGCATTTGTCAACATTTGTGGGAGGACTTATTGCTTCATGCACAATTGATAAAATTATCGTCAGTTGATAAGTTCAAACATTATTTGAACTTGGTCAATATTTGCAGAGATTGAAGATTGTTGTAAATGCAAGCCAAGGTGGAGAATTATTGAGTGTGGCTTGCATTTGTCAACATTTATGGGAGGACTTATTGCCTCATACATGAGTACTTTTAGTTCTTGTTGGTAGGTGATAGTTTGAAGGCCAAAACATTAAATGCAAGGCTTGTAAGGGTTCTCTATAAATAGAGAATCATTACTTCATCCAAAGCATCAAGCAGAAGTAAGAAACAATACTAGCTTTTGAGAGTGAGAGTCAAATTAGAAATTGTGAGGAAATTTCAAGAGTATAGTGCATATGCATACACCGGAGATTTTTAGGTATACTTTCTAGTCTTTGTAATATTATAATTGTAGTAAGAGAGATTCTCACTGAGAAATATTATAATTTGTACCTCTTGTATATGAGAGTGTATAAAAGATATTATAATTATTCTTAATATAGTGAAATATTTTCAAAGTTTGACCTGTGATTTATTCCCTCAGTATATAAGAAGGTTTTTCACGTTAAATTTATTATTCACTTATTGATTTATTTTGCTGGTGCAGGTAGTACTAACAAGTGAGTCTCACTATAAAAATATTATTTATATGCTTTATTATTTTATTGATTCTTCTTTACGAATTTGAGTACATTTTCACTCACATATATAAAGTATTTAAGACACTTAATGTGTATTTTACTCTGATTTACAAAATAAGTATTGATATATTAGTGTGCAAACTTGACCTTTGTCTTAAACTAGTAATCAAATAAGCAACTAGAAATGAACTATGTTTCGTTTGTTTTAGATTCTCAACACCTTCGAACGGCCATTTGACTGAACGAGGAGATTTTTCCTTTGAAAAAAGTGTCTTGTAATGCGCATTTTTCTCATTTGCGGTGAGATTCATCTAAATCAAACATGCAGCTAGTAGTGAGGTATTAAGTTGATTATATGAGATTATAAGTTTAAACTTCAGGATCACTATTGTAAAAAAAAAACACAAAAAAAAACACTTGATAATCAAATTTATGTCGTGATGACCATTGTCGTAACCTTACCTGAACAATAAAATCAGCATAGTTATAACTATTTTGAAGGAGGAATAATTCCATGCAACTGTCATTATTAAAATCAAAAGATTTAAAAAAAAAAACCTAGCTCTATACTGTTTGTGACATAAAACATGTGACTCTAGCAATGTCTTTTTTGGGCCATCACTCTAGCAGCAGTAATCATTTTTAAATGAAACAAAGTCTTTATTATTATTATTATTATTTTGGATGGATGTTTTAACTTTGGCACACAATCACACTCCATCTTTCCCAGTTAACTTTGCAGATTTTCTTCCCCATTTTTCAACCATTCAATAAATAGCTTGCTCCATATAAGCCCAACCCACATTGACCCAAAAAATAATTGAGTCAAACCACCATGACCTCTCGCAAGTTTTGACATGGGACATTGACCCATGTAACCTTCTTGTACCAGACTACTTCATACACCACTAGGGCCTTCATATGCAAATGTTCTTCTGCCTCAAAGCCCACACGGTCACAGACAGCAGCACCTTCTCTAATTGACTAATTCATGCAGCTTCTCACCTTCCAACAAGAGTTACATAGGGGAACACACTAGTGAAGGGATTATCTCATTACAGGAATGGCAGGGTTGGGGAACCACTTCCCCCCTCCCAGCCATGGTTGCACAAATTGTTGAGGATTTGAAGGTTTTAGAGAAATATGTGTTGAGCTGTTTTTTATTGTATTAAAAATATTTAATTTAAGTTTCAAATATTATTTTAGACTGCAATGTTTGGAACTTTGAACAAACACGTAGAACGATTGAAAAAAACAAGTTACATACTTTTATATTAAAAAAGTTAGATAAATAAATATGAACAAACATGTAACCTTCTTGTACCAGACTACTTCATACACCACTAGGGCCTTCATATGCAAATGTTCTTCTGCCTCAAAGCCCACACGGTCACAGACAGCAGCACCTTCTCTAATTGACTAATTCATGCAGCTTCTCACCTTCCAAAAAGAGTTACATAGGGGAACACACTAGTGAAGGGATTATCTCATTATAGGAATGGCGGGGTTGGGGAACCACCTCCCCCCTCCCAGCCATGGTTGCACAAATTGTTGAGGATTTGAAGGTTTTAGAGAAAGATGTGTTGAGCTGTTTTTTATTGTATTAAAATATTTAATTTAAGTTTCAAATATTATTTTAGACTGTAATGTTTGAAACTTTGAACAAACACGTAGAACGAATGAAAAAAACAAGTTACATACTTTTATATTAAAAAAGTTAGATAAATATGATATATAAAATAATTTGTGTACATATTCAAATTTTAGTCTTATCAATTTTTTTTTTAAAAAAAAACACTAAATGGATGTTTCTATTGGCTCAGCACAAATTCAATATATGGACTATCTACCTAAGAATCTTTTCACTTTTAGTAAATAATTTTCTCATCTACATGACATATTGCATATTTTTCATTCAAAAAATGTTTTTTTAAATAAATAAATAGAAAAAGTCGTCACATTCAAAAGTCAGATCATAGTTTAAAAAATGTTTTATATTTTACTATTGTTGGGTCCCAAGTAAATTAATATTTTCATATATATTTAGTATCTTCAATTCTTAATATATACAAATTACATCCACGGCCTAACTCTCATGATTCAAGTCCAAGAAAACAACCTTACACTGCATATTACATATGATGGTGATACATATGCAAAACTTTTTCTCCTTTAATTTGCTGCAAATGGTATATTATAATTACGTTAATCTAAGTGGAGGAAACAACAAAACTTGACCATTAACTACCAAAGGCGAACGTGCGGAGAGCCATTGGAAGTTTGCCAGCCTCACAACACGCTTCATTCCCACCACAATTCCAGCAATGTCTCTCTTCCCGAGAAATTCTTTCATCCTCCTGGAAGAAATATTTTCTTATTCCACAAAAACATCACCACCATTAATTTCTTGAGAGAGCTACTAATTATACATATCACATCATAATTTTAATAGTATAAGATATACATAGAAGAGAAATTTTTCGTTCTTCCGATTATATATAAGAATTTTCCCCCTCTTCTCTCCCTTCAACCTCTTTATTTTTCTCACTCCAAACCAAGAAATAAAAGAAAAGAAACACACTTATCCAAGGAAAAAAAATTAAAAAATAAAGGCTATGTTTAAATTAGTGAAATTGAGTGAAATAGAATAGAATGAAATGAGATGAGATAGAGATAGGTTCTATTGTTTAGTTATATTAAAAAATAGTGAAATATGATAGAAGTGGGTGGAATGGATTTCATCTCATCTCACAAAAAATTATTGATTTCTCCCTCCTAATTTAGGAGTATGAGATGAAATCATTTTTTTTATTATAATTATAATTAAGATTTTATTATATTAACTTCAGGGACGATTCAAAAATATTCGATGAAGGAGTAAAAAATCATGAATTATATTATTACATATAGAAAAAAATTAAAATTAACAAATAAATATGTATTCACCCTTAAATTATTTAGTGGATTATGATCAAAATATATTATTTTAAATTAAATAAATATACTTTTATTTGTTTACTTTAGAAGAGTATTTTTTTCATTATATAAGAAGATTTATGAATAAAGTGAAAAAAAAAATATTAATATTAGATATTAAATGTATCATAATAATAGTTGTCCTTTACATCATGATTTATAAATAAAATTAAGTTATATATATATATATTTAAAAATATATATAATATATATATATATATATATATATATATAAAAGAAAAAAAAGTGAAGTTAAAAATGAGAAAATTTAGTAGATTTATTATATAAAAACTAAAAATTAATAGAAAGATGAGTTAAAATTGTAATATCAATGTATATAAAATAATCGTGAATCACATGTTAAATACATATTAAATATAAACTCTTTTAATTTCATCATTTTTATCTTTGATATAATTTTATTGACCTCTTCTGAGGTTAGTACTTATAATATTGATACCATTTTTATTTGAGAAAATACTCATACTTTTCTTACTTTGTATTTTCAATAGGACTTTGTAATGTTTGTACATAAAGTAGGGGAAGTATATATAATTTTATAAACAAAGAAGGATGTTAGAGTGTAATAACAATATATATATAATTAGGGATATGTGTATAATTTTTAAATAATAATATCAATATAATAAATATTAACTTTATAAAAAATTAATATAATTTTTTTAATAAATGTAATTAAATTATTAATACTTAAAAAAAATTAATGAGAAAAAGAAGGGTCAAGGCCCATGCTTGCCCCCCTGGATCCGTCCCTGATTTACTTCATACCTTAAAATTAGTGTGTTTACAATAAGGATAATTTAGGAAAAATAAAGTTATAATTCTTACCATTCTATCTACTTCCCAAATAATAGAATAGTAACTTTACTCCATTCCATCTTAAAATATCCAAACAATAGAATGATACTTTTATCCTATTCTATTTCATCTTATCTCATTCCATCTCATTTCATTCCATCAATTACTAAATATCCAAACATAGCCGAAGGGGTAAGAATGAAAGAGAAAATGGGTTCAAATGCATTCTTCTCTTCCATTCTCTATCTCTTCGTCCTAGCCACATTGGCCTCCTCTTCCCTATTTGTTTCTGGTACATTATTTTCATTCAAGTTGCAACCTTTTCCTATCATGGAATCTGTCACATTCAATGATGGGTATATATTCATAGAAAAATTTGCCATCGATGCCCCATGTTTCTTTTTTATTGATTTACAAGAATTTTATATCTATGACTGATAATCACCACTTATAATCTATTTAACAAGTTGTAGTGTCAAAATTAACAATTTACTTTTAAATCCTCTTTACTAATTCCTCTCTTTCAAGAAATCTCTCAGGACATTCTGTCAAGGAAGCTCTTCATCGGCCCACTGCTGCCGTTGCCGTCACCCACATCACCATTCTCTGGCCACTGAGGTGCCCCTACGTGTCGAGGCACACCACACCTCTCTGACCACCGAGGTGCTCCTCTATGTTCGTTTTCATCTTCGTCCCTCCAAGTTCGTCGAAGCTCTCTGTTGAAATCTTATGCTGCCCCCGTCGCCCCCTCCAGAAGAAGACAGCAACAACAACGACAACAACCCATTGTTGGGGGTTTAATAGAATTCAGTTCGAGATTGGGAATAACCATAGAATCTTGTAGCCTAAACGTGCCTTTGTTAGGTCCTCTTCGCAGTCACAACACAGAAGCGCAGAGGCTCGATCTGTGGATCAGGATTGACCGGGAAGCCAGCAACGATGAAGACACGGTGGTGGCGGAGAATGGCGGCAACGAGAGGTTGAAGGCGGTGGGCGAGATGTTGGTTCAATAAGTGGTGCTACTCGAGATTGGGTTCGAGTTCAAAGTGGCGAGTCACAAATTCTTCGAGTTAACTCGCGAGTCGTTGAGTTGCGACTCGGAGGTGGTGGTCAGCGACGAGAGGTGGTCAGCTATGAAAGGGGGTCGATGGCAAAGGTGGTGTTGGACGATGACATACGGTGGATGGAGAAAGTACAAAGATGAGAAAGAATATTTAATTAAAAGATTAAAATTAAAAGTAAAAAAATATAAGAGCTTAAAAAGTAAATAACAGAAATACTTTTAATAAATATTAATAACTAGTAAAAAAGTAACACTAACTGTTCTTCTTTTTATTCTCAATCATAAATTTAAATCTTCTCAAAATCATTGACTCCTAAGCATGAAAATATCTATGCTCAAAAATATTTTAGGAGCATGTTAAACATCTTCTATATTCATATTTATTTAAGTTTAGCTTAATTAATGTGGTTGAATTTGTATTGACACAGATGGCATATTCGAGTCTGAGGTATCCACCGGCCGTGCCCTCCTACAGGCTACGAATGGTAACATTTTGTTCTGTCTTCCTCTGGCTTTTTTGTTAATTTTAATTTTAGCTTATATAGGTACCCTGAAATTTCTGTAGTTTTTATGCATATTTTATGGCTTTCCTTTCAATTCAAACGTGGACAATCATAACGTAACGAAAATCAAAGTGATTCTTTAGAATCTGATTATATTGCTTTTGCAAGTGCAAAAAAATTAGTGCATTATAATTCTATATTATGGAATAATGAGATTATTTCTCTAAAGGGATGTCATAACTAGTTAGGTTCTTCTCAGGAAAAAGAATCAATGGCTTGAGAGAAGAAGCTAAATACTTCAATATTAATTTTGTTCTGGTGACAGCCAAAACATTCCATTTTTTATCTTTCTTTTTTCCCTTAAAAAAAATCCTTTCGTTTATTTGGTTTAACTTGAATATTCTTACACATTTTCTTTATATGATGCACAAACTATATATGGGTGATATCCAAGTAGAAGGATTGCCTATGAGAATGTTCATATCAGAACAAATATAACATGTGCACTATGAACTCGTTAGTCAGGCAAACTTATTTGATGATCCCTTACTCTTTTTCAATGTGGGAATAAAAGATGAAAAACTTACGGGATATTTAGTTTGTTTTCTATTTTTACTTTTAGTTGATATATTTATTTTTTAATAGGAAGTTATTTTCACCATTTATTTTTCAAAATTGTAAGTGTCAATTACTGTCAAACTCTGGTTTTTTATGATTAAGCTAACCAGTGAAACTTTTCTGTTCCAAATTCTGCAGCTTGTGGAGTTGACTTTGAGAACCAGAACTACACAATCCTCACAAGCAAATGCAGGGGACCCCAATACCCAGCCAAGGTTTGCTGTGAGGCTTTCAAGCAATTTGCTTGCCCTTTTGCCAATGAGATTAATGACATGACAACCGATTGCGCTTTGGTTATGTTTAGCTACATAAACATTGAATACCCCCCTGGCCTATTTTTTAATAAGTGCAAAGAAGGGAAGGAAGGTCTTGACTGCAGTAAAGTAAAGCCAGCCAATTATTATCAACTAATTGGTTAAAAAAATATTATATAATTAATTAATTTATTATTTTGTTATTAAATAAAAAATATAATTATGTCTTATCCTATTAATTATACTATTATATTTTATACTATTTTATTATCTTATCTTATATTATATTATCATGTGTACTAAATAAGTCCTAAGTTGATACCTCATTATTAAAGATAACTTTTGAAATCATGTATATCGGAGACCTTCTAGAATCATGCATTAAGGTAGAATAATTTTGGTTAAATTTATTTATATGTCAAATATTACTTGAATATTTTTAATTAAATTTTTATATTTTAAAAATTTGTAATTGAGTCTTTAGAATTTAAAAAAAAAATTAATTGAATCCCCAAACGTGGATAGAAATTTATGATGGTGTTTTAACATTAAGGGTCCATTTAGTAATTTTTTAAAATTATAAGTATCTAATTACAAACTTTTTAGGTCTTTATACTTACAAAAGTTTTTAATAAGATCATTAAATTTAACCTATTGTTAGAAACTTATAATTACAATCTAACGATTGAGATCCAATTAAAATTCTAAAAACTCAATTATAGACTTTTAAAACATATAAACTGATAAAAATTTGCAAATAATATAGAAATATATAAATTAGTTTAATAAAAAATCTACCTTCAAAAGCACGGAGCATTTGAGAGGGGAAAATAAAGAAGAAAAATAAAATAATAATAGAACTAAAATAGCATTAACACAGTTTATACGAAAATTTTAATAGTACAGATTAATGTGGTTTTGGGTAGAGCACTCTATTTTGTGTCTTTCTTGACACCTGGCATGCTTCGAATTCCATATTGGGTTGCAATTAATGGAGCAATAATGCAACTCACACATTTATACACACAATTCTTATATTTTTATCATAAATAATATATATATTTATTTTTATATTTTATTTAATATTATTTATTATACTTATTTTTTTATCATTTTTTTAATCATACACTCTTAAAAAAATGTGTATAATATTTACACTTCTAAAAAAGGTGTAAGATGATCATTTTTTTATACACATTACTTCATACTGTATAGCTTTTATCTTTTGTTTAAAGTTAGGTTCACTTCATTTTTTTTATATTTAAATTATAATTTTGTCATATAGATATATATGAGAGCAATGTGTATAGAAGTAATGTATTACTAGCATTTTTTTAATGAAAGAGCTTTATTGGTATCCAATTTAACAGTATTGTTATTCGTTTAACTTAAATACGTCTAATTTGTTCAACTCAAATGCAAAATAATTTCATATGCTATGGAAATACTATAATCACGTATGAAATGATTTAATATTTTGAACTAACTTGATATATGATGGATGTAAGGTGAATATATTTGGTGCATGTTTGGATAGGATTATGATTAGCTTTTTTTGAGAAAAAAACTGTTTAAATAGTGTTTAATCATGTTTTGCTAAAATTAAACGAAATTTTATACGAAATTCAATGTAAAATAAAAGTTTTTAAAGTTCGATTTTTATAATCAAGATTGAAGGCTTATGATTTTAAATAGATTATTCCTTACATTTTGATATGTAAATACCATTTTATCCTCAATCAAATAATTTTTTTAATCATTCTATACCTATTTTAGTAATTTAATACATAAAAGCGATTCTTTTTATATCATCCAAACGAATTAGATTAACTTAAAATCGCTTTACAATAATGCATCCAAACATAAAAATGAATCAATTATAATCGATTATAACAAAAAGCTTTTATATAATAATCGATTACTAAGCATAATCAAATTTTTACAGCTATCCCAAACATACACTTGATTGGATGAAAAACATTTCTCCCAATTTAATACATTTGAGTTTATTATTAAAGAAAATGTTTCTTACGCACCAAATACATTATCTCACATCTGTGATATGTGATAAAATTAGAGTGTAAATATACAAAAAAATAATGATAAATTAACTATAATTATATAATAAAAATTATATAAATATAAAATAATGTGTGTATAAATGTGTATAAGTATATATATTCTATAATTAATTGTGGGATGGATCATGCTCATGCAGCAAGGCCAACACCAAGAAGCCCAACACTCAACAAGCACTAGGCCCCCATCACCGGTGATTCCCATGTAGCACCTGCGTCAGTCACCGTGCGAACACAATTCACATAAAAGCCAATCTCACAAAATTCCTCCCACTAGAGTTTGAGGTAAGGTTTACTTTAGGATACAAAATTAGGTATAAGATTTAAAAATAAAAGAAAAATCCCCAATTGTCACCTTAGACTGTAAAAGTAAAAAATCAAGAGAATTGGAACTGCAAGATTGAAAACTGCAGCAGCATGCAGAGCCCCAAGGGTAATCCACACTAATAAGAATTGGAAAAAGTCAACCTTTATCAAAGTGAATGCGTTTTTCGTTAACAAGGCAGCTCTGGGACACAAATAAATGAAATCCAAATTTGATACAGAAATTGATAAGTAAAAATAAGGAAATTAAATTTTGGTATTAGCATAGAAAGATGCTAGAAAATTAGAATTTGTCAGAATTTTTTTATCAAGATGATATGACATGTTTGTTAATTTTTGAATGGATATATGTTCCCTATCATTTTATTCTATCAAACAATCACCTTTATATTTTGTCAAAAATTTAATTTTTTTTCTATTGAGCAGCATTAGTCATTAGCGAAACAGAAATCTTAAAATGTAAAAAAAATACAAATAAGTATTGATATATTACCCTGCAAGTCTAATATTTGTCTTAAACTAATAATCAAATAAGCAACTTGAAGAGAGCTAGTAGTGAAGGATTAGGTAGTTCACATAAGATTATAGATTTAAATCTCATTATTAACATTGTTATTAAAAAAATCTGATAATCAAATTTATGTCGTGATGACCGTTGATCAGCATAGTTATACCTATTTTTGAAGGAGGAATAATTCAATGCAACTGTCATTATTAAAATTAAAAAGATTAAAAAAAAACATAGAATGAGCTCTATACTCTGTGACATTTTTCTTTTGGGTCTAAAGCTTCTCATTACCAAACACCAGAAGCACGTGGGCCAGGCCCTGATCAGTGTTACATAATACAACCACTATGGACAAATAACATCAGCAAATCCTATTGGCTACAAATCTATTGATGGTTTCGAAATTGAGAAATTTTTAGATAGAGAAGATCTATTACATCATTATTTAAATATATATAAAAATATTATTAAAAATTAATATAATTTTATGATAATTATCATTATTTTACATATATTAAATAATAATTTAAATATTTATAGTAGACCATACCTAATTAAAAATTACTTTTGCAAAGTACACAACATCAAGAATGTAGACCACACGAAGAAAGCCACCATGGTGTCAGCAGTGGATTAAGGACGAGATTAGAACTGGGTAAACCAGATCTGGTGATGGCAACCAAGAAGCCAAACGAACAAAGGCAACCGTACTGTTTGTGACATAAAACATGTGACTCAAGCAATATCTTGTTTAGGCCATCACTCTAGCAGCAGTAATCATTTTTAAATGCAACAAAGTTTTTTTCTGGATGGATGTTTTAACTTTGAAGCACAACCACATTCCATCTTTCCCAGTTAACTTTGCTGATTTTTCTTCCCCATTTTCCCACCGGACAATGTTACTCTTACACCCCTAAAAAGGGGTGTAAGCACTGTTGACACCTTTTTTAAATGGTATAATTGAGTAAGAGAAAGTGATAGAAAAAATATGTATAATTAATGGTATTAGATGAAATGTGAAAAAAGATGTATATACTATTTGATATAAGAATATAAGAGTTGTTTTCTCACCTTTCAAATGAATAGCTTGCTCCATATAAGCCCAACCCACATTAACCTAAAAAATAATTGGGCCATACCACCATGACATCTCGCAAGTTTTGACATGGGACATTGACCCATGTAACCTTGCTGTACTACACTACATCGTACACCACTATGGCCTTCATATGCAAGTGTTCTTCTGCATCAAAGCCCACACGGTCATAGACGGCAGTAACTTCTCTAAATCATGCAACTTCTCACCTTCCAACAAGAGTTACACGGGGGAACACAGTAGTGAAGGGATTATCTCATTACAGGAATGGCAGGGTTGGGGCACCACTTCCCCCCTCCCAGCCATGGTTGCGGAAATTGTTGAGGATTTGAAGGTTGTGGAGAAAGATGTGTTGAGCTGGTTTTTATTGTGTTGAAAAAAAAGGTTACATACTTCTATATTAAAAAAATCTTAGAAAAATATGATATATTAAATAATTTTGTGTACATATTTAAATTTGAGCCTTATAAAAAAAGTATAAAGAAAAACTAAATGAATATCTCTATTGGTTCAGCACAAATTTAATATACGAACTGTCTATCTAAGAATTCCTTCACCTTTAGTAGATAGTTTTCAAATCAACATGACATATTTCATATTTTCTCATTCCAAAAATGTTTTTTTTAAATACATAGGAAAAAGAAAAGTTGCCACATTCAAAAGTCAAATCATACTTTAAAAAATGTTTTATATTTTATTTTATTATTGTTGGGTCTCAAGTAAATTAATATTTTATTATATATATTTAGTATCTTCAATTGTAATATATACAAATTACATCCACGGCCTAGCTCTCATGATTCAAGTCCAAGAAAACAACCCTCCACTGCATTTACATATGATGATGATACATATGCAAAACTTTTTCTCCTTTAATTTGCCGCACATCGCATACTATAATTATATAAAAATATCTAAGTGGAGGGAACAACAAAACTTGACCAATAAGTAATAACTACCAAAGGCAAGGGAATGCGCGGAGAGCCATTAGAAGTTTGCCAGCCTGACAACACGCTTCATTCCCACCACAATTCCTGCAACTGTCTCCCTCTTCCCTCTCTGCACCTCTCTCTTCCTCTCTCCAAACCAAGTAAGAAAAGAAAAAAGAAACATACCCATCAAAGGAAAAAAGAAAAATAAAAAAAAACAAAGGAGTGAGAGTGAAAGAGAAAATGGGTTCAAATGCCTTCTTCTCTTCCATTCTCTATCTCTTCCTCCTAGCCACATTGGCCTCCGCTTCCCCTTTCCTTTCTGGTACATTATTTTCATTCAAGTTTCAACCTTTTCCTATCATGGAATGTGTCACATTCATTAATGGGTAGATATTCATATTTGTTTAAGTTTAGCTTAATTAATGTGGTTGAATTTGTGTTGACACAGATGACATATTTGAGTCTGGGGTATCCACCGGCCGTGCCCTCCTACAGGCCAAGAAAGGTAACATTTTGTTCTGTCTTCCTCTGCCATTTTTGTTACTTTCAGTTTTAGTTCATATAAGTACTTGAAATCTCTTTGGTTTTTATGTATCTTCAATGGCTTTCCTTTCAATTCAAATGTGGACAATCATAATGTAATAAAGTACCTGAAATCAAAGGGATTCTTTTGAATCTGGTTATACTGCTCTTGCCAAGTGCAAACAAATTTGTGCATTATAATTATCTATTAAGGAATAATGAGATTATTTCTCTAAAGGGATCGTCATAACTAGTTAGGTTCTTCTCAGAAAAAAAATAATCAATGGCTTGAAAGAGGAAGCTACATACTTCAATATTAATTTTGTTCTGGCGACAACCAAAACATTCCTCTTTTTATCTTTCTTTTTTCCCTAAAAAGAAAAATCTTTTCGTTTATTTGGTTTAACTTGTATATGCTTATACATTTTCTTTTATGATGCACAAACTATATATGGATGATATTCCAGTAGAAGGATTGACTATGAGTGTTCATTTCAGAACAAATATAACAAAGATAACATGTGCACTCTAAACCCATTAGTCGGGCAAACTTATTTGATGACCCCTTACTCTTTTTCAATGTGGGAATGGAAAAATGAAAAACTTTAGGGGGTATTTGGTTTATTTTCTATTTTTATGTTTGTTTTTCGATCGGAAGTTGATATGTTTGTTATTTTCACAATTTCCTTTACAAAATTGTAAGTGTCAAACCTCTCTGGTTTTTTTATGATTAAGCTAACCAGTGAAACTTTTCTGCCCCAAATTCTGCAGCTTGTGGAGTTGACTTTGAGAACCAGAACTACACAATCCTTACAAGCCAATGCAAGGGACCCCAATACCCACCCAAGGTTTGCTGTGAGGCTTTCAAGCAATTTGCTTGCCCTTTTGCCGATGAGATTGATGACATGACAACTGATTGCGCTTCGGTTATGTTTAGCTACATAAACATCTATGGGAAATACCCCCCTGGCCTATTTGCTAATCAGTGCAAAGAAGGGAAGGAAGGCCTTGATTGCAGTCAAGTAAAGCCAGCCAATAGTTCTGACACTTCTAACAGTGTTCATGTGGC
This sequence comes from Ormosia semicastrata, assembly GCA_029884595.1. Classification (NCBI taxonomy): domain Eukaryota; kingdom Viridiplantae; phylum Streptophyta; class Magnoliopsida; order Fabales; family Fabaceae; genus Ormosia; species Ormosia semicastrata. The sequence continues at coordinate 5,351,565 of JAQQTO010000038.1, read as the reverse complement.
TGCTTCTCGCTCTATGTTGCTAATGACCACTACTGCTGGTTTCCTGGGCTTCTTTTTCCATTTGTTCTGAAGGCTAAAAATGTGAGAAACCTCTTGTATTAATTGAAGCAATTTTCTAGAACTGTCATTCCAAGCATTTTGAGTGAGGATGCAGCTTTCATGTGATGCTGGAGTTCATATTTTCAGATCAAGATTGCCCAGAAAAGTATATTATTACAGTTTATCTTTTTGTTTTTCCCTTTCTCTTGGTTGCTATAAAGTACAAACTGTGTTTTCTTGCCTGGCCTCTGGCTGGCTTGCGTGGCAACCTCTGTAACATTCCTGGAACATTTTCTTTACTATGTATTATGTAATGGTGAGTATCATCCCATAATTACAAATGACTCACTAGGAATTTTAGGGAAATATTCCTTTATTATTGATTAACTCTTCTAAAAGCGTGTTTGGAATGTAATAAAATGAGAAATAATTTTATTTGTAAATTAAATTTAATTAAATTTTGTGTTTGGAATGTTAAAAAATAAAAAATGATTTGATTTTTAAAATTTTATGGATTTTATTTCTTTTATTTTTTAAATTTTATCAAATTTGATAAGATTTGTTAGGAATTGATTTGATTTGAAATAAATATATTATTTTACCCTTAATAACTTTCTTTAACAACCTCTCATAAGGGTTAAAATATAAAATAATAAAATCAAATCAAATCAATTCCTATTTTAATGAATTCCAAACACAAAATTTAATTTCTAAATCAATTCAAATCTTTTTTTTTTTTAAGTTTCAAACACAAAATTTGATTTCTAAATCAAATTAAATCAATTCAAATTAAATCAAATCAAATTATTTCTCATTTTTATTCATTCTAAACACACTCATAAAAACTTTGATAACATGTCAGTGACCAACTCTCCTAAAAGTTTAGACAAAAGTATAAGATTGGTTATATATCTTTGACATATTAAATCAACAATTGATTGGCATATAAATAACATCATCTTTTCGGAGGTGATGATGATCTGAGGTGGGGATTATGATTTGTCAATTGGTGATGTAGCACACAAGAGCTTCAAGAATGCAAATTGAAATAAGAGTGGGGTTGCCACTTGGAAAATTTAGTGGTCTGAAATATTCATCACACTATCATGTTTATATTCTATTTTGACCAAAACATCATATTAAATCTCGTCTCAAAACTATAGCTATGGAAGAAGAAAGTTATAAGAAGATTTAATTCGATGATTGGCTAAAGCTCAGCAAAATGAATTAAACAATTGAGCAAAAGCTTAATAATAGGGGGGAAAAAACAACAAGAAGAAACAAATTGTAGAGAGCTACCTGGTGAGTGGTAAATCATGGTGATGACCGATGACATGGGGTTTGACAAAATTCAAAATGTTCGTTTCCTGACAGAGATAATTGCAGCTATTATATAATAATATATTATATGTCCATTTGCATATGACTAGAATTTGCATCTAAGATTCCTTTTCCTTTTTTTCTGTAATTTTCTATCGAAATCTGTAGGTTACACAACAACAATACATAGATATATTTATTTATAGAGAAGGGATAAATTCACATTAGTGTCAGACTTGATATTTTTATACCACCTAATGACTATTTATAGAGTGTGGCTTTTATTAATTTAATCATTGAATTATAACTATTTATGACCTTGATTATTTGCGTTAAATCTTGTAAAAATTGAACATCAATAAAAATAAAATCAAATGGTTCTTATTTTTATATATTTTAAAAATATATGCTACATTAATATTGACATGTATTAATGAAGCACTGAACAATTTTATATTAATGTAAAATTTTATAAATATAATATATATGATAGGACATTTCAATCCAACAATAAATTTAATGAGAAAAAATATTCAATAAAAAGTTATTAAATGATATAAACGTGATTTTGATTTATAATGATGTAACTTGATCTCTCTGCTTATTGAGAAGGGATCAATTCATACCAAGATATAAGATTTAATATTCTTACATCACCTAATAACTATTTATAGAATATGATTTTCATCAATCTAACTGTTGTATTATAATTATTTATTACTTTAATTATTTGCGTTAGATCTTGTAAAAATTGAACACCAATAAAAATAAAATCAAATGAATCTTATTTTCATATATTTTAAAAGTATATATTACATTAATCATGTACTAAATAATTTTAGATTAATGTAAAATTTCATAAATATAATCTATATGATAATACTTTTCAATCTAACGGTAGATTTAGTGAAAAAAATATTTAATAAAAAGTTATTAAATGGTATAAGTGTAAAATATAAAAACTATGACCATGTAAAAATTTATTCTCTCTTTTTTTCTTCATTTTAGTACACATTTTAATAGAACTCGTAAATTTAAGGCTTTTAAGTGATACAATAAGTTGAAGATCCCAATTTGAACTTGTAAACTAGGGAATAAGCCTAGAAAATTATGATTTTGTTAGTCAAAATTTTAAAACATATATATTGATCCTTGACTACTCAATTGGCAAACCAACTTGTGATTGGTTCTTCAAACGGACACCACATTATTTCTCTTATAATCAATTTAAGCGAAATGATAATTGCAAATAATTTTTGTCCATCTTTTACTTATATCTACTTTATTAGAATAAAAGAAAGTGAGAGGATGTGTTTTGAAAATTTTATTTATCTCATTTTATTATTTAAAAAAATAGTGTGCAAATAATATAACTCTTAATTTAATGGAGCTGAATAATTGGTGTAACTAACTTTTGGACAAGAAGTTATTGAACTACCCATACCATCGTCATGTGTACTTGCTTCACGTGACCATTTGTTTCCAAGATCATAAAATTGGTCATTGAAGCACCTTTGTCTACCAGTTCTATTTTTTTTTTTTTTACTTTGTCCAAATCTTAACCAACTTGTTTGTTTGATTACTTAAGGAAGTTTCACCTGCCAGCCATGACAATTTGGTGTATGATACTATGATTCCAACCTTTATGTAAAGTCTAAAATAGACGCCATCCTTCGGCGAATTTGAAGCACCATCGCATCGCATTCCCATCCTATGCTTATTTAATCATATGCTTTATTCTAATTGGACAGAAGCACCTAAAGCATCAATAATAATATTGATTAATACAAGGTTGTAAATAGCAAAAAGTAATGAAGGGGATTCAGGAAATTCCCTCATGAAAAGAAACACAAAATTATAGTACAATATCGCAATCGCCTTGAAAGTTAAGATAGAAAGTTTTTCGAAACATCAATTTTTCGGTGCCTCCACGCATCATGTCTTGTGGGGGAATGAAACCACATTGCATGTGATAAGGTCAAGCTGTGTACTTGGTCCGAGGGCTAGTGGTGAATGCCGTATAATCCATTTGATATGGAAAGTGAGTCGAAAGTAATTTGACCAATTTCCCATCATATATCAATAACTAGAGAAAATCAAAACTATAATAATTTGGGGTTTTTAAATATTTGTTAAGGAATTTAAAATAAGAAATTTGACATAAAAAAATAAATTTTTTAATTCTTAATATATTAAATATTCTATTTTTTATAAAAAAAATCATATTAAAACACTTATTATCAAAATTCTAATAAATTTACTCTCTTCTTTATTTTTTGCCGTATTTATCACTTAGTCTAACAAGCATCACCTAAATCTAACTATTGAAAAGCTCATAGTGCATCTCCAAGTTAGCAGCAATAATTGACCAAATAAGGAATGTCTGGCCTCACACGAAAATGTTGTCATCAGAATTACTTTTGTTGAAAGGATGCAAAATAACAGAGGTAGGTTTTATTCATGGTTAATAATCAGACAAAAAAATTACCCCAAAAACAGGATACCAGGCAGTTGGCCACTTGTCTAACTCGCAGGGCAGGGTGGCAAATACCATCAGATTGTCTGATCACAAGTTGCATAATTTAGGCCAGATCGAATATTCCATATGCCCCGAGCCCCACGAGGGATATACCATGCAAGCCATCAGAAGAATGTGGCTTTGCCTCTGTTAACTTGCAAATTGCATAATTTCTTGCATAAGCACTAATGCTGTTCATTAATAGGAGTAACCTAATTTCTTTTTCTAAAAAAAATTTTAACCCACTAACCCGACAATAAAAACAGGTCCACCAACAAGGTCGCAATCTCTAAGCTCTGGCTCCTTACAAGTATGAACTTAAGCAGAAAAACAAAAAATCACCGCAATTTTCTTTCTATTTAATTTATTTCTTCTTTCATTTTGTATGGTAAGAGTATCTACAATACATAAAATTAATTTTACAAATTCTGACTCATAAAATAGCGACAGGCCCATTCGTGGGTACCAAACCTGATATTAACAATAGGCACTCTCTTTAGGCCAACTTGTGGCCACAATCTGGCCACCACCAACACTTAATGTGTGTTTGAGAATGATTTTTTAATTCACAAACGACTTTTTTTTAACATTATTATAACATATTATACATGTCATTTTATCTTTAATCATATAACATTTTTTAATAATTCTATATTTTTTAATAATTTAATGCATAAAATAATTTTTTTATACCATCAAAACAAAATAAATTAATTTAAAATTAATTTTCAACTAATATATTCAATCATAAAATTAATTCTATTATAATTAATTATAACAATAAATTTTTATACAATTATCAATTATTAAAATAATAAAATTTTCAAAACTAAACCACTTTAAACAATCCTTATCTACATAAGCTGCCTGCGACCGGCCCGGCCTACAACATGCTTTTCCACAAATCAGAGAGGAACGAAACACTAAAATGAAAAATAATTAAATAAATAAATAACACAGAGACATAGACATAGACATAGACATAGAAAAGAAAGGGAAAAAAAAAACAGATTTCTTTTTTCCTTATTTCCTTTGAAAATTACTCAGAAGGAGTCACAACTCACTAGTTAGGTCAGAAAAGAGTACCAGGAAAACATCATAACAACCCCGTAAAATTACAAAATTTCTCTCCATTTCTCATCCTAATAACACTACGGGAAAAACATTGAATAAAAAAAGTTGAAATATTTCCCATAGTTAAATTTTCTGCTTCAATTTTCTAGACAGCACAAGATCAAAAAGATGAAGGGGCAAAAAATAAAAGGTACAACAAAGGAGCAGGAAGCTCTGAATCCTGGTTCATCTATGAGCAGTAATCAGCGTTTCAATGAACCGCAACCCATCGAATCTCGGAGCGAATTTCTCCGTCGAAGCCGAACTCGCTGCCGAAGAAGAAGAGCCCCCATGGCCTCTCTGAGCCATACCGTCCTGCAAAATTCAAAATACACACATCAATTTCACAGAACAAAACCGCATCAAGAGTAAAGATTTGAAATTTCAGGTGAAAAGTCTGAGATCCCTATGTTTTGAAACGGAATCTCAACCAAAACAAGCTGAAATTCTCGGAGAGATTGGGATTGAAGCGAAATACCTGGAGAGAAATATGCGTGGAAGATGAAACGGAGACGGCGGTTACCGACGCGGCGGCGACGGAGGCTAAGAGGAGGCCGGACATCTTCATCTTGGGAGTGTTTGGCTGTCTAGAAAATCTAGGTAGGTTTTGTGAGTTTTCTCAGGAAAATTGAAGAGGAAAAAGAAAAGGAGAGAAAATTGGAGAGCGCGTTGTTTGGGCGGGTTTGACGGCTTATATATAGGGACGGGGAAGTCTTTCCTTGAGAGAATGGGAAGTGATTAATGCTTTGTGCCCTTTGGTAGTAATTAATAACTGAGTAATAATCCAATAATTACGCGGCAAATATGCCATGCTTTTATAAGTTTTCTTCATTCAAATTACGTTTTTACTTTTTCCTAATATTCTTTTTTCTTCATGTCAATTTTTTTTTGAAATAAAAAAAAGTTAATTTAAATACAACGTTATTGTAAAAAAATTTTATATTATTATTTAATTATATTTTATCACATCATAAAAAAATATTTGATTATCTTAATAACTATATAAAAAATCACATATATAATAATATGATTAGTTAACAATATAAAAATTTTATTCTAACAATACATAAAACTTAAACTCGTAAAAAAATATTTTTTCTTTTTTTTTTGAAAGACCAAGCTGGTCTACTTTTATTTATTTATTAAGGTTAATACGCATAAATTAAAAAAATAAATTGTTAAATATGTTAAATTATAGAAAAATATGATTTAACATAATTAAACTACTATTTCTCTTACTTAATTAATATTTTTCTCTCTCACTTTATCTTCATTAATCTCAAGTTCTCTTTTTTTCTCTCACTTCATTGACTAGAGTAGTTGATTTTAAGAAATAGTAAAAATTAATAATAAATATTTATTGACTTTAATAGAGATAATAAAAGATGAGGATAAAATTAAAAAAATTAATAAATATTCTTTAATTTTTTGAATGGACAAATAAAAGTGGACAAAAAGAATATCTTTCAAATAAAAAATTGCATAAATTTAATAATTTAAGTTAAATGTATTAGATTACTTATATTATTAAGTATAATAAATAATTAATTAATTGTGATAATTAATTATAAATTAATGTAACGTCTTAATAATTGTAAAATATTTTTAAAATGAATCAAAGATAATTAAAATATTATATAATAATTTATCATTTTATTTTTAAATTTAAAATTTCATATAAGAAGAATGTTTAATTAAAATAAAATATTTTTCTGCACTCTCTATTTTTTTTTCAAATTCTTCCGTCTAAATATAATTATAATTTGAGCTGATAATTATAAGTTTCTTAAAATAAGAAATTAATTTAACATATAAACTATATATTTCTTTATTAACAAAATTAGTCATGAATATAGATATTAAAAGAATAATTGAACAAAGGAATCATGTTGTATAAGAGAATATTCTAATATAAATTTCTTCTGGAATCTGAATCTGAATCGTGATTGGTGACTTGGTAAGTTGGAGGTGGAGGGGTGATTTCGTAAAAGGAATACAATATTTAGAGGTTTTATCATTCGTGGACGTTGATTTTTTCGAGAAAGTTTGTCCTAATTGGCTGATTTTTTTCAAGAACCAATCAATTAACAAGCGACACGTGGGTGGTGTTGAAGAAACCAACGAAGCATCACCGCTGTCACAAATTAATTTTCAGTTCGGCCGTAGCCGTTACTTCGGTGGTGCATGTTCGTAAATCCTATCACACTAATTTAACGGTTTAACGGACGGAAGAGTTTCCCACACTCCACGCTAGAGATGTAAATTGAAAAATGATTATCATACATTTTTTTTAAGGGTGTATATATTATTGACATTTTTTTTTAAAATGTCAGATTTAGTAAAAAAGATAATAAAAAAATAAATATAATAAATAATATTAAAAAAATATAAAAAATATATGTATTATTAATGGTAAAAATATCAAAATTGATATAAATTAGTTTAAATAACTCGAATAATTTAAATCGAATCAATTAAATTAATTTAATTTAATTTAAATATATTAATTAGTTCAGACAAAATTTAAACTAATTAAAACTTAATTTTTTTATTCTCGAATCTAAAATTTTAAAATTAAAAACCGAATCATATATATATATAGAGAAAGAAAATAATCAAGTTACACTCGTGTAAATTAAAATTAATTTTACCTTATTAAATAAATTTTTATTAAATAATATTCTCACTAAATCTATCGTTGAATTAAAATTTACTATCATATAATCAGTAGCTGGGAATGTAAGAGATACTAATAGTACTGTTTGGTAGAGTAAATGGTGTGAGACAGTTTTCCAGATCAGGCCCTCCCTTTTCATCGGACGAAGGTAGCTAATAGTGAAATATTGGGGCACAATGACCCTGCAATCGCCTTCATTTGTCAAGCAATAAGAGTTTTGCCACCTCAATGCTACTTCTGTATAATCGTAAGTGTTTTGATTTGGATAATATGCTCCACAGTAAAGAATTCCCAAGAGTAGCAAGACCAAAAGTAATTTGCACTTCATCTTTCTTTCTTTACCCTATATTTGAATATTTTTTCATTAAAAGAACGGAACGGAATAAGTGAAAATGGAACGAAAAGAAAAGAAATAAAATAGAATATAATTTTTATTCTCTTTGTTTGCAAGTTTCATTAACGGAACGGAATGAAATTATCAATGTGTTCCCCTCATTCCACCTCAATTTTGGGGAGAACAAAAGTTAAGTATTTGAGGAGATGAGGGGAGAAATTATTCCTCATGTGTTCCGTTTCATTCTCATGTATTTTAAAACTCCTAAATAAGATAAGTTATTTCCATTCTCCTTATTTTTTTTCCGTTCCGCTCATTACCTATCATCCAAACGTACTGCTAGGCCTTCCGGAATTTGAGTAGTGTTGGGTGTGTGTTACATGCTCATAACTTGAGGCCTTATATAGAAATCTTCATGTCCGTCTTCACCTAATTTACACGTGGCCTGTATTTGAACATTTATTTTCATCTGTCTAATTGAGTTCATGTCTATAAAGAACATTTGAATCAATTAATATGGTAGTCTGTTATTTAATTAAGAAAAAAAATACTCATAAAAATTATGTGAAGTATGCGTTATTAATTAGGTAAAGAGTGTGCAAATGTAAATTTGTGATGCTACATATGGATTTGCAGCCTGAGTGTAATGAATCCCGTCCCAGTTTACATACAAAGTGCTATCACTGAGTGTAATTATGTTTGTTTGTTTAAATTTTATTTATTTGTTATATTTTGTAGTATACTTATTGAGATAAATAAGTTTAATTTTATTTTTAAATTTTTTTATAAGTTTATGATATATATATATATTTTTTATAAAAAATTAATTATTTAACTAATTTTTATGTAAAAGAAAAAATGATCAATCCGATCAGCTGAACCAAACTAATCCGCATATATTTAGTTTGAATTTGGCTATAAAAAAATATAAAAATCGAACAAAATCGAATTAATTGATTTTAATTAGTTCGAATTTATTTTTTTTTTAAAATTGAACCAAACCGACTTAATTACGCCTCTACTCCACATTTCTTACTGGTGATATCCGATTTTTTCTTCTTTCTATAAAATCACTCCACACTTTCACGGAAAATCACTTTTCTTCTCTTCTTTCCTAAAATCCCATCCATCCTAGAAAACCACCCATTCACCTTCCTCATCATCTCCATGACATCTCTCCTCTCCCTCTCCTCCTCCCCCAAAACCACCAAATCAAAACCAGCACCGGAGCTCCGCTGCAACCTCGCTAGTTGGTCAGGTCGCAGTTGGTGGTGACCATGTGTGATGAGGTGCAGGTTCGGTTGGCTGCTAGGCTCCAGGTTCGTTATTGGCCACTAGGGGTAGTGATTTGGCTCTGAGTTCATGCCTGGAATCTCTTCGATGGTGGCTGAGGCGGTGGAGAAACTAGTGATTGTGGGTTGATGTAACATACTGAAAGAGTAACCCTTGTAAAATCTCAACCATTTTATTTTTTTAATATTTAATGTTCTCATAGTGTGGAGGACCCATACTTTACAAAAATACGTAAGAGTATGTGAAACGTATCCCTTACCGATCGTCAAAATTTTACACGTACTTTTATGGGAAAGAACAACAATACCAAAATGAAAAAACTACTTACCGAAAAAAGAAAAACCATACCAAAAGCCTCTGTCATTTGGAAATCTCCATTGTCATCGCTTGCGTGGAGATAATATAAAATTCACTGATTTTTGAAGCATATATATATAACATTACCGGCGATTTATTATTTATTAGAAGCCAGTGACTCCACGCATGCATGAAAATAGCCTACAGCATAAGTTAAAAATATAAAGCGACTTGAAAATTGAAAGTTGAAAGTAGGAAACTTACACTTAAAATTAATATATCACATTAACTACAATTAAAAATTAAATAATCTCTTAAAATCATTATTTAAATGGATTATAATTAAACCTTCAGAAGAAAGTGCTGGCACAGTAGCTTAGCACCCAAAAAGGCATTATTCTCTCCGTTACACCACCCATTTCCAAGTCAAATATCATGAAAGAAAGCATACGTAATCCTAGCTCAAATAATTAGGTTGTGGTAAGGGTATTTTTGTTATGTTATGGCTGTACTTCTATTATCTTATTATGCAGCAAAAGTTTAAACAGCTTTGTTCTCGTTCCTGAGGCCATGGTTATCTCTGACGTAATGATAAACAAACAGCCGGGTGTTTGCGACGTGTCATGCACGCTTGTTTGTCAACCGTTAACTTATTACGTACAGCAAGACTAATGTAATTTCTTTCTGCTACTATTGAGACGACCAGTAAACAGCAATTTTATTATTACAGAGGCATTCTATTCTATTTTAAGGATTCTCACCAACTCCAAATTAGACTTGATGACCTATTGACTGTAGTATATGTTACCAATTTGAGAAATTCTTTTATGCTCATGGAGGGAGAAAATTTATTCCTCCATGGTGCATATCAACCATTAAATACTTGCATTTTTGTTGGTTGTGTGGATCCTATATATAGATTTAAAGATGGGTTCTTCCTCCATGAGTACATACAAACTTTTCTACAAATTTTCGTCCACCCAACAACCCCAAAAACGTCTTTTGACTTTAAAAGTTAGCGGTGTATCAGTCCAGTTTCAATGCTCCCAACCACATGATCATCACATTTTCCTTGCATATGAAGATTTTTCTTTTCTTTCTCAGTTAAGAACATTATATGAGGCAATTTTCTAGTTTGAATTAATTTCCTTACTTGGAGCAATCCATGCTATTAAAAATAGGAAAACTGAGGTGAGTGTTGCACATAAGGGGAAGATCATCTATTCAAGAGGGGAACAATGCGTGTGTCATCCCCTTCACCATGACCTGAATACACCAGCAAATGGTCCTGGGGTCTATCCTATGTTCGGCTAACGTGTTAAGCTTCACTAAGTGTTGGTGAGGACCTATTGTAATTTGGATCCCCCACCAGGAATTCCAAGCAATTGGGGAAGTATTCAAATATACGCTCATAAGCAGAAAAGGCCGAAGGGACCGTGAACATGTATCAAAAGACAGAAAGCATTTAGGTACATGACAAACTTGGAGTTGTCTTCGTCAGCCCAATATCCCAAAGGATTTTGGACCCCAAACACAATGACAATAATTCAACATTCATTCTCAATTGGGCCTTTCATTTGACATTCTTTACTAATGATACAAGTTGATGACACCCATTTTCAAGCATTATGAGCTACAAAATTAGTAGACCTTAGAATTTTGTTCACAGACCAAATGGTAAAACATGACAAACATGATCTTAAGTCTTTAATTGAGCATCTAAGCTCCCCAATCGGCTCAACTGACCAGTCTTGTAAGGGATGAATTAAGCCTTACCCTTTAGCTACAACCAGTTGACACAATTTTAAGGATGATGGCTGTGCCAGGTAAGATGTGAGATATAAAACCGGTTTGGATATTTGCAACTCTTCATAATAGAACTTGCTATTCAAGTACCTCGTGTATTTATGCATAGTTACAAAGTTATTGTTTCATAGATAGGTGATAAAATGACGTGATTAAACATAATGAAGAAGAAGCTTCAAGGAAAACAACCTTCTGGTTTGCAGATTAGCCAAGCCACAGTCAATAGGAAAAAGAAAAGTTTGTTTAGAATATAGATAGAAGAAAAACATAATATGCCAGGGCACCATGTGAAAGATAAATGTCAATGACATTTATCATTAAGGTTGGCCTAGAGCAGATCAGGATTGCACAGTTTTTAGTAGGAAGGAAGGAAGAAATAAAGTAAACGAGAAACCTACTGTCAATATCTGCTCACTCACAACCTCTTAAAATAAGCGTGATCTGAACCTAATAAAGGGGAAGGGTTCAAATAAAAGAACAAGGTGCAATCTCATTGTCCCAAGGTAAGTTTATCACCCAAATGTAAGAGTTCTTCCAGAAGTTTTATAATTAAAAAAAATGGCACTGAAATGAGATTAAAAAAAAAAAAGACCCATCGAGATGAAAGTTATCTCACTGATAGTAGATTCCAATAATCTTCAACAGATCAAGTATTATTATCTTTCAATCTCATTGATATTTCACTTGTGGCACCTAGAGCCAATACAAGGCTCATCTGCGGTGCTAATTAAAATGCCAGGGCACCATGTGAAAGATAAATGTCAATGACATTTATCATTAAGGTTGGCCTAGAGCAGATCAGGATTGCACAGTTTTTAGTAGGAAGGAAGGAAGAAAGAAAGTAAACGAGAAACCTACTGCCAATATCTGCTCACTCACAACCTCTTAAAATAAGCGTGATCTGAACCTAATAAAGGGGAAGGGTTCAAATAAAAGAACAAGGTGCAATCTCATTGTCCCAAGGTAAGTTTATCACCCAAATGTAAGGGTTCTTCCAGAAGTTTTATAATTAAAAAAAATGGCGCTGAAATGAGATTAAAAAAAAGAAAGACCCATCAAGATGAAAGTTATCTCACTGATAGTAGATTCCAATAATCTTCAACAGATCAAGTATTATTATCTTTCAATCTCATTGATATTTCACTTGTGGCACCTAGAGCCAATACAAGGCTCATCTGCGGTGCTAATTAAAATTTTTAGACAATTTAATGCACAGAGATTAAGCAGAACGAATATTCACAATCACATATCAATTCAAGCCATTTATTGTTTGCTGTACCTAAGATCCACCAATTGAAGTTGCTAATAGCTGTTGTAAGTCACTCAATGTGTGTTCACTCTTAAGTAGTCAGACTTGCATATGTTATAATTATCATGTTCATTCCTGGATCAATTATTCTACAAATTTTATTGCATACGCAGAAGATATGTGCACAGAAACACACCAAATTTCAAGAGACTCAAGCCTTTATACACCGCTTGACTCAACCCCACAATTACCACAAAATTTACATAGCATCCAATTTTATGCTAGCCTAATTGCCTAAAAGCTCTTACCAACATAAAGGCAAGTACTGCCAAGAAACTGCCCCACAAATAACTTGCACATATCTCAGCATCTCATAATCAACAATTAATACAAAAAGTCTACAATTGCATCCGAAATTTTATCTTATCAAAGAGTAAAGTGAGGTAATCCACCAAGTGTCTAGTCATATTATATGCAAAGGCCACAGTAAAAGCAACCACAATAGTGTACCTTACAATGCCAAGGTATTGGAGCAATCAGTCTCTTCAAGCTCAAAGTAATCTCAGTGATCACAGATTACTATAATCTTCAACAGAACAAGTAATATCTTTGAATCTTATTGACGTTCGACTCATGGCATCCATAACAATGTGTATGTGTGAATGGCAAGACATTGTAGTGCTGGTTAAATTTTAGAAAAATGAGTCACAAAGACGAAAACCAGAATCAGTACTCATATTTCAAAAATGAGTCACAAAGACGAAAACCAGAATCTTATTGACGTTTGACTCATGGCATCCATAACAAGCTGTACTTGAGATCCTCTAATTATAGTTTATAATAGATCAAGCATAAGCTCATCCTTTTAAAGCTTGACTACAAAGTCACTTGATATATTTTCGCTCTTCACTACTGAATTGTATTACCATTCTACTCATTCTGGGATCAGTTTTACTTTTACAAAATTTATTAAAACAAACAAACAAATAAGAATAAAGAAACACACCATGATTTCAAATCCATAATAAACAGAAATGTTACAGGACATTTAATTCCAGTTCGATGCCTGTCTATGAGCTCCTAACTTATAGCCAATTTAGGACCAGTCCAAGCCAAGAAAATTATATGACAAATAACAAGACAATTCCATTTCCTTCCAGCACAAATACTGGAGCTACCTTATTAAGAACTACTGCAAATATCTATTATCAGCGTGAAACTCTTAGGTGCTCCCACATCAAGAGATTTTTCTTGCTCTTTACCATTGAGAACGTATACAACCTCAACAAAAGCATTAAAAATGTAATTAAAATGGAAGACCCCACATAGCTGAAGTGGTACACATTCAATGATATACATATAGACTAGGAATTTCTCTTGCTTCAGGAACACCTAAGATTTTATCTCCTTGTCACCTTAGCATTCAATGATATAGACTACGGAGTTTCTCTTATTTCGGGAACACCTAAAAAATTATGTCCTTATCACCTCAGATTTGCAGAACAACACACAAAACCCACCAATGTATCCAAATTTTTTTGGCTTTTCAACAAGGAAGAGAAGACAATACACCACAAGGTACATTCACATTACAAGAGAAGATCATAACAAAAAAATCAAACCAAAGTGGTGTACCTTACAATGCATCAAGAATTTCTGATGGAGTCAACAAAACCACTACTGAGAAGCCTCTCCACATACTTGCCAAGAATATCCACCTCCAGATTCACCTTGTGCCCAACCTTCTTCAAAGGAATCACCACCTTCTGCTGTGTATAAGCCACCAACATGAAATTAAAACACCCTTCATTATCAAACACGTCCACCACAGTCAAACTAGTCCCATCCACAGCTATAAACCCTTTCGGTACCACATATTTCAACAACTCCTTCGCAGCCTTTACCTTCACCCACAGAGAATCCCCTTCAGGAACCTTAGACACAATCTCCCCCGTGCCATCCACGTGACCCTGCACGAAGTGCCCACCCATTCGGCTCGTGGGCGTCACCGCCCGCTCCAGATTCACCAGCGACCCGGGTTCCAATTCGATCAGAGAAGTCTTCCTCAACGTCTCCGGGGACAAACCGACGGTAAAGTCGGAAACTTTGGCGTCGAATTCGGTGACCGTGAGGCACGTGCCATTGACGGCAATGCTGTCGCCGAGGTTAACACCGTCAAGGACGGTTTTTGCTTCGATTTTCATGTCGAAACCGCCGTGAGGGGCAACACCCAATTGTTTGATTGTGCCCAATTCTTCGACGATGCCCGTGAAGAGGCATTGGAGTGTGAAGTGGCGATGGGTGGGTGTGGGTTTGGGTTTGGTGGGAAGGAAGGTGCGTAGAGGGGAGGGTTTGGTGATGAGGTTGAATCTGAGGTGGGTTTTGGGTTGTGTGATATGGGAATCATGGAATCTGTGTGTTGCGGCGATTCTGGATGCTGAGGAAAGAGAGGATGGAACTGCCATTTTCCTTGTAACCCGTTTTTAGTTCAACTTTTATACTTCAATTATTTTTAATTATTTATAAACTCATTTTGTATTATGTGAAAATGTTATAATTACTTATAATTTAATTTAATATTTATCTCATGTTAAAATTAATATTTATATTTTTATATTAAATAATATATATATTTATTTTTATATTTTATTTAATATTATTTATTATATATATATTTTTAATTATTTTTTTATTTAATTACATTTTTTAAAAATAATATATACAATACTTTGCGAGAGATGTAAAATGATTATTTTGCTGTTAAAATACGGTAAAGATGCGTCTACGCGTGTACAATAAAACATTTTCCTTTTCGTTGTGTTACTCTTGGAGTGAACAATTGTTTAACTGTGTAGTGTAGTGTGGTGTAGGAAGTAAGAAGTAGCAACAGCACTGTAATACTCCGTGTCTGATCCCGTTGGTAGATGGGTCAGCTGGCCTTCACGGCTTCAACCACTGGGGTTAATGGGTTTGGGCTTTTGGTCCGGACGAAACACATCACTTGTTAAATTAACTGTTAAAATCTTAGTATCATATATTCATTCATTCAGATTACAGAGATAGGCAGGTCACTCGTTCTATTTTATCCATCTTTTTAGAAAAGTTTTTTTATTTATATTTATTTGTCATTTTATAAAATTAATGAAATATTAATTATTATTTTAACTTATCCATGATATTAATAAATGAAAAAATATTAATATAATAATAATAATGTTTTGAATATCTCAATAATAAATAATTTAATCAAATGTAATTATTTTTATTTATTAATTTTCTTAATTCTTATACAATAACCTTTAAAGATAAAAAAAAAAACGTATGCAGTATGTAATAATAATAATAAATATAATAAAGGGAGAGATTGCCTAGTCTCTTGGATGTGGTAGTTTTTTGCTTTTCTTTAACGAGGTTAGTATTGTATAATAATAGGACAGGGATTAGATTAGGAATTTTGATTTATTGTCAGTATAAAAATATTTTATAATTATATTTAATAATGTATTATTATATCATTTAATAAATTTGATATCTTATGTTGTTGTTAATATTATCAAATTTATTAAATAAAGTGTTAACAATATTAAATAATAGTGTAAAAATATTTTACATTAACACTATTAAAATTAATTTTTTATTAGAAAAAATTATTTTAAAATAAATTTATTTATAAAATAAATAATTAATTATATATCCAACCTGCTCACTTTAAAAAAAAAATTGTGCTTTAGTTCAACCTTTCAAAAAATTGATGATAATAGAATAATATTATATATATACTAACAGACATAACTTTTATCATTTTATTACATTTAATTCTACTTTATTTTTTATATTCTTATACTCTTATTTTGTCATTTACCCTTAACGTGAGAAGATGTAGGTGGTGGTGATGTACTAAGTTGCATTATTCATGATCATAAGAATTTGGTTGCGATGAAGATTGCCTCCTAACAAGTGTTGGACCTATTGCGGACCCATACGTCTAACATGTACAAGAATCATTTAATGAGAAAAATTAACCCAAACAAAAATGTATAAAAAATAATAAAATTATAAGAACATGTTACTGTTTTGGTATAACATTTTTTAATTTTATATTCTTAAATAAAGTCTTGAGTTAGAATTTTAACTTTTCATTTAGGACTATATTAATGGGAGATTAATATATTCACCGCATAAATATTTTTGATTTTTTTAATAAGTACTTAAAAAGTTTAAAATAAAAAATTTTGTATGAAAAAAATATATTTTAAATATATTTAATAATTTATTTTTATAAAAAAATTCTTATTTTATATTTTTAATAAATATCCTTAAGACAATTTTTTAAAAAAATCATAATTTATAAGAACAAATTTTGAGTTAAGTTATGGCCTCAAGAATTGAGGGGGAGGATAGCTAAGTCTGATCACTTGATCATATGTGCCCACCATGATTTCGATCCTTAATTTACTGCAAAATCTAAGTGACCTTGACATCACACAATCAATTTTAAATCGTGTCAAGATGCAGCATATGCTTACGGACTACGCTTTATTGGTTGCTGAGCCAAATGGAAGGGAAACAAAATATGCATAAGAAAAGGCAGAAAAAGAAAATAAAAATAGGGACATGCTAAGAAAAGCTGGAGCGTGAGAACGCTCGAGCTTTTACACTAAACAGCTTTTTGTATTTTGAATCTTTCAATTATAAGACACGCAACCCGCTGCTTTTTGTTGCATCCAACCGTGAGAATGCTTGAGCGTATGTGTACTCGAGTTGACAATAGCAAATTCCATTAAAATAATCTAGCTTGTGTTTAGGTTGGAAATTTTGCGCCTGTTTTTCATAGTATCTTAAGTAAATAAATTTCTAGCAAGAAGTTAAATGAAACTGAAAATGACATGCAACTAATCTAACTTTTCTATATAAACATGAACGCAGATTACCTATATCATCAAAGATTAGAAAGATACAAATGGAATTGCTTACATACACTCCACAGAAGGAGCCAAGGTGAAGGAGGGGGACACAGCAGCAAAACTAGAAGAAACTTCATTGGACGGTGGCATAGACAGATAAAAACTTCACCTAACATCACACAAAGATGTACGAATTTGAGTGTAGTGCACTCTCCATTATTTTCCTTCCTAACACCCTAACCCCGGTCCCAATATCCTTCTTGACTACCTCAGCATCCTGGAAATTCCAATATTCCATATATTAAATTTAACCTTCCCTTGAGCCCAGGATTCATTGTGCACCAAATTTTCTTTGTGGAATCCATGGCCAAGACTAGGAGGATCTGCCACCTTCTGTTTAGGTTCTTGGCCTTCGGGGCAACCCTTTCAGCGGCCATTGTCATGGCAACTAGCCATGAGAGAGCTAGCTTATTCACAGTATCCTTTGAAGCAAAATACACTAACTCCCCTGCCTTCAAGTAAGTGTTTTCCAGTGTTATAATCAATCTATTTGCTCATCAAACTTGTTTCCTTCATCTATAAACTGACCAAACAATTCTTACTAGGTACTTTGTGATTGCAAACTCTATTGTCACTGTCTATGGATTTTTGGTCCTCTTGCTTCCTGCAGAAAGCTTGCTCTGGCGACTAGTGGTCGCCATGGATCTGGTACATGTTCTAAAACCTCATTCTGTTGACTCTATGTGCACTAAGCTAAATATTGAGTTAGACCATTTATGCAGGAGTTACATTAATGGGTTAATTTTATGAACAGATGTTCACCATGTTACTCGTCTCATGCATCTCTGCTGCTTTGGCTATAGCTCAAGTGGGAAAGAAAGGAAACACTTATGCTGCTTGGCTACCAATATGTGGTTCAGTACCCAAATTTTGCGATCAAGTGACAGGAGCTTTAGTCGCTGGTTTCATCGCAGTCATTATATACATAATTCTTCTTTTGCATTCCATTCATACTGTCCTAGATCCTCTCCTTTTGAGAAAAAGTTGAGCAGCTTTTAAGGGCCAGCATGTCATCCAGATAGTAGAGTCATAAGTTGTTGAATCAACAGTTTCATTGTGTTTTCCATCAGTTCTATTTTATTTTTTTCTTTCTTCTTTCTTGTAGTATTTTCTTTTCACAGAGTACTCAGATTTTGGATTCCCTTTTCTGTAGTATTGACCGGAAACTTATATATCTGTACTTATGTTTTCTTATGTATGTAATAAGGATTTTGCTTCTCTACATTGATAAATATAATTTAGAGAGTAAAATATGAAATCATATTTGTTGATAAAAAATTAAAAGTTTAAGATTTTATAAAATACACACATCTAAATAATAAATTATACATGTGTATAATTTATTTCTTTATTTTTTTCATCAATAATTATAATTTCGCATTTTACCTTTTAAAATTACACCTCAATTTAAAAGAATAAAATCTAAAATCTAAAATATTATAGTCAAACACCATGGCATGAATTGATGCTTCAACCCCAGGGGGACTCATTTGAAATTGCTCACTCAAAGAAACCCGTTCTCTAGAAACAATAAATCGAATCTTTCAGAGATCGAATCCATGAATATTATTATTTGTTGGATAAAAATCTAATTTACTGATTTGATCCATAATTAATTACTACTTTCTCTTCCAATCCACGTTAACTAAGTCTGAACCAAAAATCCATGTCAACCAAGTTTTCTTTTCCCACTTCATATGAACAAGTTCATTTTAAGATTATCATTAACTTTGATTTAAATTTTGATTCAATCATACACTTCTTTACATTTTTGGAGTATGAAATTAGATTCTTTAATTCCTTTTAGAATGTGTGTTATAAATTTTTTAAAAAGAATTATGGGAAAACCTAACATTCATATGTAGAGACTTATAAACTTAAACACTAAGTTTTTATGTGTGTATTCATGATAGAGTTACAACTGTTTTTTTTTTGAGGTGGATAGAGTTACAATTGTTGAAATGAAAATTTTTAACCTTATGTCGTATTGACGTTATAAATATTAAATAATAAAAAAACCTCTAACGTGTATTAGAAACAATAATTCCTTATGAGTTAAATTAGAATTATCCCCATTCCTTGTTCTTTTTAGAAATTGTCATTTTATAAAATTAATGAAATATTAATTTTTTTTAAACTTATCGATGATATTAATAACTGAAAAAAAAGATTAATATAATAATAATAATGTTTTGAATATCTCACTAATAAATAATTTAATCAAATGTAACTATTTTATTTATTAACCTTCTTAATTCTTATACAATAACCTTTAAAAATAAATAAAAAAATAACGTATGCAATATGTAATAATAATAATAAAAATAATAAAGGGAGAGATTGCCTAGTCTCCTGGATGTGGTAGTTGTTTTACTTTTCTTTAACGAGGCTAGTATTGTATAATAATAGGACAGGGATTAGATTAGGAATTTTGATTTATTATTAGTATAAAAATATTTTATAATTATATTTAAAAATATATTGTTATAACATTTAATGAGTTTGATATCTTATGTTGTTGTTAACGTTATCAAATTTATTAAATAAAGTGTTAATAATATCAAATAATAGGATAAAAATATTTTATACTAACATTATATTAAAATTAATTTTTTATACTAACAGACATAACTTTTATCATTTTCTTACATTTAATTCTACTTTATTTTTTATATTCTTATACTCTTATTTTGTCACTTACCCTTAGCGTGAGAAGATGTTGGTGGTGGTGATGTACTAAGTTGCGTTATTCATTATCATAAGAATTTGGTCGCGATGAAGATTGCCTCCTAACAAGTGTTAAACCTACTGCGGACCCATACGTGTAACATATGCAAGAATCATCTATCAATGTGGAAAATTAACCCAAACAAAAATGTGTAAAAGATAATAAAATTATAAGAACATGTTACTGTTTTGGTATAACATTTTTTAATTTTATAGTCTTAAATAAAATCGAATATTATTATTTGTTGGATAAAAAACTAATTTAATGATTTAATCCATAATTATTACTTTTTCTTCCAATCCACGTTAACTAAGTCTGCACCAAAAATCCATGTCAACCAAGTTTTCTTTTCCCATTTCATATGAACATGTTCGTTCTAAGATTATCATTAACTTTGATTTAAATTTTGATTCCATCATACACTTCTTTACATTTTTTGTGTATGAAATTAGATTCTTTAATTCCTTTTAGAATGTGTGTTATAAATTTTTTAAAAAGAATTATAGGAAAACCTAACATTCATGTGTAGAGACTTATAAACTTAAACACTAAGTTTTTATGTGTGTATTCATGACAGAGTTACAATTGTTTTTTTGTTCTTTTGTTTTTGAGGTGGATAGAGTTACACTTGTTGAAATGAAAATTTTTAACCTTATGACGTATTGACGTTATAAATATTAAATAAATAAAAAATAAAAAAACCTCTAACGTGTATTAGAAACTGTTTCGAATACTGACCGAAACCCAAGGTAGTCAGAAGGAGATCCATTGAAGTTCTCTGAACGGAATGTCAGTGGAGTCAGCTCTCAGGTCCACCGATCAATTTGAGGAATTTAGTCAATATAATAAAAGGTTAAGAGAATTGAAACATGCCCGACTTGGATAACAAAATAACTTATATAGAACTGTTCTGATTCTTACTGCTTTAAAGTCATTTGAATTTCTAGCCTCTACGTTATGTTTGGTCTTTATGATATGAACCGATTACGAACGTTGGTCATCAAGTCGAAAACTTATGACGTAATCGGTCATCGAATTTTGACTTGATGATCGTTAGCGATAATTTGAAACCTCGGGCCATGATCAATCGGGTATGAGGATCCAAATAAATTGGCCCAAATAAAGAATTTGGGCCGGGCCCACAATTTCAAATACAATCGTTAGATGCGACCGAGCTTTCTTCATTGGTATGAGGCATTCGGATAATAATTAGGTCAAGATGCGGTCCTCATCGGCCCAATCTTATGCTCATAGAATTTGGGTCAGTACGGTCCAGAAACAATAATTCCTTGTGAGTTAAAATAGAATTATCCCTATTCTATTTTTCTTGCACATACTGAATCTTATCTCATATGGTTGGTTTCTATCACTGAAAGATGTGAAATGAATTATTAGACCATTCCAGAGATTTGTCATTCGTTCATAAGTAACAAAAAAATGTAAACAACATCAAACAGACTCACCATCATAGTTTTATCAACGCGGCAATTTTATCTGTTGAATTAACAGCTACCTACTTTTCTTATTATTATCGTGTGAAACCACTTTCATTCACATTATTGAACTACTATTCAATGAAAGAAAATTTTTACATGTAACAAAGCAAAAGACAATTTTAGTACCCAAAAAAAAAACAAATTTTTTTAATTATATATCAAACACGAAAAACAAAAAAAACATAAAGGAGCATACGTTTAAACATAAGCTGGTGAGCGAAATTATCTTAACTAGAATATCAAATCATTTATATAATACTATATTAGACTATTAGTTATGACTTAATTATAAATCATGAGATGCAAATGATAAAGAAATGGGCTAATCAAACATTATAATAACAGTAATTACACCATAAATCAGAGGCTTATGAGTCAGCTAAAAAAAGCATGGTCGGTGCATTCTCATCCTTATCTTCCTCGGCAGTTGATATGGTACATTTAGGGTGTATCATAATTCCTTTATTTTACTTGTTGTTATAAGTTTTTTTTTTTTGGCATGTTTATTTTATTTTTTTAAATACTACCACTATCTGTTGTGTTATTGGCCAGTACCGACCATCGTTCGGCTACCACAGGTCACAGTCCGAACACTTTATATTATTTATTTATTTTAATTATATAATTATATAAATAATATTAATTAAAATTATATTAATTTTTATATTTTTATAAATTATTATATAAATTTTAATTAATAATATTTACACATAATAATATATTTTTTAAACAAAATATCTTTATAAATTTTTTCATTTAAATATGTATGAGATTTTAATAAAAATATGAACGTTAGTCTACAGTAAAAGGTGGCCGACGATAATTGACAATGATTGATGATGATAATGGTAATAATAATATGTAGAAAAATATATAACAAAAAATTTACTATAATAAATTTTTTAATTAATGTAATCTATTATTAATATATTTTATAATTAAATTAATAATTTAAATTACAAGATATACCATATACCGTACACCTTTGCAAATCGCTTATTTGAAATGACCTATCCTCCTCTCCCAAACCCAACCCAAACACAAACAAATCCTCCTCATTTTAAAAAACGTTTCTTTTATTTTTTCAATAAAAAACTTCATCTAATTTTCAGTTTTTTTACAAATACCAAACTTCGTTTTGCGGAAAAGCAAAGTAATATCTTTTTTCGTTCCTTCTCTCTCTATTCAGACTTTCTCTCTCCTCAAATCAGTGAAGTCTTCTCTGCTGCATCTTCAAGCTCCGTCCATGGCGTCTGGCTCCTCCGGTCGCGGTAACTCCGGCTCCAAAGGCTTCGATTTCGGTTCCGATGATATCCTCTGCTCCTACGAAGACTATGCCAACAGGGATTCTAATTCTAATGGCAATCTCACCGATCCAGTCAATTCAACTAAGGTATATATACCCATGTTCCCTCTGCGTCGTTTCGCGTGTTGACTCACAGTTTTTCAGCCTTTAAGGGCAATTTCTCTACTTGGGTCTCAGACTCTGGAGGAAGAAATGATTAGGGTTTAGGAAAGTTATCATTTTTAGCCAAAAGCAAAACATATTGATGATGGAGGAAATAATATTTGTTCTTGGTGTTTGTTGCAATTCCATTCATCCCCGATCGTCTTTTTGGTTTACATTATCATTAGCTATGAGCGGGTGTAATTCTTCAAGTTTCACTAGATAACAACTTAGGACATGAGTTGAATATTCATTGAATGTTTTACCATGGAATGAAATTTTTATGATGGAATATTTAGCTTCTGAATGAATATGTTCTTTTGGGTTTTTAGAATCGATGACCTTTCTGATTAGTGAAGTTAATTTGACTTATTGGTGCAACAGAAATATGATTTACATCTTGTATGTAGTATGTTGATGACCTGAAGATCTTATTTTTCGAGTAGCTTTCGGAGATGTGTATTCTGGTGTGGTATGCATGAATGCATGAACTGGTTAACGCTACAAAGAAAACGAATATATCAACTGGCTGAGAAGAAAATAAAGAATGTGGTTGTATAGTATCAATGGCGTTTGATTTATGTAGCCGACCTCACCTAGTGGGAAAAGGCTTGGTTGTTATTATTGTTGTTGGTTTTATAGTATGCATTTGTATCCCGAGTTTGGTAGTGTTATGTTTTCTATGTTCATCCATATGCTTGAGTTTTTTGCAATTTGAAAACGCTTAGATGCAAGATTAATGAGGTCAACCTGGTTGACATTTGGCAGTAGAGAGAATCAAAGAGGAATTGTGTCGAAGCGTGCTAGGTATAAATGTTTTGAGGGATCAAATACTGTGATATGTTTAATTTGAGCAGTCAGGTACCTTGACTGATGAATATGACTGGCTGTATGTTTGGTACATAATTGGTCAA
Source organism: Ormosia semicastrata (assembly GCA_029884595.1). Lineage (NCBI taxonomy): Eukaryota > Viridiplantae > Streptophyta > Magnoliopsida > Fabales > Fabaceae > Ormosia > Ormosia semicastrata. The sequence goes on along the minus strand of JAQQTO010000038.1, from coordinate 5,327,370 downwards.
TCATCACATGCAAACTAGAAAATGTAATCTGTTATTGGCTTACTTTGGTTTGGATACATGAGGATGAGTGCATTTAATAGGTCCACTCTACAAAACTTCATCGTATCAAGCAAGTTATTTGTGAGGATCAGAGTAAAAAACATAATGTTTAGGAGGAAGGAGAATGATGATAACATACTTATTTTTGGTGTTTAAAGCAGGTGCTCTTCTTCAGTGAAGATTGGTAGTTATTACATTTTTTCCTTGAGAAAAGCAATAAAGTAACATTGGCCCATTGTGTTAAAGTGCTTATTGTGAGTAATTAGGTTTTCTATTTACTTAGAACTGTTATGCTTGCTTTATTCTGGGTTATCTTGACCATTCTCAAGCTTATTGTTTCTTACATGCATGTATATACTTGTAAGGAACTAAGGATTATGAATCACATGTACCTTTTATGCCTGTCTAGTAAAATTTTGAATCTCAAATCCACAAACCTTTTGGCAGGATTTTCACAAATCAAGGATGGCAAGGACATCAATATTTCCTGCTACTGCCTATAATCCGCCTGAAGATTCTTTAAGCCAAGATGTGATTGTGACTGTCGAGAAGAGTATGAAAAAATATGCTGACAACCTCATGCGGTTTCTCGAGGGAATTAGTTCAAGGCTATCCCAGTTGGAATTATATTGCTACAATCTTGACAAATCTATTGGAGAAATGAGATCTGATTTAAATCGTGACCATGGGGAGCAAGATTCAAAGCTCAAATCACTTGAAAAGCACCTTCAGGAAGTAAGTCACAACTTTAATTGATAATATCTGCAATTGCATATTAGCATTCAAGTTATACCCTGTGGTTTCACCTGTTTTGATGTGCTTGATAAATTGCTTTAGCTCTAGGTTGCACAAATACGGGTATCTGTACCCATACCAATATAGGTATGGATACAGAATACGGTCAATTTTCTAAAAACTACAGTATGGGAGGGTATATTATGAATATTATTATTATTATTATTAGTAGTAGTACTACAAGGCCCGTTGCTTCATGCTGTTATTTGAATCCATGTTGTGCACTTAAACCCCAAATACGTTCATCCAGCTTCGGCCCTTTGCAGTATGATGGCCCAATGGCTATCAGCTGCCATCAAGATGCATAGGACTATGGAGAGTTTCCATCTCACCCACCTTCATTCTCATCCTTTCTTATCCTGGCAGACAAGCACTGATGTAGAACCAATGTCCAAAAACTCACAAGTCATTCACAATAATCTTTATTGATAAGTACCAACATGAAACACCCAAAGCGGTATTTATAAGTCTTAGTGACCTGTAGTCAAATAATCAAATACCAAAGCTAAAATACAATAGATTGTCTCAAGATGGTAAAATCCCTTTCTTATCGTAAATAAAAATAAACATTATCAAATCAACATGCTTATCCATTCTGCATCACATACTCTACAACAACACACAGAGCACATGGTAGCTATGAAGCAGGAAATTTTTCTGTCTTCATTCCTCTCTTCTTCCTCTTCCCTTCCCCCATCCAATCTCTCTGTCTTCTTGATCGAAGTGTTCATTAGACCCTCTCATAATTGTGCACAAATGATTGATGAAGATGACCCGCCAGCTCATGAACTACCAACGAACATTAGCCATTCAGACAAGGATCAGAATCAGTAATGCTGCAGAGTGAAGGCTTCTCTACCTTTTTGGGTCAGGTAGGTAGCAGCAAAACTGTGATTCAAGGGGGAAAAGGAAAACAGCTGAGCCGTGTCAACGTGTATCTGCGGTTTGTCGGCTTGGATCGGCATGCAGCCATGCCATCTCAGTGTGTATAAAATTAAAATAAAAATACGTATCAGGTGCATATCTGCATGTACTGTACACATACATTTATTTAATATGTACCTGGTATCCATACAACAGCACCAGAGTGGTACCTGTGCTTCCTAGCTTTATTTTAAAATAAAAAATTGTCTCTGATGGATGAATAGTAGGGACATCTTGTTCTCATCGTGTATGGTGAAATGTGTCCAACAGAAAAATACTTGTGCATGCTGGGAATAATTTTACAGTAATAGAAGCATTTTTTTCCCTACTCAATCGGAAAACATTCTTCCTGAATCTGCAAACCCAACCATAGTCTTATCTTGATTTGCATCTCTCTAATATACTTTGTACATCAAGATTGTCAATTGCCAACCTGATTTTTATGCAGTGTTGCTAGATTAAGAATCCTTTATTGCTAGAATAATGAATAATCTGTTTTTCCTTGATACTGTTCCAACCTACTTGAAAACTGATTTTCAGGTAAGGGCAGTCTGCTCAGTTATAAGCATTGAGCTCAGTGTCCTTTATTAACATGCTGCATGTAGCTGCTCACTTTTTGGCTGACCACATATCTTTGATTAGTAGACATAATTTGGCAATGCATTTATTTTTTTTATACTGCTTATGCAGGTCCACAGGTCTGTACAAATTTTAAGAGACAAGCAAGAGCTAGCTGAGACTCAGAAAGAATTAGCCAAGCTTCAACTTGCTCAGAAAGAATCATCTTCCTCAAGCCATTCACAGTCCAATGAGGAGAGATCTTCGCCTTCTACCACGGATCCAAAAAAAACTGATAATGCATCTGATGCACACAACCAACAGTTAGCTCTTGCCCTGCCTCATCAGATTGCCCCCCAGCAACAGCCTGCAGCACCCCCCTCTCAAGCTCCTGCACCAAATGTAACCCAAGCCACTCAACAACCTCCTTATTACATGCCGTCCACTCCTTTGCCCAATCCACCAGCCGTAGCCCAGGTCCCCCAGAATCAATATTTACCTCCTGATCAACAATATCGAACACCCCAGCTGCAAGACATGTCCCGGGTGGCTCCACAACCAACACCATCTCAAGTAACCCCGTCCCCACCTGTGCAACAATTTTCTCAGTATCAGCAGCCACAGCAACAGCAGCAGCAGCAGCAATGGCCTCAGCAGTTACCTCAGCAGGTGCAACCCCCACAACCACCCTCAATGCAACCTCAGATAAGACCCCCCTCATCAACTGTGTATCCTCCATACCAGCCAAGTCAAGCAACAAATCCGTCTCCTACAGAAACACTGCCAAACAGCACGCCCATGCAAATGCCATATTCAGGGGTTCCACCACCAGGATCTAGCCGTGCTGATGGCATACCATATGGATATGGAGGAGCTGGTAGAACAATTTCACAGCAACCTCCACCCCAGCAGATCAAGGGCTCTTTTCCTGCACAACCTGGTGACGTGTATGGATCTACCGCGACCCTCCCTGTGCTTCCTCCTCCTGCCAGTGCATACATGATGTATGATAGTGAGGGAGGAAGAACACATCATCCACCCCAACCTCCACATTTTACTCAAGCTGGATATCCTCCAACAAGCGCTTCCCTTCAGAACCCCACAGGTCATAATCTTATGGTCAGAAATCCTAGCCAGTCACAATTTGTTCGCAACCATCCTTACAATGAGTTGATTGAGAAGCTGGTGAGCATGGGATTCAGGGTTGATCATGTGGCAAGCGTGATTCAGAGGATGGAGGAGAGTGGACAGCCTATAGATTTCAACTCTGTACTTGACAGGTTGAATGTGCATAGCTCTGTGGGTCCCCAGAGAGGATGGTCAGGGTAAAAACTTGTCCAGAATGTCCTGTCTAAACGTTACAAACCCTCAAATCATTGCGTGTTTTATTATGCATGGAATAAAAGTTTTATGTAATGTGCACGGTTTATCATCGTATGTAAATGTTTGAGATGTGAGGATTATCTAGTATTTATATAGAAAATCCCTCACCTGCTCTTTTCTATTTGTTTTTTATTTTAAAGAAATATGTGAAACTTTTAATTATTGATAATCTACCCGTTTTATAATCTCAACTTTTAGGACTTGTTTGTATACATGATAGGATAAGATATGATTATATAAGATATAATAATATAAGATATTATAATATAAGAGGGTGTTTGGAAACATTTAAAACCTAGATATGTAGATACATAAGAGCTAGTTTTTAGAAGAATGTTGTTTGGTTTTACAAATTTTTTAAAAATATTTGAATTGAATTTAGGATAAAAGTAGTTGTTAAGAAAATTAATTCAAAGTTAGTTTTTTCCTAATTTAAATTTGAAAACAGTATGTAATTCTCTTTAACTTTAATTTTTTGTAAATAATTATTATGAATTTTATTTTTTTAATTAATTCTTAAATTTTAATTAATGTTTCAATATATCATTTTATTTAATTTGAATTTATTAATTAATTAATGATAATATTATGTAATAATATGTTATCTGTATTAATATTTTTTAATTGTTTATTAATTAATTTATTAAAATTTAATTATAAATAATTTTTATTATTACAAAATAAATAAAACAAATTTTGTTTTAAAATAAATTTGTTTTTTATTTATTTTGTAAGGAATAAAATATATTTAAAATTTAAATTTTAATAAATTAATTAATAAATAATTCTTAATTAATGTTAATACAAATAAAATAATGTTATGCATTATTATTGTTAGTGAATTAATGAATTCAAATTAAATATAAGGATATATTGAAACATTAATTAAAGTTTAAGGACTAATTTAGAATGTTTTAAAGTTGATGGTGTTAATTTGTAAAAGAATCAAAGTTAAACTGGATAAATTATGGTAATTTGCTTATGTTTATTAATGAATTTTACATAGATCTTTATCATTGCTTTTATTTTTGTAAATTAAATGAGATTTATCACATTCAAAGTGAGACCATGCAAAGATATATTGTTTTTGAAGCAAAAAATAATCATTTTAACTCTCATAAGGTATTGTGAGCGATTGAGAAGTTAAACACAGTTGTATCTAACTCCCAAAACGCTTCTGTCTAAATTTTTTTTGGATATACGGTCATGTCTAACTGTGAAAACGCTTCTGTTTGATTTTTGAAAGAAGACACGACCGTGTGTATATTGACACTGTCGTGTGTTGATTGTTTGATTGTGTCAAATAGTATGACGTATTTGCCTTTGTTACGCTAATAAACTTGACATATTCTGTGTAAATACGCCATCAGAGATGAAAAAATCATATGAGATGCACCAAATAAGATAGCGCATTCACGTAGCGCCATCCTATTTGGTGCATCCCACGTGGCCAGAAAATTTTAAAAACTATTACGTAAGATAAAAGGATGGCAGTTTGATATATAATTTCAAAAGAATGATATTTTGATAAATAGTTTAAAAAAGTAACAATTTAATAAATAATTAAAAAATAATATTTTGATAAATAATTTTATCAATAGTGACAATTTGATAAAAATAAATAAAAATAACTCAAGCCTATGCCAAAAACTTTAGTAAAAATCTAATAAGTATTTAGATTCAATAACCATTTTTATCTTTCTCTTGATAAAGCCCAACTTAACAATAAAACTTCATAAAAATTTATATAGTTATCTGGTTTTACAAAATGTGATTTTTGAATAATTATAAAAGCACAAATAATGAAAAAATAAAATAAAACTGAGTTTTCGGTTGCCTCTTGTGATTGCATTATGTGAGTGTAAATATACAAAAGAAAATACTAATTGTGTGCGTATGTTGTTACAAATGTAATAATAATAATAATAATAATAATAATAAATATTATTATTATTATTATTTTAAAGGATAGGTGTATTGATATGGTGTCAAAAGATAAAAAATAATAATAATAAAATAGAAATAAAGCATATTTAAGAACTTATCCTACTTTTCTAAAATATGGCCCATTGGCACTGTAAAAAAAAAACGAATTAAAAAGAATATGCCCCTTGGCTGATATCAAAAGAAGAATATGGCCCTTGGCGTTTCTATTTTCGTGCAGAAGAAAGAAGTCAAGTTCACTTCGTCAAGTAGCAATGAGCAACTAGCATTCCACGTCGTGGTTCGGCGGAACCAGGTCGATCTCTATATGAGGTGGAACTTTCGAGTCCAGCCTAAAGAAAATTCAAGCACCATGCAGATCATGATCATCGAGACAAAAACCGCATTCCAGTCAGATAAAAATCACAAATATGAGCATGAGCGGCACCATCATTACCGCCATCACCGATCTAAATCCTCATCAAAAAGTTTGGAGCTATCAGTGTAATATGAATTTTTTTTTATGAGCTTATAAATTAAAACTCAATTAAATTTCATTTTTTCATTAAATGACTTTATTAATTTATTTATTGTTTTAATATATAAGATGTATTTAATAGATAAATTTATATAATATAATAATTATATCAAATAAATAATTAATAAAATTATGATATATTATATTAACTTATTTTATTAAGCCTAATAAAATAACTAAACAAGTCCTTAACTCATTGGAGAATATTAAGAACGTACTATTTATTATATTTTTTTAATATTTTTTTATTAGATTATATCATATATTAAAATACATATTTAACTTTAATTAATGTGTAATCAAATTTAATTAATATATAATTAACTTAATAATTAATTAACTGATTAACATATAATCAAATTTAAATATATATTTTAGTATATGATATGACTCAATAAAAACATTATATTGAAAGAAATATAATAAAAAATGTATTTTTTAACACTCTTTTTAATCATTGATAATTTTTATTTTAAGAAAAAGAGATAAAATAGAAATAAGTTTCAAAAAGCGAAATAAAAATTTTATATATATATATAAGAAGTTGGTGAGATAAATATTTATCGTAAGAGATAAAAAAATAAATCTTAATTATTAAATTTTATATAAATAATTAATATTAAAATATAAATATATATGATATTTTTAAATGATCACATAATTTTTTATTAAATTTTAATTTTAATTATCTATATATAATTATATAATTAAAATTAACTTCTCTCATTCATTTCATAATAAAAATTTTTCACATTAAATATACCTTATAAAATCTGACACGCTCAAATTAAACCAAAAGAATTCTGACACGCCCGGAGCTACTTGAGCGAGTGCGTCTAATTTATTATTATAATAAAGAGAGCGCTCCAATCTGTCTTAAAAGTATATAATGGTTGTTGATTTGTTCCACCATCAAAGACAAAAGACTCACTTTATCTCTTTTATGATCTATATTTTTTTTATAAATTTTAACATACATAAAAAATTTATAACTGTTATGAATTTACTATTCTCTTTTAAAGATTTTGTAATTGTTCTTTTTGGATGAAGTGGGAATAATTTTAGGACAGGTTTGACACATCAATAGTCAGAGATCGAATAATCACTAAATTAATACTAAATTAGTCTAAATGAAAGTTCTCTCCCTCTATATATGATTATGATTCATTGATAATGGTAGCAAAAAATTGTACATTTATATTAATTATAAAACAATCTAATTTATTTATTTAAGATGATAGGAATTACCAAAAAAATCTCTTTAAATTAGAGATTTTCAAAAAATAATGTTAGTATTAACTCAAATTCATAATAAATTCTATATGTGATAATATATTTATTATTTAAAATATAATTAAAAATTATAAATATATATTATGAAATTCAATAATAAATATACTACTACATATATAATTTATCGTAAATATAAGTTTATACTAACATTATTCATCATCGAAACGGGAATTTAGAAACACAAAGTCAATTGAAAATTCAATAGATACAAGAAAAAGTCAGGAGAAAGAGAGAGGATGTTAGGGGATGTCTCAAATGTAACTTTTGGAAGTTTTCCATCGAATAAAGAACTTGTTTGGTTTGGCTAAACATGTGAAAACCAACCATTTTATTAGAAGCTTCCTTGTTTTGCACCCCTTGGTTGATAATTTCAAAGAACTTAACCTAATCCATTGCTTAGAAAGCAACAATAGAAGGGGAACATGTGCGGAGAAAAAGGACGCATTTGCCCCAATGACATTTGGAGACTATACAGTGCGATGAACCATGCATGGCCGGCGTTGGTCATGATATAAGAAAAGATTCTTTATGTATGTTAAATAATTACTTAAATTATAAGTACTTAAATAATTACTTAAATAATTATAAGTACTTAAATTATTATTTAATATATAAAAAATTAAAAAATATATTATAAAAAATATTAATTTTTAAATATATTTTTATGTATGTTAAATAATAATTTTAGTATTTAAATAATAAAATAATAAATTAATACTTAATTGATTCAAATGATTTAATATTTATTTATTTTAAATAAAATTTTGAGTTTGAATCTTATAAATAAATAAAATTAATATTAAAAAAGTTTTATATATTTATAATCTAACTTTTCTGGACTCTAAAATCTAAATTAATCAATTTTATAACTAATTATAATGGATCATTACATGACAATTTGTATTTATTTTTTTCTAACATGTTAATTATGTTATTTAAAAAGATCTGTTCTATATTTAAATATGAAAATATATCTTAATTTATTTATTTATGAATTTACATATTTAACAAAAGTTATGTCTATACTAATACTAATAATTATCATTGCATATCTTTGTTATAATTATTAATTAATTAGTTTCCATGTAGTAAAATCAATTAAATCCCTTAACCATTAAGACTTGAAGAAGACTGGGTGAGTTCCAACAACGGAACTCAAGTACAAGATCCACATCGATAAAGAACTTGTCTACGGACCCTGGCGTTGAAAAGCTGGCAACTGTAGTTTAGTGTAGTGGTGGCCATCCATTGTTTTGCGACGCCTTTGCGTCTGATCCAATTTCAAACCCGCCGTTTTCCTTTCAAACTGTATCTTAGCTTGCAATTTTCAATTTTCAACATTTTCAAACAAAAAAGCGCGCATTTGCCCCAATGACATCTGGAAGTCTGTCTCCGCTTTCCGCATTGAACGTTACCCCGACCCTTCTTTTCTCATGTTTTAAGCTCTCATTCTTTGAATCTGTATGTTAAATTCCCCAATTACTTAAATTATAAGTACTTAAATAATTACTTAAATAATTATAAGTTATAAATTTTATTTAATTAAAAAAATAAAAAATATTTATAAAAATATATTAATTTTTAAAATATTTTTTATGTATGTTAAATAATAATTTTAATTTAAATAATAAAATAATAAATATAATATTAAAAGATTCAAATGATTTAATATTAATATTATATTTATTTTAAATTTCAAATTTTTTTAGTTTGAATTATATAAATGTTATAAATAAATAAAAAATTAATATTAAAAATACTGTTTTATATATTTATAATCTAACTTTTCTGGACTCTAAAATCTAAATTAATCAATTTTATAACTAATTATAATGGATCATTACATGACAATTTGTATTTATTTTTTTCTAACATGTTAATTATGTTACGTAAAAAGATCTGTTCTATATTTAAATATAAAAATATATCTTAATTAATTTATTTATGAATTTACATATTTTTGCAAAAGTTATGTCTATACAAAAACTAATAAATCAAAAAGCATAATTTGTTATAATTATTAATTAATTAGTTTCCATGTAGTAAAATCAATTAAATCCCTTAACCATTAAGACTTGAAGAAGACTGGGTGAGCTCCAACAACGGAACTCAAGTACAAGATCCACAGCATAGTTATTGTGTCCTACGGACCCTGGCGTTGAACAAGCTGGCAACTGTAGTGTAGTGTAGTGGTGGCCATCCATCAGAAAGCGACGCCTTTGCGTCTGTCCACACTCTAAACCCGCCGTTTTCCTTTCAAACTGTATCTTAGCTTGCAATTTTCAATTTTCAATTTTCAAACAAACCAAGCGCGTAGCGTGTCGGGACTGGATCTGCAAGTCTGTCTCCGCTTTCCTCATTGCACGTTACCCCGACCCTTCTCTTTCTCCCTGTTTTTGCCCTCATTCTTTGAATCTGTGACTGAGTTCCCCGCTGAGTTTGTTTATTTGACTACTTGTCCAACTTTAATTGGGCATGATAAAATTAATTACTTAAGAATATTATAGAAGAGACAGTGTTTCAATCTTCAAATTACTCATTACTCAATAATATTATAAAGGAGGATAAAGTCATAAAAAACCTCAAAGTGGCATTGCGAGTGGAATCCTTGAAATCAGAAAAAAGTAAATGACTTTTAATAATTGTTGACCATCGATTGAGAATCTTCTTCTTCTTTTTTTCTTCGGATATCACCAAAGCTGAACAAAATCTCACCAAAAAACAATAAAAATAATTGATATTCCTTTCGAAAAACGATAATATATATTGTTTGACAAAAATTCATTCACATTTATTTTCAGAGGTCCGATCCTTTATTTGTCACCCATTTTTTCTCTTTTTCCTTAGGTAACTGCAGAAGAGTAAATGATAAAATTATTTTATGAAAGATATAATTTCATTTATATTAATTTTTTAATAATAAAATATATTTTTAAAGTTCTTATATTTCATCATTTAAATTAATCTCTAAATATAAAAAAAGAATATACAATCTCCCTTAACTTTAACTTTTTTATAAATAATTATCATGAACTTTTAATTTTTTTAATTAATATCTAAACTTTAATTAATGTCATAATAAATATTTTTATTTAATTTGAATATGTTAATTTATTAATAATAATATTATGTAATAACATCTTATTTGTATTTATAAGAAAAAATATATTTAAAAAATTAAATTTTAATAAATAAATTAATAAATAATTCTTAATTAATATTAATACAAATAAAATAATATTATACAATATTATTATTAGTAAATTAATAGATCCAAAAAAACATAAAAATTTATTAAAATATTAATTAAAATTTAAGAATTAATTAAAAAAATTAAAATTCATAGTGATAATTTATAAAAATATCAAATTTTAAGGAGTCTTTATACTTTTTTCTCATATAAAAATATCAATGCAAACCATCATGTCGCAACCCACCACAATTTAGACAAAAGTAGAGTGGGGATGAGTTAACATGATTTTGGAATATATGTTGGGAATATCAACTCATTTCTTCTTTTTTAGTGAATTGATGGATTAAACAGGTCAATTTATTAAAATCAAAACAAAAAGACAAAGAATTGACCTGTCTAATTAGTCATAAAAATATATTCAAAAAAGTGACTCAATGGGTCAATTCACCTTGTCACAATCCGCGGATTATGTTGAGGCATGTTAAAATAAATTGCCTAAAAAAATAAGTTGTTAAATGCAACCTAACCCTCTAATTTTGACGATTATATGAGTCTGATCCATTTTGTCATCTTTTCCTAGAGCTGTTGATAAAATGAGTGGGCTGAGTTGGTAAAAGTAAATATAAAATTAAAAATAACTCGAATTAACCTGACTCATTAACATTATATAGGACGAATTAGGTTAATAAAATATCAATTTAAAACTCATATAACCCAATATCACCCAATCAAAAAATGACCTTGACCGTCCAACTTGTTTTGACATCTATATCTCTACCTAAATATCCACATGTTAACGAGCCAAGTAATTTAAATGAAAAAATGCACATTTAAAACCTAATATGATTGGCGTTATATCTTTTAGGCTATGTTTTCAAAATCAAACTGAAACGGCCTCTTAAACCATAAATCAGTAATGTTTCTTGTTTAAACATTATCCAAATTAATTATACTTTAATCATAATTTAACTATAAATTTAATTGTTTAAACTAATCGAACTATAATTCAAATATCTCACTAATTTAATCACTAATTCAATTTTAAAAAATTATTTTCATAAATTAATTTGACCAATTACTCTAATTGCATATCTATTTTAAAAAATACACTATATCTTTACCAAAAAGAAAAAAATATTCATAATCATTAATCATTAATCATGAATTCATGAATTCTCATTTATCTCGAGACTCGAGATTAAAAAAAACTTTAGCTTGACTTAATATTAAATATAAAGTGTGTGTTTGTAATAATTATAAAAATTTAATTATTTTAATAATTAATTATTATATAATTTTTTTGTTATAATTGATTTAATTTTATGTTTGAAGTATATTAGTTGAAAAGTAATTTTAAATTAATATATTTTATTTAGATAATATAAAAAAATTACTTTTACATTATTAAAATAAGTATATAATAATTAAAAAATTATTTAATTAAAGATAAAATAATATTTATATATCAAATTATATGAAATAATTTATAAGTTAAAATTATAAATTTTAATTTTTAATATTATAATTTTTTATAATATATTAAATTTTATGTAAAAATTAAAGTTAATTTTATCTAATATATAATAATATTATTAAAATATATGTTTTTCAAAAAAAGCTATTTCTATCGGAAAAAACGTAGCAATACACGCTCAATGTAGCACCACAATTATCTACTTTTTAATTTTTGGTAGGATCCACAATTATCTACTTTACCCTAACATAAAACGAACGTTAAATCTTAACATTTGCCCGGAAAGGGATAGTGATGACGACAACGTAAAATCTTTCCTTTTTATATAATTTGATTCAATACTCATATATTGGGATGTCAAAACGGACCGATTCTATTTATTTGAATTGATCTATTCGAGTTTAGATAATTTTTAAACTAATTTATTTAAATTATGTAAGTTTTAAATTAATATTTTATTAGTTTAATTTAATCTATTTAACTTTATATGATGTTAAAAAATTAATCTAATTCATTCAAATTCAACTCATTTATATTATATATATTTTAAACTAATATTTTATTAATTTAACCTATTTATTTTATCATTTTATTAAATTATTTGAACCAATTCCTCAAAGTTAGTGTGTGTTTAGTTTGCAGTTAGTAAATTCAAACACACTTTTAGAACTCTCAAAGGACATAAAATCATGTTTGGTATTTTTGTTTTTCAGTTAAAAATATTTTTAAAAGTGCGTTTTAAACTTTTTCAATTTATTTTTTTCTTTTCATTAATTTTTAATCTTTTATCTATTTATTTTATTTCATTTTGAAATTAAAAGTTCTCAAACATAAATTATGTTACTATAAATTTACTTTTAACCAAACTAAAATTTATAAATACACTTTTAACTAAATTTAAATTTACTAACTATAAACCAAACACACACTTAATTCATTTTATAGACTTGCCCATTCAGACACACCTAGCCATAGAACACCAGAAAAACCCTCACTATCTCGTACCCAAAAAAAGGAAGAAAACTCACGATCTGTGACTACGACATTTGAAAAAAGTAACCGAAAAAACAGAGAAAGTACCGAGCGTAGACGTTGAAAAAACAGGACAAGGAAAAATTACTAAATTTTTTTGTTTAATTAATTAATTAAATTAAACAACCAGTAAAAAAATTTAAGTTAAATTAAAAATTAAAAATAAGAATTAAAAACTCTCAACGCGTTAACGCGCCCTTTCTTCTACCCTTTTTGTCATTATTACTACTCTTCTGCAGTGCGCACGTTAGCCACCATCACGACCTTCTCTCTCTAACTTTCTCTCTCTTTTCTATCTGTAACGGTGTAACCGCTACTGTAACTACCAGTCTCAGAGCACCTTCTTCAACCTCAACAACTATCTAGCTACCAGAAGATTCTTCTAGGGTTCCGATTCTGATGCTATGAGTCTTCGCCACCGTCACCCTCATCCTCCGGCAGCGGCGGCGACTCCCCCACGGGAGGAAGAACCCTACAACATCATCCCAGTTCACAACCTCCTCGCCGATCACCCCTCCCTCCGCTTCCCGGAGGTCCGGGCCGCCGCCGCTGCTCTCCACGCCGTCGGCGACCTCCGCCGCCCTCCCTTCGCCCAATGGCACCCTCACTTCGACCTCCTGGACTGGCTCGCCCTCTTCTTCCGGTTCCAACGTGACAACGTTCGCAACCAGCGCGAGCACCTCGTCCTCCACCTCGCCAACGCCCAGATGCGCCTCACTCCTCCGCCGGACAACATCGACACCCTCGACGCCACCGTCCTCCGCCGCTTCCGCAAGAAGCTCCTCAAAAACTACACCAGCTGGTGCTCGTACCTCGGCAAGAAGTCCAACATCTGGATCTCCGATAACCGCCACCGGCGTGACCCCTCCGATCACCGCCGCGAGCTCCTCTACGTCTCCCTCTACCTCCTGATTTGGGGCGAGGCAGCGAACCTCCGCTTCGTTCCCGAGTGCATCTGCTACATCTTCCACCACATGGCCATGGAGCTCAACAGAATCTTAGAAGATTACATCGATGAGAACACTGGTCAGCCCGTGATGCCTTCGATTTCCGGTGAGAACGATTTCCTGAACTCCGTGGTGAAACCTATCTATGAAACGATTAAGCGTGAGGTTGATAGCAGTAGGAATGGAACTGCTCCTCATAGTGCTTGGCGAAACTATGATGATATAAACGAGTATTTTTGGAGTAGGAGGTGTTTCGATAAGCTCAAGTGGCCTATTGATGTTGGGAGCAACTTTTTCGTGACGGGTAGTGGGGGGAAGCATGTGGGTAAGACTGGGTTTGTGGAGCAGAGGTCGTTTTGGAACCTGTTTCGGAGTTTCGATAGGCTTTGGGTGATGCTGATTTTGTTTCTTCAAGCTGCTATCATTGTTGCTTGGGAGGGGAAGACTTATCCTTGGCAGGCTTTGCGTGAAAGGACAGTGCAGGTTAGGGTTTTGACCATTTTCTTCACTTGGAGTGGCCTGAGGTTTGTGCAGTCTTTGCTTGATGTAGGGATGCAGTACAGGTTGGTTTCGAGGGAGACGATGTGGCTCGGAGTGAGGATGGTGCTGAAAAGTATCGTTGCCGCGACCTGGATTGTTGTGTTTGCTGTGTTTTATGGGAGGATATGGTCGCAGAGGAACCATGATAGGCGGTGGTCGCCGGCAGCAAATAGGCGGGTGGTGAATTTTCTCGAGGCTGTGTTTGTTTTCATCATTCCGGAGCTTCTAGCTTTAGCCCTTTTTATAATTCCCTGGATTAGGAATTTTGTTGAAAATACGAATTGGAGGATTTTTTACATGTTGTCGTGGTGGTTTCAGAGCAGAACTTTTGTTGGTCGTGGTTTGAGAGAAGGTATTGTGGACAACATTAAGTATACATTGTTCTGGGTTGTGGTGCTGGCCACAAAATTTTGTTTCAGTTACTTTTTACAGGTCAAACCCATGATTGCTCCAACAAAGGCAGTGCTGGACCTTAAGGATGTTAATTATGAATGGCATGAGTTTTTTCATAACAGCAACCGATTTGCTGTTGGGTTACTCTGGCTTCCGGTTGTTTTGATTTATCTGATGGATATACAGATTTGGTATTCGATATATTCATCTTTTGTTGGGGCGGCAGTGGGGTTGTTTGCACACTTGGGTGAGATTCGAAATATGCAGCAGCTGAAATTGAGGTTCCAGTTTTTTGCTAGTGCAATTCAGTTTAATCTCATGCCAGAAGAGCAATTGTTGAATGCAAGAGGAACGTTGAAGAGCAAGTTTAAGGATGCCATCCACAGGTTGAAGCTCAGGTATGGGCTTGGTCGTCCCTATAAGAAGCTTGAGTCTAACCAGGTTGAGGCCAACAAGTTTGCTTTGATTTGGAACGAGATAATTATGTCTTTCAGAGAGGAGGATATCATCTCTGACAGAGAGGTTGAGCTGCTGGAGCTGCCACAGAACTCTTGGAATGTCAGGGTTATCCGCTGGCCATGTTTTCTTCTCTGCAACGAGTTACTGCTGGCACTCAGCCAGGCCAAAGAACTAGTTGATGAGACTGATAAGAAGCTTTGTAAAAAGATTTGCAAGAATGAGTACAGACGCTGTGCTATCATTGAAGCATATGATAGTGTCAAACACTTGCTTCTTGAGATTATCAAACCCAATAGTGAAGAGCATTCTATTGTGACAGTTCTGTTTCAAGAAATTGATCACTCTCTTGAGATTGAGAAATTCACTAAAACATTCAAAATGACTGCACTGCCTCAGCTCCACAGCAAGTTGATAAAACTTGTTGAGTTATTAAACAAGCCCAAGAAAGATCCAAACCAAGTGGTGAATACCCTTCAGGCCCTTTATGAGATTGCTACACGAGATTTTTTCAAGGAAGAAAGGAAGAATGATCAGCTAATGGAGGATGGTTTGGCTCTACGTAATCCTGCTTCGGGCCTACTTTTTGAGAATGCCATTCAGTTGCCTGACACCAACAATGACAACTTCTATCGGCAGGTTCGGCGCTTGCACACAATTCTTACCTCCAGGGATTCAATGCAAAACATCCCAATAAATCTAGAAGCTAGACGGAGGATTGCTTTCTTCAGTAACTCACTTTTTATGAACATGCCCCATGCTCCCCAAGTTGAGAAAATGATGGCTTTCAGTGTTCTAACACCTTACTATAGTGAAGAAGTATTATTTAGCAAGGAACAGCTCAGAACTGAGAATGAAGATGGGGTTTCAATCCTGTACTATTTGCAGACTATATATGATGATGAGTGGAAGAATTTTATGGAGAGGATGCATCGGGACGGGATGGTGAAAGACAGCGATATTTGGACTGATAAACTAAGAGATTTGAGGCTCTGGGCTTCCTACAGAGGCCAGACACTATCGCGGACAGTTAGAGGAATGATGTACTACTATCGGGCCCTCAAGATGTTGGCTTTTCTGGATTCTGCGTCAGAAATGGATATTCGAGAAGGCTCACATGAACTTGTTTCAATGAGGCAAGATAGTTTAGATGGTTTCAACTCTGAAAAATCACCTTCCTCTAGGAGTTTAAGTAGAGCAAGCAGTTCAGTAAGTTTGTTATTCAAAGGCCATGAGTATGGGACTGCTTTAATGAAATTCACATATGTGGTTGCTTGCCAGATATATGGAACTCAGAAGGCAAGAAAGGATCCTCATGCTGATGAAATTTTGTATCTAATGAAAAACAATGAAGCCCTTCGAGTTGCCTATGTTGATGAGAGAGCCACTGGAAGGGATGAGAAGGAGTATTACTCTGTTCTTGTTAAATATGACCAACAATTGCAGAAGGAGGTGGAAATTTACCGTGTAAAGTTGCCAGGTCCTTTGAAGCTTGGAGAAGGAAAGCCAGAAAATCAAAATCATGCCATCATCTTCACTCGTGGTGATGCAGTTCAGACTATAGATATGAACCAGGACAACTACTTTGAGGAGGCACTTAAAATGCGAAATCTCTTGGAAGAATACAGGCATTACTATGGTATCCGGAAACCTACTATTTTGGGAGTTAGGGAACATGTTTTTACTGGTTCTGTTTCCTCTCTTGCTTGGTTCATGTCAGCTCAGGAAATGAGCTTTGTCACCTTAGGACAGAGGGTTTTGGCAAATCCTTTGAAAGTTAGAATGCATTATGGTCATCCAGATGTGTTTGACCGGTTTTGGTTTTTAACTCGAGGTGGTGTCAGTAAAGCTTCCAGAGTGATCAACATAAGTGAGGACATTTTTGCTGGCTTTAATTGTACTCTTCGTGGAGGTAATGTCACGCACCATGAATACATTCAGGTTGGAAAGGGAAGGGATGTTGGGTTGAATCAAGTATCAATGTTTGAAGCAAAGGTTGCCAGTGGAAATGGGGAGCAAGTCCTAAGCAGAGATGTGTACAGGTTGGGTCATAGGCTGGATTTTTTCCGGATGCTGTCATTCTTCTACACTACTGTGGGGTTCTTCTTCAACACAATGGTGGTGGTTCTGACTGTGTATGCATTTTTATGGGGTCGACTTTATCTTGCCCTTAGTGGTGTTGAGTCTGCGATGCAAAGCAACAGCAATAACAATAAAGCACTTGGTACTATCTTGAATCAACAGTTCATCATCCAACTTGGACTTTTCACTGCACTTCCAATGATTGTAGAGAATTCCCTTGAGCATGGGTTCCTTCAAGCTATCTGGGATTTCTTGACAATGCAGCTCCAGCTGTCATCAGTTTTCTACACATTCTCTATGGGTACTCGTAGTCATTTCTTTGGCCGGACTATTCTGCATGGTGGGGCAAAATATCGAGCTACCGGTCGTGGTTTTGTTGTAGAGCACAAGAGTTTTGCTGAAAACTATAGACTCTATGCCCGTAGCCATTTTGTGAAAGCAATTGAATTGGGTTTAATACTTATAATTTACGCATCGCACAGTCCCGTAGCAACTGACACATTTGTTTATATAGGCATGACCATCACTAGTTGGTTCTTAGTTGCATCGTGGATTATGACACCATTTGTATTCAATCCTTCTGGCTTTGATTGGTTAAAAACTGTTTATGATTTTGATGACTTTATGAACTGGATTTGGTACAGTGGAAGTGTGTTTGCTAAAGCTGAACAGAGCTGGGAAAGGTGGTGGTGCGAAGAGCAAGATCATCTAAAGGTAACTGGCCTTTGGGGAAAGCTTTTGGAGATAATCTTAGACCTTCGTTTCTTCTTTTTCCAGTATGGAATTGTCTATCAGCTAGGCATTGCTGCTGGAAGTACCAGTATTGCTGTTTACTTGCTATCTTGGATTTATGTGTTTGTTGTATTTGGGATTTGTACGGTGATAGCATATGCCCGGAACAAATATGCAGCCAAACAGCATATCTATTATCGGCTGGTCCAGTTCCTCATCATAATCCTTGCCATACTTGTGATAGTTGCATTGTTGGAATTCACTCGATTCAAATTCATAGACATTTTTACTAGCATGTTGGCATTCATTCCCACTGGCTGGGGCCTGATATTGATTGCCCAAGTATTCCAACCATTTTTGCAATCCACTATCATTTGGAATGGTGTTGTTTCTGTGGCTCGTCTATATGACATATTATTTGGAGTCATTGTTATGGCCCCTGTGGCACTACTATCATGGTTGCCTGGGTTTCAGAATATGCAAACCAGAATTCTTTTCAATGAAGCGTTCAGCAGGGGCCTCCGCATATTCCAGATTGTTACAGGGAAAAAATCCCAAGGTTGACTGTGCATTGAGGTAATTTCTATTCATAACTTTAGTGGATTTTTGTGTTTAAATGTAGTGTTTTTGGTGTAATTGTTCTTGTATGTCAATGAGTTAATGTTTTACAGATAAACATGTTTAACAAGACAATGCTGCTGTTGAGCTAAATTGCTAAAATTACATCCTTTTTGTTTCTGTTTTTCTCCCCTTGTGTGACTGATATATTTGATTCTGTGTCATGCAATTAAGGAAATATTCAGTTCTCATAAAGACATAAACACATACGTGATTAAGCAGGCAATGAATTCCCTCTTAACATGTTTGTGACATGAACATTCAATTCACTTTTTCCTCCCATGTTAAATGAAGGGCTGGCAATGAATCCTACAATGCACATTGTTACGACATGAACCCTTATTTGGCACTTTTTATTTTTTGTGAATTTCTGTCTTGTATTAGAAGAAAAGTAGGAGTGATACCTATTGAGAAAAAGATGGTAGAATCACACTGAAGATGGTTTGGACATGTGAGAAGAAGATTAATAGAAGTCTCATTTAGGAGAGTTGATTACATGGAGAATAGTCTCATAATTAGAGGGAGAAGAAGACCAAGAAAAACTCTAGATGAAATCATTGGAAAGGATTTAGTCCTAAATGGCCTATCAGAAGATTTGGTTTTTGATAGAACACAATGACATCGTTTGATTCATGTTGCCGTCCCACCTAGTGGGAAAAGGCTTTGATCATTGTTGATGAATTTCTGTCATGTTTTTGGTATTCAGCTGGTCGTTTGTTGTTGATATTGATTATTGTCTTTTTTATGAACTTGTATTTGGCAATGATTTTCATGTGGTTCTTGGCAGGTTTTTTATATTTTATTTTTTATGCCATCATGCCAGAAATATAATGCATTTTATATTTTTATAAGTTGTGTTTATTTTCCTGGCAATTTTGACTTTTTTTTTTGCATTGGTATAACTGAATATTGGTTCTTTTTATATGGAGGGGAAGATTTCAAGATTAGCCTAAAGAATCGAGTGCGAGGTTTCTTTTCAAGTGGAAAGGAAATGGGGAATTACTGTTGGGCAAACAAGGGTTAATTACAATATCGTTTAATCTTTTATGATTTTATTATAATTTCCATAAAAATTAGTGTTCTCAAATATTTTATTTTAGGGAATATTAAGGTATTTATGATAGAATTAAAGACCTTTTAGGATACTAAACGGATTAGGAAAGTTCTAGAAGATTGCTTACTTTCCGGTCAAGTTTTAACGAAGCCTATAAAAGTTGAGATTATTGGTACTCCCAGTGCTATACCCTATTTTCACAAATAGCAAATTGCTTCCTTACTTTTAAAATCCAACTTCTCATGTTTTGATGTGGCCGTGTTTGGCTCCATTTCTTTCCGATTTAGTTCTGTTTGACTTGGGTTGGGTCTGTTTGGTTCTGTTCCTGCATGGGTTACTCTATTCTTGATTCTATTTGGCTTTAATCCTGTGTTTGGATCTGCTTGCCCCTATTTGGTACTGTTTGGCTTTGATTGCTATGTTTGGCTCTGTTCCTGCATGGATTGTTGTGTATGTTCTTAGTTCAGTTTGGCTCTATTTTTGCATGGTTTGCTATGTTCTCTTCCATCCGCTAGCCATTTTTGAGCCTATTGTAGTTTTGCTCATTCCAGACATGTTTTCTAAGGTTGGGTCTCCTGAATTCGAATTTGAGGGATTTTTTGTCTGTTTGAAGCTTCCAAATGATGTTTTTGATGAATTTGGAGAAGTTTGGGCCTTGTTGTGTATGATTGCATGCCAAGAAAATTTTTACCCTCTATATTTCTAGTGGTGTCTTTCTTCCCCGCTTTGCATCTTTCCAGCTGTGTCTCTTCTACTTGGCCATGCAACATTCCAATCAGCTCTTCTGGTTGTGCATTGTTCTAGCCATCAAGTCTATGTTGTCTTTCCAGCAATGCTCATTTTGTTGTGTCTCTTGCAGTGTTTGAGATGTCTCATTTTGTTGTGTTGTCTCTCCAGGAGGGTTTGAGATGCCTTCTATATTATGTGGTTTATGGAGCTAGACTCAACAGATATATATCCGAGGCAAATTGGTAATCTTGTTAATATATGTGCCACCATTTCACTGCATCAATATTGTGATCAGTGATCACCATAAGTTTGTCTATTTTGTGTAAGTTTAAACCAAAGGCTTAAGTTCTAACATTTTGAGTGTTATGGTATAGTTTAATTTGATAGGATGACTGCTTTTTGTTCGAGCTATTGAGGTGTCTATGAATAAGACTATGCCATAACTAAATATGTTTTACTTATGACTTGAGCCCATGGTGTCCTATGAAGTCCCTGAGAGAGAGGGAGAGAAAAAAAAGGAGGGGGGGGAGGTGGGTTGGTAGCCTTGGGTACCTTGTTACTATTGAAGCCTCTTGTGGTTTAATAAAGTATAATTATGTTCTCACCCGAAAAAGAAAAATACAAATATTACGGCTTCAGCATATATCGTGGGGGGATGGACTATTTTATTGTAAATTAATGCTTATTTCTCTAATTTTTCCTAGGTGCTTTCTGGCTGTACCTTATGTGAATTAATCCTCTTATACCAGTTTTGCCGATCCTTGGCTAATGGCTATCATTCCACGATGACTATGCATGGAGTATTCTTTTCTGTTCTTATCTTTCTGCTTTGCCCAATTATCTGTGTCTGACTGTGTTTCGTGTCGGTAATTGCTTATTGTTTGAAGGTTCTGTCAGTTCTTTTATCTGATTCGTGTTTTCTTTTGGTGCCTTTCATGTATATGTATGTGTACCTGTGGCAACACTGGCATTCTGTACCCTTTGATGTTTTTGCCTCCTTAGAACCTTTCATATGACTCAGTTAATTAGCTACTTATATTTGTCTATTTATCTTTTTAACTAGTAGCTTTGTGTTATGTTTGCAGATTTGACTTTGTAATGATATATAAAGAGGCGGTAGAAGACAAGAGAGGGTAGAGCTTGCGTTGTTTTTCAAATTTTCTTCTGGGTATGTGAGGGCTCTTGTTGGAGTTGGTGGCTGTGATTATATTTTGTTTCTGTTCGTTGGAAGAGGGAGAATTTTTTTTTTTTTCGCTTTCCTTTGCTGGCCATATTTGTTATTGTAATTAGTCAATTTTCACGTTTTAAATTTTCGGCCGGTGAGCTTCTGATTGTGTGCCATTACACATCCCTGGCAGAAAACGGCTTATCGGTCCATAGAATGAAAGGTAGTACCATGACGATGCAGATTTGTTAGCATACTTTTATAGTCGTATATGCATTATTTGTTTTTTGAAAAAATTTAAATCTATTTTTTTGTCTATTATATTTATTTTATTAATAAGTTATGACATGTATATTTTTTTTAAAAGGAAGAGAGAATATTAATGAACACAAATCATAATTTAATTGGTAGAAAAAATAGAATAGACATAAAGAAATAGATTTAAGTTTTATTTTTTTTTTCTCCTAAACAAAAAAAAAATTGATCTACTCGGTTGCAAGGTTTACAGGTTGTGAATTTTTTTTTTTTTTTGCTGAAAACTGGTGATTTCAGTTCTCTTGTCAGTTGAAGACCTAGTTAACTGAAACAAATTGAACTAGGTAAAAGGAATTAAAAAAGAGTAGTTGCAAATTAGAATGTAATGTTACTTGGTTTTAGTAGAATATTTTGCATAATTTGAGATGACTTATAAGAATTTTTTTGAATGATGTAATTATGGGGGATGTATTCTCCTTTGTTTTTTTGGTTTCCAATTATCTCTTAACTAGTGTTGCAGAAGGAGTTAAGACATTACCAAAGAAAGAATAAATGTAGCTTTGCAATTAATTATAAAGGAAAATATAATATATATATTGGACCGTACTGGTTCGATTGTCATCTGAGCACCTATGATCTTGACTAATTGGGCCGACCTAATGCCTAGTAATATCCAAGTCCGATACCCGACTTACGAAAGCCCGAGGTTTCGAATTGTGAAACCGTTAACGGTCATCGGATCTTGACTTGATGATTCACGTCTAAAAACGGCCCTATACCATTAAGACTAAGTATAACGTAGGTTGGAGATTAAAATGATCCTAACTGCAGGGACTCGGGGAATAGTCCTTATATAAGCCAGCTCGGTCATCCAGGCCGGGCATGTTCCAATTCCATTAGCTTTTTATTATATTGACTAAATTCTTCAAACTGATCGGTGGACCTGAGAGCTGACTCCACTGACTTTCCATTCCGGGAACTTCGGTAGATTTCCTTCTGACTACCTTGGGTTTCGGTCAGTATCCGGAACATTTGGCGCCCACCGTGGGGCTAGGTAAAACTTTTCCTACCTCACAAGCACCCAACTCCGTTGTCCGAAAAGTCCACTTCTTTGATTACTTATGGCCATAAATGAGAACCATGCTGTCAATAGCGAGACTCCGGGTGATCTTCAGCCCGGTTCAATGGAGATGCTTATGCAAGCGATAAGGAACATTAACAGCCGCATTGACCAGATTGATCGGATGAATAACAGAGAACAACACATAGTAGAACCCGAGAGGGAGGTTGAAGGGTTACTTAATGAGGACGTGGCGAGAGAATTTCATCAACGCTCGAGTCAGCCAAGAGTAACCAACCAGGAAGTTCGTTTGCAGATAAACCATAAGAATCACTCTCTCCCGGCTGCTGATCATCCATTTTCGGATTTCATAATGTCAATCAAACTCCCGGAAGGCTTTCGGCTTCCGAAAATGGAATTGTACGATGGAACGACCGATCCGCAGGAGCACCTTACGATGTTTAATTCTATGATGCTTCTGAATGGCGGGTCGGATCCGATTAAGTGCAGGACTTTCCCGACAACATTGAAGAAGTCGGCTTTACTTTGGTTTTCAAGCCTCGAAGCAGGTTCAATCTATGACTTTTTTGAATTGTCCATTAAATTCCTTAACCATTTTTCTACTAGCAGGACACATCAGAAGACCTCGGCAAGTCTGATCAATTTAAGACAGGGAAGAGATGAATCCCTTAAAGAATTTATGCGGAGATTCGGGGAGGAAGCAGTTCAAATTAAAGATCTAAACCCGGCCGTATCATTGCATGCAATCATGGCAGGATTACGCCCGGGACCGTTTGCAGATTCCTTAGCCAGAAAACCGCCTTTGGACCTTGATGATCTGCGAGGTAGATCTACAGGATACATAAACATGGAGGAGATAGCCATTGCAAGAAAGCAGATGGAGCGACAAATTTTCGATCTGGAAATGACAGGAAACAGGAGCAGCCCTCACATCTCCATTCGTCCGGTTTCGTTAGAAAAATTTCAAGGGTGCCGATCCAATCAAAGAGGCAGAACCACAACACGCAATAATGACCAATCAGAAAGGTTTAATCGAGGCTCGAGGGAGGCGTTCGGAAGAGTTCGATCTATTTTTGACAAATATACCCCTTTGAACACTCCTCAGGATCAGATTCTTCGAGAGATATATAGCACTGGCTTGATTCAAATTCCGATGAATGCGGGAAAACAAAGGATCCCGCCAAATGTTGATAAGACCAAAAGATGTGAGTTTCATAAGGTATACGGACATTCAACAGAGGATTGCATTACGTTGAAAGATAGACTTGAGCAACTCATCCGAGAAGGTCATCTTGGGAAGTACATATATCAACGTAGAAGCCGTAGTAGAGAGGTAAAAGAGACAAGAGACAGAAATCAATCCAAACCAAGGAGTCCGAGTTCGGGAGAAAAAAGTAGAAACTGTTGTTGCTGTTTCGGACTCCCGAGATCATGTGATTAGAGGAGTGATCGACACCATCGCTGGAGGATTGCAGGAGGCGGGAGTTCGAATTCATCTGGGAAAAGACACCTCCGAGCTGTCATGTCTGTAAGTCATCCTTCTCCAGTGCAATGTGAAGAGAGCCTGGTGATCTCTTTTTCCAGTAAAGATTTCACGGGTCTCGATGAAAACTTGGACGACCTAATGGTGATCTCCATCATCACTGAAAATTTCCAAATCAGGAGGGTCTTGGTCGACCAGGGCAGCTCGGCAGATATACTCTATTTGTCAACTCTCCCTAGATTGCAAATTCCAGAATCCGAGTTAAAACCTTTTGATGGGTGTCTGGTCGGTTTCTCAGGCGAGCAGGTAAATGTAAAAGGGTATATTGAACTCCGAACGACTCTCGGAACAGGTACACTCTTGAAAATAATTCTTGTTAAATATTTGGTTATTGATTCTCATACTCCATACAATATTATCCTTGGAAGACCTTCTCTTAATTCTTTGGGAGCGGTGGTATCAACCCCGCATTTAACAATGAAGTTTCCCATTTCCAAAAACGAGATAGGTGTGGTTCATGCAGATCAAAGAGAGGCAAGAATATGTTATAACGAAAGCCTAAAGCCAAAACCAAAAGAGGTGGGTGACCGAGTTGAGTCGTCAGGCAAACCCTTGCACATTAATATGGCGGAATTAGACCCAAGGAGTGATGAGTAGGATCGACCTCAACCAATAGAAGATTTGCAGGTTATATCCTTGGGGCCGAAACCGAATCAGGTAACTCGCATCGGTTCCAATCTTCCAACCGATGTCAGGAACGAGTTGGAAAAGCTGTTGAAGGACAACGCCGATGTGTTCGCTTGGACTGCAGCAGACTTACCAGGAATTGACCCAGAGGTAATTACTCATAAACTCTCAATAAATCAAAAGATAAAGCATGTTGCTCAGAAAAAGCGGAAGCTCGGAGCTGAAAGGCAGGAGGCCGCCGCTCAGGAGACCAAAAAGCTGTTGGAGGCTGGTTTCATAAGGGAGGTTGAGTATACCACGTGGTTGTCTAACGTGGTCATGGTCAAGAAGTCGACAGGGAAGTGGAGGATGTGCACGGATTTTACCGACTTGAACAAAGCCTGTCCGAAAGACTCTTACCCTCTGCCTAGCATAGATTGGTTGGTCGACGGTGCGTCCGGTTATCAGTTCCTTAGCTTCATGGATGCCTACTCAGGATATAATCAGATCAGGATGCATCGGGAAGACAAGGAGAAGACTGCCTTTATCACCGAGTTTGGGAATTACTGTTACCGGGTTATGGCTTTTGGTCTGAAAAATGCCGGGGCGACCTATCAGAGGCTCATGAACAAAATATTTAAGGACTAAATCGGAAGAAACATCGAGGTTTATGTTGACGATATGGTGGTAAAGACACCGGCCAGCAGTAACCACTGTTCAGATCTCCTAGAAATCTTTACTCAATTAAGAAAGTACATCATGAAACTGAACCCAGAGAAATGTGTGTTCGGTGTGCAAGGTGGGAAATTTCTCGGCTTCCTCCTAACCAACCGAGGGATTGAGGCCAACCCGGATAAATGCAAAGCTATAATGGACATGAGGAGTCCCGCATCAATCAAGGAGGTCCAGAGACTAACAGGGAGAATCGCTGCTCTGTCAAGGTTTCTGTCGAAATCAGCCGACCGAGCTATTCCATTTTTCCAGTGCTTAAAGAAACCGACTAATTTTCAATGGACCGAGGAATGCGAAAAGGCGTTTGCAGAGTTGAAGAACTTCTTAACCACACCGCCAATCCTAACTAGACCCGAACAAGGTGATTCTTTATTGCTTTATATATCTGTCTCTGACAAAGCTTTGAGTTCGGTGTTGATTAAGGAAGACGGAAGGGACCAGCGTCCAGTCTACTTTGTGAGTGGAGTGCTGCAAAGACCAGAAGTCAGATATCAAAGGATAGAGAAAATGGCGTTGGCCCTCGTGGTAATGGCAAGGCGTCTCCGACAATATTTCCAAAGCCATTGAATAATTGTCATGACCGACCAACCCATTAAACAAGTTCTAAGAAAACCGGAGTTAGCAGGTCGTATGATTTCTTGGTCGGTCGAGCTGTCGGAATTTGATATCCAGTATCAATCTAGAGGGCCAATCAAGGCACAGGTATTATCTGATTTCTTGGTTGAACTATCCTCACCCTCTTCTCATGACCCAAATAATGACCTCTAGTATCTTTTTGTTGATGGAGCCTCGAATGTGAAAGGAAGCGGGGCAGGAATTATATTGGAAGGGCCTAATGAGATTCTGATCGAACAATCATTAAAGTTCAATTTCCGAACCAGTAATAATCAGGCATAGCATGAAGCTCTCCTAGCTGGGCTTTCCCTTGCTGATGAGATGGGAGTAACCCGACTAATTGCAAAATCAGACTCCCAGCTAATGACTGGACAGGTCAGGGGTGATTTCCAAACTAAAGATGCTCAGCTAACAAAATATTTACTAAAGGTACAGGATATTGTCAAGAAATTCGCAGAGTTTGAAATTTTACACATTCCAAGAGACCAGAATGCACGTGCCGACTTATTATCCAAACTAGCCAGTACTAAGAGAGCTGGGAACAATAGATCGGTCATTCAGGAGGTGATAGAAAGTTCGAGCATTGATGCAATAGAATCTTTTGTCGTAAACATCGACCCAGATTGTTGGATGGCTCCGATCATTAGATATCTGAAAAATGGTGATTTACCGACCAACGAACCAAAAGCTCAAAAGCTTAAAAAATTGGCAAGTTATTATGTCTTGATCGGTGAAGATTTATTTAAGAGGGGACTCACTTTACCTTTACTGAAATGCATTGAGCGAAGTCGGATTATGTCGGTAATGGAGGAGGTTCATGAAGGTGTTTGTGGCAGTCATATTGGAGGACGTTCTTTGGCCGGAAAGGTTTTACGTGCAGGATTATATTGGCCTACTATGAAGACCGATTGTCTGAGTACGTCCAAAAATGTGAAAAATACCAAAAATTTTCAAGTCTGCACAGGGCCCCGCCAGAGGAACTTCATAACCTTGATACTCCATGGCCGTTCTATAGATGGGGAATTAATTTGCTGGGTCCTTTACCAATCGCAGCAGGACAAGTGAAATACATTGTGGTGGCAATCAACTACTTTACGAAGTGGATCGAGGCCGAGCCACTTTCCAGCATAACGTCAGAAAAGGTAAAAAGGTTTGTATAGAAAAATATTATATGCCAGTTTGGTTTACCATTTATTATTGTGTCTGATAATGGAACACAGTTCACTGACAAGAATTTTCGAGCATTTTGTCATAAGAATGGTATTAAGTAGGTTTTTACGTCGGTGGAGCACCCGCAGACCAATGGTCTGGTCGAAGCTGTAAACAAAATCATTCTGGCAGGACTCAAGAAGAGACTGGATCGTGCTAAGGGGCTCTGGCCAGAAGAATTACACAGTGTCCTGTGGGCATATCATACTACACCTCAATCCTCAACCCAAGAAACACCGTTCCGACTCACGTATGGAGCCGACACTATGATTCTGGTTGAAGTCGGTGAGCTGAGTTTCAAAAGGATGACGTTTTCTGAAGAAGCGAATGATGAGCATAGGAGAACCGACCTTGATCTGCTGGAAGAAGAGAGGGAAGTCACCCACATTCGCGAAGAAGCAGTCAAAGCAAGGATGGTAAGGAAGTACAATCGCAAGGTCAGATCGAGGACTTTTCAGCAGGGAGACTTGGTTTTGCGCAAGGTGGAAGACTCCAGAAGACCACAAGGTGAGGGGAAGATGTCGGCCAACTGGGAAGGGCCTTTTCGAATTGTAGAGGTTGTTGGAGGAGGAGCTTACAGGATCGGGGAACTCACTGGAAAAATTCTTCCTAGGTCCTGGAACTCGGCCTCTTTAAGGAAGTTTTTTAGTTAAAATCTCTTGTACTGAGGATGTTGTACTCTTTTTCCTAGCCAGGATTTTTTTCCCACTGGGTTTTGCCTGGAAGGTTTTAACGAGGCACATCTTATCACTTTACTTAAATCCAAATATTACTATCTTTTAAAGTATTTTCGATAAACATAAAATTTCAGTTTTCAACTGATGCCGACCAAAGTCGATGTCAACCAAAGCTGATGTAAAATTTTGATTTTCAGCCGATGCCGACCCAAGTCGATGCCAGCCAAAGCTGATGAAAATTTTTGGCTTTCAGCCGATGACGACCAAAGTCGATGCCAGCCAAAGCTGATGTAAAATTCTGATTTTCAACCGATGCCGACCAAAGTCGATGCCAGCCAAAGCTGATGTAAAATTTCGGTTTTCAACCGATGTCGACCAAAGTCGATGCCAGCCAAAGCTGATGAAAAATTTTGGCTTTCAGCCGATGCCGACCAAAGTCGATGCTAGCCAAAGCTGACGACTCCTTCCATCAACTTTGTTTGTAGTCGAAATCGGCATTTCAAACTGACCGAAATTTGGTTGAGGTCGAAATCAGACGAAATAATGAAATAAAATGGCATAATGAAGTGGTCAAAGTCGAAATAAATTCATAAAGCATTATAAAGGGCAAATTGTTTTCAAATATATTTAATAACAAAATGTTCTTTACAGATCAGTCTGAAGGCTACAATAATTTTTGGCCTAAACAGAACAACACAGTAAACTTGGAAAATATTCATTCATCTTCATCTTCATCTTCTGGTGGATCAACGACTCGGCCGTCCTTTATAATCTTAAATGGACCGAGCTCTCCAAGCCGATCGTCAAATACTCCATCAGGGTTAAGGAGTTTGGCTTGCTCAAGACCAGACTTAAAACCCGCGATCCTCTACTCGGCCGCCTCTTCTTTTAAGCTAGTCAACTCAATCTTAAAGGCATCCCTTGATTTTAACGCTTCTATCAGGACTCGGTTAGCCTCCATCTTTTGTTTCTCCGCATCCTCTCTTGCTTTCTTTAAAATTGAAAGCTCTTCTTCGGCTTCTTCCTTTTCTTTCTTTAGTGAAGCAAGAGACATCTCAAGCTTGTCGACATGAAGGATTTTTTGCCTTAAAACTTCATTTTCTTTCTTTAAGGTAGAGACCTCTTCCTGGTGAGCTCTTTGAGTTTTCTCCATTTCTGATCGGAAGAGTGAATTGAAAGAAGATAACTTCTTTTTTGAATCTTCCAGCTCGTGTTCTACCGATCGGATTGCACTTGTTGCTCGGAGAAGTTGAACTTCAGTCCATCGGCATAGTCCGATCCCACCCACCTTATCCTTTCGCTCCTTGTCATTTGGCAGAGAAATCTGTGTCTCCAAGAAGGACTCGAAGGGGAAGGAAGAAGCCCAAAGCGAAGGGCTATCTGCATTAGCATCGAAGCCATTCAGTGCCTCAAACGCATGTTGTTTTTCCTGATTCTCAGTGGAAGAGCCCTCACCTAGGGTTCGGCGTTTGGAAGCAGAAATTCTTGGAACTTCAGTCGATTCTTCACCCTCTGCCCGATTCCTTTTTCCAACCAAAGGTTCTGATTGGGTCTCGAGAGAGTCAGAAATTTGAACCGAAACTTCGATCTTCTCTGCTTCAGGTGTTATTTGTGATCAAAATGTACCTCACAAGTTTAAAGGAAAAATTTATTGTACAAATATAAAAACCTGTGATACTTTATATTACCAGGTAAAGAGAAAACAAGAGCATAAGCTCAAGTGTTGTAGAGAAGAGGATACTACATTGGATGAGTGGACTACAAAACTTAGGAATTAAATAAATGTATTAAAGAGAAAGTAAAGATAACAAAATGGTAGTAGAATCCCACCTTAAATGATTTGGTCATGTTTAGAAGCCCTGAGATCATATGGAAGATAGCCTAATAGGGTGAGAGGGGATTAAGAAAAACTATAGGAAAACTATTAAAAAGAACTTAGAGTTAAATGGCCTCTTTGAAGAAATTTAACAGGCTATCATTAGATTTATGTAGTCGAATTTACATCTAGTAGAGAAAAGACTTTGATTGTTGTTGTCTAATCAATCTAAAGCAACCAACACTCTTTATTAGTTAGAAAAATATTAGACACTTCAGTTTTTTTTGTTAGATTTTTTGTCAAAATAAGTTAACATTGTTATTGACTTTTGGAAAGATGAATAATTTCTATTATATTGAATTATCCAACAACTATCCTTCAACCTTCAAAAATTCTAATTAAATTATGTCAAATTTTTTAACTTTATTACATTACTCAATTAGTTATTAGTATCACCGAATATTATATTGGAAAATTAAATATCTTTTAAAATTGAATATTAAAGATCACTTTTATGATTGTCAAAGTTTGAATCGGACTAAATGATCTAATTGATCTGTTAATAATTTCAGCTCTTGAATGTTCTTTGTTTGATCTAATTGGATTCCAAATGTGTTTAATTGCTGACATTTAGTTAAGTTTCTGATTTAGAGTTGTCTTTGGATGTTTATTGTGAAACTTTGCTTAAATGAGATTATAGACACTCATAAACATATTGTGATTTTCGGAGATCTATGAGTGATGGAGTCCATTGGTATTGAGTTTAAGAAGAGAGAGAGTTAAGAGACTTAAGGGAATCGGAACCTCTTCATTCATGAAGAATCAAGGCCGAACTCGAAGAAAGTGATCAACACGGCCCGTGTCAATTGACACGGTAGGCCGTGTCATTCGACTTTGAAGACGGAAAGTTTTGATCAACACGGCCCGTGTCAATTGACACGGGGTAGGCCGTGTATTCACAAGGAAGGATGATTTGAAGCCTTGACCTTAACACGGCCCGTGTCAATTGACACGGGTAAAATTTCCCTTCGACTTTTAGCTCCAAATTCTTATATGTCGTCGCATGAGTTAATTTCGTGCTTTAATGTTAAATTAGGTTCCCAAACCTATAAATAGGGTGACTTAGAAAACTTTAAGGTATTCGGACGTAGAGAGACGTGAAGGAAACCGAGAGAAACACAAAGTCCAAGAAGGGAAGAATTCGATGGAGGATTGGAGACTCGATTCGAGCGATCAAAGATCAATCACTCTCAAGCCTTGGAAACTAGTTTGATCTTTAGTTTTTCTTTTCTTTTCTTTTGTTCGAAAATGTTTTCTTTTAATTTTTCTTCTCGAATTTGTCAAAACTTCTGATTGCTAAGGAGGATTCTATTTTGATTATGTGAATCTCATACCTCTTTATATCAATACAATTATGTTTTTATTCATATGTTTCTATTCTTAAATCAAAAAAGGTTTTTATATTCTTGCTAAACTTCGAAAGTGGTAAAACTAGATTGCTAGTTGCATTGCGGTGGTATGACTAGTGAGACATATGATCTAAGTAATTTAATCCCGGATTAGACCTTAGTGTGATTGGTTTTCTAATTCTTAATGCAATCATTAGGTAGGTGTAAGAGCGGTTGCTTTACAAATAACTAATGGTTAGGATTTGATTTGAGCGGTTCTTTGAATTAAGCGAAACTTAAGGAAGACATGAGATTTATCTCACAATCACATAAGAACATAATTGATCATGTTGATAAAGGGTATGTAAGTTGGCATAATCATATAAATCTAGTGGTGGATTCTATCTCTTAACCAATATCTTTAACTTGATAATTCAATTTGTGTTTACTGCTTTGGTTTAATTTTAATTTCTTTTGTTAGTTTTAATTAACAAAATCCTCCTTTTTAATTTTACTATTTATTTTTCATCGAGTTTAATTTAGGAATTGGATTGATAGCTCTGATCGACCCTTGCTTACTACAATTGGTTGCAAGGTTTTTATATTTTTTGTGGAACTTGGCAACTGTTTTTGATACTTATTTTTAATCACATTCCACACCACACCAATTCTATCAAGGAAGCTCATCAAAACTTCGAAAGCCTTTACAAAAGCCCAACTATTCGGATGAAGTTGGGTCGTTGATCTCCAAGAACCGAGCACTGGAAATCGGTAAAAGGAAGCCTTAAATTCAGGCGATTGAAAAAAGTTCTGTACATATACACCTAGTCGACCTGGTTATCGCCATATGATGACATAAAAACGAATTCATCTTCTCAGCACGGGAGGCAGATGAACCGATCTTCATCATCATCCCGGCTAAGTAAAACACGTTGTCGGAGCACGTTAATGCTCTCGGCCGTAGTGTAAATAGAAGGAAATTTGCTGACTGCTGGGTGAACCCAGTCATAACTCGGCATCGACTCTTCCCCTGGCGATGTATTTCCTGAACGGTCGGACATCCCGGTTGGAAGGATTTCTTGACAAAAACCTTTTACTAAAAAAAAAATTAACACTGTATTAACCTATTTGGCTTGGAAAAGAAGGTGAAAAGTCTATCTGGCTTAGAGAAAAAAGGAGAATAAACCTATTTGGTGGCTAAAAACAAAATCCTAGTTACACCCTGGTTATACACCTTTCGCTGTCAAAAATGGGTATCGAAACAAAAGGAAAATCAAACTTGTATTTTAGAAATTACCTGGAATAAGCGAGGGAAAATGCTGTGTGAAGAGACCCAAAATGCTCGCTTGTACAGGAATAAAGAAGTTATCTGGATTTAAAAATTGGATGGAAAGGTTTACCGGCAGTGCACAGAAATGAGAAAAGGAAAAGTCAAGAAGAAGAAATGGAGAAGTGAGTTAAAGAAGTAAATAAATGAAGGGTAGTTTGACAAGTTTTAAAACGATAAAATCGTTAAAATCAAAAGATCAAGGAAAATGAAAAGTTTCAAGCAGGGCGGTTGGATATATCCAATGGTGATCTAACGGTGGAAGGTGAAGAATCAAAAACTTTTAGAAGTCTTTTATGGATGCATTAATGATGAAGTGACATGACTGACGTTTGGTGAACAAAACCATAACACGTGGCAAGATATATTCAAAATTCATACATAGAAAGCGAAGCGCCTAGTCAGAAGAAAAATTTATGGTCTGGACACATCCTCATCCAACCAATAAAAAGAAAAAAGTTCGGCCAAATCTAAAGGTTAGCTTAGCTGAGGGGCTGTGGACCATACTGGCTCAATTCATGTACGGGTACTTACACGCCCAGTTAAAAATCGTGTAGGCTGAACTCTCATCCGACCTATGAAGTAAGTAAGCTCGGTCAAATCTAAAGATTTACCGAGCTGGGGGGCTGTGGACCATACTGGCCCGATTGTCATCTGAGCACCTATGACCTTGACTAATTGGGCCGACCTAATGCCTAGTAATATCCAGGTCCGATACCCGACCTACGAAAGCCCGAGGTTTCGAATTGTGAAACCGTCAACGGTCATCGGATCTTGACTTTATGACTAACGTCTAAAAACGGCTCTATACCATTAAGACCAAGTATAACGTAGGTTGGAGATTAAAATGATCCTAACGGCAGGGACCCGGGGGATAGTCCTTATATAAGCCAGCTCGGTCATCCAGGCCGGGCATGTTCCAATTTCATTAGCTTTTTATTATATTGACTAAATTCTTCAAACTGATCGGTGGACCTGAGAGCTGACTCCACTGACTTTCCGTTCCGAGAACTTCAGTGGATCTCCTTCTGATTACCTTGGGTTTCGGTCAGTATTCGAAACATATATATATATATATATATACGGAATATATATATATATATATATATATATATATATATATATATATATATATATATATATATATATATATATATATTTGTTTAGCAAACAGTAGGAGGGAACAATCCTAGGAAAGTACACTATGGGGGAAAGGAAAGGAATCCCCAGCCATATATTGAAGAAAACTACGACAACCTTTACGTGGATTATGAACACATGTAGCCCTAAAGGAAGATTAGGTACATGGTTATAGCCGACCTATTTGCAACCCTGTTGCTTTCTCTATAGACAAATATAATTTCTATTTTTTTTACAGACAAATATAATTTCTTTGGTCCGAACAATATGAATAAAATTAGTTATCCATCTATTTATTAGTGAACTTTTATGTATTGTATAAATAGAATAAGTGCTTGCTTGATTTACCGTTTTAAGTATGAGAAGAATCACATTTGAGTTACTAAATGTGAGAAGTGAGCAATGATGTATAACTTGCTTTTACATAATTTAATATATAAAGAAACAGAGTAGTATAAACCAGTAAACCACATCATTAGGTACTATATAAGTTTGTGATTTGGCATTTTTTTTTTCTAAATGTCAAGATCAAAGGCTTGGTTTAAGGTTAGAGGATTTTTTTTTTTGGGTCTTGAGGTTAGAATGATGTCACAGTACACACCCATAATTACTTGCCACATACAAATGAATAAGCTCAGGCCCACACCTTTGAAAAGTGAAGGAGACGAGCCCTTTTTGTGCAAATGGAGTTAGAAGTAAAACTTTCTAATCCACTAGCATTGGGCTAGTAGCAACAGATTTAGATAGTTTGGATGAGGTCATACGTTTAAATTTTAGTATTATTATCGTATTAAAAAACAAACAAAAAAAGTTATAACTTCCCCAAGGTTGGCAAGCCATGTAATTAGCAAAATTATGATGCCAATTTGTGTCTTATTTGTGCCAGGCCTGGTGTCATAAGAAACGGGGCTTTCCATCCATTATTTTTCTTTAACATATTTAGTTTTTGTAATAGCTGCTTTAATTTGTGAGCGAAAAAAAAAGGAATACAATTGGTGGTGTAACTCGGTTAAAAGCTGAGTAGTAAAGACATAGAAAGTGAGAAAGGTTTAATCTTTCTCCAATACTTTTTAACTCTCTTCCGCCTGACCTCACTAGGAGGTCACCCAAGGACCCTACTATGAAGCCCCTCAACCTGCCCCTCAACCTGGTCCCCCAGTATTGTTAGAATTGTAATAAAATTTGGAAAAGTGAAAATCTAATATTATTGATGAGAATAGAAGTATTTATACAAAGTGCTAAAAATAGAAAACTAACTAAAATAGTTACAACTAAAAGTGACTTAAAATAAAAAATAGTTATAACTGAAATAATTCAATTAATAGTATTAGGTGGATTTTATATCCTCTAACATCCTCTCGCAAACTGAAGCATATAAATCTGTCATGCTCAGCTTGGACACAATTGAATGAAAGGGAGTATTATCTAAAGTTTTGGTATGAATGTCAGCAAGTTGAGCAGAAGATGGAATTGGCATCAAGTGAACCACACTAGATTGAACTTTGTCCCGCACCAAATGACAGTCTAATTCTATGTGCTTTGTGCGCTCATAGAATGTTGGATTGTTGGCAATGTGAATGGCAGAGAGGTTATCTCAATAAAGAGTAATAAGAAGCTGAATGGATTACTGCATATCATGCAGCAGATATAAAAGTCATTGTACCTCACATACAGTAGATGCCAAAGCACAATATTATTCTTCTAAAGAGGACCGAGAGATAGTGTTTTGCTTCTTAGATTTTCAGGAAATTAAAGATGAACAAAAAAAAATGGAAAAACCAGTAACTAATTTTCTGGAGTCCGGGCATGATCCCCAATTTGAATCATTGAAGACTGTTAATTTAAGATCTAAAACTGAAGAGAAAAATTAGTCTTTGTCAGGACAACCTGTGATGTATCTAACAATTCTGACTGTAGCAAGATAATGGTCTTGCATTGCATTAGACATGAAGTGGCTCAATTTGTGAACAGCAAAACTAATATCTAGACGTGTTGTAGTAAGATACAATAATCGTCCTATAAGCCTTCTATATGACTTCGGATTAGCATAAGGTTCCTCTATAGCCATTTGTAATTTTAAACCAGAAACCATAGGTGTGCTGGCTGGTTTGGAACCAAGTAATCCAGCATCATCAAGTAATTCTAAAGCATATTTTCTTTGGGATAAGACAATACCTGCCTTGGATCTGGAAACTTCTAAGCCAAGAAAAATTTTTAGAGGACCAAGGTCCTTGATTTTGAATTGTGCATCCAAATAATGTTTGACAATAGAGATTTCATCCATATCATTCCCAGTAAGAACCAAATCATCAATATAAACTAAGAGTAGAGTAATATGTGAATTTGAAGTATTCACAAATAAAGAATAAACAAATTTGGACTGACAGTATCTCAAAGAAATCAAGGCAGAGGATAGTTTGGAATTCCATTGCCTGCTGGCTTGTTTAAGACCATATAGTGACTTGACAAGTTTGCATACTTGGTTGGGTTTAGAATATTGGAAACCTGGTGGAACAATCATATAGACTTCCTTATTAAGTTCCCCATGTAAGAAAGCATTATTTACATTAAGTTAATGTAAATGCCAATTCTTGGTTGTAGCTAAGGCTAGAACCAATCTCACTGTAGTAAGCTTTACTACTGGAGAAAAAGTCTCAAAATAGTCCACACCCTCTTATTGAGTATACCCCTTAGCTACTAGTCGAACCTTATATCTTTCAACACTACCATCTGCTTTATATTTGGTTTTAAAAACCCATTTACAACCAATAGGTTATTTTCCAAGTGGTAAGCCAGTAAGTATCCATATCTTGTTTTGTTCTAAAGCAGAAATTTCTTGGTCCATAGTAGTTTTCCAACAGTCATGTTTAATGACTTGCTTATAAGTTTTAGGCTCAGGTATAGATGAAATATAGAAAATAAAGTGTTTGTGTGAGGGTGACAATCGATGATAAGAAAGAAATGTAGAAATGGGATAATGAATACCTAAGGATGAATGAACATCTGCAGCAGAATTGACTATATTACAATGATAATCCCTTAAGTAATTTGGTGGATGTCTTGACCAATATGACTGTCGTTGGGATGGACCAGAAGGTAAAGAAGCAGAAATAGGTACTATAATAGAAGACATATCAGAAGACTCTGCAGTAGGAACATTGTTTAAGTGTGAAGCAGAAGATTAAGAAAGAGAGGAATTAGATACAGAAGTTGGAGCTAGATTTAAATGATCGGGAGTGAGATCTGAAGATGAAATTTGAGAAGGAAGAGAAATTGGGAAAATATCTATAGTGGAAAGTTGTGTTTCAGCAGAGAAAAATGAAAAGATATTTTCAGAGAAGATTACATTTCTAGAAAGGAAGACTTCTCTAGAATGAAGATCAAACAAAAGAAAACCTTTCACACCATTTCTATGTCCAATATAAATGCATTTTCTAGACCTATTGTCAAATTTGGACCTGTTGGTAGTAAGAATGGAAGAATAACATAATGATCCAAAGACCCTTGATGATGATAGATCAGGATGCTTATTGTAGAGAAGATAAAAGGGACAATGATGTCCAAATTTGACAGAAGGAATTAAATTCATGATATGAACAACATGTAATATAGAATAAGATAAAAAATGCTTAGGAAGATGTGATTGAAACATGAAAGATCTTGCTATGTTAAGAATGCATTGATGTTTGCATTCAACCACCCCATTTTGTTAGGCAGTTTCCACACAAGTAAGTTGATGAACAATTCCTTTGGATTAGTAAAAATGAGGCATTGAAAATTCTAAGTCATTGTCTAATCTAATAGTTTTGATTTTGGTGCCAAACTATGTATCAACTAAAGAAATGAAATTAATGATGTGATTCCTTGTCTCAGATTTATGCTTCATTAAAATAACCCAAGTGAATCGAGATTTGCCATCAATAATGGTTAAAAAATATCTATGACCATGTAAAGAGGGAATGGAAAATGGTCCCCGCATATCGATATGTATGAGATCAAAAAGAGGATTAGAAATAAAATTGCTCAAAAGAAAAGATAGTCTTCTTTGTTTGGAAAAATGGCATATGTCACATGCCTTATGAGTTACAAAAGGAACATTAGAATTCTGTTTATATATTTGATTGTAACACCGAGAAAAAAGATGTCCTAAACAAAAATGTCACAAATTAAAAAATGAATTACAAGGAGTAGAGGTTACTGACAAAGTAGCATTATTAATAGAAGGAAAGAATTGTATGTGAGCAGAACATGGTGTTATCATCATATATAAGCCTCATTTAGCTTTAACTCTGCTAATCATCCTCGAGGAATTCAATTCCTGTATGACACAGAATTGATGAGTAAAACAAAGTTGACAATGTAAGGAAGAAGTTAATTGTGTAATTGAAATGAGATTGAAAGAAAATGAGGAATGTAAAGAACATTTGTAAGAATAAGGGAACCATTAAGAAAAATAGTACCAGAATACTGTGCATATGTGATCTGACCATTTGGAAGACAAACAGTGATTAGTTTTATGGATTTATAAAAAATGAAATAAGATAAGAATGAAGTTATATGATCAGTTACCCCTAAATCAATGATCCAAGTTACAAAAGCTTTACCTGAGGAAGCATTGGAGGTTGTCACATTATGTGTACTGACTAGATTTAAATTATGAGAGGTAGAGGTGGGATTTGATTGAGGAAGAAGTGCTAGGAGACCTTGCATTTGTTCATCAACAATTGATGGATTATTATCTTGACTAACACCAGGAGGAATTGTTGCAGTAACATTATTGACAGAAAACTTGAGATTTCTTGGAGATATATCCAGGTGGAAATCCATGCCTTGAAAAAACAAATGTCTACTATGTGATTGGTGCGACTACAATGAGTGCACTATTTTTGAGAACTGCTTTTGCCACTAGAAAATCTTCCTCCAAAATGACCTCCAGAAGAACCACGACCTCAATTATTAGAAAAATGATTAGGAACATTATTTGTTTGAAATGCTAGAACAGAGGCATTAGGCAAAACACCAACATGTAATTGTCTCTCTTACTGAATAATCATTGAGGACACTTTATTCAATGGAGGCAAAGGATCAAGAAACAAAATTTGGGATTTTACTGCTGCATAATGCTTATTCGGACCTAGAAGAAAGCAAAGCACACAATCATTTTCACGATATTGTTGAACAATCTTCAAGGCATCACAAGAACAAGGAGTGATACATTTGCAAGAAGGAAGAGGTCGAAAATTGCACAATTCATCCCATAGGATTTTGAACTTAGTAAATAACGCAGTCATAGAACTATCACCTTGTTTCAGAGAGTAAATTTCCATATGCAACTGAGAAACACAGACAAAATCACCTTGTAAAAAATGATCTTTAAGATTATTCCAAACATCTGAAGTTTGATCGATCCAGATGATGCTGGTAGCAATGATAGGTGACATAGAACGATTCAACCATGACAATACCAATTTATTACACCGCTATCATGCCGAAAAGAGAGAATCGTCCTTTGATGGCTTCTTGATTGATCCATCAACAAACTCAAATTTGTGCTTTATTTGGAGGGCCATCGTCATTTCCTAAGCCCAAGAGTGATAATTAGGACCTTAAAGAATTGGAGAAACAAGTTCCAATGATGGATTTTCATTGAGATGAATGTAATAGGCATTCGTTGGATCCTGTGAAGCATTGGAATTAAAGAGGGAAGCAATGAAAGCTGAAGAAAGCTTCAACAATAGCAAGAGAGAAAGAAGAAGAGCACAACAAGAACGCAAATAAAAACCGATACCATGTTAAAATTGTAATGAATTTGGAAAAGTGAAAATCTAATATCATTGATGAGAATAGAAGTATTTATACAAAGTGCTAAAAACAAAAAACTAACTAAAACAGTTACAACTAAAAGTGACTTAAAATAAAAAACGGTTACAACTAAAACAATTCAGTTAATATTATTAACTGGATTTTATATCCTCTAACAAACAAAAAGGAATGCTAATTATTACTATACAAAATTTGGGTTCTCTCGGTATGTGATTTTCCATTTTTTGTATGGTGCTTTTAGCTTGTGATATGGCAATTACATGGGCACGGCAAGACAACTGCCAGGCACAAGTGGTCTTCAAGTTCAAAGTGCCATTGCATTACAAGTTATGAAAAAAATAAAAATAAAAATCTCTAATGTGAGTTTATTTATAATGTGAATTTATTTATAAAATAAGTAAATAAATATATACCCACTAATCTATTAAATGATTTAAGGATACATATATCTTTACTTATTCACTATAGAATAACCTTGTCCGTAAAGTTGTCATGTTTGAGATTCATGTGCATAACAGCTAGCATCCAAAGCATCGAACTTGATTGAGTTTAAGAAATTGTCATACGAAGCCAAATGACAGAGTGAACCCAAGTGATACTCATGTCTGTGTAGAACATCCACTGAGACATACACGAAAGCAGATGGAAACATAATGGTTAATGATTTGATAATTCTCCGCATACAGCCAGCGGGGCAAATTGGATTAATGATGTTACTTTGTGCAACTTCAAAAACTTTTCCTTCACATCTTAACAGAATTCCTTGTAGATTTTGTTTATCTGCATTACAAGCTTTAAAATAAACACTAAGAATCTGTAATCTATGCTACAACACTATACCCGACTAACCACTCAACTGTAGCATTGGTCATGAAAATAGGAGGAGGTTGCACAAAACCAGCCATGCACCCATTAGCAGTCTTAAACCACATAAGAACCCATATTTTCTCCCCATTTCAATTGAGAGCTTCGATTTCCACAGTTTTTGCTAACAAAATTCTTTGAACCTTATGTCCTGTTGAGTCCATCCATTGACTTTGGCTAATCCGCATGATTGTTCAACAAATAGTGAATGGGTTGTTG
The DNA here is from genome assembly GCA_029884595.1 of Ormosia semicastrata. NCBI lineage: Eukaryota > Viridiplantae > Streptophyta > Magnoliopsida > Fabales > Fabaceae > Ormosia > Ormosia semicastrata. Next base: position 5,286,207 of record JAQQTO010000038.1, on the reverse strand, counting down.
GCCTTTCCCATGGGACCATCCCAAAATCATCAATAAATTCCTTCATTCCTCCAACTAAGAATTGCCAAACTAAAGCACCTGCTCCAGACCTGTTCTTCTTAGCAGATTTGTAGGTTATGTCTAAAATTATTTTATACATCTTTTCTCGGTCAGACAATGAAAAGTTCTTGATCGTGTCTGATAATCCATATTCAGAGAACAAGATGGGCTTCTTCAATACCTTGTCACCATCTTCAATGTGAGAAAGCATCCACTTGGAGACAAATTTCAGATAATCTTCAAATACTTGCTCATGAAACCTATGCAAAAAAAGTTGTTTTAAAAAAAATAATAAACAAGAGATAATTAAATAAAGGCCAAAGTACGAAAAGAAAAAGCTATCTAAAACTATCATAAGATTTTGGGTGTACTTCTGAATACAAATCAGAACACAGATCTTAAAGGGCATAGATACAAATTTCAAAAACGAATTATTGTTGAGATGGTTGATCAATTAAAGACAAACATGAGAAACTCAAAGCAGATAACCTTACTTTCTGCAGGTAGAGTTCTCTGGAACTTCTGCAGTTTAGTTCATTTTCTTAACACTTAAAATCCAGAACTACAGATATAGCAGTCATGCAATGCTTACCAATGGTCGGGATAGATATGAACAGAGGTGAAATCAATATCTGAGATTTTGGAGTTCCTAATAAAATCAGATCCAAGTCTGGATGCCCACTCCTCAGGGTTGACTGTCAATCTTTTTGGGTCATTAGGACCATAAAAACCTTCAAGTCCAACAGTCACCAGATGGTTCTTGTCGATCAATTTTACAAAAGCTGACATTTCTTCTATCCAATCCTGCAATTCTTTGCCAATTACGTAAACCGTATACTCAGATATCTACGAAAGTGATAACACGACTATCATTTTCTTTCCCTTCTGAACTTAAAGCAGAAAAGGAATAATGATCATCGTATTTTTCCCCTCTTTTACATTTATATGAATATAGATAGAACAGTAAAAGTAAACATCCTGTTACATTTAAATTACTCAAGTCAAAAGGTTTCAATCATTTCCCCTTTTTTACATATATATCCCAATAGGGATTTAGAAATTACAGTATCAGAATGAGCATCAGAAAAATGGCTAAAAATTGGGGTAGCCCCTTAATATCAAATTCAGCCAAGCAATAGTGCAAAATTGGCAAGCTTCTGTAGTGGGGAGGGAAAAGCCAGAAAAGCACAGCTCATCAGAGATCATAATAATTTATTAAATAAAGAAATTGAGGAAAGAAAAAAGAAATTTGAATCAGTCAAGTATGTATTTCAACTATGAATTAGTCATTAATATTGCTAGCATACTTTTTCTATAAATATTTGAAGGGGTTGAAGCACAGGTTCAGGACTTACTTGGAGAGTATCACCTGAAGGATCAGTTATGCACCGAGGTTCATTAATTAATTCCCAACCAAAAATGATGGGGTCATTTCTATATTCAATTCCAGTAATAGTATTCTTCCTTGTCAGAATAGTCTGTAGACAATTTGAGAGGAAACAATTAATTTATCTAAGACCAGTCTCAAAGGCTGCAAACATGCAGCTAAAATTGAAATGCCCAGCAAAACAAAAGGCAAAGAAGGTTAGCCATGCAAAGGAATAGGACTATGGGTAATCATTGTTTTGACCCAAGTCAGCAGGAAATAGAAGCTTCATGTATTAAAATTTAAAACAACAGCAATCATGTGTGTAATGAAGGGGAAAAAAGCAATCATGCAATATAGCAATTCCATAATTTCATAATTAAATCTCTATTTAAAAATTATTTAAGATTTGATCTTAACTGTTAAAAAAGACCTTACTCTAATTAGATTTATTGAAAAGTTCATTTTTTTGATAGAGCCCAAGGGCTTTATTTGATTTATGTAGCCAATCTCACCTAGTCGGATAAGACTTGCTTGTCGTTGTTGTTGATTTCTTGTTTGATTAGCATCTTGACTCTTGAATACTAGCCATATCTTATCATCTGTCTTATCTTTATAAAGTCATGGATAATGGTCTAGAGAAGTGTAAATTATTCCATATGTTTTATATTTAGCATACACAAGGAAATAAAGATACTCAATGAAGCTTCAGATTTTTATTTTTTTTAATAAAAGAGGGTCTTGCATTGGATCATCTTATTCTTTGCTTCCAGACAAGCTGCACTGCTACAGTGATGATTCAGCCTGGTAGAACATTGAAAGATTTAGTGCAATGGCAGAACATTTCTTTGTCAATTAGGACATCACCAAGCTCAATTTTCAAATGCATGCTGATATGATTTAATTTTGAGAAAAAGGCGTAGGCTAGGAGCGGTCCTCAAATGCTAAACAGGTCTGACCAGTGAAACTAATATGCCACCTACTTGTCTAGCTTCCATACGATTCTTTAGACACAAATCATAAAAAATTTGGGTTACTAAGTTTAGGCATCATAAGAGACATCCAGTACAAAAGTATTATCACTAAGTTTGCATCTCTCTAAACCAGGAGAGAGGGAGAAAAGGCTTGGGGGAGAATAGAAGAGTAAAAAGATAGACATGTCATACCTTGATGTACGTCTTGAAATAACTACGGATTGATGGATCAAAGAAGAAAGAATCATTAGACGAGCTTAACCCTACCCCTTCTTGCCATGCCCATTTGACATACTGAGTCTTCCCACCATATGCTTGCAAGTTATTTACTAAGCTAAGGAGAAGCCTAATTCCATGTTGCCTTGCTTCTGCTATAACATAGTCCAAGGCCTGTCACCCAACTGATCCTCAGCATGGTTTTCATTCATCATACAATAATGCTAAACAGTAAACAACTTACTGCATGGACCAAAAGGATTACCAGTAATGCAACATAAAGCATTTTTCATTTCTATCAGGCATGATGGTAAGGACAGATACAGCAAGACACAAATTTCCAAGGCAATCATCATCAACTTCTAAAGGAGGATGTGTTGAAATTTCAGACTGTAAGCACACATAAACCTTTCAATTTTAGCATGTCAATCATAAACTGATTTCAGTCAGAACCACAAACACCACTTTTGGGACAATCTCACATGTGATAGATTGATTAATGATGGAGAAAGGGGGAAGAGAAATAACACAAGTTCGGCATATTTCACGTTTAATCATGGACACAATTGTAGAGGCATACAAACAAACAACACAAAGATGATCTTCAACTTAATTCTACTAAGATTATGATCACACAGGGGAAGACTGTTTCTCGCTTTTTGTCTGTATCCAAACACATACAATATTATCACTTTCCAAGAACAATGGTAAACATGGCCACAATATTCAGCCCTGCTGCGACAAGCACGTCATGGCTCATGTCATCATTACAACTATCACCAATTTAAAAGTTCTTTCCACAAATTTTGCATCAATTGGTCCCTGCCCCTACTGAATCTCAGCAATTATATATGTACAAAGCGTGATTACCCATTACCCAGTTTTGGAAGCCTCCAGCCATAAAACCTCAATTTCAGGGAAACGAACAAAAAGTGAGTGAGAAGGCATTAAAAAATCAAAGGAAAAGAAAACCAAAATAGCCAACGTACCACTACTAGACACTCATCAAAATCTAATTATGTCGTTATCCGGAATAAACCATAGAAAAACAAAAAGACATCAAAACAAAGAGGGAAGATAAATTCAAGGAGGAACAACATACAACAAAAGCATGAAAATGACAGGCTATAATACCTTGAAAGCTTGTTCATTGAACACACCAGGGGAAGTCTGAAGGGCATTATAGTCACCATCATTGAATGCCCAAGTTCTACAAACAGTGAGACCCATCTTGGCCCCAGCTTTCAGCATTTCATGGACCCTGGGCCTGGAATAATCATCCACAGATTGGACCATTAACCAGTAAGAGTTCCACCCATTAATGTAGAACGCTTTGCCATCCAACACAAACTGAGTCCCATTTCTTTCCACAAAAGCCATTTCGGGTCGTTCCTCAAAACCAAACCTTATGTCTCCAAAAGACATGAAAATGAAAAACATGAGCGATGCAAAACCAAAAATGGGATAAAACAAACCATTTCCTGCCACCATGCTTCTGTGTATTCTGTACAAGATTTGCAGGCTAAAACCAGAGAAATTCAACAGCTTGGTCGGATCCCCAGATACCCTTTTGGCTATATATTCAAAAGGTCACTAAGTTAGTGGCATCAGATGAAGATTTCTGAACCTCACCTTCAGGGACAGATGTGAATGTGGATGTTCCTGACACCCCAGATGATTAGAATGCTTAGATCTCTCTCTTTCTCTTTGAGAAGATTATGAATGGACTTGAAAGGCATTAACTTTAAGAAGCTGAATGCATAAAGACTGCAACTTTGACAGGATTGGAGGTTGCCGCAATAAGTGGATTTATAGGATGAGATGAGCAGGGATACCTATTCATGAAATGGAGAATGCTTATGGTTGCACCCCGTAGAAGGAATTAAATTGAGAAAACTGAAAATGACTCACGTGCCTTTCTTCTTCAGAACAGTCAAAAATAAAGAGAGGTGATTAGGTATGAGAAACAAAAGTGAAGAAGATGGATGATTGTGTGGTGAAATGTTGGTATCAGAATATCAGGTTGTTTGGAATTAGATCTGGGAAGTGGGAACCTTTCTTCAGTTCTAATAATTTAAGGAACGTGTCTTTTCATTTTCAAGAACTGTGGGCCACCTTGGTGTATATCACTGAGCCTCTCAGTGTCTTTACCATGTTCAGCAAATTAAAAAATAAAATAAAATAAAATAAAAATAAAAACCTCTCGGTGTTTCTAGATCCGGATTCTGATTCTGTATTAAAAGTGATATATTCTGCTGTTTAAATCTTCAGAGCAAGCTCGTTTATTTCCAGATGTTAGCATATTCCACGTGGAAGCCACTTCATGCTTGGACAATTTTGACACTGACCCCTTTGTTCTTATTTTGTTTTGTTAGCCTACTTAACACCATAACTAGTACGCAATTTGATCACAAAAATAATAGTTTCCATAAAAAGAATTAATATATAATTCACTGGATCTAAGTGTTGGTTTGGTAATTAAAATAACTAAACATTTAAACATGGCAAGTAATTTGTCATTGGCCTTGAGGTCAGCACATCTAAATCATGGTTACCTTTTTTAGTCCAAATGATAATTGCCATGGCAAGTGATTTGTCCTTGATTCTGTTTTCGGAATGATTAATGGCTCAAATCTTTTTTGGTAAATATTAATGGCTCAATTTTAGCTGGTGCATGTATAAGTATCTGTCATCTAAATGTAGATCTGTTACTTCGGAAAAAAATGCAGGCAATTTATATCACAATCTTCCAAACCATGAGACTGTTGATATGTTTTCTTAAAGAAAATATATATTATCGATTTAACAGTTCGGGTTCTCATAACATTTTTTATTTTCCATTACGCAACAAACTCAATCAGTTGTACATGCAGAAACCCAGTTGTTAATCAACTATAATCCTAACCAAACCAACTGCCAAAATCAGTTGGTCCCCCATCACAATCTTTATTGATTTGAAATTCAATCCTTTCAAACAAACAAGTTACCAAAGAAAAGAAAAGGAATTATCTAATACCCGGTATGGAATGACTAATATCAATCTTCATTTTAATACTTTTATAATTATGATTAAATTATAATAATATATATATTTTTGGATAAACGATTAAAGTGTGATAATTACCAAAGCACAACGTAAGTTCTTATTTGTTAACCACTTCGTGCAGAAAAAGAAAAGAAAATGGCCAACAACAAAAAAAGAAAAAGGACAGCAGAAGCAAAAATAATGGAAGTTATTGATAAGCTCAGGAGCGCCTTATGTGGGAAGCCAGGAATTGTTCTTAGTATCTGTCATTTATTCAGGTGCCATTTTTATTTTAAGGGTACCATTAAGTGCATTTTATTATCTGTGGCCTGTGGGATGATTTTGAGTTTGAGATATTGAAAGCAGGGTCAACCATGTGTAAGAACAAAATGCATCACTTTTGCATCATAGACATTTCTGATTATTCATAAGCAAACATTAGTGCGTGATGCATTTGGTTGAAGTCTTTTTCAAGCAGAAAGGCAAAGAGAGTGAGAAATCATTTTGCGTTGACCAAAAGGAGAATGATTCATCTTTTCTCTGTTTCTCATATACATGTATATTTACGCTATAAAGTTAATCATATGCATATTGAATCAACCTTCAGTTCACTATGATATGGGTATGCAACTATTCTGCATAATTATATTTCAATTTACCACTTGTACAAAGGCTTATATGATGATTAGCTTTCGGCATTGATATATTCCTGCATAATTATACAATGTTTTGAATATTATTTTTTAAGAAACTAAGTTACGACTTTTGTCTTTACAGTCCATACCTGTATGGTAAAAAATAGTATCAATAGCTTGGGGGAAGAAAAGATGCTTGTACTAATTTAACAATATCTTAATGAGCAACTCATAGAAACTAACAAGTGGATGGCAAGTGGAAACTTGAAATTTATCATCAAGTCAAAGGCACTTTTCACTGTGTTACTGGCAATCTTACATTGCGGATACTTCTAACCTTTAATTATGCGGACACTAAACCGATTCTTGTATTCTGTATTATTCATAGAAAGTTTTGTTTGCTCCAATTTCCTTAAGCCAGTAATAATTGAGATGAGAAAGAGTATAAACTTCATAATGTAGTTTGTATACTTTGCATATATATTGGACAACAAATTACGTCATTTAAAAATGGATGTAGTTTTTTTTTTTTGTCATTGTAAGGTAGATCAATGGTAAGAAGTTCAAGTAAATTGCAGAATGTATTAACTATAAACTTCTCCGTCATTACGTAAGGAACAAAAATTTAAATTTTGAAAAGGAATATATTATTTTTTAATTAAATTGGTTTTAATTTATCCCCTTTTTGCTTTTTTTTTATCATTGAGGGTTATCCCCCCTTTTTTTGTTTTTTCTTTCATCTCTATAGCATTTAGGGGGGGGGGGGGGGGATTTAAGTTTTAAAAAATGTTACTGTACGGAAAATAGGTATATCATGAAGTCTTCTCTTTTATTTTCTTTTCATTTATCTTCTGCAAATGACTCACTAGCCCCTCCTTTTTTTTTCCTTCTCTTTTTCCTGTATTCTTTTTGGTTAAAATAATGAGTTCAACAGTCATCTTCAAGGGATATGACATGTGTTGACCATAGTGTGCACTTCCATTTCAGCAAGGGTGCAACACTTGATGGCTTTCTCTTTCACTTGTTCTGCCACCCAAATGTCTTGCACTCACACCACATGACAATAACAGTACAGCCATTGCTCTTATGGTAGCCATCCATTATATATCCAGCTTGTTCAGCACCTTAGTTTGACACTTTGACCATTACGTTGCGGGTCTTTAGGGCAATGTCTAAAACAACTTCAAAGAAACTCGTAGTCCTAGGACCATAGAAAATTCATAAACTGGAGAAACACTGTAGCAATTCTAAGGACCCCAAGCAACCAGCAAGTCCAGACTTGATTAAATGAAAAAAAAACAAGACAAAAAAAAACAACAATTGTGTAGTTTATTAGTTATTACATATTAGTGTACCTTTGACTTTTCAGGCTTCAATTAGGCTTGTTTTCCTAAACCCAAACCAAATTCATAGTTTATTATCAAACGGACCCAGAAAAGAAAATTGCAGAGAGAAAAAGGCGAGGGTCGGTGGAGCTGCAAGTCTGCAACACGTTTAATTTTACCTGCTCCACTATACTAGAATATGGCAACAGGCACCATGCCACTTCCCAATAAAACAAGCAAGAAACAATTAACAGTGTAAAGTTTCTCCAGATCTAGGTGCTTAAGAAAAGAATACAACTACTTGTGCATATTTTTATATGATTGATTCGGCACAGATGAGATAATTATATTATTTTACTTGACTTTTGGTTATGCGAATCGTTCCACCCTTAGTTAAAACCCAAACATTTTTATCTTACAAAGACTTGTATCTCATTTTTACATTATTAGATTTACATCTAAATCTATATATAACTGAATCTATATAATATATATAGTTATACCAATATATATATATATACAATCTACGATTTATACAATTGTGGAAAGGTACACTTTCATAAGATTATCAATTTTCTAACAAAAAATGAAACATAATAGAGAAAAAAACAATGGAGTTCTAGTCGAAAATGGATCTTTGCTGGTCTGTCTTGCTTGCTTGCATAACAAGGCGCAAGAAAAGAAAATCTGCAACAAAGTCTGGTCAGTTGGGCATGTGCGTGGAGTCATCCATTTCCAAATTCAGATGTATTATTAAGTCTTATTTCACTTTCACATGAATTCTCCAAACGTCTCCTTTTTATTTATGGGTCCTCAGTCCTCACTCCTCAATCAGGACCTATGTACCAAAATAAACAAGTTCACCCTTTTTTCCAAATAAGATTTGGATTCCATTATCCAAATAAATTAGCTTTTCCTCTTACAGTATTTGGGCCAATAGAGCAAGGAAGAAAACTGGTTAAAGTGATGAGATGAGAGGTCTTTCTCCATAATGTTTGCCACTATTGGGAGAAAAGAATCAGGTGGTAGATATCTTTCAAAACAACTTCATTGTCCCTAATACCCTATGAGATTAACCTTGTCAGAAACTTAGAACTGGGAAGTATTCAAATACTGATACTGGCATTGAGTACTTGGTCCCATGAGTAGTCGGATAGGTTGTTCGTTTGCTATCATTAACTAATTTGGCAGCAGTTCAATGAGTAATTTTGCTTTTCCAAGGAAATTTTTTTTTTTGGGATATACTTTTTCTAAGGATGTTTCAACCAAAACTTGACTTCCAATACGAGTTATTTCTGAATAATTTATACTTTACTTGAGACAATATGATATCTCTCATGGCTAGGCATGCAAAGTAAGGAACCACTCCTAGTCTTCTCAATATGGTTTAGCTAATTTGAAAGGTCTATAGACTCTAAACAGATTCTTTGGAAGGTGAAAGGTCTAAAGACTCTAAACAGATTCTCAATATGGTTTAGTCTCCTATACTCAGCTGCCTAATTTGACTTGAATAGTCATATGAAAGATTCCGTACATATCAGTAAATTAACTATTTTTTTTTTCCTTTTTGGGGTCTAAGTTTCGAATTTAGAAACTTTTGAGGGAAAACTTGCTAAATTGAGTCAGCAGATATCGAAGAACAACTTCTGGAGCACATATCTAAAGAAATATAATTTAATCTTGAATCAGCAAAACAAAATGGGTTTGTGAGTGGTAAAATTAATGAATCAGCAAGAACATACACTGCGATTCACCATGATCATTAAGCAGTTTAGCATCTTCACAGCTCAGTAAGTAACATTTTCAACTATGTACATAATCTAATTCCTACTCTATGCCTAAAAAAAAGAGATCAATGTACCAAAAAAAAAAAAAGAGATAAAGACACTTTACCAAATCACACCGACCACCATGATTTTGCAAACCCCATCTATCCAAAAGCCCCACAAACCAACCATTGAACCACTGCACCAAATCCAAAATCCATCACCCAATTCACTCAACAACAGCTTGACCATTCCTTCTGAACAGAGCAAAATACCCCAAAACAGCACAAACTGCAGCCACAACATTCCCTTCCTTCAACAAAATCTTAATCACAAAACTGAAAATTTCCCTTGTAATCTTCCTACCCTCCACCACCAAAGTCCTCCTAGGCTTACCAAAGAAAGCAAGCAAGACCACGATGGTGATCCATGTGACCAGAACCGCAGGAACCATCACCACCAAGGCTGCAACCATTGAAAGCATCCCAAAGACGGTACCAAGAAGCACTGAGGCATAGAGTGCAGGCCAACCAGAGGTGGATGATGACTGAACTTGCAGCTTGTACCAAGAGAGCATGGATTTGAGGAAATTCCATGAAGAAGCCAAAAGGGTACCATAAACAAGGAAAAAAAGGCATGCCCATGTTCTCCTTTTGCTCATGATGTTGAGCAGGAAGATGTAAGAGGAAGGTGGCTGCATCGATGAAGTGGGTTCCTCTTCTACTCTCGCCATTGACAACCTTAAAGACCACAAACCAAACCACTCTGGTTTTTCCTTTCCAATTTTATTGTTTTGCGGTCTTTGGTTCTATTTTTTTGTCCATGTCTGAGTCTCTTTGGTTACACTACTATGAAAATATAATTAGTATAATTAACGCTATTTTGTAGCGCGTGGTGTCTGCTTCTCATCAGGTTGTGGCAAGTGAGGGCATGATAGAAGGTGATTGGAATGTGTGTGGCACGCTCCTTGAGAGGGTCTGGAAAAACCAATGTCAGCTTTGTGAATATTAAATATCTATATATATATATATATATATATATTTGATCATTTGAGTAAATTTATGGCAGGCATCGAATTACATGTCACTACCATTGTTTTTGTTGTTCTTAACTTCATATACGGTACGGGTTCAGCTTGTCACTAACGTAATGATCGGCGTATTTATTTACTCTATGTTTAAATATTTTTTTATTAATAAAATGGTATAAAATAGGTGAAAATAGATTAAAAATAAAAAATACATAAAATATAATTATCATTTTTTTTATTTAAAAATTTTATTAATAGAATGAAATGAAACTTTATTATTCATATATTTTTTTCATTTCACCTTAATTATAAGATAAACAAAAGTTAAGTATTTAAAAAAAAAAAAGAAAAAATAATTCTTCATGTGTTTCATTCTCTTCTCATGAATTTTAAAATCTTTAAATAAGAAATATTATTTTATTTCTCTCATTTTCTTTTTATTCTCCTCATTACCTATTATCTAAACATATTGTTAAGCTCAAACCTGTCCAGTAATGGTCCTGCTCATAATTAAGCCGAGATGGAGTTGATTCTATATTTAGACAAAATATCATAATGTATAAATTTAAGATGTTATGTATAGCTAAACAATAAAATTTAGAAATAAAAATTAAAATTAAAATATATTTTATAATATATATTTTGAAATAAATTACATTAATATAAAAATATTATTATGTTATATAAATAATAATAATTTATGTTTAAAAGTCTTATAATTAATATTTAATTTTCAAAAAGAATATAAATTCTAAAGCATTATGCAACAGCGAGTCACATTAGCAGGATAATTTAAAGTGTGACCTGAAATTCAATTAAAAAATACAATGAACCTAATTTTAAAAACCTAGACTCGACTCATTTAGTTTTGGATTAAGATTAATTATCGAGGCAAGATGGATCATGAACACACCTAAATACTATGTACTTGTTTCTCTAAGACATTTTACAATCTATACAAGTAATTGGAACTAGAAAAATATTATCTGCACATCTTTAAGAGACACATCACCTTATATTAGGGTGACATGTGCTAGAATTAGAGTATGGTTGTATAAAAAAATTAGGTAAGATTAGTTATAATTAGAGAGTGAAAAGTATGAAGATATAAAGTGATGTGTATAAGTAAAAGTACTCCAGTTACTAGAGATTAGGAGTGCTCATGGCCCAACTCAACCCGATAACTGTAACATCTTCTTTTTACACATGTTAGACTTGTATAAGATTATAGAGATAACTTAATACTTGTTTAACATGTTCGTTAAATTTTGTGACGTTTTGAATTAATTTAGGTACTTTGTCGCAACACAGAACGTGCAAAATGATTATTTTAACTTAGAAAAAAAAGTATAAATATGTAATTAAAGGAAATAAATATGAAAAATTAATTTATAGGTCACAAATGTGTAAAAGATTATGTGGTTAAATTTTGAGGTCAAACGGAGTCAGTTCAATATTTTTAAGGATACCGAGTGATTGTTTAAATACCGGATTGAGGTGCAACAGATATGAAAAATTATGAAAATGATAAAACAAAAAATTAGATGAATTTTATGATTTATTCTAAAGTTGTTGGAAGTTAGGAAACTTTATTTGGTAATATCAAAGTGTTCTTAATAGATACGAAGTTTAGCAAAATGATTATTTTGTCCTTAATGTCATCTTTTAAAAGATGAGATATTTTCTCATCTTTCTCATCTCTCTCACGCGTCTCCAACGGAGGAAAAAGAGAAGAGAAAAGGGAGAGGAACCATAGGGGGAGAAAGAAGAGGGGAAAAAAAGGAAAGAAATAGGAAGATCCAATGCCAAAGCTTGAAGATCTTCAATCATTCAAGAGCTTGAGGTAGGGGAGTTTTATTCATTTTACCTTATTGTTTATCTTGGATAATCTTAGGTTTTATGAATAGAAAGGGGATTTGAGAAGCCGAATTCATGTTCTTGACTTGGTTCTTGATTTTAAAGACTAGGTTAGGATGTTTTTAGCTTAGTATGAGTTAGATGGTATGGCTCAATCCAAACCATTTTGGATTATGATTGAGGAATATGGAAATGGTTTAGGAAAAATGAGAATTTAGTTTGATTTATTGATTTTAATCATGATCTCAGTTTGATTAGTTAAGTTTAGTGTTTGATGGTCATAAGATGCTTAAAAATCATGTTAAAGGTGGAAAGCCCTTTGAAATTTATTGAAATTATGGTTCTCAGTCTCAGGTTGGTTTCTATAGAATTCTGTAGAAACTGTGATTTTTTATTGGAGCCGCGACACAATGGAGTAGGGTGCCGCAGCACTCCCCTCTCAGCTGATCAGGAATTCATTCCTGATAGTTGAGAGTCGCGGCACTCCCTTTTAAGCAGAAACAAGACATTCTGAGTAATTTATGATATTTGTTGCATAACTTGAGCTACACATATAGGATTGACCTGATTCTTATTACATTTGAAAGCTAAGATGTAAGGCTTCAAGTGGTATAAATTTTAGATTTTTTGAAGTTAGGATACACATTTGGAGCACTCATGAAAAATAGCTTATTTAGGTGAAAATTGAGGTGATTTTGAGATAGTTTGAACCCTATAAACTTTAGTAGCTTCTTTAATAGTTAAAGTTGAATTATGAAAGTATAGTAGAAATGTGTTTGCCCCTTTATGGGTTAAACTTGAACAAAATGCTCATTTATTGAGTTTGAAATGAAATGTATGCAAGATATTGATGTATGAATGTAATGTTGAGAAATACAATGATTTATATATATTATCAAATGATGTTAATAAGCATGATATTGGGAAGCAATATAAAAGAAATGATAAAGGTAGATGAGGTTGAACGAATCCCTCTCTACAAGCATGCATGATATTGTATAAAGAGAAAGTTTAATGATTATGGTATTGCTTTTCTGTTGTGAAGGAAAAGTATGATTATGTAACATGAAAAAAGGAAATGTTTTTAGTACTTTTGCATGTTTTGTTTTCAAATTTGTTATTTGATATTTTTATGTATTGTAAATTATGGCTTGGACAAAAGGGTTTCAAGTGTCAAAGTATTAAATGTTTGGTAGTGCGAGAAACAAAAAGGCATCTTGCCTACCTAGAACAATACAAGGAACAAAAGGGCTTTCTGAAAATATTCAAATAACATGTGTTTTCAAAGATAAAATCTTTTAAAATCATAGCATGAGCATACTTTAGGGCATTCATTAAGCATAATCATACATCACCATGCATTGTGTAAAATGACAATTGTATGGGCAATTGTCTTGTTTTCATTAAATGTGAAGATTAAAAATAAAAGGTAGTTATAAAAGATTGAGAATAGTACCTAAAGTGAGTTATGTATTGTTCTTAGTATGCTACTAAATGTTTATAATATATGTTGTTTAAATTGATTGTTATGAAATCATTAAATTATCTTTTATACTTTATGAGCAAATGTGTTTAATTATGTTGGTCATAGTGTGATGTTTACAATATTTTTATCATTAAATGAATTGTCTGCCTCGAGAAGGGAAATGATTGAGTTTTGACTTATGTCACCTTTCCATATATTGTATTGAACTTGGTTATTCTCTGAAGCAGCTGGATTTATCATGATGTCACGATTTTAAACTTATTACTGAGAATTATTAATTCTCACCCCAATTCCTTTTTTGTTTTCCATGATAAATCTAGAGGAGGATTCAAGTAATATGTAGAGCAAGGAGATGAAGACTTAGTTAAGTTGCTAATGTAATTATTTTAGCTCTGTATTTATATTAATGATTATGTAATTAAGTTTATATAATTAGTTTTGTAAAGTTTGTAATCTTAGACATATAAGTTGGTTGTATGGTAAAGAGAAAGTTTCCAGATGTATAAAATGTTTTACTCTCTTACTTTTATTAAAGGCTCAATATAATTACTCGTTAATAGTTATTGTACATGTTGTAAATTACATTTTAAGTTTAAAGTGACATACTTAATTATGTTTACTTGGTATACTTAGGGTATACTACAGTATTTAGATTTATGGTATTACAATAACTCGGTCTGGCCTGAAGCTAATTTGGCCAGGTTTGAATTCTTGAATTTTAGCCCAATGCAAATTTTGGGTTGGGTTCGGGCCACGCTTCGTGTCGGCTCAACTAAGCCCAATATTACCTAATATATTAAATCTTATAACTTTATAAAAATTAGTAACAAAATATATGACTTATTGACTAAAATTAATATTTTTTGTTTGATATAATTTGTTTTAAAATATATATTATAAAATATCTCATAATTTTTATTTTATATTTTAAAATTTTATGACTTAATTATATATATTATTTAAATTTATAAATTTTATTCAAATATTTAGTTAACCCGATCTTGGCCTGATCACTAATCGGGCCATGATCGTATGGACATAAACACCCCTACTAGAGACCAAGTTGAGGCATACTAATCATATCATAAATTCATAAATGATACTGGATTATTGGATCAATTTATGAAATTTGATGGAATGGCTTAGGAATTGTAACCAGAAATCCAGAACACAAGTTCAAGAGAAAAATCTTCAGTGTACTCTAAATACAGATCACAAGAATAAATAAGGAACAATAGGAGGAGAAATGACATCATGCACGTAATTTTTTGAAGCTAATAAAATGAAGAGGCAATGGCTTCAACGAAGTTATGGGACAAGGTGCTTTTCTCTGGAGCTTTTAGAAGACTTGTGTTGTGCCCAAAAGTTGGGGGGGTTTCTTGCATACACACATCCCACCCATTGTGAATGCGTGTATCTCAGGTCCGTGTATATGCAAGAAAATTTTGGAGGGAAAATCCAGTCACTTAACCTATGGTTTCTGTCTTGCCTAACAACTCATTCAAACAAAACATGGAAGCTTCCAAGCAACAAAGTAAACAACGAGGGAACACGTACAGAACTGAAATATACTTTTATAGGGTAACTGGTTTCCATGAAGACTTGATTTATGTCTAGTTAGAGAAAAAGCTACATTTTTCACCACATTTCTTGTCCTGTTAGTGTTTCTCCAAGTAGTAATTTATTTAAGCAACATATATATATATATATATCAATATCAAACTCAAAATCTTTTCGATCCTAGATTATGTAGGGATATACATTTAAATACCAATGTTGTTGCAAGCTGAATATCTTCAAACAAATTACACAACCAAATTGGCCAATGTGAATATTGTTATATTGTCAAGCACATGACCGGTATGAATTATTCTTGCTAGCAACGATACTGAAACAAAAGCAAGGGGATTTTGTGGGGAAATTGGGAATTTAATATTTTTTTCTTAGTACCAGACCATACTTTGGCGTTAAGGGAGGCGCTAACACTAGAGCGGGGCTCAAGAGATCCTCTCCTCAGTAGGAGACCCCGCGACTGAGAGGGAAAGGGGAAAATACCAAAATGAGAGGGGATGTTTCTTGGGGGGTGTTAAACCCTTCACCGAAAACTTAGAATCAAATGTCTTAACTAAGTCAGTGTTTGAGTTTCACCTAAATTCTCAATTTAAAGATGGTTATGTAATATATTAAGATATACGAAATATATGTGAGAGAATTGAAAGATATATAAAATATATGTGAAATTTATTTTTAATAAGAAATTAAAAGTTTTAATAAGATGGTGTGAATACATGGAGTTATTTTTTTACAGTATTCTCACCTGATAGTGATTAAACATTTTAAAATATTATCAAATATTTAAAGAAATTTTTTTAATAATATTATTTTTATACACATAAATTTTATAATTAAATCTATAATCACACACCTAAAAAATTCTAACATCATTTCATTCAAAATATTACACATTGTTATACATAAAGTCAAGTTGATTATAAAAAGATGTCAGTTGGCGAGTTACTTTATTGTATTTGTCCTTCCTGGTTTAATACCAAAAGTGACTTTGGGTAGTCTCCCAACATTATTCGTCTAGAGCATTGTATCTTCTTTTTATTCTAAGTAATGAATTTTTTATCTTTCTCGAACAAAAAAAGTGCCAAGAGTGGTAGCTTCTCAAGCAAATTTTTATAAATTATAAATACTTGTTTTATGAGTAATTAGGATCATGAGAAGGAGTATGAGAGTAAGAAGATTTGGCAAAAATGTGAGGATAATAATAAGGTAGTTGCGAAATAAAAGAAATTGAGAATTTTAGTATACATTTTTTGCATATTAGGTCAAACCACATAAAATTATTGTGATTTGGTTGTGATGGTTTTTCAAGTATTCAATTCAATGTTTCACCAATATCATGTTGCCTATGCCAAAAACACACACAGATATATATATATATATATATATAGAGAGAGAGAGAGAGAGAGAGAGAGAGAGAGAGAGAGAGAGAGAGAGAGAGAGAGAGAGAGAGAGAGAGTAGTAAAAATATTTATTATAAAAAATAAGATGAGTAAATCTTAATAATTAAATATTATATAAATGATTAAGATTAAAATATAAATACATATGATTTTTTTAAATAGTGACATGACATTTAAATAATTTTTAATTTTAATCATTTATGTATAATTATATAATCAAATTTTGCTCCACTCACTCTTTCTCTCACTTAGATATGTCTCATATATATATATATATTTTCATCTTATTTCAAGCATTTTGTTATTTCATATGATATGATTTTATTATATTACATCTTATATTTAATATTTTAATTTATGCAATTTTATCTATTTTTCTTGATGAATGAGTTAAAGTTAATAATTAATTTAAAAATAAATTCAAATAAAAAATATTATTAACCTGATATTGTCAGGATTAAAATCTAGTTTAAACAAAAATATCATTTTATATTTTTCAATTGAAACTAAAAGTCAATGGCGTGCGTTTGGGACTTGGTCAAATAGAATATAAATAAGACATCATTTAAAAAATATTTTAAAAATCCATTCTTACTTTTTCACTCTAAAATTATCTATAAAAATTTGTAGTTCATATAATTAATTTTATATTCCGTATGATGATTTTCATATCTTATATTAATCAGTTATTATAATTCTACATAATGACTTTTTTACTTCATAGGAGTAGTTTAAAATTGAATTTATCAAATAAATGTAAGTTAAAAATTAATTATCGAAATGATATATATAGCAAGTTGTATCTCGTAATCATGACTTACATATAAATTTAATATTATTATTATTTTAAAAAAATCGTGACTCTCAACTTCGACTTACCTCTTTCTCATTTTTTTTATTATATTTAAGATGAAGTTGTAATTCCGTACATGACTTTCATTTTTTTTAAAGCGAAGTTAATTTGTGTTTCACATATATGAGTTATTTGATTTTTATATTTTATTTTTTTTATATTTTGATATAAGAACCATGACTTTTTGTCTTTTTTTTAATAAGTGTTGTTGTCTTAGGGGTATAACTTTTATACTTGATCATACTGTTAATATAATATGGTTAATTTTAGATCGTTTATATATTGATGATATTAAATCTATTTGTCTATTTTTATCTTCTTTGAGTAATAATATTAATTAATATTTAAAAAATAACAACTACATATATTTGCTTATTTATATGGGACATCACATGATTTCTGGTGTGAATAAGATGTTTATATAAATTGATAAATATATATAGTTATTAATTGTTAACTATCAATTAATATTATTGTTCAAAGAATATAAAAATAAAAAAAATATATTTAACCTAATCAATAATATTAATTAATCATGCTTCATAAGTTGTGAAGTATTATTTCACTTCACTTAAAAAAAAAACATAAGTCGTGTATGATAACTACGACTTCACCTTAAATATAATAAAAAATAAGAAAGAAGTAAGTTGTGTTTGAGAGTCACAATTTCTTTTAAAATAATAATAATAATAATAATAATAATAATAATAATTTATATATATAATTTATATATAAGTTATGATTGGGAGATATGACTTATAATATAATGCTGTTTATTTTATACTATTTTAATAATTAATTTTTGACTTACACCTATTAAGTAAATTCAATATTAAACTATACCTATGAGATAAAAAAAAGACTCTACATAATTATATTTGTTTATGCGTGACATTTTTTGCATATATTTATTTTTTATACAACTTTATTTATTTATAATTTATGAGGAATGCTAAATCCTACTAAATGAAAAAATTCACTAGCAACGTGGAATCAACCACAACAGTTGTTTTCTAAACTTCAGGTAATAAATGTTAAAAAAGAAAGAAGCAATCATGGTGCAGACACAAGTTTGTGTGCAGTTTCAGGAAAAACCTTTAGTAAGAAACAACATTTCTCATTATATATATATAGCATATTTTAGCTTTGACAAAAGTAAGTAGAAGGATTTTTTTTTCAAATTATTTAGAGATTGAGTTTTTGAGTTGAAGAAATATTATTGTTTAGTGTAAACTGTTGTCAATTGACAAATTTAATTTTCAGATTTCGATTCAAAGAAGTGAATCATTTTTTCAAAATATTATATGGTACTAATTGGTTTATTTTCAATCAAGAATGTCAAAAATAATTTTGAGTAAGATATAAAAATGTGTAGATCAAAATTGAAGTATAATAGTATTGTAGTAGTAGACTTAGTAAAAGAAAATTAATAAAAGATGCAATATAAATAACTTGCTTGAAAGTTAAAGATTGCATTAAATTAAAAAAAAATAGTTTAAAGAAAATAATTAAATGACATAAAATTGTAAAGAACAGGAAATAAAAATATAGCAAAGTAAACTTTACAGGAAATATAAGTTACAGAATGATAAATGGCAGTAATTAAGAAAAACCAATGTAAAAGTGGGAGAAGTAAATGTGTAGATAACTAAAAATGAACACAAATGTAAACTTATAGAAAAGTAAAGAAAATAAGTCAAGAAAAGTAATTAAAAAAAATTAAATGATCAGTAGATCACTTGATAAGGAGTAAAAGTGATTTTGCATAAAAGTAAATGACTAGAAGTATAAATAGACTTTGAATTAAACCTGAAGTTGCAAATAGGAAAAATACATGATGAAAACATATTTGACTAAGTTGTGTTTGTTTGTGATTGTTAGAGTGAGTTAGAGTGACTGGAAAGTGTGTTTACAAATGTGTAAGTAAAAAAATTTTAATTTGTAAATGTTTTCATCTTTTCAATATTTATAGACATTTTTACTTCCTTTACAATATTTTATCAAGTGTCTAAAATAAAAGAAATTATCTAATTATTGTCACCAATTATTGTAAAGTAATTGCTCAATATTTGTTAACAACAACAATCTCGATGTTACAAATAATTATTTAATCTTTATCAGTAATCTTTGTATTGTCTAAATCTTATATTGATAACTATTGTTAATTTTTATTTCAAATTTAAACTCTATTTATCTGATTTGAAATTTAAATTTTTAAACAATTATTATCTTTTATTTTGTCTTAAGAAAATCTCAAGTGTAATTATTTTTCTTTCATGATCTCAATTCTAGACCAACTCCAAGTTACTATTTTAATAACTTTATTTCTCCTAACAATTTTAACTTTGATAGAGTTAGAGTATGTGCGAAGTTTAAATTTAGCAAATATTATTTGTACTAAAACTTTGACTATACTTCAAAATTGTTTAAATAAAAAAATGTTATTTTTATACCAACAATTACATAATAAAGTAAAGTTTTCTATCTAGTGCATTGATGGTAAACAAATATTGATTAAAGATGTTTTTAGTTCTTATAAATATGACCATTTTTTGTTTTAGTCACTTTCTCTTTTTTTAATTCATAGGCGGTTATTGTCCACCTAAATATCTATTGGATTCACATCGGATGCTTAGCTTTCATATAGGACTCGAGGTCGGTAGATAATAACAACTCCAAACAGATATATAACGGAAAAACTACAAGAGAAAAAAAGAATTTTTTAAAAGACTCATTCTTAAAAATTTTAAAATGAAATAATAAATATCACCAAAAATTAATTAAAAGAACAAAACAAAATATCCCTATATTTAGAAAAACTTAAAAGTATATTTAAGACTTATTTAGCTGACAACGTAGCTTTACCTCTATCTTTGATCACTGTTATAAATTCATCGTGAGTGTTTTTCCTTTTTAGTTGAATTATTTGACCCGTTGTAATTAGATTTAGACTAACTGTATGAATTACAGGTCATACAAGTCCACCAGATCGATGCACCTTTTAAAGAAATACCAAATTTATGATCTATAAAAATTACATTTCAAAGCTTAACAGAAGATTTTTAATTTTGCTAAACATCTTATTAAGTTTTTTATGTTTCTTAACCCGTTACGAAGTCGGCACTGGACATGAAGCAGAAGTAAAACTTTGGCATCATTTTTTTTTGGGGGTTATTTGCTCGAAATAAAATCTCAACTAATTCGCCTTGTCTATGCTTTTTATTTTTAATATATAAATTTCTCTCCCAAGTTAGGTCATATTACCTGTTTTTGTGAAAATTTGAAAGCTTTTGCCTTTGCAGATATCAAATAGCCAATCATGTTTGCCCCTTCCCTCACTTCACTTCCTAGTCTGAGTTTGACTAAGTGAGTAATTAGTCCCTCCTCTTGATGCAAAGCAAATTTGATCTCTCTCTTTGTTGGACTCCACTTTATGCTTTTTTTTTTTTTCTTTTAATCAATCATATTTCCTTATTTTATATTCATTTTTATGCTGGTTACTCTTTCAGATTTTTTATTCCGTCCTTGTTTACCATAAGTTGAGCCGCTTGTTTTCTTCCTCTTTGTTCTTTCCAAATTCCAAACCATCAACATTCAACACCAGTTTACCAGGCAAAATAATCCAAAAGCAATTAGCTATTTTATGTTTTCTTTATTCTTCCAGCATAATACGTTGTTTCATGTTCATGCTTTTGCCGACTTGCTTTATTTATTTATTTTAGAATATTTTTTATTAAATAAGTGAGATATTAATCTTTTGAATTATAGATATATAAAAAAATATCTTTTTAACAATATTTTTTATACATATAAATTCTATGATCAAATTTAAAATAACATGTTTTATAGACCAAAATTTCTTTTTTTTGGGATCAACACACAATAATTTACTTGAGTTCATTTCATCCTTTACCTTTTTTTTTTTTCATTATTAATAACATAGTAATAATTGGAGAGATTTTTTTTTCTTTTTTGGTTCGTAGAGTTATGGCTGAACTTTAATTACGGTGCCCAGCAGGTCACACAAGGCTTGTGGCTTTTGAGAGAAAAAAAAACTGAGATTTTTCATTATTAAAAAAATGGCTTTAGATTATTAAACTTTTAGAAGTCTTTTGACTCAAAAATTTAAATTTTGAATTATATAATCTATTATTATATACTTTTTTAGCCGACCTCATCTAATAAAAAAATAATTAATTGTTGTTATTGTTATTATATTATTATATGTTTTTTTGTGTTCAAAGTTTTTTTCTTCTAGAAAGCTAATATGCTTTTATGATTCAATACAATTTTGAATCAAGAGATAATCTTCATATGCACAAATTGAAATTCCCATTAACTACAAAAAATAAATAAAGAAAATATTTGCAAATCTTAAAATAAAAGGAAACAAGAGAGCAAATAATTCATGGCATTAATCACACCAAATAAAAATAATATAAAGCAATTTCTTCCTTAAACTACAATACTATTGATTTGGTTATTGCTTATTAGAATTAATTTTTAAGTATAAAAATTTAAAAGATTAACTTTTTCAATATAATTTTTTATATAAAATTTATGAGTTGAACTAAAATTGTCCTAAGGGAAAAATATTGATTAAAACTAAAAAATGAAGTTTTTTGAGTTTTTAATATATTAAATATTGTATTTTTTATTTAATATTTTTTACTTTTAATTTTTTAACAAGTGTTTTTTAATATATTAAATGCTATACTTTTATTTTTAGAAAAAAAATTAATTTTATTTCTTTATGTTCATTACATTTATTCTACTAATGAAATTATGACATGTATTTATTAATATTCTCTCTCCTACTCTTTTTTTAAATGTACACATATCATAGTTTGATTGGTAGAATAGATGTAATAAATATAAAGAAATGAAGTTAAGTTTTGTTCATTATTTTATTATGGGATCATAAAATATTTTCATAGGTTTGACCTATTTAAACTACTCATAAAATTAATCTCCATTCAACTACAAGAGTAGGAGAGTTATGCGATCTCCTTACAATAGTTATTTTCCTAAAATTTGAACTATCTACAAAAATTATGCAATTTTTTCATAAAAATTATAATTTTTATTTAATATTTTCTATTATAATTTTTTATTTAATACATTATACTTTTTATTATTACCATTAAGACATTCCTAAGAAAAACTAAAAAGTACTATAATTTTTAAAATAAAAGGAAACAAGAGAGCAAAGAATTCATGGCATTAATCACACCAAATAAAAATACTATAAAGCAATTTATTCCTTAAACTACAATACTAATGATTTGGTTATTGCTTATTAGAATTAAATTTTTAAGTATGAAAATTTAAAAGATTAAAATTTTCAATATAATTTTTTATATAAAATTTATGAATTGAACTAACGATTGTCCTAAGGGAAAAATATTGATTAAAACTAAAAAATGAAGTTTTTTGAGTTTTTTATATTAAATATTGTATTTTTTTATTTAATAATTTTTACTTTTAATTTTTTAACAAGTGTTATTTAATATATTAAATGCTATACTTTTATTTTTAGACAAAAATTAATTTTATTTTTTATATTCATTACATTTATTCCACCAATTAAATTATGACATGTATTTATTAATATTCTATTTTTTACTCTTTTCTTAAAAAATATACACATATCATAATTTGATTGGTAAAATAAATATAATAAATATAAAAAATAAAATTAAGTTTGCCCTTTATTTTTTATGAGATCATAAAATATATTCATAAGTTAATCATTTAAACTACTCATAATATTAATTTTCATTCAAATGTAAGAATAAGAGAGTTATGTAATCTCACTACGAGAGTTGTTTTCCTTATATTTAAACTATCTACGAAAGTTATACAATATTTTCATAAAAATTATACTTTTTATTTAATACTTTCTATTATATTTTTTATTTAATAATTTCTATTTTTTACTATTACCATTAAGACGTTCCTAAGAAAAACTCAATTTATTATTCTTAAATTTGTCATTAAGAAATACCAAATTGATTTTAATAGACATAGAATCCTTTCTTTCCAAAACAACGAACAAGGAAGAATTATTATTATTATCGTTATTATTATTATTTAGGTACATCAAGAAAGAATTATTTTAATTTTTTAAAAAAAACAGCACTATTGTCTTGTCACTCTACTGAGGTAGGAGAGAGGAAGAAAAAAAAGTTGCATAAAAATTAAAAAAGAATTAAAAACGCGTTTAATGCTGTGCATTCACATTCCAAACACAACTCAACAACCGGCTTTGAAGTTTTGAACACAAAGCCAACACCAATCGTTCCTTGACAGAAGCAACGTGGTGGAGGGAGTCACACTACACTAGAGAGAGAGAGAGAGAGAGGTTTCTTTTGACTGAGCATAGCCGGCAAAAGCCGTCTAATGTTGTTGTCTAAGTTGATGATAATGCTCTTTTTAATGTCTGAATACGCGTTGAACTTTCAGCCATACCCTTATGAACCAAACTTTTTTTAATCTTCTGAATAAGCTTCTGATCCATCCTTACCCTTAATTAATACCAATTCAAAGGTCCACCAAGGTATTTCCTTTTCCCCTTTTTTTATTATTAATTCCATGGTATATTATAGCCTTTGAGTGTTATCATCACCTTCTCATACTTTTTATCTTGGTTGAATTTCCTTTCCTTTAATTTTCCTTGGAAAAATGTTTCCTTTTTGACAGTTAAAGGTTCTTGGTGTGGTGTTATTGGTGGGTTCTGAATTGCGTGTTTGGTTGAAGTTTACTGCTTTTGAATTGAGTCAGTTTGGAATCTTCAAATAGACAGAGAAATCGTAGGATTTTGAATTCATGGTCTCTGCTTTGATATAAGGTCATAAGATGCAAATGGGTATGTGCCTATGAGAAGTTCTCATCTTTGCTTTTGGATGAAAACAAAGATACTATTTAGTTGGTGACTGTTCATGAATTTTGGTGGAGTTGTCAGAAGATGTTTTTGCTGGTGAATGGTGTTCCTAGTTCTTGAAGGATAATATTGTATAGTTGAAGTGTTATCTTGGCTGCTGCAACATGGGTTGCATATGTTCTAAAAGTTCAGCTGTAGAAGACAGCAGGGAAGGTATCACAAAGAAATTGCCATCATCTAGCACAAGGCCCTCAGAGTTGAATGTTTTACGATTGAATTCCGTGAAAAGGGTTGAGGGGGTTCAGGTGAAAGATAAGTTATTAGATGGTGGTGATGTGAAAGTTTCATTAATTGACAAGGAAGCCAATGGTTCAGTGAAGTTGTATGATGATCAAAATGGTATGAAGAAAATAGAGAAACCCGAATTGACTGTTATTGATCATCCTGGTCTTGGAAGGGTTCCAAAGGCTACAGAAGGAGAGCAAGTTGCAGCAGGATGGCCGGCTTGGCTTTCTTCTGTTGCTGGTGAAGCTATCAAGGGATGGATACCACGGAGTGCAAATACTTTTGAGAGGTTACATAAAGTAAGTTACTGCCTTGTCTGTTCTATATTTGTGTTTGCATTATAATTCAACTATTATGTTATTCTTACTACTGTCTTGTGAATGCACTTACCAAAATTCTTTGAACACTACCATGTCTAAGATACTCCACTTTTGCTGGCATGATTAAATTATTAATGGATTTTTTTTTACCAGAATTAAAATTAATTGGGATTTTCACGAATTGTGTACTTTAAAGTTTATGAACCAAATTGTACAGAGTGGATTGGAAAACATTGGTAGTCTAATATTTACATTTCAGAAGATAATCAACTTTATTACATGAATGTTTTCTGTAAGAATCGTGTGGCTGTTTTACACATGAAACATAGACAAGTGTTAATGTTGGCTGGTATCCACTTTACTGACACCCACTTTCCCAAGAAAGAAAAGAAGGGGCTCAGTAAATTTTGATTATATAGAATATTGACACTGGATGACCAGATTTTGAGTACAATTCATTCTGCAGTTTTCTCTGTAATGCTTTGGAGTTCAAGACAGGGTAAATTTCATTTTTTTTTTGTGCTGTTAATAAAAAGGAATTAGAGTTAAATGACCTTTCTGAAGACATGGTTTAATGGGAAAAGGCTTTGGTTGTTGTTGTTGTTATTTTTGTTTGTTGTAAAAAAAAATAAATAGAGAATGCCAGTTAGGCAGGTTTAATTTTGTCTTGTTTTTGTGAGTATAAACTTCTTATATTGGTGAAGGAAGGAGGCTATTTTCTCTAATGTTCTTTATCATTGATGATAGTTGTCTATCACTCCAAATGAATCACTTGATGGCATACTATTATGCAGATTGGGCAAGGAACTTATAGTACTGTTTATAAGGCACGTGATGTGACTCACCAAAAGATTGTTGCATTGAAGAGGGTACGCTTTGATAATCTTGATCCTGAGAGTGTCAAGTTTATGGCAAGGGAAATCCATGTTCTGCGTAGGCTCAACCATCCAAACATAGTAAAGTTAGAGGGCTTGATAACATCAGAGACATCTCGCAGCTTGTACCTTGTTTTTGAGTATATGGAACATGATCTTACAGGACTTGCATCAAATCCAGCCATTAAGTTCTCTGAACCACAGGTAGTGATGATTTCTTTTCATTCTCTTAGTCTTCTGTTTTCAATGGTGTTGAGATTCTTGTGCATATGCATGTCAGATATAATTATAGGAAACATTGTCCTATTTGAACTTTAATAAGTAACTGTGCTTGCTTTCTACTCTGGTTTTGATAAGAAAACTTATAAAACAATATTTTTGTATGTCAGCTGAAATGCTACATGCAGCAACTTCTTAGTGGATTGGATCATTGTCATAGTCATGGTGTCCTCCACCGTGACATAAAGGGCTCAAATCTTCTCATTGACAATAATGGTGTCTTAAAGATTGCCGATTTTGGTTTGGCTAGTTTCTTTGACCCCCATCACAGTGTTCCATTGACAAGCCGTGTAGTAACTCTGTGGTATAGACCACCAGAACTTTTACTTGGAGCAAATCATTACGGAGTTGCAGTGGATTTGTGGAGCACTGGTTGCATACTGGGGGAACTATATACTGGCAGGCCCATATTGCCAGGAAAAACAGAGGTATGATGTTTATGAATCTAGTTTCTGCATTTAGTCACCATAAATGCTTCACTACTTGGCTGCCATTTGGCTTGTTGATATAATATTTTTATATTTTATGGCATGCCCATTAATTTCAATAACTTAGGTCTATAGAAATTGCTTAGACAGTTTCAGCATACTAATGACTACAAGAATTATAAAGGAAAAATTATTTTTGTACTGGAGTTACAAGATGAACATGGTCTTATTTCTTTATATTAAATTACGATCACTTTTATTTGGTGAATCCTCCTTATCTGTGCTTCTTTTACCATTAAGTTAACGGTTAAGTTGTTAGTGGACTTCGTTTATGCATAATTCTAATTTCCAAACTCATATATACTAGTTTAGACTGTTGGTCCCAATTTTATAAATTGATACTAATATTAATATTGATACTAGTATATATTATTAAAGGTATATAAGAGGTGCCTGAAGATTAATTTTAGTTCCTTGTAGGTTGAGCAGTTGCATCGGATTTTTAAACTTTGTGGCTCACCATCTGAGGACTATTGGCTTAAATTGCGGTTGCCACATTCAACAGTATTCAAGCCTCCACACCATTATAGGCGATGTGTTGCAGAAAAATTTAATGAATATCCATCTATTGCCGTGAGGCTTATAGAGACCCTACTTTCTATAGATCCAGCACATCGAGGGACAGCAGCTACTGCTCTGAAAAGTGAGGTATGCAGGTTTATGTTTCCAGCTAATAATTATATAATCTGATTGAGATTGAGTTTCATCCTTAATGTAATCTTAGTGGTATTTGGCGGATCATTTTCTTATCTTCTTAATGTGTCTACCTGCGTAATGAAGCTCTTTATGTTCTGCCATTATATCACCAAATCAACTGTAGTCGATAGGCCAATAAATGTACACAGAAGTGTGGTTAATGCTTCTATGCTGTTGGATAAATGATTTAACTTGAGGTTTCTAATTTGGACCAAGAAAATGATTTTTCTCTAATCACATAACTCATATGCTGTTGGCTAAATAATTTAACTTGAGGTTTCTCATTTGGACTAAGAAACTGATGTTTCTCTAATTATATAACTCGTGTCTCTTTAAATTTATCCTCACTTAGATTCTCCCATGGCTGTGGAAGAACATGTGATCAGACAAATAGGGATTTCCTGACATTGGAAATATCCAAATTGCAGGCATTTGATAAGATATTTGAGTGATGTGTCAATATAAGTTATTAGTTCTAAATGTTGTTTTTGATAATCACCTGTTAAAAATGAGTACGCTGCAGGCTAGTTATTAAAAATTTTCAATCTTAATTTTCTTTTAAATGTTCTTTCTTTACATGTTTTTGATAGAGCCCAATGGCGTTGATTGATGTATGTATCATACTCCACTTAGTGGGAAAATGTATGTTGTTGTTCTTTCTTTACAAGCAACTTATATATATATATGTTCTTTTACTCTTTAAAAGCCATACTGTTCCCCATTTTGTTCTTTTGTTTTTTTTCCTCCCATGCTTATACAGCACCTTCTTGCCATTTAATACAAGGGCAGGTAATGAAATCATCAAGTCAGAACTCAATAGAGCATTGTTTGTAACTTGCAAATAAACAAAATCAAGTGATATATTTGTCACTATACTGCTATGTTATGAAGTAGGAAATAATAACTGTATTTCTCACACAATTCTGTCATACATGATATTGTAGGAAACTTTTTTCTTTCTAACCTCCTGAGAGGCATGAGATCCTCCATTTTTAAAATTTCCCCATTTATTGACAGTTCTTTACATCAGAACCCCTGGCTTGTGATCCATCAAGTTTACCAAAATATCCTCCAAGCAAAGAGATTGATGCTAAATTGCGGGACGAAGCAACCAGAAGGTACCTGATATAGATTGATTCTTTTTTAAGTTGAGGCGAAAACAATGATATGTATTTTGTTTTAGTAATTAGTTTTATGACAATGGGTTCAATCTTCATAATGAAAACTTTTGTTAGGAATATAAATTATATGGCTTAATCTGAACAATTTATGTATAATCAAATTGATTTCTTGTTGATTATTAATTTGAATGTTTATATCTCTGCCATGAACAAAAAGCATCATTGATGGGGTCTCTCATGTACTTATAGTACAAGAAATATGCATATTATTGGTGGTTGAAGTCTCGAAGACATAATTATATGTTAGCCTTCTAAACATTTTGGCAACTGCAACTGTATGCTTTTATTGCGTTTCATCGCAACTGTTGGCTTTGCTTTCTGTGCCACTTGATTCATCCATTTGTGGCAAAAGGGTGGCTTGTTATATAAGCCTATTGTTGGTAAGATAACTAATATGTATCCATTTTTGTTTATCGCCTCAGGCAAGGAGCTGTTGGAGGTAGGGAGCAAAAAGTTGGCTCAGGAGTTAGACAAGAAAAAGGACCTAGGGCACATGTCACAACAAAAGACAGTACTGACACAGGCATATCAATACAGGTAATCTAAACAAGGTTCAAATTTTATTGTATGAACTGCCTCAATTGGATACCTCTGGATAATGGTGTAAATGCCATGTTGTGTAGTGACCATGAAATTGGGGGAAAACAAAAGGAAGTTTTTTATACTTTGGACTGTCTTTTGATTCAGCTAGTAGATTAGTTCAGCATTTCTTATTATTAGAGTCAGCCAAAGGGTTTTATGCCTTTGTTTACCAGTTCTTTGTGTAAGACCTAACGCATGCTTATTATGTTGTGAACTTGTGATTGTGTTAGAACACCTAAACCTTTTTGGGCTGTTGCAACTTGCAACTGACTTTTGAGTCTAATGGCAACTCCTCTCCTTATTTAATATAATGAGGCACAGAAGAGAATCCATGGGTTTGAAACAGACAAGAAAAAAAGATGCAGATTTGTATGACTAGTGCCTATTGCTTTATTATTTTTCCTTTTGTTTTTCGGGGTCTTATGAAGTTTCCCCACACCCATTGTCTGTGAGACTAATCCTTGCTCAGGGTATTGAGGCTGCTCATCCCCACAAGTGTTTCCTGCGAGCTCGAACCCCTGACATGCTTTACAACAACGAATCCTCTTATATTAACTCTTTTCACATGTCCTTTGTACTTACTTCCCTACTTTCTATCTCTTTGTTTTCTCAGCTTATCATACTGTTGTCTGATGCAGCAAGGGCAACGTTATTCCAGCTCGAAGGACCGAAGTGAATCATCCAACCCACATAGAGAACCTGTGTCTGGGTTTCTGGTTTTCCCAGACAAACATACAGAAGATGTTAAAGAAATGAAAAATAATTTCTCTGGGCATCTTTATAAGAGGCCTTCACATTCTGGTCCATTGGTTCCTGGTTCTGGCTGGGCAAAGGGTGGGAAGGAAGTTGATGATGGGCCTCCTGTTTCAAACAGAAAGAACCTATCAAAACTATCTGGGCTAGTGGCATCAAGGACTATGTTGTCTGAAGATCAGGGGGTAAAACCAGTTCACTTGCCGCACAGAAAACCAGTTGAAGTAAGAAAATCCATTGAGTCAACTAATGGATCAGAGTTAAGAAGAAGGCAGGATCAAAAAGGGATTGCTGATCTCAGTCAAATTGAAAATAGAGGGGTCCCCGCTGAAAAATTAACTCCGGTTAGTTATTATTATTATTATTTCCGTTTTCATTTCTTGTTTCTTTTTGCTTTACTAATTCTAAATATTTGGTAATGAAAGCCTTCGCTAGGCATCAAAAAGGATTTGGATCCTCTCTTGTCACATGACCATCATGTTTGACACAAGTTTTATTATGCAAGAACTTACCATGATGGGTTATAAAGTCTACTAGTTGTATTAAAAAAAAAACTGTGTTTTTATCTTTCTAACAAGATCCTCTCCTGATATTTATGAACAGGATAGAATCATCAATAATGCCAAAATGATTTTTTCCCTCAAATTTGTCAGTTTTCTATCAATTTTTTTTTCGTGAATTACTCAAGTACCTTTTTTTTTTAATAAAAAAAGAGTAAGGGTACCTTATTAGTTGTGACTTGTGAAACATTTATTAGTTGGTTGCTCATTATATTTAATGAACTCCAAAGTCTAAATGTTTATTGTTACAATCAACAACCAATAAATATTTGACAGCTGAGTATCATGGCAGTACCCTGAGGTTTCTTTTATTTTTTTTCTCGAGTAGCTGAATATTGATGTGGGGCCCTATTTCAGGATGGGCGTGGGTCCAGGGGAAACAAGATATATGTGTCAGGTCCATTACTGGTTTCGTCAAACAATATGGATCAGATGCTCAAAGAGCATGATCAAAAGATCCAGGAGTTTTCAAGACGAGCAAGAATTGACAAGTCAAGAGCAAGAGGTGACAAATTTCGTGCACAGCAAAAATAGTAGTCAATTACATAACCATTTCTGATTGTTCAGCTGCTTACATATTTTATGACAACATTATTTATCTCTCAACATTATAGAGAGAAAGAGTGGGGAGAGGGAGAGAGTGCATTTGCTCTTATTGTAGTATATATATGTAACATGTAAATTGCAGGCTTTATAAGAAGAAATTGATCTTTCTTTCACTCTTCATGTTTCACCCTTTATTGTATATTATGTTCATTCCACTCTTAGGTTGTATTTGGAATAATTAAAAATTAGAAATGATCTTATTTAATTTGAATCAGAAATCATTTATGTTGCAACTAATTAAATTTTTTGGATTTGAATTGATTTGGAAATCAATTCTTATGTTTAAAACTCATTAAAAATAGAATTAATTTGATTTGATTTTATTAATTTATATTTTTACCCTTATAATCTCTCTCATGGTAAAGTTAGGTTAATGGATATGGGAGGTAAAATCGAAAAGGTAATAAAGATAAAATAATCTATCTATTGAAAATCAAATTAAATGTTAATAAATCTCATCATATTTGATAGGATTTCTAAATATAATCCATTAAAATCAATGGGATTCTAAAATGATTTTTTAATTTTTAACATTTCTAACACAAAATTTAATTTACTAATCAAATCAAATCTCATTTATTCACATTTCAATCACACTATTCATTTTTCACCTGTAGATTTATATAAACAAGCTAGTTTATATTCTTTGGTGCTACATTTATTTTCCTAACCACTAGTTGTTGAGAGGGATAATCATTGCCGAAAATTTTAGAACCATTGCCCGTACGTGGAGAAAGCAAAGGGAAAAAGGGATTTGTACCGGTATGAAAATAATTTTTATGTTGGCTTTAATGTCATTCAGCTTTACCCCCAAGAAAGAGAAATCTGAACACAAGCATCATCAACAGAACAAGAAGGGAGAAAGAAAATTAAAATGTTTTATGGCACAAAAAGGAGAAAGAAAAGAGCACTCTAAAAATTATAAAATTGCTGTTAGCCTGGTAGGTGAAAATTCAATATTTTAGCGAAACTCGAGTCAAGACTTATGGAGCAACTAGTGCTTGCTCTTTATGTGAAGTGTTTGTCACCTTACAACAGCAACCAAGGCTCTCTAATTCGTTCCAATGTTAAGTAGAAATATTAACATGGACATTGAAAGTTTTAAACAGTTCCTACCTTCCTCGTTCTTTCTAAGATACACTCTGACTCTGACTCTAACTATGGGACAGTATAAGAGCCGCTTAGAGATGTTGTGGGATAAATTTGGACTGCAGAATTTCCTCAAAAGTAGGATAACTTCCATGGGGAGAATTTGTAGCACTCCTAGAACTCATTGCTGCTGATTTTATTTGTTCTAGCAAACTCACATGGATGCACTCTTCCTTACAGACTCTGCATTTTATTCCCTCCAACACTTCCACCACGTCCCTCATTGTTGGCCTAATACCAGGGTCTGAAGTTGCACATGACAAACCCAAATGAAGCACTCTCTCAGCTTCCTCAATGTCAATGGTGTATCCACTTTGAGCCTTCAAACGCTCATCAATGGCACAGTACAAATTGCCACTGTCCATAAGGGACAATACCCAGTCAATCAATGGTGGCTTATCTGCTACAATGGGTCTTCTCCCACATACCACTTCTAAAATTAATATTCCAAAACTATATACATCAGTTGCAGTTGATGGTCTCCCATTTCGAACTAGTTCTGGTGCTATGTACCCTTGAGTCCCTATTACTCTTGTTGTGTCAGGCAAGTGTTCCTTGTGATGCAGTCTGGCTAGCCCAAAATCCCCCAATCTGGCATTCATATCCTTGTCAAGCAGCACATTGGCTGCTTTGATGTCTCTATGCAAGACCTCAACTTCCCAACCCTCATGTAGATATAAAACTCCACAAGCTAAGTTTTGTAGGACACTAATTCTTCTATCCCAGCTCATCAGTTTGCTGTCTTCGCAATCAAAAATCCTTTTGTCCAGGCTCCCATTCTCCATATAATCATAAACCAGCATCAAATATCCTCTTTTTCTTTTACACCATCCTCTTAAACCCACTAAGTTTCTGTGTTTCATTCTGCCTAGGCTTGAAATCTCTGCTAGAAACTCTCTCATCCTGTGCTGTGTGTCATGATGGATTCTCTTCACTGCAACCTCTGCTCCTTTTAAAACTCCTTTGTATAATTTCCCATTCGTTCCAATACCGATCACATTTTCTTCTGAGAATCTCCTTGTTGCAGCACTAATCTCTTGGTAGCTAATCCTATATGGCCAATACTCCAATTCCCAGTCTTCAATATTTTCCTCTTTGCATTTCCTTTTGGCTCTTGATAAACTGAAAAACATCAAAGTGCAGCAGCCAGTGACAAATAGAGCACAAAAAATGACACCAACAACGAACCCTTTTGATCTAAATATCCATCCCTTTGGATGCACAAACAAGGGCAAATTTTTGGTCAGCAAAGCATCACCAATTGAAAAGTTTGAATTGCTAAAACTCCAAGCCAAGATTCTACATATGTCCACCATTCTCCCTGTTGCCCCAGAAAATCCCACATACATTTCATCCAACAAAATCCCAGAAAGGTTGACAGGCCTACTAATCACAGGCCTTTGTGGCCTCCTTTTCCCTGCTGGAGCTATAGTAACATTAAGCCGTGTATTCAAAAACTCTATCCATACTTGATAGTTATGACCATTATCCAGTTTCAACTCCTCCAGTTTTTCACCATTTCTTCCATTTCCAACCCAGAACCCAGCAGGTTCAGAATACAATGAAATGAGTGAATTCAAGTCAACACCCACGTGATTATCATTTATTTCATTGAGATCTTCATTTTTAAAATCATCAAACTCAATAGCAAAAATATGGTTGGAAGAATTACCTAAATTGGAACGATTAAAAAGACCCAAATAATTTCCTGAGAGGGTGCCAGTTATTTCCATAACAGGTGAGAATATGAAAGCAAAACCATGAGCAGTAGGGAAGCCTTTACAAGGAGCAATGGAGAAGATAAAAGAAGTTGCAAAAGGAAGAAGGGCGGAAGAGTTGGCTGATTTCATAGGTATTCTGTAAGGGTAGAAGGCACGGCCTATGGAGAAAAAGGTTTGGTTAGTAAGAGTCAGAATGGAGTCTTGGATGGTGGCATTCCCAGACAGGACAATATTGGTGGAGTTGAAATCTATATTATAGACAAATTCAATTGCTGACACTGAACTTAGAAGAGCTGTGTTGAGGATGAGGAAGAGGAAGGAAAAGCTATAGGGAGACATTCTAGTTAGCAAGAGGATTAGAGAGGAAGAGAGAGTTTCTTTTCTGCAGCAGCTAACGACATAATTATGCTGCTTCTTCCTTATTACTAATCTAAGGCGGCAGAGAAAAAAGTTTGAAGTAGATGTTTGAGGTTGGCTCTGGATTTGTTTTTATTAGTAGAATCTTCAAACATCAAAATTAATATTAATCTGTCCAAAATTTAAGAATTTAAATTACATATAAGCCATTGGGCCCGTTACCAGATAGCTGCCACAGCTTGATATAACGAGGTATAAATGAACCAAAAGTAGGGGCATTTTTTTTTCTAGTTCTTTATTTTATTTTTTTATTTTTTTGATAAACCTTTCTAATTTATCTATATAAATTATATAACAAAGAGCGTTTTTTGTTCACCATAAATAAAAAAAGAAAAGCAGATTTTTTCTATAAAAATCTTCTTGATTTAAACTATTCTTTCCACCGGGGACAAAAATAAGCTAACCTCTAACTAAAGTGGACTTCAATCAAAAGAAATTGGACCAAGAATTGGCCAAATGCGTCAAAATCAGGTGTTGCATAATAAGCCACGTTGTAATGCTAGTATACAACATGAGGCGTGGTGAAATAGAAGTCTGCAAAATTGTTTGATCAATATGACTATTCTTCCATACATGGTCTCGGTTTCGGAGAAAGTTGTTATTTGGGAATTTAGATTGCAAAACATGGAATATTCAAATTGCGTCTTACGGAAGTTGAATAAAATAAAGTTGGATTTTCACATATTCCTTTTATACATTAAAGCACCGTAGAAGATGTAAAAGAAGCAAATACGAGAAGACAAACTCAACCGAGCAGTAACAAAATAACATTCTGACTTGCTTCATTCTAATTGATATATATGGATAAAAAAGCATAATCCTGCAAATGAAGATGACTGTGGATGCAGCCCAAAGTATTTGAAATAAAAGAATATTTATTTCTTACAAACACTTCAACCAATGCAGATTAAAGGAATAGATAGCCATTGTCTAGACTGAAAAATACTAGGTTATATCCTGGCATAGTTAATTAAACTTGCACAATGATTCATTTTGCAGCTGTAGCAACGAACCAGAAGTTAAATGATTTTCTAGAAAACTCATCTGCCCTCATTGCTATATAGAGATGTGAAAGAGAAGTGGGACTGGAACATGTCCTCAATTGTGGGGTAAATGCTGTTATCAAAGCTCCCAGCATATCCAGCTGCTGAATTTATTTTGTCAAGCAAGCTCATCTCCATACTCTCTCCCTCCAGCACCTTCACAACCTGTCTCATAGTTGGCCTAATACGAGGGTCAGGGTGTGTGCACAACAAACCAAGATGAAGAACCCTCTCAACCTCATCAATGCTATATTCACCCTTCCCTTTTAATCGTTCATCAAGAGCAGAACACACTTCTCCTCTCTCCTTTAGTCTCCATATCAAAGCAACCAAGGCTGGCTTATTTTCTTCAGTTGGTCTTCGCCCGCACACCACCTCTAACACCAACACACCAAAACTGAATACATCAGTACGAGTTGAGGCTCTACCAGTTCGAATTAGTTCAGGTGCCATGTAACCAACAGTTCCAATCACTCTTGAGGTATTAGCAATCTGCTCATGATGATGCATTCGAGCTAGTCCAAAATCCCCCAACCTGCCATTCATATCCTTATCAAGTAATACATTGCTTGCCTTAATGTCTCTATGCAATACCTTGACCTCCCAACTCTCATGCAAATACAATATTCCTTGTGCCACATCCTGAAGCACCTTGATTCTCTCCTCCCACCTAAAAATAGTGTTCTCATCACCATCAAATATTCTTTTATCTAAACTTCCATTATCCATATAATCATAGATTAAAATCAAGCTTCCTGTCTCTTTCTTACACCAACCTCTCAATGGAACCACATTCCTATGTTTCAATCTGCCTAAACTTGAAATCTCAGACAAAAACTGTCTCATTCCATATTCATTGTCATAAGGAATTCTTTTCACTGCAACATCCACTCCTTGCAAAAACCCTTTATAGACTTTGCCATTCCCTCCCAAACCAATTACATTCTGGCCTGAAAATCCTTTAGTTGCAGCATAAATATCTTCATACCCAATACGGTGTGGCCAATACTCTAATTCCCAGTCTTCAATGTTTTCCTCTTCCTCCTTTCTTTTGCTCCTTTTCCTTCTGAACAAAAGCAGAAATATCATAGAAGCACTGCCAATGACAAAGAAAACACCTATAGTGACCCCTACAATAAAACCTCTTGACATCAAAACTAATTCTTTAGGAAGCACAAATGAAGGCAAATTTGTAGTCACCAAAGCATCACCAATCGAAAAATTCGAGTTACTGAAGCTCCAAGCCAAAATCTTATGACTCTCCACAAGTTGCCCTGTTGCACCACAAAATCCTACATACATTTCATCCAAAAGAACATCTGAAAGATTCACAAGCTCACTAATCAAAGGCCTCAGAGGCCTTTTTTGGTCTGCACGAGCCATAGTGACATTAACTCTAGAACCTAAATAGTCAATCCATACTTGATAGTTCTCACCATCATTAAGCTTCAAATCCTCAAACTTGTCATCATCTTTCCCACCCCAAAAACCAGCAGCATGTGAAGTAAAAGAAGCAAGCGAGTTTATATCCACACCCACGTGGTTGTCATTGATGTCATTGAACTCTTGGTTCTTAAACACATCAAACTCAATACCAAAGACATGGTTGTTGGAATTACCATTGTTGGTCAAGTTGAAGAGACCAAGATGCTGAGCAGAGCTCACCCCAGTTGTGCCTGCAAAAGGTGATAATACGAAGACAAACCCGTGGCCAGGAAGGAGGTCTATGAATGTAGCGATGGAGAAAATGAAGGAGGTTGAGAATGCTAAAGGGGTGGAAGAGTTAGCAGACTTTGTTGGTATCTTAGATGGGAAGAAAGAACGGCCAACAGAGAAGAAGGAGCGGGTGGTGAGGGTGAGAATGGAAGATTCAATAGTGGCGTTGCCAGAGAGATGAGTGTTCGTGGAGTTGAAGTTGGTGTTGTAGACAAACTCTGTGGATGAAACTGAGTTTAGAAGCACAAGGTTTGTGATGAGAAGAAGGAAAGAGATGGGTAGGGAAGACATTGAAGATAGAGAAGAAGATGGAAGGGATCATTCAAGAAGATGCTAGCAGCAAATATCGTATGGTGGTGGTCAAAGGATGAGTGTGCATGTGCAGTCAAAGATCAACAACACAAGTTGAAAAATTGGACCATTTTTCCTTTTACTTTATCCACCGAAGATGAAGAATGTCTAAGGTTCATGATTACCATCAATGGTGGGACATGTTGACCAAATAGTGTGAAAGCAGACAATATAAATATAGTGCATTGTCGCTTCAAATAAAATATCTGAATTATGATTGTCTACAGGCAACAAACAATGCCAATTGAGGTAAGAATGGTTGAACCATGACCAGATCAGGCATGTGTACTGTACTTAAACACCCCCCCTAAAAAAAGGATTTTTTTTAAAAAATGTTTTAACAGTATTTCTTAAAAAATAAAATAAAAAATTTTATATAAAAATAGAGTATTTAATTAAAAATTAAAAAATTCTACTTTTCATATAATATATTATTTTAAATTTCTTAATAAATATTTTTAGGATACTCATTAAAAAAAAAAACACCTTTAGAAATGGAATCTAACACGCAACTTGATTTTACAAGTCAATCAACTGAGTTATTCTAATTCCAATAGCAAAAGAGAGGAGTCGCTATAATTGTGCTGTTGTCTTTTTTTAAAAAATGAAAAAAAACCCTTTTATGTGCAATTGAAGTTGAAACCATTGTAGAAGCTCTTTTATTTCACCAATTCAAGGTTACTTATCACTTAGACTCATTTTGAGTATACCTTTGCCTATTTTAATATTAAAAAAATCATTTATCTTAAGTTTGTTAACACTCTATTGTATAAAATTGTAAAAAAAAAATTTAAATAAAAAATAATACATGTGTTTTGGAAATAAAATGGAGTTTTTTTTTTAAGAAAAACTTTGTTGTTCTCCTTTGAGCTGACGTTTTTTTTCCCCCACTGATCAAAGTACAGTAACAAACAAAATACCAACAAGGCTGCAAATCAGCACAAGAGTAGTTCTACACAATGGGAGGGACTGAACAAAAAAAATTGCATCTTCCTTAAAAGCGTCGGAAGCCCAAGCAGCTCCCTCATGAGCATCCAAATTGAAAACGCTTGAAATCCAATCCAATCTAAACTCTAATTGGACCATTTAAAAAGTGGATTAGGCTAGGCCCAAATACTTTTCCATTTTTAGACGTGAACTTTGTCAAAATAATTAAAAATGTATCCTTTAAGCATCAGCACCAGTGGTCTAGTGGTAGAATAGTACCCTGCCACGGTACAGACCCGGGTTCGATTCCCGGCTGGTGCAACTTCTTCATGCGGGGATAGCTCAGTTGGGAGAGCGTCAGACTGAAGATCTGAAGGTCGCGTGTTCGATCCACGCTCACCGCATTCTTTTTTTTAATTCCCTGATTTGTTTCCAGAGTCCTTTCTTTGTTTATTTTCTCATCCTTATCTTAAAATTCATTGCCTTACTATGTAGTATGAGAATTCAGAACTTACAAGTCACAAAAAATTTGGTTTTGGAAGTGCTGCTAAGATTAAAGTTCAGAAATCAAATAAGCATCCCAGAATCAATGTCAAGCCTTTTTCAATTATTAGAGAAAGGACTTATGTCATAGGTTTCAGTGTGCCCGAGTATGACTGAAGCAAGGTATAAGATATAACATGGATGTCATGCATGAGTGGGAATGAAGCTTTGTTCAACTCTTTTAAAGCTCAAGCATTGACGATGATTTATGTGTAGTCCACGTACCGTTGTTATGCTTCTTATATTTTTAGTTGCTCAAAATTGACTGGTATATATATTCTGCAGTCTGATGGTGGATGCTAATATAGTAAAGGAAGGCTTATCTTAATATAGAGGTGTTAAAATCTAAGCACACATATATGATTTGAAATTTAGATGCCAAAAAAAAAACAATTTAGAGATTGTTGTAGAAGTCACATGCCTATGTGACAAGGAAGATAATTTTAGGGATCTGTCATATGGTGAATGTAAAGGTCACTAGATGTGAGACTGGAAATAATTTGGAAGTTGAATTGGTGTGTATGTGATCTTGGCAAAGCTGAAATTGATTTCAGGGTATTGAAAAACTGCAGGTAACATATCTAGAAATTGATTCTGTCATACTCATAACAGTCTGGGGTCTGAGCCTTTATTATTGGCAATATCCTTCAGTGGAAATTATGACGTAAACAATGGTTGATGCTGCAACCTTAGGTCATCCGATGAAGCATTATAGTACCATAAAGTGGCCAGACCTGTTGTGGATAGAGCGGCAGCAAGTTGCATTATGTACTCGTTTGTTGATGCTTCCTTAATCAGCATAGTTTATAACTCATTTGCATTTCTCATGGCTTTGTCCTATATGTTTATGTGGCGGATGAAGATAATAACTTTGTACTTTGTAGTTCATAATTAATGAATATTTTATCTATATTATGAGCTTCAATTTGTTTAAGAAGGCATCAGCTTAATACAGATCTCACTTTCCAGGTGACACAGTGCTCAAACGCAAAGCTATCCTTTAATTATGTCTTCTCTGCATCATTCATTGGAAAAATATTTTTCTTTTTGTAACAGATTTCTGTCAAATTTCTTGTTAACTACTAATATTGTTTGCTTGACGGATATGATAATTGATTATTAGTCCATCAACCAAACAATACACGTGATTAATTAGAAATCTGTAGATCATTAACCGGTGTAAAAATGGTGTAAGGAATGTGGTGTGCAACAATCATATTCAATATAAATATGTCAAATGTTGTTTATTTTCTTGAATGAGCAATATAACGTGAAGACGTCAATTTGGCTCACAGAAAGTGAATAATTTTGTAATTTCCTAATGTGTTATCATTTATCATGTCATATCTAATGTATATGTCAATGTTATGTGTCATCAATTGGCTATTAATAATAGTAAACAATGGAATCTACTTTGTTTTTTTTTAATCATTACTCAATACTTTTGATTTTAAGATGAATTGTGTTGGTTGAGTAACAGCTCAGAGTCACCATATTAAATATGCCAACTTGTGCAGATGTGTTGGTTCAGCTAATGATATCACCTTTTTTTTTTCCAAATGATATTTTTTCTCTAATTGTCATTTTCCATACGTGATCATCTTTTGGTTGTAATTATAAAAAATGGGATAATAATAAGTCTCTTCTTTTATTTATTTTTTTTCCACTTTTTGGTGCCTACGCGTTCTGTTAAATGATGTCTGTTTCAGTATTAGTGTCAGAAAGACTTTCTTACCCTTTTTTTCTTTTATGGTAACATCCCGGGACAATAGTTGTAGAACCTGTTGGCTTTCCCACTCTTTTACTGTTTCTGAGCTGTGGGTGTGACAAAATTAGACACGAGAAAATGATAAATTCAAAGAACTTTCTATGTCTATTACATTTAGAGTGTTGTTTAGAGCATAATTTCTTCATTTAATCTGCAGTCTTGGTTAAAGGTCCTGATGTTGCATGTCATTATTTCTGACTGTCCCGTATTCAAATATTCAATTGAGCTGTTTTGTTTCTTATTCTTGAAACTCCTTCAACCTATTCTATAGTACTGTTTTGCATATTTCATCTATGCAGATGTTTCTGGCTAATTTTGTTTCTCATATCATTCCAGTTACTCTTTTAATATTGGAATGCTTTATTAACTCAGTATTTGTCTTTCTTCAAGTTCTTCTTGCTTATTATATGATTATGCATATTATATGCGCTT
This sequence comes from Ormosia semicastrata, assembly GCA_029884595.1. Taxonomy (NCBI): domain Eukaryota; kingdom Viridiplantae; phylum Streptophyta; class Magnoliopsida; order Fabales; family Fabaceae; genus Ormosia; species Ormosia semicastrata. The sequence continues at coordinate 5,245,088 of JAQQTO010000038.1, read as the reverse complement.
GCAAACCAAAACCAGATCATCATATGGTTATGTCATTGATATATATTTTCCGAAATTGCGCAGGTCATTGTGATTCATGATAGAGTTAAACAATCGACTGATTGTTTTAAAGCCAACTACAGAATCCATGTCAGTTGAATAGTTGTGTGAGGGACAGCTAGCTGCTTAGTATAGCTGGTATGGTCTTTGCCTACTGAATCACAAAGAGGGGAACTGTCACTTCCCTTAGTATAGGTTTAAAAAAAAAGTTTATTTAATAACTATAGGCTATTAAGTATAAATGTACAAATGTGATATTTTTATTAAAAGCTGTATATATGAGACTTTCAATTTTCAACATTTCAGCCAAACTAGTGATTCATGGCAGATTCCATTCATTCAGTTAATACAATAATTCCCCTGCCGTGGATTCCATTCATTCAGTTAATACAATAAATTCCACTCCCATTGAAATAAAGAGGACAAACTCTAAAGAAAGGGCTTGATTCGCTAGAAAATTACAAATCATCTCTAGAGATAAATTATCATTATGACTTTAGTCTGAAGTATAGATGGGTTTTGTAAATTTTGTCAATTTTATCAAACCTTTTTTATGCCATTAATAACTGAAAGGAATTTTTTTTAAAAAAGGAGTAGATTTCTCAACTGTGTATTAATGTATGTATATTTAATTTGATTCATTTGAATATATATATTAATATATATATATATATATAAAGTATATATATATATATATATATATATATGTATCTATACTTTGTTTATTTATATAATATGCCTTGCTTTCTTCCTATGACTAACTTTCTACTTGTTGAGTTTTAATTTGCCAACTTGGTGGAGCCTGTCATTTTGTGCTTGTCCTAGTTAGTAAAAGAATATGCTGAACTTTTGCTATCATACACTAGTTTATTTGAACTTGCATTTGCACTTTTATAGTTCTTTGATTTTACTTTTGTAATAAAATAAATATGGTCTTATCTCTTTAATTCCTACAGGGTTTTCACCTAACATGGAACCTTCTTGGATGTTGTGACTTGCAGCAAACAGAAGATGATGACTGGAAATGTTGTGCTGTGCTTGGTGTGGCCATTTAACCACCTTGCTATTTTCATTGGTGGTTAGATTCTAAAAGTTTCACAAGCATATCACTCAGACAACAACTGGAAAGGTGAAAAGGAGTTTATTAATTAAGGAAAAGAAAAGTGAAAGACAATTGCTTCGTGTATCATCAACCAATATCACAAACGAAATCAAGGATTCAACTATTCAAATAAGCTCTGCTTTTAGATTCCCTATGTCATCCTAATTCTTATAACAAATCCCATGCTATGTTTGTGTTGTGCTTCTATGGAGATATGTTGAATGCATGCCCCTTGAGAAGGATCAAGAGTCCGAGGTTTTTTTTTTCCCATTTAATTTTTCTTTGAAAATGATAAGGTTGTACTGCAGATTTCTCTTCTGGCATAAATTATCATTTTGCTTTGGTAGTGGATATCTGAATCAGTCATTAAAATAGACCTCTTTCCTGCTGAGATAAAAAAGAACCTATTTAATTAAAGGTTTTTTAATAAGTGCAGCACTTGTTAAGGAATATAAAATGAAAAGTATTAAATGAAAAGTAAAATTATTTAAATTTTCAATGCATTAAATGCTTTATTTTTTATTTAATATTTTACATTTCTTAATTTCTTAAGAAGTATTCTATCCTTAACAAGTATTTTAATAATTAGGGTATTTATTAGACAAATCTTTTAATTAATATTAAGTAATATTAGCTTTCTAAAAAGTTGAAATCGGTATAGCTCTTTTTTTTTTAATCTGGCAGTATAGCTCTTTGACAACAAGATTTGTTTGTGAATCTAGATATAGATGAAGTTCATATATATAATTTTTTGTGAACAAGTTGGAACAAAACTATTCTTTTCACTTTTTTTTTCCAACTTGAAAGAGAAAATTCTTTTATTTATGTGCTCCTTATCTTGACATCAGAGTAAGATTGCGATCCTGAATAGCTCTGCATTTTATTATGTTGAGTATTTATCGCCAAAAAAAAAAAGTGATAGGTTGTTTATCGTGAAATCGTCACTTGTAGGAACTGAGAACAAAATTAATGGTTGAGACTTTGAGTGCTACTTCTATTTGTTTCGATTGTAGTGATTAAACATGCAAAAAATTATAATGCTAATGTGTCAGTATTTGTAAAATTAATTTTGTCTAAGATGGTATGGTAATGTCAGTCAGTATTGCCTACCAAAATATATTTTAAAATTTAAATTTATAGAAATTAAAAAATAAATTATTTATAATAGAAGATAACTTGATCATTTTTGGGCTAAGTTTGCTATTCTTTTATGTACATTATGAAACCTACAATACCAAAAAAAAAAACCCTACAATACTCAATACCGAAATATTCACTTATCCCAATAACTTAAATCATGTTGAGATAATTACTACAAATATCCTAACTTGTCTTCATTGTTAGTAGCGAAACAATAATCATTTTATGAATTTAAGTTGAAGTTTACTAATCTCTATTAAGAAAATCCAAAATATAAAATAAGCACGACAAATTAAATGGATGCACACAAAAATCAACACGGTTAAGTCCGCGGCAGAAACACTGCAAAAACTTATTATGGAGAAACTTAGAAAGTGGCGTGTCTGCATGTCGGATACGTGTCCAACATCGACACACGACGACGCGCATACGACACGCGTGTCTCACGTGTACGGATGTGTCCAATTAAAAAATTATTTTTTTTGACTCGGACACATCTCGGACACACCACAGACACATATTGAACACATCCTATTAAAATTTTAAAAAAAAAATTACTGTGTGGCAGTGTACTAATATCATGGCCCATAAGCCCAATATCACCCGACCCACCTTCAGGAAAAATTTTCTATTCTTTCTCAATATATTGTGTTCACTGTGTGTTAATGGTTCAAGTTTTAAGTGAGTTTCACTCTAGTCGGGTGGTTCAATTTTTAATTATTGTTAGTTTCTTTTCTAGTTATAAATGAAGATGTTTGTGTTGTTATTGAGGAGTTGTATTTGGATTATTTATAATCAAAATTATATATATATATATGTCGTATCCATGCCGTGTCCGTGTCCTAAAACTTTTGAATTTGGTGTGTGTGTCCATGTCCGTGTCGTGTCCCGTGTCCGTGTCCGTATCCGTTTCCGTGCTTCATAGGGAGAAACAAATATACACCTTCTATATCTCTCAGCCCCAAAAGGCCAAAACTCAGCACACCAAAGTTTCTTTAATCCAAAAAAGTACACAAAGTTTCACAATAGGAACACTGTCTGATCAAGAGCATACTTCCTAATTTTCATGAACACTTTGCTTCATCGGAAAATTTTCTCTTTATAGACAAAGAAACCATGACTTTGTTCCTCAAAAATTGAGGAGTTTAACTTGCACCTAATGGGCTTGCGTGCGCCAGTGTATAATGTGATAGATTTTTTAATATGTGTGGATTAGTATAGTTATTAATTTACTAAAATTTAAATTAATTAAATGTCAAATATTATTGAACATCTATTAATTTAGCTCATTTGTGATCAATTTTGTTATTAAACTCTTATAAACACTTAAATATATGTGGATAATATTATTTTAAGTTTATGGGCCTTGTATATGAGTTTTTTATGATGGGTAGGTTAATTCATATTGTAAACACAAGGAGAGACTCATATTCTCATCTTATATGTATTGTGATTGTCCCATTGAGATCATAAGAATTTTTTGCGCATATAGGGAATGAGGATAGTTTCTCTCCTCTACACACATACACCATTTGCGATTTTCCTTTAAATATCGAGTATGGCCATACTCATATTTGTCCTTTCTAAATGATTCTATAGATTGATATCTAATATATTATATTTTATACATGTCATAATTTGGAATAAGAGCCAATTTAATCCTAATTATGATTGTAAATTACTTTTTGTTGAAATTGGGAATTTCGATCAATTTAAGAACATCATTTATTTTTTAAAAAATTAATCAAAACCCAAAATTAATTTCGATTCTCATTGTTTGAAATTTTGACAATTTTTTAATGTGTAATTTACGTGTATTTTTTGTGCAATTTTTCAACCACACAAGAACATCATTTATGATTTTGGTTTTCCTTAAACATTATTATTATTATTATTATTTCCAATTCTGATTTTGACATGTGCTCCATGTGCGCAATAATTAATTTTGATAATTTTGGTAAATCTTAAATGACTTTAAAGTTCCATGAGAATGGCTGCTGCGTGGTGTTGGGAAAACGGGTCATACTTTTTTTTTCTTCAACCCGAATTATACATATAAAGTTGGATAGTCTTAGAACTCATTTTTTGAAAAAAATTTGTGTAAAATTAGGCATGTTATAATTTTCATACTTTTACATGTGATATTCTTTGAGTGCTCAAATAATTCTTTTGAGTTATTTTATGCTATATTGAAATTATTGTACTCTTTAGATTGTTCTACAATTTAAATTGGTGAAAGTTTGTTTAAATAATTACCAAAATATTTTTTTTTTGGATTGTTTTAGGTGTATAATGTTGTATATATGTTGAAATTGCTGCGCTTTTATAAACTATTATTCAAATTAAAATCTAAGAGTTCATTTGATATATTTAGAGTTGTTTTGAATAATTTTACTCCTACTTACTATTTAAATCATGGATATATAACTAAATAAATAAAAGAATAACTACTCATGTCCTAAGAGCGTGATGAGGTGAGATGTCTCATCAAAATCATAGAATAAAATTTTGTAATTATTCTCACATAACTATGGATACCTTGGTATTGAATATTATCTTTTATGATACTTAGTAATTATTGAAATTATTTTCACTACATATAATAGACAAGTGAGAATTATAATTAAAATAATAATTTTGGATATTTTATTTTGTATGATAAGGAGCAGTGATATAGATAAATATATTATTTTGATATCAATAAATTCATGTTTGATTGTATGCCCTTTATTGCTGTTGAGAAATTTATTTTTATGGAAGACTTATTTAAATAAGTTTGGGGCATAGTAAAATTTATTTATTTATACATATTTTGTTCCTCTTTAATTGTTGATGTCAATTTTATTAGTTGAGATTGTCGAACTCCGTAAATTGTGCAATCTAATATTAAGAGTTATTTTTAAAATAATTTTTTTTTGTTATAAGAGCATGATAATGTATCATGTACTGCATATAATTATTTTAGTATTAGACATTTGTGCATTAACAATATTAAAGTATTTTGATATATATTATCAAGAATTAAAGTACAATTGTATGTAATTAATTTTATTGTATATTGTGTTATTACAAATTTAAATAAATTACTTTCAATGTGACCATTATGAGAATATTATTTAAAATAATTTGATTATTGAGAAATATTTAAGACAATGACAAGTTTATATTAAGTCATTATTGTGGTTAAGTTTTATATATCTCTTAAGTTTATTTTGTGAGCTATTTGTGAAAGTTATATAAAGTTATGGTGATTTGAATCCCATTAAGTTAGCATACACTTTTGTTGGCTCTACACACAATGATGAGCAACACACTATCTGATGTTAGTTATAAAACTTATATGGTTATTGGCATATTGTATAATTGCATAAGTGGAGAAATTTATTTTTAAAGTATTTTTCTCCATTTCCATTCTTATTTTTGAATATGCAATTATGTATGAGAGTGTGGAAATTATCTAATTGACGTGGCATGAAAAATTTGAAACTCTATGAGCAATTTTGTTATTGATTATTACAGTTTCCTATGGTCACATGCTCACCTATTGTAAGACCGGTATTGTGTTTTGTAAATCTTGTGATATATTATTTCTAAGAGTTCTATCCAAAATATTTATAATTGTTTTGAACATTTTGTATAGTTGTGAGCTCGCCTTCGCGGGACCAATTACGATAAAATGTTATATTGTTAATAATGCTGTTATGTATTCATTGAAAATTATGTTAATAATACAATTACTCTATCAGTTTGTCTTTATTAATATGATTTTTGATATTTTGTTGAATGTATTAAATGATTGTGCCCTTAGAGTTTTCAGTATCCTCTCGATACTAGCTTTAAGGACATGATATTTAATGGTTTGTGAGAGTTTGCTTATTCATTGTAATTTGGGATCTTTAGGCGGGATTATAATGATATAGCAACTCAAATTGTTGTGACATATATATAATGTTACTTATTGTTAAGTGTTTTATCGAATTGAATTAAGCAACCTTGGATATTTGTATTATTTTGTGAAATTTGACGAATGAGATAATTGACCATTCTGTAGCAATCTAATTTTGTTATTTTGATATGTAATTTTGTGAAATAAAAATATTTAATAATGTTGAATGGATTGTAATTAATGTTGGGTTGTGTAAGTAATGGACATACCATTCAGTGTGATATTATTTGATATAATCATTGTGTGAGAGAGAAAATAGTTTAAATTTTTATTTTAAAAATCTTGAAAAATATTGCTTGTGCATAAATTATGAAAATATTGGTTCAACTATTTTGCTCTATCAAGTGGGAGAGACTTATATATTGTAATTCGGGACACTTAGGCGGAATTGCAATGATGTAAGGGTTCTAGTTCGATTAATTGTCCAACTAATTTAATAAGGGAAAACCAATATAATTATGGTTGTTTAAGTATAATAAATGTTTTAATGCATAGTTTTCTCTAACTTTTGTATTTGTCATTGCTTTGTTGTTGCTTGTTGGGACCTATTGAGGACATTGCTGAGTCTCCTAAAGCATGTTGTAATATAGTAAACTCTTTATAGTTGTCATGTTGTGTTGATATGTTTTAGTCTTAATAAGACATGTTGAAAGCATAATTAACTCATAAAGGTCTAAAAATATTTTTTCTGTTTTGTACCATTGTTTGTGTTGTATTAAACTACTAGCTTGTTGAACTTATTTTGTTATAAGTATTGTCGTAACAATTTGAAAAATATTATTTTTGTCGATAGGATAACGATAATTATAGTGATAATTATTTTTACTTAGTATCTTGAAATAATAACTTTGAATATTTCTTTTTATATTATTCAAATGTGAAAATCTTCAAAAAAATTTAGTTTTGCTAATTTTCTTAAGAAAAATCTTGGGATTAAAATTATTCAAGTATTGTTGTGAAGAAAGCGTTCTTCTAATTATAGTTTAATCATTTTGTGAGAATTTTTTTTTAGCCCAAATTATTGTGTTGATTAGTTCAACTCTAAAATTAAAAATTAAAAAAAAACTTCTTTTGTCGATAAAAAAAATTTATGATGAATACATTGAGTTAAACCTATTGTACTTATGACATTCACTTTAGGAAATTTCATTTCTTTTGGACTGAAGTAAAAAATGTGTATATTTAATTCTTATGTATTTATATTATGATTTTGTAAATTACTTAACAATTAATATCAATTGAAGCTCTTCGTTTCTTATAAGAAGAAATAGATTTTATAACTGTTGTTCTTTTTGAAATACTTGTAAATTTTTTGAAACCTGCTATGTATGAAGCTTAATATTAAAGACAATTAAATGCCTAGGTGTAAGTTAAATTGACTTGATACGGGCTGTCAGGTATTATTGTTTAATATTGATTTTGATGTTGTTTATATCAGTGAGTGTTACCATAAGTAAGTGAGAGTAAATTTGTTATTAATGTGCTTTGTGCTAGTTGTATATTGATGGTCAATATTGCTATTATTGTTAAATGAGAGACAATATTCTATATTGAATTGTTTCTATCATGTGAAAAATATTGTTGGTGTCATTTTGTGTTTAAAGCATAAAGACATTTTAAATCATAATATATTGACGGATTGTCTCACAAGACACATATTGTTATAAATTTTGAAATGTGTTTGTGTTCTTATTGCATATTAATGTTTACTATAGTGCAAGTTAGAGACTGTCTTTTGGTTATGTCCTCCATAGTTATTAAGTATAGGTCACATGTGCTTCTACTGCTAATCTAATGTTGTGCTCAAGTGTGCATGCATTTATTATTTTTTGTCATTATGGCACTTGAGTTTTGAGTGAGTTGTTGAAAACTTGCAAGCGATCCCATAATATGTGTAAGACATTTGGGATTTTGAATTTACTTGTATGTTGTCAAGTCTTTTAAGTGATCATTATGATTTTGTGAATTATAAATTACCTTATTTGTGAAAATTATTTTGTGGTTTTGTATTTACGATGACAAATAGGAGTTGACTTGTTGTAAAGTGTCATATGGACACTTGTAATCTCCTTAATTGTGAATGCAGAGTTTGTAGTTGATAATAAAGTAATTTTGTGAGACTCTGTGGTTGATAAATTTTGTATACATTTGGCTTAATATTTGTTTATGTTGTTATGACCACATTTTGGATAACTCTGTAATATTGTGTTTCTCTCTATTTTGGTATTTGTGTTGTTGAAGAGAGATGGTGAGTTTTAGACTCACATTGAGTACTTTACCACAGAGTTGATAGTCTCACTAATAATGATGTTACCATTAGAGTATTTTGGAACTTTTGGACTTTAATGAGATTGTTATTGTTGTTTTGTTTTGATATGTTGGATTAGTGGGAGAATGTACATTATAGTTATAATTATTATATTGTCTCGAGACTCATTGAAACTGTTGTTGCCATATATTGTTGTTGTGCACGCTTTTGTGATGATATGACGCATTGTTGGAGACTTTAGTACTCGGTCTCATTTTGTTATACTGAGATATTTTCTTTGAGATATTTTGTTGAATCTCAATATGCATCCTTGGTAGATGCCGGTGCCATTTTGTAGGAAATTGCACATTGATCACACTTTTGGAATGCAATTTTGTTGTGTTTTCCCTTTGACCCACATGCCACATTTTGTTAAGTCACTAGGTCATAAGTATCTTGCATGTATGATATCAGTACTCCTATCGAGTATGATTTTATGCATTGTTGATATGCTTGTAATTCCATTTTGGACCGATGGTTGGAAGTACTTGCTCATAGTTGACATTCTTGTGGCCACGTTAATCTGGAGAGTTATTTTGTTTAAAACTAAGTGTCTATGTTGTCCAAGTGAAAGATTGATAGATTTTTTAATATGTATAGACTAGCATAGTCACCAATAGGGGTGTTCAGATCCAAACCAATCCAAAAAATAAAACCGAAAACCAATCCAAAAAATAAAAAACTGACAAAAACTGAAATGGACTGGATTGATTTGGATGAAATTTTTGAAGAACCGATCGATTCGGTTCGTTTTTAGGATCAATTTTATGGAACCGATCCAAACCGAATCAAACCGATTATTACACTAAATATACTTAAATATCCCTAATCCTAAGTTATCCCCCCTTCACGTGCAGCCACCACCAATCCAGTAACCTTTATCTCTAACTTTCACCATCATCTCCACCCATTCTCCTGAACCAAACCTCATCCTAAAACACACATCCTCTGCCTTCACCCACCATCAACCTTTACCAAGGCTTGCTTTGCCATGCCATGTACGGCCAACAACCCCTTTTGCCACCTCCTCTGCAAACCCCATCCATGGGCAAGACTTGCTTTTCCACGCCATCGTCCTCTGCCTTTGCTACCACGCCACTGGATCTGTGAGCCAGACCCACCACGCGCCACCGCAACCAACTTAGATCTGCGTCGCTCTTACAGCCTCACTCCCTCTCCCTCTCCCATACAACCTCCACTGCGAGCCACCGTCAACCAATAACTCTGGGATCGTGTTGGCCGTATCTAGGTAGAGGCGCGGTGATGGCTGGGCGGCACGAGGTGTGCGCGCGACAGATCCGGTTTACGGTTGGGTCACAGTGCTGGTTGGATCATAGTGTTGGCTTCTGCGTGGGTGGTGACAGTTGTGGGGCGTGAAACAGATCTGGACGGCTGGGGTGCGCGCGTGACGAGGCTACTATCCGGTTCTTGTGAGCGTGGTTGGTGGCGTGGTGGTGGCCGGTTGCAACTCCCACCGCCGTCCACCAAGCCAACAACCACCCATACCCATAAGTAACCTCAGATCCCACTTATCCACTTCCTCCCCCCCATAAAAACTGAATCATCCAATCCAATCCAAACAGATTAAAATTGGTTTGGATTGGATCGATTTGGTTATTGAAATTCATCCAATTCAAACCGAACCGATGATACTTATCTTGTTTGGATCATATGATTTTTTGCCTCAAAATTGATCTAAGAATACCCCTAGTTACCAATTTACTAAAACTTATGTCAAATATTGTTGAGCATCTATTGGTTTAGCCTATTTGTGATCAATTTTATTATTGGACTCTTATAAGTACTTAAACCCATGTGGATAATATTGTTTTGGATTTGTAGGCCTTGTGTATGACTTTTCTATAATGGATAGATTAACTCATATTGTAAACATAAGGAGAGACCTCTATTCTTATCCTATATGTATTGTGGTTGCCCCATTGAGACCACAAAGATTTTTTACGCATATAAAAAATTAGAATAGTTTCTCTTCTCTACACACACACATCATTCATGATTTTTCTTTAAAGATCGGACATGATTGCGCTCATATTTGTCTTTTTCAAGTGATTTTATAACTCAATATCTAGTATATTATATTTTATACATGTCATAATTTGAGGTTAAATTGATTTATTTTTTTTATATTATTAATTAGTTTAAAACAAAATTTCTTCATAATCGATTCAGCACCCTTGATTAATTATTAAATTGAATGGACAGCTGTAAATAAGAACCAATGACTTGTAAAATTGGTCATCATTTGTGGGTCTATATAAAATAAGATCTTCTTCAAAAGCTCTTTTGCAAGTAGGGTTTCTATTTTCATTTAAACTGAGCAATTGCCAACGTCCCACAACAAAGAATCTTCTTCAGATGTGACCACCACCAACAATATTCATCTCCCTCTCCAACTTCCACAAAGCCATAAAATCTTGAGCTTTATTTAGTTACTCTCTATATCTCTCTTAGAATGCTATAAAAATAATTGATAAATTTCAAGGACAATGATAGAAGAGATATGGATTGAAATTTCTTAGACAAACAAATTTCTAATATTTTCAATTGAACATCTTATCTTAGACTCTTTCTCTTCAGTAATCAATAAAGCAAGAATAAATTCTTTATTCTCTCTCTACTGCATACTCACCCTTTTTTAATCTATTTTCAGCTTCTATTTTTATTCCGTAGTGCTTATTATTCAATTCTCTCTTTGTAGATTGTTTTGTGTACTCTGAAAATTTTCTCATCATTAATATATGAATCCAGCTTTTTGTACCAAAATGCTCTTTGTAATAGATCCAACTTCTCTTTTTTTCTGTTTTTTTTATAGATTTCGTGTTTTGCTATGTGGCTATGTGGATCCCAGAAACATGAATCTCAACAATGACAGGAATCCAGGTCAATTGTACCTATGAAATCCAGCGACGATGTCTCCAACTAGTTTCTAGTCGGTCAGCAAGAGTTAATGTATCAAAATTTATATTGCCAATTTTTTTTACACCCTAAAAACCTTTCAGATGAGTTTTGATCAGTGGGTACACAACAAAGATGAAGTTTTTCTTACCAAAAGTCCACGTGGAGTTTGGGCACATGATCATGAGTAAAGGAAAATGATGAACAGAAGAAAATGAAGAACAAACGAAAGTGAAGGAAAAACAGAGAGAGAGAAGAGCTGAACAATAGAATTGTATATTTTTGAATCTGGAATATTTTCATATCATTTCAGTTATCGAGAACTTCTTTATATAGCTTCAGCTCATATAGTTACAGCTCAGCATAGCTAACTACTTTGCATAACTAACTTCTGACTATAACTAACTTGTAACAACTGCATAACTAACTGAACTAACACTATACTCTAATACTGTCCCCTTAATTCCAAGAGGAGTCTAGAACAATACTTCTTATGTTTTCTTGAACCGCATCTCAAGTTCTAAGACCTGTGTGATCTTTTACTGTAAGTAAATCTCTCAAATGATGAAATCGATTAGCAGCCAAAGGTTTTGTAAGCATATCAGCAATTTGATCTATGGAAGGTATGTGCCGCACATCAAGCTGCTTGTGAATAACTCTGTCTCTGACAAAAAATATATCTAGCTCCATGTGCTTTGTTCGAGAATGCAAAACAGGATTATGAGATAAGAGAACAGTACTTTGGTTATCACAATACACTACTGGTAAGGATGAAAGAGGCACCTGAAGTTCTTTCAATAATGATTGAAGCCAAATGATTTCAGTAGCAGTGTGAGCAAGTGCTCTATATTCAGCCTCAGTGCTACTTCTAGCAACAACCTGTTGCTTTCTGGACCACTAGGAAATAAGATTAGGACCAAGGTAAATACATGACCCTGAGGTGGATTTCCTGTCATCAGGATCAGTTGCCCAATCTGCATCATAAAATCCATATAACACTAACTTGTTGGCTGGCCTGATATGAAGTCCATAGTGTAAGGTGCCATTGAGATACCGTAAAATTCGTTTGACACTTTTCCAGTGTTCCTCCAAGGGTTGGCTCATGAATTGACATACTTTATTGACACTATATGAAATTTCTGGTCTAGTAACAGTAGCATATTGTAATGCTCCTACTATTGACCGGTAAAGGGAAGCATCTTGCAAATAATCAACACCATGTTTAGTAAGTTTCAAACCAGATTGCATAGGTGTTGAAATTCCCTTTGCCTCTAACATTTGAGCCTTTTTAAGAACATCCCGTATGTATTTCTGTTGAGAAAGATGAATAGAGCCATCACTAAGCCGAAGCACTTCAATACCCAAAAAATAAGTAAGAGGACCAAGATCTTTCAAAGCAAAGACAGAATTGAGATCGGATATCAAAGTCTAAATGCTGGAGTGTGAGTTTCCAGTAATTATAATATCATCAACATACACTAACACATATGAACAGGACGTGCCAACTGTGTGAACAAATAAGGATGGATCACATTTACTGGGAACAAAGCCAAGATGCTGTAACGTTGAACCAAGTTTCTCAAACCATGCCCTTGGAGCTTGTTTAAGGCCATATAGAGCCTTCTTTAGTTTGCAGACCAATGTACCATCACCAATTTCAAATCCTGGAGGTTGAGACATGTATACCTCTTCATAAAGCATGCCATTTAAAAATGCATTATTAACATCAATTTGATGGATTGACCACTGAGCTGTGAGAGCCAAAGTGAGAATTAACCTCACAGTTGCAGGTTTTACTACAGGGGAGAATGTTTCTGTGTAATCAAGATCTGGTTGCTGATGAAATCCTTTAGCAACAAGTCTTGCTTTGTACCTTTGAACTGAACCATCAGGATTTTCTTTAATCCTATATACCTACTTGCAACCAATTGTTTGCCTTTGTGGAGGCGGTTGAACAAGTTGCCAAGTATTGTTGACTATTAGTGCATTATATTCCTCTTCCACAGCCTTAAGCCACTTTGGATTTTGTAAAGCTTGGTTAACTGATGTAGGTTCAGTTTCTGTATGGACAAGATAGGCTTTAGGTTTGAAAATACCAGATTTGGCTCTAGTGATCATTGGATGACATGAACGAGTAGAAGGCAAGGGAGATGAGGAAGACTCAGGTGTCATAGTAGAGTCAAAATGGGAGTGATATTCAGATTCGGATACAGAATTAGAATGAGGCAAAGAATGTGATAGAGGTGGCTGAGAATGTGGTAAAGAGAAGTGATTAACATGGGCAGGAAGCTGAGGAGAAGAAGACTCAGGATGAAACTCAGATGTTGGGTGAGATAAAGAACATGATCGAGCAGAATGAGCAGAAGAAGGGAATATGGGATGAGAGGAAGACAGAATGGGTGGAATGGAAGATATGGAAGACTGAGATGGAGACATGACAGTAGAAGATGAAGGAGTAGCAGCAGTAGCAAAAGGAAAGTGGTTTTCATTGAAGACCATATCTTTAGAAATAATAATTTTACCATCAGAAGTCAAACACTTGTAACCTTTATGAGATGGGGAGTAACCAAGAAAAGTGCACTGAGATGTTTTGAAAGCAAACTTGTGCTTATTAAAAGGTCTGAGATATGGATAACAAGCACAACCAAATACCCTTAAAAAAGAAAAATCAGGAACTTGCCCAAACAATCTTGTAAAAGGAACAGCAAAGGAAATAGCAGAAGAAGGAATTCTATTTATAAGAAAAACTGAAGTGAGAAAGGCATAATCCCAAAACTTATGAGGTAGGTGTGCCTTTGCTAAAAGAGTGAGACCCAATTCAGTAATATGCCTATGTTTCCTCTCAACTAAACCATTTTGATGATGAGTATGTGGACAAATGACCCTATGATTAATACCCTGGGATGAAAGATAAGCAGAAAAAGGTCTATACTCACCACCCTAATCAGTTTGTAATGATTTGATTTGAGCATTAAACTAAACAGCAACTAGCTTTTGAAATTGAATAAAGGCTTGCATAATCGATGCCTCGACTTCTTTTTAAGCGATTAAACCTTGAGAAAACATCTACAAAGGCAACATAATAAGAAAAACCAGTGGAATAGGTGACTGGGGCTGGTCCCCACAAATCACTAACAACAAGAGCAAATGGTTGATTGTAAACTGTAGATGAAGGAAAGGAAGGTAGTTTGTGCATCTTACCAAAACAACATGCTTCACAGAAATTATTAAAGGAAATAGTTGGAGAAACTGAAATGTGTGACATATGTAAAACCTTTTTGAGAACAACCGAATGTGGATGACCAAGTCTACAATGCCATATATCTAAATCAGTATTATTAGAGACAACTTTAGAAGTAGCTTTGTGAACAATAAAAGCTGAGGGAAAGAAATTATCAGAATCAGCAGTAAAGAAATTAACAGAGTCAGCAGTAACAGAAGCAAGTTTATTGTCACACGAGTCAGCAGTAACAGAAGCAAGTTTATTGTCACATGAACCAAGATTGCTCGGACTTACAATGATCGAAACTTATTACAAGAAAAAATGTATATATGATCAAGTTGCTTGATCGTAAACATTATTATTAGAAGAAAGAACAGAATTACATGACTGAAGCCACTCATTAGGTCTGAAATGTGAGCAAACAACAGAGTTACAAACACAGTTGGACCTAAGAACATTATTTTGAATATGACATCTCAAATCAGAACTGTTATTACAAATGGAATCAGAACCCAAACTAGTTGACAGATGAGTGAAAGGAAATCTAGTGAAACGATATAGACCATCAGCACCAAGAAAGCCTTCCAGAAGGACCTCATGGTTGGCCTGCGATTTCACACAACAATAAGTGGGCTGAAATTCAAAATAAACATGATTGTCTTTGGCAAATTTACTTACACTGAGTAAATTCCTAGTGATGTCAGGTACATGCAATAATTGACACAAAGACAAAGAGATGGAAGCATTAAAAGGAGATGTAAGTAATGAGGAACCAACATGAGATATAGACAAACCTTGTCCATTTCCCATCAGAAGCTTCTCAGTACCAATGAAGTCTTCCTTATGTAGTAAATTTTGAACATCATTAGTAACATGAGTAGTAGCACCTGAATCAGGAAACCAGGAACTGCTAGAGACAATATCAGGTGTGGCAATCATAGCATGAGGAAAACCAGAAGGCTGAGAAGGAATAGAATGATGAGGATGTAAAGATGGAGAAAAGGTAGTACTGGAAGAAGGTAAGGATGAGACAGCAATGAGGATAAGAGTAGGAAGTGGATGAGAACTATGAAGAAGAGTAAGGAAACACAGTGGAAGGTGGTTGATGACTAGATGAACTAGCATGAGACATAGAGGGATAGAAGAACAAAGAAGACGAAGAAGGATGATTAAATGGAGAAATATAGGAAGGAACATATGAAGATGAAACAGAAAACTGAGGTGGTGGTGAAAGATGTAAAGGAGCATGTAGAGGTTGACTCAGTGATGGAGAAAATTGAGAAGGATTTGGATTTGGATTTGGATTTGGTGGAAAACTATAGTTAAATCGATGATAACACACTGAAGCACTATGACCTGGTTTGCTACAAACTTGACATACAACTGAGGATCTAGCACCAAATCTTCCTCCACGACCTCTGGATCTGCTATTAACACCAAACCTGCCTCCTCTATAGAAACCACGATTATCAGAAGGATAAGAACTATGATATGGAGAATCAAAATGCTGAGAACTTGAAGAACCAAACTGACCACTAAAACCAAGTGGTGGTGGTGTAGAATGAAAACCAAACTGACCACTAAATCCAGGTGGTGATAGTGATGGAGAATGAAAAGTGTGAGAGGAACCTTTTTGAGATCCAACAGAAGACTGAGATTGCATATGGTTTCCACTAGAATTAACATGTGCAATATTAGCAGAAAATGAATCAGGTACTGACTCTTTTACATGTTTCTCTAATCTAGCTTCTTGAACAAGCAACAACGATTCAATCTCAGCAAGAGAATAAGGTTCAATTTTACTAGAAACAGAAGTAACGAATGGATCATACTCCTCAGGCAATCCATCAAGAATGATTTCAATATGTTCAGAAAGAGAAATAGGATTACCAGTAGACATTAAAGCATCAATAAGAGCTTTGATTCGTAACAAATATTCACCAATCGATCTAGATCCTTTCTTTGTATTACGTAACTCAGAACGATACTGACGTGTCTTTGCTCGATTCTGAGAACTGAAATAATGATGAATTTGCTCCCATAGTTCAGAGGATTTGATGCAGCTAACAAATCTGGTAAGCATTGATTCTGACAAAGAAGACAAAAGCCACGAAAGAAGGAGTTGATCTTGAGCTTCCCAATCAAGAAACAAAGAACTAAGATTACTAGATTGTGCATCCTCTTCAGTAACAAACGGAGAAGGAGCTTCATGTGCATTAGAAAGTGGTGTAGTTTATGACCACGAATTGCTGCAAGAATTTGTTGTTTCCAGAGCATGAAATTTTTATCATCCAATTTGATCAAGATTGGATGAGAAAAAGAAATTTGACCAGTATTTGACGTTGATCGAGGTGCAGTATTTGCATGAGGTTGAGGTACAGCATTTGCGTGGGGATCATTTGAAGAGCTCTGATGCCATAAAGGAAAATGATGAACAGAAGAAAATGAAGAACAAACGAAAGTGAAGGAAAAATAGAGAGAGAGAAGAGCTGAACAATAGAATTGTATATTTCTAAATCTGGAATATTTTCATATCATTTCAGTTATCGAGAACCTCTTTATATAGCTTCAACTCATATAGTTACAGCTCAGCATAGCTAACTACTTTGCATAACTAACTTCTGACTATAACTAACTTGTAACAACTGCATAACTAACTGAACTAACACTATACTCTAATAATGAGTACACAAACAATAGGGACCATTTGCAAAAGCAATAAATATTGGGAAAAAAGTTAATAACTCAAGTCAACTCAATTTACCTGCTATATCAGGTAATTTTCATGGTGCACTGGTGCACACAAGCCTGTAGGTGCAGGTTAAATGTCTCCCCAAAATTGAAGTTCAGATGAAGAATTGATTGCACCTCCTATAGGCAGTTGGCTGCTGCACGTCCATCAATATAACTCCATTGAAAAATCTAAAATCCTCAAACTCCTTTTCTGGATATGAAGCTACAGGGAACGTCTTATGCAGGGTGCATGCATACACCATGTATGCAAGTCATTGATCAAGCAGACATATGTTGTAAAAATGATGAACGGTTGAGATTAATCATTGTCTACCTATTAAATAGGTAAATAGAAATCCCAACTAGAAACGGCTACCCCCACAGCCGTCGTCAAACCCACCACCACCTCCACCATCCGCGGGCCAACCACCACCCACAGTCATCGTTAAAATTAACATTAAACCCAAATCTGCCGTCCAACCTTGCGCAACAGCAACCCGCTGCTACCACTCTCTACAGCGATTGAGTCCCCCTCAGACCATCCTGCCAGTCACACCTCTGCTTTGTCACTGCGTCGGCAAAGCTCTCCCCATATCTCGCCACTCTGTTGTCCGCCTAGCCATCGTCAAACCTGTCAACCCCCGTCTTTGTTTCAGTCGTTGTTCGCCATCACCCATAACCCTCGTTAACAGCATAGGGCTTTGGAGGTTCATGGGTTCTAGGCCGCAGGTTCTAGCGGTTGCATGGGACGAAGCGATGGTGAAGGCTCGGTGGTGTTTGGTTCGACGGTTGTGGTCATTGACGGCAGATATTCGGCAAAGGAGAGCTGTCACACCTTTTTTTCTCTTCTTCTACCGCTGTAATATCAGATCTACCCATATGAGGTCCATTTTTTCTCCAGCCAACTCCTTCATCGTGTTCGCCACCTTCCCCTTGACCAGTCACCAAAACTGCGCCGCCACCAGAGTTCTGACGCGTTGTTCGCTGGAATCTGCACATTTTGATTAAATAACCAGTAAAATCGGCTACTGCAAGTCAAAAGAGGGTGCAGAACAACATTTCATGTATGTTCATGGTTTGTGCTTCTTCAAGGACTTAGGCTGAGCAGCCATCAAATCCTTTCTATCGAGTAAAATGATATTTAGCCACTTCACATTAATTGAGAAATTCTAATAAAAATATTGTAAGTAAGAGTGTTAGTTAATATTAATAGTAGTAGTTGTTAGTTAATAGTTTGTTATGATAGTTACTTGAGAGTTTGTTATTCTGTTATTGTTAGAAACTGATATATATATATATATATATATATATATATATATATATATATATATATATATATATATATATCACAGTGCAATAATTAGTGAAGGAAGGGAATTAGATGATGAATCATTGATCTCAATCTCGGTTTCTTTTCTATTTTCTTTCATTCCTTTCTCTTCACCATCCTGGCCATGATACTTTTCATGGTATCATAGCTCAATGTTCGATCATGGCTTCTAATCAAGATTCGTCCATGGCAACATCAAACACTGCAACTCAATTTGTTCTATAAACATTCTCCAATCCTGTATCAATAAAACTTGATGAAGATAATTTTCTAGCATGGAAGCAACAAGCACTAGCAACAATTAAAGGTCACAAGTTAATTCCAAAGAAGAATGATTCACAATATGATGCAAGAAGAAACAAGATCAGTGAAGCTTTTCTCAATTGGGAGTAACAGGATCAAATGCTGCTATCATGGTTGCTTTCCTCGATGAGTGGTTCCTTTACAATAAGAATGGTAGGTTGTGAATTTTCTTTTTAAGTTTAGAAGAAATTAGAAACATTCTTTACATCTCAGATTATAGCAAATATTAGACAACTTAAAAAACATGGAACACAAGAAAAGATTCATGTATAGTTTCTTATCTGCTTGCAATTAAGAAGTTGGTTGACACTTTAGGATCAATCGAATCTCCAATTGATGAATCTGAATATGTGGAATCAATTCTTGTTGGATTGACAAAAGAGTATGAAGGTTTTGTTACTACAATCACTTCAAGAAGTGAACCTTGTAGTATTGGAGAACTTGAAGCTCCCCTTATGGCTCAAAAAGAAAGGATCGAGCGATTTAGAAAAATTGAACTAAGTACAATTCAAGGGAATTTAGCTCAGTCATAGATCAAGAAAAATCAGGGCCATGGTGGTAATTTTAAAAGAGGTTTCAATCAGAGGCAGAACTTTGGTGTTGGTCAAGGTCGTGGTTTCATTATAAATCAAGGAAGAGGATCCTTCAATAGTAGAGGGTAGCAAAATTTTAGAGGTCATTTTGGTAGGTTTGGTGGCAGGATCTTCTCTTGTGAGAAATCTCAGTGCTAACTTTGCAAGAAAGTTGGTCACATTGTAACAGACCGTTGGTACAGATTTGATCAGTCTTTCACAGGTTTTAGTTCTCAATTGAATCCGATCTCCAAGAATTTTGGTAGTGGTAATCCCTCCATGAATGCCATGATGGCTGTTCAAGGTCTTGATTAGAATTTTTCTAATGCCAGTGTCAATTCTCCTATGAGTGCTATGTTAACTTCTCCCTTAACACTGTATGATCCAACATGGTATCCTGACTCTGGTACCACTCACCATCTAACACTAGATTCTTTTAACCTGCAACACAAGATAGAGTATGTTGGTTCAGAAAAAAGTGTTTGT
The DNA here is from genome assembly GCA_029884595.1 of Ormosia semicastrata. Taxonomy (NCBI): domain Eukaryota; kingdom Viridiplantae; phylum Streptophyta; class Magnoliopsida; order Fabales; family Fabaceae; genus Ormosia; species Ormosia semicastrata. Next base: position 5,224,990 of record JAQQTO010000038.1, on the reverse strand, counting down.
AGGTAATGGTGCAAATCTGTCAATATCACATATTGGCCACTCTAAATTTCCTTCTAATTTTGTCAATAGCTCCTTTATAATGAATAATCTTTTGTATGTTCCTAAGATAACCAAAAATCTATTAAGTATTGCTCAATTTGCTTAAGATAACCATGTTTTTTTTTTAGTTTCATTCTAACTAGTGTTTTGTCAAATCTCAAGATACTAAGGAGATCCTCCTCTAAGGAACCCTTAGAAATAGACTATATGTCTTTCCTCAATTCCATCTCATAAAGTCTTCTCCTTTTGTTCTGTCAAATGTTACTTCAGCATCTTCTTCAGCTGATTTGTCATTTTGGCATTTAAGGCTTGGTCATGCTTCTAATAAAGTTGTGACTAGAGTATGGAAGTCGTGTAATTTTTCTATTTCCTTTTGTAATTCTCAATTGTTCAATGTGTGTGAGGCTTGTTGTATAGGAAAATCTCATCAGCAACCATTTTCTGATTCTGATTCAGTATATTCTGCTCCATTACAACTTGTGTACATTGATATTTGGGGTCCAGCCCCTATGAATGTAATAAATGGTGTTAGATACTATATTCTGTTTGTTGATGTTTATTCTAAGTATTCTTGGATCTATGTGTTACACACTAAGTCTCAAACATTTTCTGTTTTTCTTCAATTTAAGCAAATGACTGAGTTATAATTGGGAACTCAACTCAAAGCATTACAAACTGACAATGCTAAAGAATTATTGGTTTGTTTTCTATTTTTCAATTTTAGTTGATATAGTTTTACTCTTAATTACAAAAATGACACATTGTTTTCACTTTATTTCATGTTTTCAAACTTTTATAAAGGAAATGGTAAAGACTCAAACATTTTGTTACATTTATTTAACTCGTATTAATAATTTCATGTTGTAAATGGCAACCCTAGGCGAATCTTTCATACAATGTCCGTGGTTCCTGGAGTCGACATTTTGAAGAGGGTTTTACCTTAACCACTATTTCCAGACAATGCTTGTGGAGATATCTTGGTCAAAGACATAATTTTTTTTTCATATTTTGAAAACTTGAAATAATTTGCCTCTTAGTAAATTGTTATGGAAGTTATTTACTTTAGATGTTTTAGATAACAATTATAAAATATGTAATAATAAATATGACAATTTAATTTTGATACATTGTTAATGTAAAAAGTTTTGTACGATAAGTTGGCATGTCATTTAATGAGCTTACTTATGTTAACAACATCATGACATGTCTAATTCATTAAATAACGTAACAACACATCATTGTAAGAGATAATATTAAACCTTTTTACAATTGATCAGTATATAAGATTAAATTCTAAATATAATATATATGAAAGTAAATATGTGTAAGTAATATATAAAGTCTTATTTTTTAATGCAGTCAATAATTTTTTTTAATGCACAAGTGTTATCCTATTGAGTGGTGTAAATAATATATATGCTTTTAAATTTTTATTCACTAAAAAAAATATCAAAATCATTGTTACTTGTAACATTTTTTTGTGTGTACATCCTATTTTTTAAAAAGAAGTTAAGCATATAAATTTAACCAGAAAATAATGAAACTAATGGGTAATAATGTATTCAGGAAAAAATTCTTGAAAGTGAATTTGTATTTAAAGTGAACAAATAAGAGTATATCTACTCTTAAATTATTTAATGAGTTGAGATTTTGATGTACTTTATCAAATTAATAAAAAAATATTTTTACTTACTCACTTTAAAGATAAACTTACTTTAAATTTTTTTTTAGCCAAATATAGATACACTTATTCACATCATCTTGTTTTATCATTTCTTAGACATTTCGTGTAAAAGTTGACATTGTATAATTTATAAATATATATTTTTGGAGATTAGTAGATTCTTAATATGGACTATACATTACCTTACACATGTATAATGTGGAAATGAGTGGCCTATGATAGTTAATGCCGAGAATTACTCATTATGATATTAAACCACCAACCAAGATGGCCGCCTCCAAAGTAAGACAAGGATATCCCTTCAGGATATGGATTCCCCTGAGTTCTGAAACAACCTGGTTGTGCAGTTATAAATCTAGCCATTTAAATAATTTTTTCTTTCTTTCTCTTGCATTAAAATGACCAAATACTAAAACTAAATCTCTGCAGTTATTTTTATAATTATAGAGGATCTTTGATCCTATTCCTTCGATATAGTGGGTATAAAATTTGATCTCAAGGGGAGAAACTGGAAAAAAAGATATATAAAGACTGGGGGTACTTGGGTCAACCCAGATTCGCATTTCATTTCGAATGTACTATGTTATGTGAATCATTCCCATGTTGAGGAGAACATCCACAAGGATGGAAGAATATGCGAACAACTGAAACCGCTTTCTACATACAGTGGATCCCATCAAGGCATCAACGTCATTGGATAAGGCCACGTGAAATAAATGATTATGGTACTTTATAAATTGAAATGCTAGCACTCACAGCTACTGCACCTGCGTTAGGCGAGATTGAGATAGAGAGAGGAATTCGCAGAGTCATGATCATGGACAGAGAATTCTCCAGGATTCCGGCTACTTGCCGGAGCTCCGACGAGGTGAGTTTTGCCGATACGGTTTTTGGGTTTTGGGAGGATGACCAGGCCCCACCGGAAAATTCATCCAACTCCGGCAACGATGACGATGATGATGATGATGGGGATGAGAGTTTTTGCACTAAGGAAAAGAATAAAGCTTTCTGGGAAGAACAAGATCAGCTTCTCCAGGTACAATTTCATATACGACCGAATATTAATTATTGTACACAATTTATGTCTAATAAATATACCCATTAATCTCATAATGATGAAAAAAAATTGAATTTGATTTGATATGGCACTTAATATACATAATGAAAAATAACTCGAGACTTTTTTTTCCCCTCTTTTTTTGTTGTCATTTTCAAAGGCAACTTTGTGCAGGACTAGCTCAAGTGAGACAAAAGTTCGGGAAGCTACAAAGGAGGCTCTAAGAGAGTTGAATATATCGGAGATGCTGTGCATTTGCCGGCAACCAGAGGTGGCTAAGAGGTGCCGGGATTGCTTGCAGAGAGAAATATGTAATCGATTATTGAACCTTGGCTCCATTTGCAAATCTAAATGGAGGAGTTCATCAAATATCCCATCAGGTATATATTATTGTAAAGAGAATTCATCCCGTGATTCAAATTGTTAATTAGTCCAAAACAAATTATCAATAACTAATGTTGGTTCATATATATCAAAATCGAAAGGAAATGATAACACAACTCATATATATGTTCATAAACCTGCAAAATAGTATGATTGTATAACTAATTTCATTTGAGTTGAAGTGAACTTGAACTTTCTTCTTCTATAACATATAGTCTGTACTGTTAATAGTAATACTCATAATTAAGTGAATAAACATGAGTGCACAATTTATGCGTGCGATCTTGTGTAGCATAAGTAGGATTGTGTTAAAGCCAAAACAATCTCATAAGTGAGAAATTCTAACGTATAAAGACTTAGTCCACCACGTTACCGTGGATCACAAATTCACAATCAATAACATAGTTATTTTATGTGACCCAACTGAATAATTATAAAACGTTGGTTTAACTTAGAAAACAGCTATATCATGTGATACACAACCACATACATAACGGGTATTGAAATTTCTTCACATATGGCCGGGGCATAATCTGCTAGCCAGTAACTTTATTACACGTTAACATGAACTTATAAAATGATCAAGTGATACTCAATTTGTTTCTTCCTTCTTTTTGCACGCGTGCAATTGTTTCAGGGGAGCATACTTATTTGGAAGTGATGGATAAATCAAACGCTAAAAGAGGGGAAGTAAAAGTGGTAATTGAATTGAACTTTCGAGCTGAATTTGAGATGGCACGGGCCAATGAAGAATACAGCCGGTTAATTAAGCGATTACCCGAAGTATTTGTTGGAAAAGCAGAGAGGTTACGAATATTGGTTAAGATTATGTGCTCAGCTGCTAAAAAATGCATGAAGGAGAAGAAAATGCACTTAGGGCCATGGAGGAAACACAAGTACATGCAAGCTAAGTGGCTTGGCACCTGTGATAGGTCCACAATGGAACCACTGCTGACGGTATACTCTACTAGGCCACCAAAACCTAAGGCTTCAATGCTCACCTGCGATTTATTAGAAAACATTCCCGGCTTGCACTGTACTGCAGTTGAGGTTGTGTGAATGAGATGATAAAGAATGTTGTTTAGTTTTCATGTCATAATATTACATGGCTACGTTAAGTTATTGTGAAAATTAGTAAGTTAATTTGATGATTAAGGTTTTCAGTTGAACGTATAATGGATGATAATATAACTAAGGGGGAAATTCTTAAGTGAACTATTGATGTTGAAAATCATTTATTTATAATAATCCTTGCTCCCTTTTCATCATTTGAGTGGGAAGCAATTAAGATCGTTAAATTGTATCGAGATTTCTCCTGTAAAATTTACGGGAAATCTATTACTAGTTATCAACTAATTGTAAGTATTCTTTTGATGCACTAAATATTCATATGATGGGATGATATGTAAAATACAAAGCATGATAGGATAATACAACTTGATATAAACACTTACATTATCCATTGTTTGGTGCATAATTTGATAAATTAGAGCAAAATAAATATTTATCTTGACAAAAATGCATATTCTTCCTTAATTAAAACCCAAAATGATAATGACAAAGTGATCATGGTACGTAGTAGTGAGGATGGAGATGACACTAGTGAGATGATGGTGATAATGGCTATATAGTGTAGTATTGATGGCAAACATGATGACAATAGTGATTTGGAGGGTAGTTGATGGATTATTGATTAAACTTACTTAAAAGTTATAAGGAATACTGTAAAAAAATAAAAGATTAATACTATGTTTGGATGATAGGTAATGAGGAGAATGGAAAGGAAATGAAGAGAACGAAAATAACTTCTGTTGTTTGAGAGTTTTAAAATATATGTGAATGGAACGGCACATATGGGAAATCATTTCCCTCATCTTCCCCTCAAATGTTCAACTTTTGTTCTTCCCAAAATTGAGGTGGAATGAGGGGAACACATGGGTAATGAAGTTCTGCTCTGTTCCATTAATGAAACTTTCAAACAAAGAAAATGAAAATTATGTTCCATTCATTTTCACTTCATTCTCACCTATTCCGTTCTGTTCTATTAATGAAAAAACATTTAAACACAATATAAGAGTAAAAAATTATATTTTTATCTCAAGAGTATTTGATTTGGTATCTTACTTTGTCATTATTTTTAGATTATTTTAAATTTTGAAATCTTTTTCAGTTTAAGAAGAGAATTATTTTTAGAGTGAAAATTAAATACCATAAAAATTGACACGTGTAAAGGATTTTTTTATTGGGTGTAAAGGCGCCTTTTTTTTTATGAGTCTAGAATTATATATTAAATTTAAATATAGATTTTAATTGAGCTTTTCTTAACATTTTTTACCTTGTTATTTTAATCTATTTAACCAAGTAAAAATTCCATCTACTTAAGCAAAGACAGTTGTATTCCTTGAGATGCAGTTTTACTGACAAGCTGACATGAGAAGTGCCAATATTTTTTTTTTCACATATATTGGCATTTGTAAATAAATAATCTTATGGTACTAGTTAACGAATTATAATAAAAAGTATTAAATAAATATAAAAACATTTAATATATTATTTCTAAAAGTCTTTAATACCTTTTAAGTAATTAATTTTTTTGTTTATTAAATAATATTATTACTAAAAAATATTAAGTACTTCTTTCACGGTATTTTTAGGGTACTAATTAACAGCATCCTAATTAATTAATTGAGAAAAAGAAAAATACAAATGCAGAATTCAATTTCAAATCGTTTCAGTAAAGAGAGTTAGAGAAAGAGAGTATTACTTATGGGTGAAGCCATGAAGCCCCAGTCCTCTAATCACAATGTGCATCTTCAGTTGAGCCTCAAACGCCACTCTTACTTGAGGTTGAGTAGTAGTGTTAATAAAGGCTATAGTCTATAATACAACCCACTAAGCCTCTATTGTTAACCCATTTTTTTTAAGCCCATCATTTGATGGGGTCTTTTTTAAGCCCTAATCCATTAAACTCATTAATTTAATAGGTTAAGATGGGCTGACCCACAAAGTCCCCTAACCATATCCCATTCAATCAAATCCTTAATCCCAAATTAAAAAACCCTAATCCAAAATCCGAGAACTCAATCCACCTTCAATCTCTATACTTTTTTTCTTTCGTTCAATCAGCCACAAAATCGTCGCCGTCGTCTCCAGGAAGAGAAACGCCGGCGAGACACCATCTTGCCGCCGGCGCCGGCGAAGGCTTCCGCCGCCAACAACGGGGGAAAGTTCAGCGGCGTAAGGCAGAGACCTTGGGGGAAATGGGTTGCTGAGATTCGAGATCCCGCGAGAAGGGTGAGGCTCTGGTTGGGTACCTATAATACTGCAGAGGAAGCTGCTATGGTTTACGATAATGCCACGATTAAGCTTCCTGCTTCCCCATCTATGGTAAATTGGTAATCTACTCTTAATTTTGCTTATCTGTTTTGTACTATGAAACCTAAACCATAATTGATGTATTTGAATATTTTTCTGCTTTTTGATATTCTGATCGAGGTAGGCTATCAGTGTGTTGGTTTATTTCTTTTTTTTTTCTTTTTTTGTTGCATGCTACCTGTTTGATGAAATAACTATCTGATCCTTTCTTGAGCTACAATGTGCTTTATTTCTGTACCTGCTGGATGCTGGTGTTATTTTTCTGTATATACTACTAGCTTGCTTCATTGCTTAATAGGTGACACCAGCCAACTTAGGTTTTTCTCTCAAGCTTGCTGAATATTGGTATGTCTCAAAAATGAGAAACTGATCCGTTATGTGTCTAGTGAGGAGTGTTTGTAGAATCAGATTAATGGTTGTTTGAAATCTGAGTGTGACTAGCTAATTGCTTGAGCTTCAATGTCATTACAAATGAAATGCGAATAGTTAATTGCCATGCATACCTTTTGCTTGATAAGGTGCTTGTATTAATAATATTGAATATTAAGATATTTAACTTTATATAGTTATACTGCATACCTGCCTGCTAAATATAACAGAACAAATTATGCATATGCCAACATATATAGAAAAGGAAAAAGTTAGCATAAAGAAAGAAAAATTAACCGGTAACTCAACTGCAAGTGAATACAAGAACTTGGAAATCCCGCTTTCACCATTTTTCCCTCTCCCAAGTGCGTGAATAATTAAAATATCTAAGGTTTCTTTCATTTCTTGATAGTGGTCCTCTTCGATATGTAAGTACTGCAGTAATTAAGCCATCAATAAAACCTATCATTCTTGACCTTGAAATAACCTCCTCCCCCTAAACCTGAACTTAACCGTTGTAGGTTGCATCTTTGGTGGTTCAAGATTGTCTGAATTTTTCTTGGCTTACGTGAATCATTCACTTCCTCTAGATAGCGGGACCACTTGAAACAGTGATCATACTATTGAATGTTCACTTTCATAAAAATGAAGCTACCCAGTTTTGCTTTTCAACTCTTTAATTTTCAGTCTTATATCATGGAGATCTCCATCTCTCTCCTATTCCCTATATCCTATCCTATTTGTATCAATCACTTTGAATTACTTAGTTGCAAATCACCCTTTGTGTTTTACCTTGGTATTAGCCTATTAGGTAAGTTACACCCAACCTCCTCTTGTTAATTATTTTTTATTGTGCAATCCTCTTGTTTATTATTATTCAAAGGCAATTCACGTTTGCTCGAATCATTATTTACTCTTTTAAAACGTCAAATGGTAAATTAAACAGGAATACATATGTTGAAGAAGAATCTTCATTTCCTTGAGGCTTTATTATTAATTGTTATTCGATAGTCAATTCATTACTAATATTCCTAGTCAATTCAGGGGATGCATTCCTAGTTATGACCTTTGCTGCTCCTTGGGCTGCTAAAACTTTCTAGGTATGTCTTTCTAGGTATGTATATTAGATTTTGTGTTGATTTTGCCTATCTAAATGAAGTGAAATGCTATAGTTATGTTGATTTAAATGAAGTGACTGACATGAAATTTGTTAGTATTAAGTGCATAATTTGACTTGTGTTTGGTGATATAATCTACCATGTTGTGTGTTTTATAATTACCCATCTTGACTTGATTTGCTTGTTTTAATTTTTTTATATATTTTTGTTTGTTTCAATGTCTAGAGGTTAAAAAATTGTATTATGGAGTCTATGAGAAAGACAGATGTGGATGATGAATTTGTTTTTGAAACTCCTCCTGTAGTGTCTGCAAGAAATCTCTAATGTTTGAAAATTCTTTACAAAGAGTGGTGTGTGATCTTTAATACGTGGGTCAAGTTTTTTTTATTAGTGGGGCAGCCCACCATAAAATACGTGGGTCAACTTTTTTTAGTGGGTTAGCCCATGGGTGGGCTAGGGCCAGTCCATTAAATAAGTAGCCCAAATTTAAAATTTTTTATTGTGGGTCAGCCCTAACCCACTTGGCCCTGTGGACTTTTGGCTTTGTGGGCTTTTTTGTCTTGTGGGCTTTTAGTCTTGTGGGCTTTTTGGCCCTAGCCCACGTGGGCTAGGGCTTGATGGGTTGGGCTGGACCTTTTTGACAGCTCTAAGGTTGAGGCTAGCTTGCAGCAACATATATATAATAAGCTATTACGCTTTCACTGTGGACATCTGACAAAGAGGTCAACCTTCATCGACATTTTAATTTCCAGGAGTTAGTCATATATGGAATCACTTCATTCACTTGCAACTCTATATCTTTGTTAAATTTTTTAAAATGAAAAAAAACCAATTCTTTTAATTTCAAAAGTAAAAGTAATATATGAAAATAATATAGTTTCTTTAGCCCGATGTCCTGGTAAACCTGATCCATCACAATCTTTATGGCTAGGCCTAAAGCCTATTAATCCAAGTTAACCTAGAGACTGTGTTTGTGTTATTTTCTTCAGTTCAGTGGTTACTGTTTAGGACCTACACTGTCTTCCCTCACACTCACACATTGGAAGATCCAAGAGAGACCCTCTCACCCATAAGTTCTGCGCCGTCGTGACTCATGGCTGTGAGAGGCTGTGACGGCGACGAAGTGGACGGCACTGCGATGGCCGACTGCTACGTGCGGGCTGCGATTGGTGAGTCACGCACAACCTCACTCACAGTCACTCATTTACTGTGTAAAAATGTTGGGTCTTTTTTTATAGCCTTTTAATTATTGTTTGATAGCTCAGTAATTGAATTGGTGTTGCTCCTTGAAATTCCAGAATCTATTATAAGAGAATCATCATCTTGCGAAATAACGGATTTTACACTCTCCACCAAGCAAGGTTCACTTGAAGAAGAAGTAGAAAAAGAAAAGAGGAACCAAGACCTGCAAGTGAGCCTTGTTCATGAACCCACTGGTAACTTACGGATTTCACATTCCTTTTTGTGTTCAAATTGAATTATGAAATTTGTTTTTTTAGCTTTTCGGCTCATATAAGAAATTTGAGTCTGCCTGAATTTGTTTTTGATTCTGTAGTAATGATGATTGTTAGGTTGTGTTGATTTAGGATAGTGAACTATTGCAATTTGCAAGATACTATACTGAAAGGGTCATTAATGATTGTCAAACTTAATAAAAATTAGGGGAAAATACAAATCACCTCCTTGTACTATAGCCCTTTCACAATCTGCACCTTGTAAGTGTTTAATCACTAAACCTACTTCAATTATGGTTACATATCCAGATATAGTTAAATCAAATGAAGAAGGCACATGTACGACACATGACAGTCCCAACCCCTGTTTTCTTACCCTAAAGAAATAGCATTACATCTGCTACGTTGATAGTGACTCTGACTTCTTCTTGGGTCTTATTCTCTACCCTTGGACTGCTCCCAGCACTCCTATTGAAAATGTTAACATCAACTTTGCAAAAGACCGAGTTTCCCACCCTTCTCTTTCTAACTCAAGTGTTATAATATTCACCAAGGTCATGTGGCACCTGCCTTCTTTTATTGATCTGTGGCTTAGCGGCAATATGCCGCTGCAGACAACTGTAGATGGCCAAAGAGAGGAGTCTGTCCATCCTTGAAAACTGCAAAGCGAGTTCTAGTTCCTTCTCCTATTTCTAATTCCATTTCTAACACCACGGAACGATGATGCACATTGATCCCTCCCTATGACTGACTTTAGACTTTGATACCTTTAGATGTTGGTATTCTACTTAACTAAAAATTGAACATAGTGTTGGGATGCAAAAATGTGGGTCTGCTTAAATCATTGAGCTCACTTATCTCTTGCTGGCTCTTTCAGGTACAAGAGAATCTGCCATGGAACCAACTTGTGCTGCTTGTTCCATGGAATGGAGCATTCAACTTGAGAAGGGCCTCCGTTCTAGTAAACCAGGTCACATAGCGCTGTCTTTCTTCTTTCTTCTTTCTTCTTTCTTCTTTTCTTGTTCATTTCTTATACCTTTCTGGGGTTTGCTTCTTCATTGAGTCTCATCCTTCATCAGGTGTACCTGTCCAAGCCATACTGCAAATGGGGCCCCGCCTTCAGCAATGGAGTACAGAGCTTGAATCTGGCATTGCTCCCAATGCCATGTTTGGCCTTGTGCCAGGTGAAGATGGGCTATTTGCCAATGCCATCCTCTTGCGCCTTACTGATGCCTTTAGGGGAGGTGACAAAGAAATCAGGCTTTCTGTTGTCAGGGTTTTCTTGTTTGAACGGAAGCACCGTGATAATGGGAAGCACAAGCGGTGTAAAGGGTTGCTGTCAAAGGCCAGAGTAGCTAACCACTTGGAGTTGTTGAAGCGGGTGAAATCTGTTTTTGACAGTGGGGATTTGGAGTCCAAGGCACTGGCTTTGGTTCTATTTGGTTGCTGGGCTGATTTCGCCAATGACAATGCTCAGATACGATACTTGATACTTTCCAGCCTTGTTTCTCCTCATGATTGTGAGGTAAAATAAGTGTCTTTTAGTGTTGCTGTTGTTCTAATTTCATTCTTAATCTCCCATTTATGTATTATAACATGTTTATATCAATTTGCTACTTGAGTACTTAGTCTTGTTTTCTTTTGTTTCAAAAAATTTGTTGTGCAATTGGATGAGAAGTGAGAAACCGCTACCTTAATTTGATTTGCAAGGCTATGCACGGATGGATTGGCAGTAATTGGATATTGGTACTCCTTTACTTTTTATAAATGTGGAGGTTGATTGCCTTGGGGCATTCTCCTAATTTTCTTTGCTTCTGGGTTCAGCTTTGTTAGCCGGTCTTCCTTATGGATTGGTTGATTGATTAGCTGCATCAACACATCTGAAATATTTGATTGGGTTTTTACAGATAAGAGCATCATTGTTTGCTGCTGGATGCTTTTGTGAGATATCAGATGATTTTGCATGTATTACAGTGGAGATGCTGTTTAATATGATGAATTCATCTGCAGTATCGGTCCCTGTAAAGTTGGCTGCAGCACAAGTTTTTGCAAAATTCAAGTGCTCATATTCAGTTGCAATTAAAGCGTATAAGGTCGTTGACCATTTTTTATTCTGTGACATCTAATACACTTCTTTTTCTTTGACATACACTTTCTTTTGTTACATCATTATGTGCTTTATTTTTTGGCTTACTGGGTGTTGTTCTAGTTGTGGAGCTTCTTGTGTAGCTACGATTGTGTTTGTTTCTGTCTGTATCTTTGTTTTCTGCCTTCACTTATTTTTCTAGGGTGTTATTAACATGATGCAAAGTGGATAAAGGGAGTGGATAGGGAGGAATTGAGAAGAAAAAACCTGGAACACTTTTTATATGTGGAAGTGGAGTTTTGGAAATTGGCCTGTCCACTTTATTATAAATACTTCTTGACACTGCACCTCAACCAAGTGTGATATATTATGATACTAAGCTTACTTCAAAGTGCAAAGAAGTTACCTCCTCCACTAATTTAGTAATGCATTATCTAGTTCAGTTTAACCAGGCCTGCTACTTGGTGGTTTATGGTGCAATATATTTCTTAATTGTTGCTGCCGTATTATCATAGAACAATTTGGTTGGACAATCGATTATTTGTTTGAAACTAAAATCTCAATTTATAAGAAGATAAAAATCAGAACTAATTATTATTTTACTGTGGTGATGAATTTAATTATTTTTGCACTGAATGGATCCCTCGATATGTGTGTCCTAGGGGCTAGTATTCAAATTTAATATTGGTGTAAAATAGCATATCAACAATTGTTATGTACAATCGACTTACAGGAACTTGTAACTTTTTCTTTCGTGTCTGTTGCTTTCTTGGAATTATCGCATATTTGGGTTTCTAATGTGGTGATTGATTTAATGCAGACAGGTCTAGAGTTGGTGTTAAATTCTTCAGATGAAGATTTTTTGGTAGCTATGCTATTCTCACTTTCAGAACTTGCTTCCATTTCTACACTTCTTACCTCCAATCAGGTATGTGCCTTTTTTATTCTACTATATGATTTAGAGCATCCTAGTTGGGTGGACAGAATGAAAGGTCCCACTTATTACTGTATCCTAGCTCTTCATTTCTGTTTGAAAGATTGTGTGGACATTCGCTCAATGTTCCCTATCTTTATCCCTCAACCAGCAGAGAGGTTTTATTAAAGTTGCACATAATATGAAATTTGTGAAACTCATTGCTAGAGTTTTACTTCAAAAAGGTCGGTAAGCAGGTTAAAGCTTATGATTAAATGAAGCATCATAAAGCTAGCTTGTGCATGCATATAAGTTGTACCCAATTCAGTGTAATATTTACCTAAGTGCTTTCTTTGTTTATTTCTTTAAATCATTTGGATTCAGGTGGACTTTCTTCGTTCATTTCTCAACCGGGAAAGAACTTCACATGTGCAAGAAACAGCATTAAGATGCTTGCATTTTTTATTCAGAAAAGGACGGTGTCAGTATCCGGTTGAAGCTTGAAAAGATGATGAAATTGTTGAACTGAACAAGTTGTTTTGCCATGTCTCAGATTGTATGACAGATACGAGAAGCATTGGTAAACATAGTAGGGACGATGGTAATAGTAAGATGTATATACTTTTTCTTTTTTCTTTTTCGTTTTTCAAGTGTTAGTTCAACACTATTGATTTTTCTATTTCTCGTATTTATTTCCAGTAGCCTTTGTTAACAAAAGTTTAATTGGTTTGTATATTTGATGGTTGGAAATAAAAGAGAAGGGAAGAAAATCAAAGAAAAAGGGGAAAAACGAAAAAGGAAAGAGGTTGAAAAAGTAAATGACATTTAGTTCTTTCTTTTGAATTGGAGAATTAATTTTTGAAGGTTAGTGAGAACTACATTTTTCCCCCCTCAAAATAAATAAGTAGAATGACGAAGTGATTGTAATTTTACGCACATTCCACGCATTGGTTCCATGGCCCTATCTTCTTGGGGATGCTTGAGTCCCCTGTGGGCCCATACTTTTGGAATGTAGTTTTTAACTTTATGCTTTGGGCCATCGGCCCTTTTTATTGGGGGAAGTAAATTGCAGGGAAAAAGGTCGTCGGATCAAAAGAGGAAAGAGAAGACAAGAGGTCCAATAATTATTTCTCTACATTTTTTTTTATTAATTGTGGTCTATTGATGTTCGGGTCAACTTATATTTATCATGACTATTCCACTTCTTTGCTGGTTATTCATGTCGAGACTAAAGATTTTATAAAATGTTTTTATAGTTTGACTCTAAAAAATTGATGCAATTGAAATTTGAGCTTGTGATCTTGCGTTTACTTATATATTATATGTTCATGTGGTAGTAGGTTAATTTCTTAGGGGTTGACCAAATAGGCATGGGTGGATAAATAAACTGAGAGTTAAAATATAAATATGTAGAAGTCTTTATAAAAAATAAAGCTTACGAGGGAGTTAAAAACATATTTTACAATAAATAAAAATGAGGTGGGATCAGCTTATATCAGTGTAAATTTTTTTTCTCTTACACTTATTTTTAATTGTTAGATTTACTTTCATCTAATGATTGAGATTATTTCATTAAAGATAACCATTAGATAAAAATAGATCTAATGGTTGAAAATAAGTATAAAAAAAAAAAAATTTACACTGGTGTAAATTGATCCTCCCTCAATAAAAATTAATCTCCCATTTATGTGTGTTCTCTTACAAACATGAATTTAGGAAGTTGTTCTAAACGAGAATCAATAATAGTGTATTTGATCTGATTAAGAGAGCAGTTGAAGATTGCTGCTCGATCCTTACATCTACTAGTGATGGGGTGATAGCTAGTTTTGGTATGTTGGGGGATATCTTTATTGTTGAACCCAATACTTACATTGCATTTGTAGGTAAAAGAGTAATTGAACAAATGTAAAATAAGATAGTGCTCAAAGGTTCATAAGTGGCTAAATATTTATGTCGTAAAGACTTATTTGATTCAACTGTATAACGTAATCCAAGGCATTCTGATACTTAAATTAAGATTAGACATTAAGAGAGAGGAATATATTAAAGTCAGTTTAAACTCATATTTCTAGAATGTATTTGCTTATAGGAAAAGTAATATCTAAAGAGATACTCTTTCCATATAAATAGGATTGGTAGTTATGATGGTAATTTGATCCTTAAATGTCCTCATTAAAGAGGAGTTATGCTAAGATAAGGTACTTATCTTATTGAGTAAATAGTTTACTCATTAGATGAGTAATTAATTACGAGGGCTACGATAGTTTGAGATCGCGATTGGACTAGTCAAGTTAGGCCACTCATGATGAGCCAAAATCCAGAATATGGGTCCACTATGAAAACCTTCATTAAATTGCATTTGACACTTTAGAAGGTAAAATACATATATTTTTATCTTCATCTTAACTTTTTTTTAATTAAAAAAGAGAGAGATGTGCATAACAGTTTCTTTTTTTTTAGTATAAAAGCTGCAATATGTTTAAAAAGAAATTATTTAAAAATAATTTTTGAGTCTTTATGATTAAGACAAATTTTCTCCCTTTTTTCAATTATATTACAGACAAAACATAAGAATTTTATAAAAAAATGGAGAATAATATGTTCAAAATATCATAATTTTACAATAATAATGATATATGTTCAAGAAGAAAAACAAAAAATTGACCGTGACAAGGAATACATCATTAATTAATGTTGTTAAAACGAACAGTAGAATGAACTGACAACACTTTCAATCTTAACCGTATCAATTTAATTTGATATAGCATGTTTGGACTATAACTTGCAAACCACAGTTTGAAGTGTTTAAACTATAATTCTAACATGCTATTAAACTGCTTGGTCAAGCATGGGCAAAAGGTAATTAGGCTTGAAGGGACCATACCTTCCAAAACTTTTTAAATTTTTCTTTTATATGCATTTTTAAAGTAAAATTTTAACTTAATTTCTACCAAAAAAATTTTAACTTAATTATTTTAATGACATTTTTTTAATTATGAAGTGTGATTCTAAGTTTTGTATAGCCAAAAATAAAAAATGAAAATCTAAGTTCAATATGAATAAAAACTTTACCCGCAATACAACAGTAAAAAATTATAATATATTTTTAGAGTACATTTAAATACACATAATGCTCGTTAAATACATGTTTCAAAAAGGATATTTATTATAAATTTTAAGTTATCAATTTAAAATTAATATTAAAAAATTATCCTAATTCATATATTTATATTGTGCTTAAGAGCACGCAATAATTTTTGCAATAATTTTTACAATCGAATATATATTAGTTCTCTCATATGAAAAGGTAAAATTTAAGTCTATTTTTTATATTTATTATATATATTTCACTAATTAAATTATGATATGTATTTATTAATATTTTTTTTAAATACACACTTATTTTAACTTAATTAATGAAATAAATATAATCATCATAAAAAAAATAAATCTAAGTTTTAACTAAGTGAAATCCCCTAATTCCGCGCCTGAACATCAACCACTCTTATTGATTGCCGTCCACACTCACTGATGATTAATAACGAAAGTCATCTTTCTTTCCGACATTATCATTATATAACCATATCAAGTAGCTGAATTCTATGCTATAATGAAGGCATGCGTGCCATTCTTTCTAGGAAAATCACTTCCTCCTGTCATAATTTTTCATGAAAATATCCAAATAGTCTTAATCAACGTTTTATTTATTTATGGATTTTTCTAAAAAATACCTTAAAGACACTAATTAAAAATTAAAAATAAAAACTTTTATATGAAAAATAAAATATTTAATGTATTAAAAATTGCAAAAATTATACCTTTTATATAATTTTTATTTTATTTTAGATTCCTTAATAAATATTTTTAGGATAGTCATTAAAAATATCCTTTATTTATTTTACTATATTTCCTTTAGAAATCTCCTCAACTGTCATCTTGCAATTGACAAGGAATAAGGATAGGATTAGAACAATTGCATTTTTGACTATTGTATCGGATTAAGATTATGTAACTGATATCTTTTCCATACCTAAATAATGCATATGGAAGCCACTAAATTTGCTGAGTGATTAAAAATTGTATCAATCAGAATGCTTGTCGTAATCTAGCTAAAGGAATTCCTATAAGAATTAAATTTAGAAGTTAGAACTACCCCTCTACATTGACTAGCAAATCAGTGCTCATAGACATAAAAGGAAGGGATGATTAAATTAACATTGATTAGATACACTTGAATCGAATGTCTAAGCCTAAGCCACACTGAGAGGATCTTAACTGCAATCTTTATAATAGTATATCTATGGAAACTGTGAAATATCTTCTTAAAAAAACCTAAAGTGCATTATTATATCGAAATTGTTGTTTTGGTAGTTTTCCAATGTCATACAATACCGTAGCTTACGCGGCTGTTGGTTTGATTTATTGGTAGTAAATGGTGATCTTATTACCTTAGTAGGTAAATATCAACTTATAGTGGGCATTTATTGAATATAACAAGTTTCAGGAATGACTAATAATAGGTAAACTGTTATCTCATTAGCTTCGTAGCTAAGTATCATCTTATTTTGGTTTTGTTAATGTGTGTCCTGTACACACGTTAAGAAATAAAAAATTAAAACTATTAAATAAAAATAGAAGTATTTAAATATTAGCAATTTTAAAATTATTTCCTCCAATATATTTTAAGTGTTATTTTAGTGCAAGACACAAGAATTAAGAAACATTAAACTAAGCTTAATTGTGAGAATTTTTTACTAAACTAACATTATTTATTTCAATTAATTACTCTATTTTACTATGTTAATCAATTTTTCATAAGTAGTTGAAACAATTAAAATATAAGAATAGAGATGAAAAAATAGCAATTAATACTTTATTAGTATACAAAAACGTCAATTATATATTGACCTATTTTTTTTTTTCACCAAAATGACACTTAAAATATACCCGAAAGAATATTTAATACTTTTTTTAAATGATTAGAATAATTTAATGAAGAGTCATACATATTATTATTATTATTTTGTACTAGAGTACTCTCTCTATCCCTTAGTAACTGTCTTTTTAAAAAATATGTTTTGTCTCAAATTATCTGTCATTTGAAAATATTAAAAAAGCATTAAATGATTTTTTCCAACTTTACCCTCATCTCAACTAAACCTAATAACTTCATAATTAATTACCTTTTACCATTTCCTAAAATCTCTCTTCAATACTTATTGGATTTACACTAAATACTAACCAACCATCAATAGAGAGAAAAATGGTAGTTTAGTCATATATATATTACATTATATTTTTTTTGTATTTTAAGCTATTTAATTTTGTCTTTAATCTTTATACAAAAAATTTAAAAGTCAGATTTATAAATGGAAGGAAGAAGTAATAAATATTATTTTTAATTCTTTAACATGTATCATTAACTTAAAATTAGATCAATAAGGTATTGTTTAATGTTTGAAATTGAGTTTGGAACCTTCAAATAGAATTGTAACCTCATATTTTAAATTTTATATTTGATATGCCTTTTAGAACTAATATTCTATTTGTTGAAATTTTCAAGAAATTAAGAAACAACTAAAAAAAATTATAATAAAAAACTAAACAACGTTATTCTCAAATATAATTTTTTTTAAAAATTATAATTTCAAGAAGTAAAATTTGCAAAATAAACTCTACAAATCGAACACATTTGATGAAACAACACTAACCACCTAGTTTAATATTTTGACACATTCATGCTTGAATTCAAATCCTCTGTCCCTTCCTTGTCCCGCTAATTAAATATTAATATAGAGATTTTTTTTTCTGAATTATCATTATTCAATTAGAATAATATGGAATGAAATAGAAAAACGGGATAAAGGATTTCAACCATGCATGGTTTTATTGCAGTTTATATTTTATCACTTGCACTACAATTATTATTGTCATCGCCGTTATTAACATCACTATGCTCACTTTCATTACCATTGCTACTATGTTGTTTAGAAGAACACTTGATTAATAAGTTATTGTGAAATTTTTTAATGGTTTTTGTTTTGTTCAATTGGTTTTCATTTTACATTTTTATTACATTCTTTTTTAAATTATTAAATTACAACTAAATATTATTTAAAATTGGTCCTCTAAACAGCTTATTAATTACACTTCTCTCGCAGATGAGATCTCATTTTCCTTATTTTATGAAAGTTTAGACTTTAGGTCAATATAAGGTATAATATATACCACGAGAAAGTTGAATACATAGGTCAACGAAACTCATGAAGTTGAAGACTGTTCAATAACAAGTATTTAATTCTAAAGTGGAAACAAAAAGCGCATTTACTTATTTCATGATGAACACCCTTTGGACGATTCTATTTTTGAGCAAAATCATTGATGCTTCCCGCGTTTACCAGCTTAACTTTTTTCCTTTATTTATTTTGTCATGCTGATTGTGAAGATGGATGCTTAATTAATAATTCTTCGTTATGCACAAATGCTGATATTCTCCAACTTTAGTTTTGAAGGTTGGGATCGTACGTAGACCTAAAAGGTAAGGCAGCAATTTCGAGGAAAAGAGGAGGCATCATGGATGAAGTTAGACAAAGAAATGCAACTCGCCGTAATTCTCGATTTGGTATTGGGTATCATAAATATTTTATTTAATATTAAATACTGTAGGATCTATATTAAATACATTAATTTTTAAATAATACATTAATTTTTAAATAATATGTTGTAAGTGTTAACTAATGAAAAAAATGTTTAAGAGATAATGTTATAGACGGTGTCAACCTAACAATTTATGTGTTTCGGCATTGGGGGAATAGTAATTTAATTAGTACTGTTTCCTTTATCTCTTTTATAATTGTTTTTTAATGTTTTTACATAAAGATTAAAAATAAAATTAAATAATTTTAAATATAAAAATATGATATAATGTAATTAATTTTTTATTTTTTAATTTTTTTAATTTTACGTGATACAATAAATTTTCTTTTTATTAAGAAAGATAAAATTGAAAAAAATTAATAAATATTTTTTTAATATTTTTAAATAATAAATAATTTGAAATAAAATCAAAATTTTAAAAAATATATTAAAAGACGGAGGGAGTATGTTGTATGAGTGGGCAGTGGATGATAACTGACTTCACTTGGAAATGGAATTGGTTAGAAAGATGGAAACGAAGGAAGGAAGAAAGAAAAAGCAATAATAAATGGGTGGATCCAATCCGTGTGGAGACTTCGTCATAGTATCTAATAAGTAATAAGTGGGTCAAGGACTCGAGGGCCATGAAAATGTGAACGAGAATGAGATTAGAGCACCGCAATTTGAACAGTGAAAGTCAATCACCTGAATAATTGAAAATGAAGTACGGCAAATGGGAATGGACACACAAAAAACCGCGTGCCCAAGTGCCACGTATTAGCCCCCGAAACATCCCACTGTCTCTCCAGGAAGTTACCAAGAGAAAGCAGAACCCAACCCATCACAACACAAGCAGAAATTATCATCGTTCATCTCACAACACAAGGACCAACGGAAGACCAAACTCCATTTTCTTCAGGAGAAATTATTAGTCCACAAATTTTCTTCTCACCCACTGTCGGAACTGCAAACCCGAGAATTACTTTTTTTTCAAGTTCTAGTCAGGATTATTACTCTCAATTGGAAATGCAGAGAAAATTGAGCGTGAAAACTAGAATGTAAAAACAATTATTTACTGTCATTGTTTTTGTTGGAAAATAAAAATAATAATTTTATTTGAGTTAAGTATTTTAGATAATTATTTAGTGTTACTTTATAAGTGGCATATATTTTAATAATAATTTTAAAAATTACTTTTATAAATTAATAATAAATAAAAAAGTGTGTTATTTATGAATGTTATTGTGCTGTGAACAGATGGTATTCCAATATCAATTTTAAAAATTAAAACTGACTCGCTTAATCATATGTTAAACTAAAATGAGTGTACCAAAAATAAAATAAAAAAAACTAAAATGAGTAATGTTGGAGAAATTATAATACAAGAAAAGTCATAATATTATTCACAATTAGAGTTATTTCTAGATAAGTAAAAAAACGCATCAATATCTTTTTACACCAATTCAGAAAAAACCTAACAGATTTATATAAATTTCTACATTTTTTATACAGATTTTGTCTATTTAATATTATCAAGCTAAAATGCTTAACTAATTTGACACCTATATATAATTTGCTACAAAAATATGTAATAGTTGTACTAATACATATATATCACAAGGTATCTTCATAAATTTAGTTTATTTAAATTATTTATGATATTAATTTCTATTCAACCATAAAAATATAAGGATTATTTAATTTTTTCATTAGTTGTATTAATCTTTTTTAGATGTCTAATTTTTTGTTTTGATCCTTCACAACAAACTACGTAAATAAGTAATTTAGAAAATTGATGTATCCATCCGTTCATATGAGATTTCAGTTGACAATTAAATTTGGGTTAGTTAACCTTTTTTTTTTGTGCTATTAGCTAGGGTTAACAAAATCCGAGTTTTATAATATTATAGTAAAAAATCCGAGTTTGATAATAAAAAAGGTTTTCTTATACAACTAGTTTTCAATTATAGCAAGTTTTTTTTTACAGGCTATCTTTCTTTTTTTTTTCAACCTATTTTTTTTACAGCCACCACGGTAAAAAAATTTATTATTTACCAATGTTACTCACCTCAAATTGATTATTATTTACATTTTTTAAAATTACATAATTTTATAAATAATACCAATTAAAATTATATCACTTAATTTTTATATTTTTTTATAAAAATTCAGTTAAAATTATATCAATCAATCTTTTCATAAATAATCGTATATACTAAAAACTCTACATATTTTAACTAATAATATTTAAATATAATAAAATTTATAGAGTTTTTAATATACATAATTATTTATAAAAAAATATAAAAACTAATAATTTTAATTAATATTATTTTAATGATAATTTTTTACACAATTATGTAATTTAAAAATAAAATAATAATTGTGTGAATAGTAATTCTGGGTTGTGAACAGTAAATTTTTTGTGTGAATAGTAAATTTTTGGCAAAACAATAAATTTTTGGATATGAACCGTGAATTTTCTGATATAAACAATGAATTTTTTTGATGTAAATAATATGGTAAATAGTACAATAAATATTATGATAAATAGTATAATAAGTTATAAATTATTAATCATAATTATTGATATATTTTTTAATATAATCAATTACTGAGATACACAAAATATATCATACACCTTACTATGTAAGGTGTATATTAAAAATAGCCTTTCAGTCCATCAAACTCAAGATCTTAGAGGCTTATATGGTACGCTGTGAGATTAAAAAATGAGACAACGTTCTCTCCTTAAACTTTTTCCTAGAAAAAAAAAAACTCAAATTTTCATTGATAGACAAATTGTCGCTATCTTCAAGTCTCTTCAATGTAGAACATTTTAACCGCCCTTTTGACATTTTAAAATGTGGGTAGGTGAGAAAGGTTAAGGTAATTTATTGTTTTCTTTCATCTCATAATAATAGCTTTAATATTACGGATAATAAGAAAGCATGACCTCTTATGGACATTCCTCTCGCAAGACGAAGGAATTCATTGGTCTTAAACACTTTCCTGCAATTACGTACGACCTCAAAATCTTTCCTAAGAACTGAGTATAACAACAGATATTTCTTATTTTGGATCTTTTGTTTCATAATTAAGTAAAAGAAGACAACTCTTTTAATTAGTTAATTTCTTTGTTGTGCTACAGTTTGATATGCTTTATTTTTATTTTTCTATTTTTACATCAACTCTCTTCTACGTTGTTCATGAAAGGGAGAATATGGTATTTTATATAAAGTAACTTAAGCATTAAAACAATAATAACTTATTTGAAAATTTTATTACAGTGCTTATCAAATGGCTACGCATGTGTATACAGAGGAACTCTTATGACATTTATGTTTAAAATGGATATGTCTCTATAATGTAAACGTAAATATATCACTACGTCAAAAAGATTACAGGTGAATTTCAAAGTATAAACCCAAGTTTTAAACAAAGTGAACAATATATTAACGCTAAACCAACCCGTTGATTGACTGAAATACGATATCATTATTATGCATTTATAACTTCTACATGGATATCCATAAACAAATGGTGATAAACGTATATTTTTGACCTAAAAACACATTTCCCATCCATTCTCTTCAAGTTATTAGAATTATTTTTTTGGGGGGGGGGGGGGGGGGGGGGGGGGAGAGGACTCTCAATGGGATCAAGGTGAGAAATTGAATAAGACCTCAAACACCACAGCCCTGGTGACCAGGGGTAATGCCACTGGGCTACAATACCGCTGGCTGTTTTAAGTTTTATTTTGATTCTTATACTTTTAATTATGTCTCTGTTCATTTTCATGTTTTTTTTTTTTTAATTTACTAGGTGCAAAATCCCTGTTACCTGTTGCTTCACACGCCTCAGGAATTAAGTTAGAAGCACGATCAATAGCTTTGCTCCAAATCCTTTTCACAAACTCTAAAAATCATTGTCTATACGGTAGTTGAGGATACATATTGACGTCAATCTTTTTTTTTTTTGTCAAATTTAAATTTCAATGTGAAATACTGTCAATCATTATCATTGTAGGATTCGGATTGTCTCCAGTCGCTGGAGGTATGGTTGGAGCATCTCAACCATTGATTTTTTATCTAACGGTCAAGATTTTTATTTTATATTTTAATATTTAAAATATTTATTAATTTTAAATTAATATTAACCGTTAGATGAGAAATAAACGGTGAAAATTTACTCCAACAACTGTTAGAGGTGCAATTTATTGGAGACAAACCGGATCCATCATTGTACCATATTAGTTGGTTTCTAGCAAGGTGCGAACCGATAACAACAAAAGGACTATATTTATATTTGAGAGAAATCATTTAAGGATCAATTGATACAATTATTCAATACTTTAATATCAAAACGAAAGTATGAAACCTAAATATTATTAGATAGATAAATAGTAGTCGTAGCAAACTGATCTGTATACCAATCTGGAGAGCTGGCTAACAATACATGTGAAATTAGAAATCCCCCAAATTCATTATCATCAAAGCCACCAGCAACCGCAGATCTTCTTTATTTGTGTGTCTATATATATATATATATATATGATAAGAATCAAATTTAATGAAGTTAAAATTATTTTTATATCATTAATATATTTTTATGATAATTTTTTCACTAAATCTACTATTAAATTGAAAGTTCTTATCATATAGATCATATATAAAAAATTTTATATTAATCTAAAATTATTTAATACTTCATTGATATATATCATATTTTAAAAATATATATTAAATTAATCTTGATATATATTAATAACGATAAATAATTTTATTAATGTAAAATTTATAGATGATATATAATAAAAATTTTTAATCTAATGACAAATTTAGTAAAAAAATTATTTAATAAAAATATATTTAATAATATAAAAATAACTTTAATTTATATCGGTATAATTTGATCTCATATATATATATATATATATATATATATATATATATATATATATATATATATATAACCCTTAAAAGGCTTAATTTTAATGCTCGAAGTACACGAATTAAATATGGGAAACTTCTAAATTTTTTAAAAGCCTCTTAATTTGTTTAATTCTAATTCTTTAGATCCACCGCTAGCGACTAGATCTATATATACCACTAATATTTTACGGTAAGAATAAAAATAAGAAGGTTAAATCGGCGAAAATAAATAAATATAGGATAAAATTTGATTCTAACTTAAGTTGGAAAAAATTCTTTAATTTTTTTTTTAATTTTATGAAATAAATTATTATAATTAAAAAACTTTCAAGTTGAAATAAATTTTGCCCATAAATATATATGTATTGGAGGTGCGATAGTTAAGATAGAACTTCATGTGGAGATAAAAGTCTCAAGAAATGTTTGAATAAAACAAGAAAATTAAGCAACAGAGTTTCTATTTTTAAAGGGAGCGACTATGTTTACATTCTACATATATGGTACAGAAATAAAAGTTATATACGAATAGTACAAAGTTGTATTTACGAGAAAAAAGGCAGAGCCTCAAATCTATGAAGATTCTCGGAAAAAGAAATCCATGATGCATTATAAAATTATGGTGCATTACAAAGTTGATTGACTAAGAGAAAGGACTATCACGATAAAGGAGAATATCTCAAAAATATTTTGAATCTCCAAATCCTGCCGTTTTTTTTTAATTTAAAGGTTTGGAAAAAATAAAAATACTGCAATCCTTTCTTAAGCTGGATGCCACCCACATTGCTGAAGATAATTTTTACCTAATTAAACTAACCCGTACAAGTAAAGTCATAATTTAATACAAATTAGACTAATTGCTACGAAACTCAGTTGATTGACTAAAATTTAGCTTTAAAGGCGGCATATATTAAAAAACATAAAATCATTGACTGAAAATTCGTTATTATTATCTATGCGAGAATTCCCTATTTGTTACTCAAATTTTTTTTTTCAAATTCTCTACTGCTTATAACCACGGTTTTCGTTAAACACAAGGTTTTGGTCCCCACAAGAAACCTTAGAGCTTGCTTATAACCAATGGAACGAGTTCAATGCCTAGGTACATAGAAATGATTATATAGTAATGTAAACATTGGTTTTATCCTTCCCTTTCGAAGTGATATTGGGTTTATCCCTCTCATTGAAAGCTTGAAGCTCTTGTACCTCCATTCATTTTCAATAATGAATTATTATTTTTTGAAAAAAATTATTAATTATTTATCTGAAAATTTAATAATAGTTGTAAAAATAAATATTAAATGCATTGATTAAAAGCATTTATACCTTCCATTGATAATATTTATTATTTAAAGAATCAATCCTTCTAATTAGTAAAAAAATGTTTATTGTTAAGGTTTCTATGACATTAAATGTTTTTATTTTTACTTATTTAATACTTTTTATTTTAATGTGTTAACTAATGTCTTATGGGCACTCATTTACACTCGTTAACAACATCCATCTATACTAGCTACTTTATTCATCATAAAATATTTGTTGTTTAAGGAAATTTGTACACAAATTAAGAAAGCTCTTACAAAGTTTTAGTTATAGGAAAATGTAACTGCGTTTGGGAAATTTATTTTTTATTAAAATATTAAAAATATTTTCATTTCATTAATATTTTATCTCATTCTATTTGGTAGATATATAAATAGATAAGAATAAAATTAAAAAAAATACTTTTTAGATTGTTTAAAATGAAGAATAAATTGAATAAAAACAATTATTCTAAAGTGATAAATAATTTAAAATTCAAAAAGTATATAATAAGAGGCTTAGGAGTGTACTTTGTAGATAGTTGTAACTAAAGAATCATAAGTATTTACAGTAAGAGTTTAATTTTAATGTGTCATTAGTGTAAAAAAATTTACATCATTAACTAATTATACATTATAACATATTTTATTTTTGAGATAATTATTATGAGAGTTAAACATTTTTAATGATGTGAAAATACATAATTAAATGATAATGTAAAATTTTATTACACTAACAATGCATTCAAATTAAATCTTTACATTATTACACTTTTTATATTTATCTTTGAATATGATGTAGTAATAAGCAACGTTTTCAAGGCAAACTTTGTTCATTTTTATTAAATTAAACCAATTTAGATTTTTTTTCCTTAGACTGAAAATTTAATTTCAAATTTATAACTTAAACTCAATCTTTTTGCTATCAATTTATCTAATGTGGAATAAATAAGAGCATGTAATACAAGAATGGCTAATTTGAACTTCAATTTGTTATTAGAAGCTTCACCTCTTTATATTTTTACTTGTTCGATGTAGAACTAGTATAGGATAAGAAACTTTACTTTTTTTCCTTTTTTATTTATTTGATGCAGCTAAATATGTTAAATAAATATACTAGTACGATACAGATAAAATGGAAATACTAGTACAATACTTTTTGTTTAATACAATAATACTTATAGCATGTGATAAATCAATTTAATTATGATATAAATATATTTTAATATATTTTCATAATTTTATTTTACACTTAACAATTATATTTTTTTTATATTGTTATATTTTTATATATGTTTGTGCAAATTCCTGATCCCATCTCAGTTCAACTGCAATTGAACCTCAAATTTTTAAAATATTTTCTCTACCGATTTATGAATATGACCAGTTCGATTTTAAAAAACAATGATAATATGTATTATGCATTTAAGAAATTAAACATAAATATAAAATGGAGAATATTAGACACACTTGCTATTCTTCATATACAATTATCTTCAAATACTCCTAAACTTCTCACTACTCGATATAGAAATACTAGCATGTCAATGAGCATCACGTTTTTCTTAATCCACTTTTTTTTGTCAAAATAAAATAAAAGCAATAATGATGAATATTTTAAATCAATTGTATAACTGTAGAATAAAAAAGTTAATAAGTGTTTACACATAGTTGTATGTTGTATTATTTTTACAATTTTATATTTTCATATGTTTGTATTTAAATGAATAATAATGATATTTTGATAAAAATAAAATTTGTTGAAAAAATGGAGAATTTCCTTTATAGAATAATTAATAATATAGTTATAGTATAGATTATTATTTTTTCCACTTCAAATTGTACAGCTTATTTCCTAGCTATTAGCTAATGAGAAAAGTAATAAAAAACGTAAATTTCATGATTATATATATATATATATATATATATATATATATATATATATATATATATATATATATATATATATATACACTAAGAACATACATTTCATATAATTATTTATATAAAATTTATTCTTTATATTTTTACTCCCAATTTCAAGGAATTAATTAGATCATTTTATAGATAAGTTCTTTTAGTTATAAAATAGTATTAGAAATTCAATTTTTTAAATAATTGTAAAAATAATTTTAATCAATTCCATCGTTTAATTTATTTTATTTTTAAATATAACATTTTCTAAAAAGATTACGATAACAAGAACATTTTCAGCACTCAATTATAATAATAGAACTAAAAATGTTTCGCATTCATTCACAGACCACATAGGAGACAACACGGAAAGTCCTAAAAGGCACGTGTGTATTTGAAGTTGAACTTTCTACTTGGACGGCAAACGACTCGGCTGAGAGCACAGTCAAAAAGGTGACGTCTCCCAAATGACGTTTCCATTATGTTACCTTTTCCTCACTTGCTTTTAGCGTTCTTCAATATTCACTGCCATCACACTCACACTCACCATTCTGTATCAGTCACTACTTTTGACACACACACATATATATAAATACCCACATGCACACATATAATTCACCAATTCATCTTCCTACAATCCTTATCTGTTAAGTTAGTCTTAAACACGACCAAGAAAAAAAAAATCAATGGAACAGGTGGGAAGTCAACCTTCTTCTTCTTCAACCAAAGTTGAAAGGAGGGTCATAGAGAAAAACAGAAGAAACCAGATGAAGATCCTCTACTCCAAACTCAACTCTCTTCTCCCTAACTATAACCCCAAGGTAGAAAATTCTCTCTTTCTCTCAGTATATATCACGCACATGCATGGATTCAATCAAGAAAATTAAATTAAATTATATATATATATATATATATATATACATATATACTGATTTGATGTAATATATATTATATGCAGGAAGCGTTACCACTGCCTGATCAAGTAGATGAGGCCATCAACTATATCAAGAGCCTAGAGGCAAAGTTGAAAATGGCACAGGAGAAGAAAGAGAGATTAGTGGGAAGGAATAAGAGATCCCGTGGTTGCTGCTCCACTACTACTTTCGATGCAAAGGGAAGCCCAAAATCTCCACAACTTGAGATTCACGAAGTGGGTTCCGCTCTACAAGTTGTTCTGACGTGTGGGTTGGATAATCAGTTCATTTTCTATGAAATCATTCGCATACTGCATGAAGAGAACATAGAGGTCAGGAGTGCCAATTACTCACTCGCCGGAGATTCAGTGCTTCACGTTGTGCATGCAGAGGTATATATCACGCTCACAAATTGAAATCTTCTGTCTCCTTTCCTATTCCCTCGATTCCACGACGACAACTCAGCAAAAAAAATTTCTCTTTCTCTTCTTTAGCTGTGGATTTTTTTTAATGAGTTGTAAATTTTGAATTGAGGGACTGGGACTTCATGCTTTCTTCTTAACATATACTATTTGTTTTGAGATAATTTGTCCTTTAAATTTTAATAAATTTAATCATTTTTCTCTCTTTGTTTATGGCTTTATTATGCAGATTCCGCAATCTTTTCTTCAATTCGGAGCGACCAAAGTGAGTGAGAGATTGAAAAGGTTTGTGAATGGATCCGCCAGTGATGTGGAAATACAGACCGAGTTGTGGGATTATGAAATCGGTACTGATATTTGGGGCTTCTAGATCTTACAATATAAGCAATTGGAGTTACCCAAATGCTTTGTAAAAGAAAGCAGAAATTAATATCAGCTTATAACTAATTTTGAGAGTACTGGTGGTCTTTCATTTCCTGACAAACGGCATCAACAGCATATTTTCCCATGTTCCAATAGATTTTGAAAGTATTTTGACCTAGTACTTAACTAACAAGATAGTTTATCCTATTTTTGTTAATATTTATAACTCTCAATATTAATTCAGAACCAAAAACCTCGTCACTTCAAATTGATATTAATATGATTAAGAGGTGGTCAGTTTCAGTGGCTATGTCTTATAATGTATACTAAATGTCCTCCACATCAGAAACTACATGCATGTATCTGGCTCAAACCATAAGCAAGCAAATTATGTGCACCCGCGGATCATCAAGTGTACTCATCCTGATGACAAATTACATAAACTTCTTCTAAACAACTCTCTCAATATGAGGTTTTATATGATGTCAATAAGCAAATTAAAAGTTGTTGGGTAAGGAAGTAAGCAAAGGACATATGGCCAGGCTTTATGAGTAAATGGGTGCAGATAAAGATCTTGCTGGATTAGACAGTACACAGAAGAAGATGCTAAAGAACCCTGCTGTGTCCTTTTATGGATATTATCTTGTTTTCCTTGTACTTCTGTCCTTGGTTTTCAATGCTCAAGGTTGGATTACTTTGTGAAAGGGTTGAGATTCAAAGCTGTAAACATCTCGCATCACTGCTTTTTGGCCTTTATTAAGAAACATAACCATGTATCAAAACTAGCAAATTTATAAGCGATTAAATTAACTCAACAGGCTGCAACTTTTTTTCATGTATATATATGATTTATTTTCAACCAATAATTATTCGTAAGAAACAAGGAAAATCATGTAGGATATTCATATTCAACGCAGTTTTTTCAACATGGTTAATTGGTGTTAAGGTAATGTAAGGTAGATCAAAATTTGTGTTTTTATTATGAACATAAACTAATTAAATTTGTAAATGTTTTTTTGTGAGTGTCTTATAAGTGCATATATCTAGGGTTCTATAATGGTTGCTGATGGAAATTTTGTAAGGTTATTGATAAAATATTCAGCGGGCACTTCTGTTTGCGTTGTCCTTTTAATTATTTATAATCCAGAGGAAAAATTGTCTTATATAATTTTCAGTTGGTATTATTTTCGTTTAAGAAACGATATTTGCACACTAAAAAAAGTACACAATGTTTAAACTTTGCTTGTTTTTGAAAAATAGAGAGTGTGTGTTAAAATATGTGTTTTTCTTATTTTATTATCTGAAGAAAACTGGGGTAAGAATTACAACAACAACAACAACTAAGTTTTTACTCATTAGGTGGGGTCGGTTACATAGATCAAACGACGCCATTATGCCTTATCATAAACCAAGTCTTCAGATATGTTATTCAGATCTAAATCTTTTTTAATCGTTTCACCTATAGTCTTTCTTGATTTTCCTCTACTTCTAGTTATTGGGCTATTATCTACCTGATCTACTCTTCTTACAGGAGTTTCTAAGGGTCTTTTCTTTATATGTCCAAACTACCTAAGGCGAGATTCTTCCATCTTTTTCACAATAGGTGTTACCTCTACTTTCTCTCTAATGCATTCATTCCTAATCTTATCTTGTCTTGTATGGCCACACATCCAACACAACATCCTCATCTCAGCAACACTGATCTTATGCTCTTATTGATTTTTTACCATCCAACATTCAATACCATATTAAAAAGTGGGGTAAGAATTGTGTAATGAAAATCGTATGCAAATTTCATTTGATTGTTTTTGGTTTAGATGAATGGAGTTCATGCCTCTTTGGTTCATAAATTATTTTTGTCTCTAGGTTTGGTAATGAATATTACTTATTTTGTACTGAGATCTCAAGTCCAGGCCCACTACGGTTAAGAAGTCCAAATCTAGCGGATGGTTACCTCAGCCCCACCACATAACCGTCACATATTCTAAAAGGAGAAATGATGTTATCACATCATTTTTGGCATTATATCACTATTTACATCATTTTTTGAAAAATTATGATTAAATAAAAATAAAAATAATAAAAATAATGTAATTAATGATATAAATATTAATATAAAAAATAATGTGAGAGAAAAATAATGTAAAAATATCATTATCGTTCTAAAAGACAGTTAAAGAACACATCCACCAATAGCACAACACCTTCAATCATTCTACCTAGTATCAGGTACATCTCACCTCTGTTTTTAGGACGAAACATTACTCTTAAGTCTGGGTGCTAAATGGTTAAAAACTTAAAATAGTATGTTTCAACTTAAGGTGTGTTCAAATATAGATGGGTTCTTTTATTAATTCATTTTTAAAACTTTTTAAAAGTTACATTTCTAAAATTTTTGTTGCACAAATAATTTCACACGCAAATTCTCACAAAAATTAAAGTGAACCACTGATACTGATTAATAATTGGAAGAGAGAAAGAAAAATTAAAGAAATGAACAGTGATAATTGAATTTTTATGAGGCCAATGAGGAATAATGTATGTGTAACTAACACTATATTCTATGTTTTTCTTTATATAAAAAAATGACCATTGTTTATGTGTAAATTGTTATAAATTTGCTCGTTTCTATACACTTTTCTTTTCGTTTTTTAAAATTATTTTCTGTGTTTTTCTTATTTTGTTTTGGTACATAAGAGTGGAAAAGGTAGAAAGAACATGCATTTTATGCAGCATATCCGTGAACAAATTCATATGCAGTTGACCAGGAGGCTGCCGTAGCTAGCATGCAAAACCCTCAGCCTTCAGTAGCATTCATTTTAGCTAAGCAGTTATTTGCACACTATGGCCTTCCCTCAACATGTCAGCAAAAGGACGACATCCTAATATTAGTCTCTCTGAAGCAAAAAAATGTCCAAATCATAGGATTGAGCATCGACAATATACATCTTAATAAGATGGAGAGCTTCCAATAAAGCAGAT
Organism: Ormosia semicastrata; assembly: GCA_029884595.1. Lineage (NCBI taxonomy): Eukaryota > Viridiplantae > Streptophyta > Magnoliopsida > Fabales > Fabaceae > Ormosia > Ormosia semicastrata. The sequence continues at coordinate 5,193,048 of JAQQTO010000038.1, read as the reverse complement.
TCTACTCACTCCATTCATTTCTTTGTTACCAATTGCAGATTATTGCGCCACCTTTTTTTTTTCTTTGAAAGTTTCAAAATGCTTCATATATATATGTCAAATTTGGTTCTTGATCTATACACTTATCTTTGATATGTTATTCTACTTGTCTTGCATGTATATTGAATTTTAATGTCCTTCTTACTAAACAAGTATTCAATGAGCAACAATATTAATTATTAAGTTTTTGAAAACGTAATTTGTGTTTTTTTGTCCAAAACTTTGTTAAAATGAGATATTTCAAGTTCCCTCTCATGCTGTATTTGACACTATATATTCTAGAAATAATGACTAGACATATATATATATTCTTTGATCTCAATGAGTCGATCTCAATATTGGGTGTCCTGAGATAAAAATGATATAAAGAATCTTAATCTCAAAGCTATTGTTGAATTTAAGATATTATTGTTTTCTGATTTGTGCATTTAACATATTTTGAGCAAGGTTGTATGTGGAACGGAACAATTTTGTGGAACTATAAAAACATCACTCCGCCGCTTAGTAGGTGTTTGGTACACTACTATTATTTCTTAAGGTATCCTGTTATTTTTTTATGCTTATATGTTTTAAAAACCAAAATATATGTTAAATTTTGATATTGAGAAATTAATAAAATCTACACATTCTTGAAAATTCTATTATATTTTGTTAATTTCATTTGTCAGACAAAATATGGACATCTTGAATGTATTTGATACTGATGTTGTAAAATAATAGAAAATAAGATAGATGAATAGTTAAAATTAATATTAGCATAAATAAAATTTATCAGATATATTGGTTGAGGAGTGTAAATGTATTAGATTTAAAAGTATTTCACCACCACAAGTTAATAACTCGATGCAGATAGTCTCATATAGCTAGTACTCCTTAAGGTACAACAGTCATTTCTTACTATGCACTTGAAATAACAAGGACACAAGAACAACCCGTAGGATAACTCATGGGAACTCAAAGTAAAAGAATAAAGAGAAGAATTATTGTTTTTGATATGTTTAGTAAAAGCCACCAACCATAGTATTTATAGAGGTAAGAAATATGATCGTTTGTTAAGAAGCTAAAGGTTGTTAGGTTAGATAGAAGAGGACTCCAACAGCAAGATATCACAAATTCAGGAAATCATCCAACAAACCTAATGTGCAACAAAAGGATAAGAATAAAAAACTGTTTTTGACTTTGAAATAAATATTTTATTAAAATAATAATAATAAAATAAAACAATCCCCCACATATTTCAAATTCAAAAAAGAAAGTTCACATAAGCTTAAGAATTCAATGCATAAGTACTAGTGTCTTTTTGACTATGAACTAGCACATAGAGTAAATATAAGATATGACTCACAGGAAAGCCAGTGAGATTAGTGTCTCTATAAACCTCATTCTACTTGTGAACTAGTGATCTTATCACTCACACTGACTTCTCATCCAATGTTGTTCAACGCAGTTATACGCTAATAGGCCATGCGCATGTCTAGTTGTTCATGAGTGCTCTAGAGATTATGTTACAATCTTATAGGAGCGGCTTCACTCCACACTTATGTAGGTGATTTCATCAAGTGTATACTGCATTTAATATACCACCTATAAGGGATATGAAATTCATTAAAAGTTTTCAACTTATCATTTCATTCAATGCAGTCTAACACTTCTCACATCATTGAAAACATCATTAGAATGGACAGAAATTAATAGTGCTAGCAGAATTAATTAGTGACTTGTTATTACTCATATGAACCTATTCATGGGATCTCCAATCACAAAGGTTGGGTTACCATTACTGTTAATTTTCAAAATGACTGAAGTATCATTCCTCTCAATGATTTATTTGTTTATTTTCTACATAAAGATTTTGTCAAAGGATTGGCCAAATTCCTTATAACTTCACATAATTAATGGATTTAATTCTATCTTTTAGCATATGCTTCACAAAATTGTGACATATACATATGTCACTATTTTTCATTATATACATTTTTGTTTGCTCTTACTATTTGTCATTTTGGCAATCACAGACTTTGAAGAATCTATGTCTTCAGGTTTCTTCCATAAAGGAACATCTGCTAAGAAATTTCTTAGTCACTCAGCCTCAAATCCTACCAAGTTAATAGCAATAAACTCGACTTCTATTGTAGATCTGGCTATACAAGTTTGCTTGAATGACTTTCAAGCGACATCATCTCCATTGAGGCTAAAAACAAACTCACTTATAGATTTAGTTTCATTTAAATTAATGATTTATTTAGCATTATGATCATCATATCCACATCTCAAAATCAATACCATGGCTCTTGGTCCATAATCTCATCAATCTCAACTAATCTCAAAGTGCAATAAGGACATGGAATTCATTCATGCAAGCATCATCAAATAATTGATCATGTACATCTAGATTATGGTTAAAAAAGAAAACATTCACAGGCATATCAAAATCATGAACATCTTGCATAGTTATCACACTCTATACATATATAATTATGCATTTACGCATTTCACATAATCAAATTAATAATAACTCAAAGACAATAAGAGTATATAAGATACAATATAAGACATTATATAAAATACTACTTTATCTCTTCCTTAGTTCAGATAAAAGAATTTTAGTTAGACACCATTATCCTTTTAAGATATTTATATCAAGTCATTTCATTGTTATTGACAGGAAGGAGTTGCTGCTAGCATTTATCAGAACCAGATAGAAATATCTATCTTCATTCCTTCAAAAGAATTAGTTGGTATTTAATAGCCTCTCAGGCTGTGCATCTGTCTCCAATATACGTACTACCCTACTACATTGGACGTTGAAACCTATATATGAGATCTTGTCTGCAACATTTCCCATGTACAAGTATTCAAAAGTAGTGGTGGTGGTTTTTTTTTTTAATACGCATACCCAAAAAAAAGCACTCAAGTATGTAATGTTCCGGGAAACAGCATGATAAACAAGAAGTTGATGCAAGCCAATTTCCCTATATGCATTCTCTCAGGTAAACTCTGATGTACAAAACCAGTTGCATAAACAATCAAGCAATAGCACGTTGGCAGCTCTAATGCATACCAATACAAGATGAGAAAAGCGTCATCCTACACAATGATAGTCAATATGAGCATTTATTTTAATGTAACATTAGAGCTTAGAAGGTTACCATCTTCATGTCCAAAACTGTATATCAATTATTCTTATGACCCCAAATCAAGTAATGTCTAGCATAGCAGGAATCAGGCTCCACAGTCATTTAAAATACTGGTTTTATAATCAAAACATCAAAATGCATGAATTTCTCCGTTAACAGGAAATTGACAGATGCATGTAGATGTGGTACTGATTTCTTACACATGAACGAAATGAATTAGTACAAGAATTTCTTAATACGGATAATAACTTACTCTTATTAGCCTGTATTTTGGCTCATACTTCTTTGCATTGTCAACAGAATCATATATCAAACCGAAGCCAGTAGATTTTCCCCCGCCAAAGTGGGTGCGGAACTTAAACACGAAAACGGCATTCTGATCCTTTACGTCATACATCCTTGCAAGTTTCTCTTTCAACTCCGCCTAGGAAACATTGGGTCTTCCTGGATGCAGAACATCGATCACAAACTGCTTCCTGGAAAGAAGACGATTCGTCATAAATTTCCTTGTTCTGATGGTAACTGCCTTATCCGCCATTCTCTTCTCGATTTTCCGTTGCTCATTGTTTCTGAGCTGCAATTTCTGTAGCTCCTGGATCTGCCTCTGTCCATCAAGTTCTCCGCTGTCATGGCCAAACTCTCTTCACTCAGCGACAATGCCGATGTCTGTTTCAAGTACCAACTCCCCGGCGAAGACCTCGACGCCTTGATCTCCGTCACCAACGACGAGGATCTGAAACACATGATGGTCGAGTATGATCGGCTGTGTCGCACCTCACCTAGACCCGCAAGGATGAGGCTGGTCCTCTTCGAGTTGCAGTTCTAGCAGGAGAGTAAATTACAACCCTCCTACGAAGATGTTCCTCAAGTATTCCAGAAACCATTCCGATCTCGCCTGATTTGGTCTCCACCAACGCATCGGAAGAGAATGCCCGCCACACAGCGGCGCGTAGGCCAACACTATGGCTCGCAGCGCATTGCAGAGACCTCGCCATCATCGGCGCTATTGCTCACCCACTGTTTATTGGCCAAATTGATTGATTCTTAGCTACAAAACGAAAATCACGTTATCAAATCTACGGTGAAATACTCTTAAGATTGTTGTAAAATAATAAAAAATAAAATAAATAAATAGTTAAAATTATATTAACATAAATAAAATTTATTAAATATATTAGTTGAAGTGTATAAATGCATTAGAATTAAGAATATTTTATCATCATAAGTTAAAATTTCGATACAGATAGTCTCATAACTAATATTTCTCAAAATATAATAATCACTTTTTACTAATTTTATACTTAAAATAATAAGAACACAAAAAATAACTCGTAAAATAATTCATGAAAACTCAAAATAAAAGAATTAAGAGAAGAAATAATATTTTTGATATGTCTAATGAAAATCACTAACCATAATATTTATAGGGGTAAAAAATATTACGGTTTGTTAACAGATTGGATGGAGGAGGAGCTCCCACGGCAATATCACAAATTTAGGAAATCATTTAACGAACACAACTTGCAACAAAAGAATAAGAATAAAAAACTGTTTTCTACTTTAAAATAAATATTTTATTAAAAATAATAATAATACTAATAAAATACAACAACTGAAATATCTCATATACCGGTATAAGGAAGATGACAAACGCTGCCTTACCGGGTACAAAGTTTCACAGGTACTTAGTTGTTTTATCTTGTATTTTCATTTATATATTGTTCAAGTATCACGATTATCTTTCATCTTCTATATAAATTTGGTTGGCTTAAGAGAATGAAGGTTGCACCGGAGTTTGACTGACTTTTTAAAACCTGTGACACTTCTGCTGATATGTGCTTAGAACCACGTGTGGTTTGCAACTTGCAAAATAAGTACGTACATCTCATATAATCTCAATATACAACCACTTGATTATCGAACTTCATAACTTGTTGTTCTTCACCTGTAGAATGTGATGTTGCCTGGCTTCTGTATGATTCCTGTTGGATATTGCTCTCAAGAGGAGAATTGCCATGTAAATTGAAGCTAGGTAGGTACGTTGTATTCCATAACTAAGATTACTTGTGGTTGATCTTGGTATGTCTTGTACAAAAGCCTATTGCTTGAGGATCATTAGCTAATTGCATCATATAAGATGCATTATTATTATTTTTTACGTGAATATCCTCTTGTTCAGTCTCCCTTTCCTTTAAGTCATATTGCTAGTAAAAAATGTCTTTCATAGGGATCTTTCAGTTTTGTCCTTTTGCTGTTCTTTATTTAATAAATGCCAGATGCTAATCTTACATAACAGGTACCGAAACTGTGACCAACTCTAGAGACCTTAAAAAATAAAAAAAATACATAAAGTCAACAGCTAGGCTGTTCGAGATTTTCAATTTCCATGCCATAGCTATCTATGTCTACTATCTATTATTTGACAAGTTATAAGAGAAATAAAAGAAATGGGTGATGTTGACGTTCTTGGCGTGGGGTGAGCTTGATTCTTCGTAGGTATTTAAATAGCGAGCTGTATGCCATTGGTACCCCACAACATTTTTGCTTCCAAATAATCAGACATTTCTTCTTAGATTCACTCATTTTCATTATCCATTGAAAGACCTGACAAGTGACTGCCCAATCACCTGAGGTGAGTATTTTTCCTGTGAGTAATTTCGATTTTCATTAACTATATATATTATCATCTGTGAATTCAATGATACAGTTAATTAACTTATTTTCATCTCTCACTCAAAAATGAATAGATAGATCAATCACAGTTTTTCTGCATACTGTTTGCCCAGTTTAAATTTTCTTAGGATTTACCATAAGCTGCTACCCTTATGCAATTTTTTACATTAAAACTAGGCAGGGGTAACATTATGGAGTCCAAGGAAACTACTACACCTCCAAATCCATCACTAACAAGTGAAGGAGACGATTATCTCTTCCCAAGTAGTGGGTTTGGAAATACAGGTGGTGATCAGAACTTGATGAAAGAGCACAGGTCATTGGTGATTCTGGGTATGTTCCCAAACAAGTTCGTCAGTTCTTTCTTTGCCAAGCTTTGGCCAACAGGCCTGGATTCAATAACTCAAAAGAAGGAAAAGGATGGTTGAGAAAATGAATCAAGATCTTCAAATCACTGAAAAGAAGATCAAAGAGAAAATGGTATACAGGAATTGGCAATCCTGATGGTTGTCTTTTTTGGTATTTAAGTATAGAATTATAGAAAAGTGTAAATTTCAGCCATCAATATTGATGTAGAAGGAAACTATGATTGAAACAAAGTTATTCTGTTCTGTAACAGTCTGAGCGAGACCTACTGACTTATGGGCTGAAAAGCTTAAAGTCTTAAACTATTGCAACTGAAATTCAAAACCACTTTGGCCAGCCAAAAGGAAGGTACTAAATGAGATGTATGTGGTTCTTGACGAATTGTGTTTCTGTTAAGAATGCGCCAAAGAGAAGATCTAATAAGACTGACATGCCTTATGGGGTAGCTTAATACCCATGCTGCCATGCAATAACAACAGCAAATAATTTAATAGGCTATTTGTGATTGAGTGTTCCTATTGAACTACATGTTCTCATTCTGATTTTCTACCCTTGATTACATAGCGTATAAGTTGAATTTCTTGATGCTACATGGGATCAAAAGTTTGGCCGAGGAAAGGCAAATTATGAGGGAAATAAAAATTAGCCAGCTGAGAGATGTTGCTTCATTTTCATCAGTAGAAGGGCTTATATATATACACAGTTATTGAAGAGTTTGCCAAATTTTCTTCAATAAATACCTTGTTATGGCATTGAAGTTTGGCCTTTTTTTCCTACTAGAATTTAATCTTTCTAAAAAAGATTGAAAAAAAGGTTCTGCAGTCACTAGACAGACAACACTAAGCAGAGACTGGTAATAGAGGAAATGTAAGTGACAAAATAAAACCATGCATTGCTATGCTTTTTTTTATGGTGCAACTGAAAAATAACAATTAAGAAAAGACACAAACTAAGCTCTAACAAAAGGGATATCTAGACATCAGCAAAAAGCGATGGTTCAATCTCTTGATGAGGCAGTGATCAGATCTTGAAGCTATCATCATTTCTTGACTTGTCTTTAGCAAACCAATCAACGCAGGAATTACTCTCCCTCAAAATATGCTCGATCGCGACAAGCCAATCCTTGCATTGCTATGCTTTTGTAATGGTTAAGTTTTCTTTAGATATAAATGTTGAATGAAATGAAACAAAATGAGATGGTATGAAATAAAAATATTATCCCATTATTTGGATACTTAATAATGAAATAGAAAAAAAAAATTACCGCTCTTTTATTTAGAAATACTAATAGAAAGTGATAGAATGATAAATATTATAAACTTTTTGTTCTCATATTGTCCTTATTTTAAACACATTAAACTTTAATTATTTTTAATTAAAATATATTGAAAATATTTAAATTATTATCTATTAATTATATTATTTAAATAATATTTTTCTCTTAAAAATTATATCAATTCTGATGAACTTTTTTTTGGAGACTAACATGAGCCTTCTTTCGGTATTAAAATTTGAACTATCAATTTTTTTTTCTATTATCTAATATACTTTTTTGGAGACCCCACGTTGCAAAAAAAAAAAAGAAAAAATGATTAAATATTAGGACAAAGTAACTAGGCGGAGAGGTAGAGCGTGAGGGTGAATAAAGAAGATAGTATTCTCTCATCTAATTAGTTTTAGGTTAAGGATAATAATGTAATTTTATATTTAAATTAATAAAATATTAACTCTTCTCACTACATACTTCCTAATTTAGAAGAAAACAAAAAATAAAATATAAAGTGATATGAAATGAAATGAATCTCACCTAATATAATTTCATCTCATCTTTATTTTAAAAATCAAAATAATAATAATATATCCTATTCCATCCCCTAACACCTATCCCAACCAAAGCTTTAGAGGCTCAGAGCAAGGAAAAACTGCAAGATGAAACCAGTAAAATCGGAGTCTGAAATGTCAGTTCTAACATTCCCTTTAAGCCCAAAATCAACTTCCCTTTTTTTTTTGGTTCTTCAACTTCCCTTCAAAACTATCAAAAGCTATTCTGCTTTTGATCGGATAAGGATTCACCATGTTACTTCTCAACTGGGCTGATAAATAATAACTGTCTACTAACAAAACTGGGTTTAAAGCCCAAAATACCAAAGAAAATGACAAACTGAAAGTGAAGCCCAAGCTTTGATCAGCACTGCATAACAAGTGAAACATTGGAGCTAGGGTTTGAAGACCACAAAAAAAGGCTAGGGTTTTGGTTTGGCTTCATCGAAGCGCTTTATAAGCCGTCTTTGACATCCATTTATTCCTCATCGCAACTAGGATTTCAGTTGTGTGTGCCTTGCGTCTGTTTGCAATGTGATTTCGATTTATCCTCTTTCAATTTCTTCTTATTCGGTGTGGTTGAAAATGATTCTAGTTTATTTTTGCACAAGTAGAGGAAGGCGAAGATGATGAAAGCAAAAATAAAAAGGATGGGTGATCATCAAATCATTATATATTTGATATGATCAAACTTTTCATCGCTACGTTCTTTCTGATTCGTCTTACCCCATCACTTTCTATCTCTTTCTATTTTATTTATTTATTTATTTTTTAGGATATTTCTTAGATATGTGACTATGAACTTGTGAGATGTGTCTTGCATATCGTTCGGATCCAAATATGAAGATTTCAGTTCAGATTTGGAAATGAATCTCGTCTCAGTATACTGTATACCCGACCCGATACTAAATCTCATCTAGTAGTTTTAATTAAATCTTTTGAACAATTTGAAAAATAGGTATGTTTGGATATTTAGAATTCAGTAATTTGATGAGATGGAATGAAATGGGATAAAAATATCGTTTCTCAGTTTGGATATTTTAGTATGGAATTGAATAAAGATACTATTCTATTGTTTGGAAAGTATATTACTCTTATTTCAAACACACTAATTTTAGAGTATAAGGTTAATATAATAAAATTTTAATTATAATTATAATTAAAAATATGATTCTATCCCATAGTCTCAAATTGGGAAGAAAGAAAATTAATGGTTTGTGGTGGGATGAGATGGGATCCCATCTTATCCACTCTCATTTCATTTTATCATTTTTTAACACAATCAAACAATAAAATTTATCTCTATTTTATCTCATCCCATCCCAATCAATTTCACCAATCCAAACATAAGAGCATTTGATAATGAGATAATAGGTTAATAAGGAGGAATGTCTCAAAGTTTATAGTTTAAAGAAAAAATATTATTGAAGTAATAGATCAGACATCAGAGTGGATGTGCAATTTCTCTTAAAATAAATATTTGACAATTGTAATTTGTAACGGCACGAGAAATAAATTTGTCATTTATTTATCAGTATTTCAGACACCTTCGTCTTTAAGTGAGTAAATTGAAGGCTAATTAGTGTCGGCTTCTTAGTAATTAAAGATTAGCTGCTTCCAGTTGATTTCCACCCTGCTGCTGGAAAGAAGTTATGGTTTTCACATACTTTGTACCAGCATACTCACAGTCACAGATATCATGGTATATGTTGAATTGGCTGAGCCTGTTGAAATGAATGTTATTATGAAGGTGGTGTTAGTATTTGTTTCTGAATTATGAGAATGGAAATGAAAACAATGGGAAAACAGCTACCTGATAGCTAAAGCCTAAGGGTATGTTTAGATTAGTGAGATTGAGTGAAATGAAGGACAATGGAATGAAATAGAGATATGTTCAATTTTTTGGATACCTTAAAAAAGGATGGAATTATATGGAAGTGGATGAGATAGATTTTATCTCATTTCACAAACTATCAATTTTCTTATTTTCTAATTTAGGGGATATGAGATGAAATTATCTTTTTTATTATTATTATAATTAGGATTATATTCTATCTCATAAAAAATTATCAACTTTTCAAATAATAGTGTGATAATTTTATTTTATTTCATTTTAAAATATCCAAATAATGAAATAATATTTTTTCCATCTTATTCATTTCATCTCATTTTATTTCATCAATTACTAAATATTCAAATATAGTGTCTAACTATGAAAATTTAAAATTATGTCATATAGTGATCATAAGCACTTGTTCAAGTAACTCACATGCAACCTGCTGAATTTTTTTGGAATGCTAAATTTTAAAGGGAACTGAATCTGGAGGGAAGTATGGAATCTAATATTTTGTTGTTACTTATTATTTTACTTTTTGATGTTTGGTGGCCAAAAAATTGATTAGGGATAATAAAGTATGTTGTTTAATTAGGAATAGGTCATTTCATTCAACCATCAATCTCAAGAATCCTACTCAGGCTCTTGTGTGAATATCTGATTGTTCATCCAGTTCTGAATATTCTGGAGTTACTTTGTTCAAATTTAATACCATCCATATGTAGACATTCGTAGTTGGTATCTTGTGATGATTAAATATGACACCAATGAACTCCTCAACTGTCAAGAACACCAGAGATGGAAGTTTCAAATTCACTGAAAAATTATGTGTATGGAATATGGACTTGGGACTTTAAATTTGTTGTCCCCACATCAGTTAGCAATTTACAAGTAGAAGTTGAACAGACTGAAGATAAATAGAAGTCACTCGAACTAGAAGCAGCATTTTTTCCTTCCAAATCAGTTAGCAATCATTTTCAATATTGTTACAAGAATTACTGAAAGAAGGTAGAGGTAAAAATCAAATAATTTCAACTCCAAAGTGAAAGTGCTATATTTAGTAATGCCACAGTTACCGTAAAGACTTGCAACTGTATCCCATAATATTAAAAAATATATATGTATATGTTTTGGATTGAAAATTGCATTTTTATGATCTTAGAGATGTTACCTCACTGTTAGTTCCTTATAAGTGTAAGCTTGTGTGTGATGACTCTTAGGGCTGTGTTTGGGAGCAAGAATTAGAAGGGGGAAGGAAAGGAAGGGAAGTGTTTGGAGTGGAGAAATCCTTGCTTGGGAGAGAGGAAAATAAGAGGGAAGGGAGACATTCTCCTTCATCTCACCCAACTCAGCTCACCTCATCGTTCATCCTCCTCTCTGCAACCCAACAACTGAGACATTCTTCACATCCCCTCTACCGTCTTCACGGTGAACCACCCCAACCCCACCATCTTCATCAACTCTCCCCACCGAACCAGATCCGTCGCCTGACCGGAACTACCCATCAGAAGCCGTCGGTCTGCGCATCCTGCACCACAGAACCTGATCTGCGACTCCGACCCACGAAAAGCCCAGATCCGGCCAAATCCATCGGTACGCACCACGAAGACCGCCGTGCTCCTCCACGCAGTTGACGCCCCTGTCCGCGCCACCTCCTGCCACCACACATAATATCAGCTAAAGAGAAGAAGAGAAAATGTCATTGATTCCAAGTTTCTTCGGTGGCCGAAGGAGCAATGTTTTCGATTCATTCTCCCTCGACATCTGGGACCCCTTCAAGGACTTTCCTTTCCCCAATTCTCTTTCTGCTTCCTTCCCTGAATTTTCTAGGGAAACTTCTGCATTTGTGAACACCCGAGTGGATTGGAAGGAGACCCCAGAAGCACATGTGTTCAAGGCTGATCTTCCTGGGCTGAAGAAGGAGGAAGTGAAGGTTGAGGTTGAAGATGACAGGGTCCTTCAGATTAGCGGAGAGAGGAACGTTGAGATTAGAAGGAGATATGAATGAGGCAAATTCTGTGGTCAGAGTGCTTAGTTGGGTACTCCTTATTGAGGGCAAATATGGCTAGTTAAGTTTACTTTTTCTTTTGGTCCAAATATGGATAAATTAAACTAGAATCGTATATAGTATATACCAAAAGGGTTTTTAAGGAGAAAAAAATATTGAAAACCAAAAAAAGATAGAAGAAGCGTAAGAGGCTAGACTAGTTGGTACCTCATTTATAAAGTAATTCTCTGGACCATAGAAGAATTTGATGCCAGGATAAGAGCATGTAAGCTTCCTTCCACATGGTATCCACGAAATGGTAGAGCCGTCATCAAACAAGTAAACTGGGCTAAAATTCTCAACCCCTTCTTTCTGTATCAACCTGACTCTTAAAATCTTCCCCTCATTGTCATCTGGAATGAGTTGGGTTGGCAACACTTCTATCATTGCATCTGCATATTGCTTTTGAGGATCTGTGACTGAACAGCAAGTGCAGAACTAACCATAGTCCATAGTTAAGTTTAATTTGAGATTTTTTTTAGAGAAAAAAAATATTTGAAGAAAAATTTTTTAGATAGAAAAATTATAGTGAGAAATTTTAGACAAATTTTTTTTATTAGTTTTTCACTTTAGTTTTTTTGTAAAACATTAATTTTATTTTTTTGAATAAAGGATAAAATGATAAAAATATATCTTAAACATTCTATTTCCTTTTTTTCATATATTCCATACTTCCAAACAGGAGGAGGATAAACTTCTCATTTTTCTTCCATTCCCTTCCCTTTAAACCTCTCCCTTTCCTTTCCCTCTAAACTTCCAAACACACCCTAGGAGAACAAGAGACGGCAGAGCATTTGAGACCAAATGGAGTTAGGCATAATGACAAAGAACGAGTGGCCACGAACAAAGTCATAAATAGTTTGCAGGGAAAAGGGTGAGGAAACCTATCCATTTTGTAATTGAGGATAATGGGAGGATGGGTTTGGTAAGCTCAAGCTAAGATGTTATTCCACTCTACATAGATTTGGGAACCATTGATTTTATCTCTGCAAAAATGAGTTTGAATTCTGATTGTTGAATAGTTTGAGTCACAAAATAATTCTAATCTGGTTTGGCTTGAAAATTGCATTTTTATGAGCTGAGAGGTGTTACCTCACTATTAGTTCCTTATTAATGTAAGCTTATGTTTGATCAGGTAAAAGGGTGAGGAAACCTATCCATTTTGTAATTGAGGATAATGGGAGGATGGGTATGGTAAGCTCAAGCTAAGATATTATTTCACTCTACATGTATTTGAGATCCATGGATTTTATCTCTGCAAAAATGAGTTTGGATTTTTTTTTTTTTTTGAAATCACGAGGTATTCTATATGTTCAATTCATTTGTATTACTCATGAGATTAATCCTAACTCGATCGCGTGGTCTTTTCATATAAGTTGCTTCTACGTGAGATTTGAATTTGCGTCCTTGTGATAGGGCCAAGACCCTTTGCTGTCTTTGTAGGTAAAATGAGTTTGGATTCAGTTTAACTCCCAAAATTCTTTGGAAAGTTGTATCTATAAGCCCGACATTTGGCATGGCATTGGGCTTGAATCTTGGCTTAGAGGAGTGTTTGGGAATGATCAAAAGAGTTTGGAGTTTACCACTTGAATTGGATAGCTTGACCCAAAAAGGTAACCGTTTGAATCTTGGTCCACCAAGCTTATACACCAATCATCTTCCTCTTATCTCACTAATGTGGGACTCTTTTCCACCCTCATGTATCACACTCACATGTGCTCTTCCAACAGCCTATATGTACTATGCACCAAAGCACATCACCATTGTAGGTGTCTTAGATTGGTAAAGGAGCTCTCTAGTTGATAGGAAAAAGTTTTCCTACTATTACTACAGTAGTGTTTTATATCATAATTATAAGTCACATATTCAAATCATAATTGTATCATAAGTCACGAATTCAAATCAGCGTTTCAAACGGCTTAAAGGGAGGCTTATCTGAGCATTCAGCTCTTCTTTATTTTAAATCCCAGCAATTTGACCAGACAGAATAAAATTTCTCTTGCTTTTGGAGAAATAACACGGAAGCTTGATGCCATCATTAGTTGAAGAGTGTAAATAGAAGTTTAATGTGTTTTGGCTTTGTAGTAATTAAAGACCAGATGATTCCACTTAATAATATTGCAAAAATAAAAAAAACAAAAAAATAGTGATAGAAGAACTTACTGGAGGTTGAAAGGTGACACTTGTAGCCATTGTACTCGATGTAGTATAAGCCTCACTTTCCTAGATGTCACTTCCATTCATGGAAGCTTCTAAAATGAACTAGAAAAACCGTGGAATTGGAGGGATACCTATATCAGGACGTCCTTCCAAAATTTGAACCACTTGTGTCATGGTTGGTCTATCTTTCTCATGATCTTGAATGCACCAACAAGCAACCTTGCATGCTCTAATTAGCTCTTCCACATTGAGTTCGTGCAATTTGGAATCTACCAAAGGGAGAACATCCGCCCATTTTGTTCAATGCATTTAAAATCAGTGTTGGAAAATAGCTGTTTAGGTCATCATTTAACAGATCCATGTTCCTTCTACCTGAAATGATCTCAAAAAGCACCTGTCCATAGCTGTATACGTCAACTTTTGCAGAGACAGGTTCACCAGAAAACCACTCTGGTGCAAGATAGCCTCTGGTTCCTCTGATGGTGGTAAGAACCCGGCTGAAGTCTCGGCCTAGAAGCATTGCCATGCCAAAATCAGCTACTTTTAAACTCGGCGTCCAACAAAATGTTGTCTTGTGATGTCACAGTGTATGATGCAGTCTCTACACTCCTCTCATATAGGTAAGCTAAACCTTTGGCAGTTCCAAGAGCAATATTGTATCTTGTTCCCCAATCTAAACTATTAGAACCCTTTTGGAATAGATGAGATTCTAGAGAACCGTTTGGCATTAAATCATAGACTACGAATCTTTATGCATGTTCTAAACAAAAGTCACGTAGACGAACATGATTTTCGTGCTGGATCAATCCGACTGTGTTAAGTTCTGCTCTAAGTTGTTTTTCTTCTTGCAATTGACTTTGAAGTTCCTTCACTGCTATGAAATTTGAACCAGGGAATCCCCCTTTGTAAACAATGCTAAAACCACCATTTCCAAGTTTGCATGTGAAGTTTTTTGTTGCTCTTTGCAAATCTCGGTGCTTGTATTGCTTCAATGTTTATCCTGATGCCTCAAATGAGCTGCCAGAGTCTTTACTACGCACAATTATCTGCAAAACAGTAATGCCAACAAACAAAGGAGCAAGAAACGCTGATGCATCTATAGCAATCCGGGTAGCATTTTTTTTCCCACTCTCTTTAAGCAGTTCTTGTTGCATCGTCCTTATTTTCACTCTCCTCCCTGTCAAAGTCACATGTTTGTTGTTGCTTTTTAACTGAATGCCATTCTTCCATGAAATACCACCATAGAAATAGTTGGAGTTGTCCTGTTACATCCAGCACATATCTAATTAGACAAGTGGTTTCGTGAGAGGAATATACGAACTCAAAGTAATGATCTGTGTAGTTAAATGAACCACATAGGTATGGAAAGTCAAAATCAATATCATAGAAGCAGAACCTTGGCTCATTAAAGCCTTTCTTTAGCAACATTTGAGGGTCAGAGGAATAAGAGTTCAATTGAGCAGAGAAGAGGCCCGGAGCCGGGTTACTTGTATCTTTCCAAGACGTCAGTATTGTCATTATATTTGTATACTCATCATATCCAAACTTTGCATAAGGCAGCTACGTATCTGTTGGATGGTCGAAGCTCTGCCATATCTTTCTCGCCTCCTTAGCCAAAAATGGAATTGATCTTTCACTTATAATAAAGTTTCCACCGTCTCCAAGGGTACCAACTGTCAAGTTCGATGGACGTGCAATGGAGGTAGAATTTGTTGACCAAACTGCATGACCATTTGAGGTGTGCAGGAGTAGATGGCCATCTTCACCAAGTTCTAACCATAAAGAGTAGGGATCAGATACAGGATGGTCCCTGTTGGCTATCCATACCACTGTTTTTTCTGGCATGGAAAGCCCTTTGTACCATATCCCAATGTAATAGTTGTGAGAGTTACTTGGTGGTTCAAAGAAACCCATTTCAAATACTCCACCTTTCGAAGTTAGAGTACGGTTCCCTGATAGAGTCTCCCCCGGGATGATGCTATCTGATTCAATGGATATGGATAGATGTAACTGAAATGAAATAAAGAAGACGAACAAGAAGATACAGATGTGACAGTAGCGAGACTATATTTTGTGCCATGTTGATGTTCTGCCTTCTAAATGAGTTTTGTTTAGCGGTTTAATTATCTAAACTCAAAAACTAGCGTCAGACCAAGAATTAGTCACTAGGGTCAATGCGTAAACCCTTTACCAACCACACTTTAGAGGGTAGAAGTTAACTCAGATCAAATTTAGCAACTTTCCTGATTTTGTGGGCAGATGGAAACATTACGGGACGCTTGTATTGACTTCGAAATTTATATTTATCGTGTTCTATGGGCAATGTTCACTGAGCATGAGCATGGCAAGCACCGAGTCTTAGCATTGACGACCACTCAAACAATCCTTTTCACTTTTCTTTCGGTCAAGAGAAAAGAAAAAAAGGGTATTTTGCTATAGAACGCGCGAGATTGCGTCTTTACTTACTAGGAAATTATCCGAAACATCAATTCATCTTAAAAATGAACATAAGCTTTCATAAATAATTCTGCAGCCCACACTAGAATTCAAAACTCTGTTTTCTACAGTTGAATGAATGAAAATTTGCGATGTACGAGTCACGCCTAGAACTTGAGCTTTCATAAACAGTTCAATGGCAATAAAAATTATTGCCAAGGAAGTAGTCAATATAATAAAGTATGCTGTTGATTAACAAACCATTATTCTGATTGGGTATTCGGTGCAGCTCAACCATTGGTTCAGAAAGACCCGAAGTATTCGGAGCAGCTCATACTGAAATTCAGCTACAGGAAATGAAAATGAGGACAATCTGTGAAATTTATGCAGAACTGATTGATAAAATCAGAACAATGACAAAATTGCCAGATCGTAGTTCCGAACGTATAAATTCCCATGTCAACAACCAGTAGTTTACCAGTCAATTAAGCAATGCCTCCCATTCTAGTGTTTCACCAGCAAACATGGGAATAATATCTCCGACTGAGAAAGACAAACACTCAAGTACTCTCCATGGAGCCTTCCTCAGTTTAATCTTTGACTTGTTTCTGGGGAGGCCATAGAAGTCAGGTCCATTAAAGCTTGTAAAGGCTTCCAGCTTGTCAAGTGCACCAGCCTAAAACATTCAACAATTTCATAAAACTAAATACGATTAAACTCCACACACTTTGAGAAGGAAGCATGCAAAACATGAGCTTTTTCTTCTAGTGACATACCATCACATACATAAGCAGTTTATCATACCACAAAGCACACATGAGAAATGCATGTGAATAATTACAGACACAGGCTGCATTATCAGATATCATCATCACCTCTGACAACTAACATACAGGATTCTTGCTTATTTTGCTAACCTTTTGGAAATAATATTTTTGTTTCTATCACAAAAAAAATTAAATACTAATTAATCTCTGAGAAGCTCAAGCATATTTCAATTGAGCGATACAAATCCCCCCTTCTTCTGAAACCCACCCAAATGATCATTTGTGAAATGAAGACATGAATACCAAAATTGGCATATATTATACACATTATAATAAAAGTGTTACCTACCTCTTCAAAGATCTTGGCATATAGTGATAGAGCAACCAGGGAATTGTATATGCCAGCACAACCACAGGAACATTCCTTTTTACGCCTATCATGTGGAGCACTATCAGTTCCAAGGAAAAATCTTTTACTTCCACTAGTGCCAGCTGAAACAATAGCCTGTCCTAGATAAGAAACAAACAATGAGCTCAAGATAAGATGACCAATACATGTACGGTTTGGTAACACAATTGTCGAAAAGCTTATTCTTGTCCCTAGTGACATTTTCTCAACCATAGTTAGGAATTAGTAAAGTCTATAAACTCTCTGAAACTCTTCAATAGGACTGTGTACTCTCTGCAGCAAAATTGGAATTTTAAAAAGTACACTGATGTTCAAACTTCAAATACCATTTAGACGCACTGCCAAACATATTTCTTTTTTCCCATGAAAGTCAGTTCAATCAGAGATCAATCAGGAATCTGATTGATTTACTGAAGAAAATGTAACACCACAAGAAAATTATACGATTGATACCTTTTAAATCATTACTTCAATTGTTTTCATTTTGTTACAGAATCGTTATTTCAATTTATTAACCAAAAAGTCTGACATAACACCTAGAAGATGTTGAAACTTTCTAGACTGTATGGAAAGAAAAACAAAATTACATACTATGAATCTCTCTTTTGAGCACTGGAAGACAGTAATTGTGAGGCTGTAAGCCACCTTGAAACAAAGCATGACGATTGAGAAGAAGATGCTGTGGTATAACAGTTGCTGCTACGTAACCTTACAAATATAGAAAATCATGAGAACAATTTTACAACTAAACAGTATAATACAATGGTATAAAAGCTCTTCCAAGTGATTGATTACAATACCTTCTTTGCAAGTCTACAAATTTAACAGCATCCATGGTAGTAATATGCTCCATTACAACCTTCAGCTGTGGAAGCCTTTGAACTAAAGGCTCTAAAATGGTTTCAATAAAGACCTTTTCCCGGTCAAAAATATCAACTTCCAGATTTGTAACCTCTCCATGAACCTGTCATGTATACTGATTCACAGATACGAAAGTACAAATGTAAACTTCTGAGTACTTTATATAAATAATTTACATGCATAAAGAAGGGAACATGTCACTGGGCCGGGCTTGGCTTGTTATAAGCACCACCCAGCTCATATTTATTGTTAAGTGTTGAAGTGTTTGTAGACATTTTCATTGTGGACATGGTCTGAAATTGGTGTCCAAAATAATAAATTTTATTACATAATTAATCCAAGAATAATGTGTCTTGTCAGAACTGATTTTGAATCAAGATTCTTTCATCAGTGCAAGCATGGCAGCAAAAAGCATGAAATACATTCTTATACATCAGTCTAAAAACATAGTCACACACACACAAACAAAAAAAAGGGGAAGGCGGAGATAGAATATAAAGAAAGAAACAAAACAGAGCCACAAATAAAAATAAAAAATTTTAAATTACCAATAATGGCAAATCTTGCTCAACCATTTCCTCAAGAACAGGAAAACATTTTCCAAAAAGATCTTTAACACCATCTTGGGAGTTTGTTGTAGTATCAGCAGGATACAACTTCACACCAAAAACAAGTCCACTTCTTTCTGTTAATGCAAGTAGCATCATCAAGTAATGTACTATGATTAAAAAAAAATTAAAAAATTAAGAAGAAAAAAAAAAGCCAAAGCTGGATGAGCAAGGAGGGTGTAATCTAATCAAATGATAAACGACCACTGATTGTCATGGGAAAGACAATTGTAATTTAATTGGATCAAACATTATACATGTCATGTTAGACAATTACATTGAGTTATGATAGCTGAATGGCTTAAGAATAATGTTCTCAGCCTCCTCTATTTAAAGAATGATAGATTACAATAATTAAATACAAAATCCATTGATTTTAGGGATTGACTATTAGCAACTATATCTAACTATATCAAACAATATCAACAACGTAATTAAACAATATCAACACTTCAAGTTGGTGCATAGATGTCATAAGCACCCACTTTGTTACATATGTAAGTTATTAGCCCCGTAGACTTGGTGAAAACATCACACATCATTAGAATTGACAAATGAAGTACTAATCTCCTTTGAAAGAATCTTGTCTCGAATGAAATGACAATCGATCTCTATATGCTTCTTTCATGAAAGACAGGATTAGAAGCAATGTACATAAGCATTATCACAAATCAGTTGCATAGAACCCATTTTGCAAAACTTTAACTCTTGAAGTAGATGTTTTAACCATATAAGTTCACATGTTGTAAGAGCCATAATTACATCTTGCAACAACACTCGCTTCTTACTCTTCCAAGAGATGAGATTACCTCAATAAAAACACAATACCCGGTGTTGACCTTCTATCACTTGGAGATCTAACATAGGCAACAATGTCCGTGTTCTTGCTTCATATATTAGCCCTTTTCCAGGAGATCCTTAATATACTTTAAAATGCGAGTCAATCCCAATATTTCACAAGGAGAGTTAAGAAATTGACTCACAACACTATCACAAAAAAATATAATATGAGATAATTCAACTTTCCCACCAACCTTATATCTCTGGATCTCAATACGGCATATTTCATAAGCTTAACATTCGATCCATAGGAGTATCCACCCTTCAATTTAGCATCCCACTCTTCCAAAATATCAAGGGCATACTTCCTTTGACAAATGGAAATGCATTTTTGATTGAGCAACCTCAATACCAAGGAAGTATAACCTACCAAATCTTTGGTTTGGAAATGATCAGATGTTGCTTTAGTCTAGTGATCCCTTCATGATCATCACCCTTGTAATTACAATATCATCCACATAGACCACAAGATAAATGACTTTATTACACAATGTTTATAGAACACAGAGTGATCAACCTCACTACGAATCATGCCAAACCGCTTTTACGACCTACTAAACCTCCCAAACCAAGCTCGGAGCAACCCATACAATGACTTCCAAGTTGGCAAACAAGACTCTAAACCCGTTGGTTGCTCCATATAAATCTCCTCCTCCAACTCACCATGTAAAAAGCATTTTTAATATCCAATGATATAAAGTCCTAGAAGAGATAAGCAAACATGGATAAAAGAGACAACAGATGCCATTTTAACAACGGAGAGAATGTATCACCATAGTCAAGACCATAAATGTTTATATCCTTTGGCCACAAGACGAGCCTTCAAGCGATCCACCGTCCCATCGTGACCAACCTTAACAAAAAAAACTCCAACGACAACCAATAGTAGACTTTCCTGGAGGAGAAGGAACAAGAGCCCAAGTGTGGTTAGATTCCAATCTTTGTCTATCTCATCAATCATAGCCCGCCATCTTGAATGGGATAGTGCTTCAATAGGAATAGAAATGGACGACAAAGCGTCTACAAAGGCATAATGGTTGGAAGATAAACGATGATAACTTAGAAAATTATAAACTGACGAGGATTGCAAGAAGAACGATTACCTTTGCAAAATGGGAAGGTCAATGCTAGGCTCACCTGCGACAAAGACGGAGGAGCGGGAGGATAGTCACCGGTGTCCACAACAAAAATTTCCCAGTAGTAGGATGAGAACACGTGATAAATGAGAGAAATGGCTCCATGGGGTACTTAGAAGCAACAGGGGGCAGCCTCTGTACATGTGGGATTTAAAACGAGAGAATCGAAGAAGGAATAGGTAAGACCACAGAAACAGATCCGACAAGACTTGAGGCAAAAAAAGGTGTATCCTCGAAAAATGTAACATCTACTTATAAGAATGATTTGTTGATGGAGAATAACATTTTGTTAACAGAATAACCAAGAAAGATACACTTTGGCACGGCATTTTTCGAGACCAAGCAACATTGTGAACAAAACAGTGGAACCAAAAACACGAGAGGGGACAATATAAAGGGGTGCCTAGATATAGAATGTTAAAACTTATCTAGAACGAGAAGAAGGCATCCGATTTATTAAATAACCTGGAAAGAAAATCACCCCAAAATTTAACAGGAACATTAGAATGTAACATGAGAGTCTCTTTTTCAATGATATGACGATGACTTTGGCTCAAGACACCATTTTGTGAGGTGTGTGAGGACAACTCGATTGATGAACTATACCGTGTGATGCCATGAAAGAATTAAAAGGCGCGAAAAATATTCTTTGGCATTATCAACTGCGTAAGATATGAATAGTTTGTCCAAATTGATTATATATTTCAAAGCACAAAAATTTTGAAAAATATGAATAACTCGAATTCTTTCATTAAAAATACAGTAACGAGAGAAATCATCGATAAAAGTAACAAAATATCTATATCCTAAGAAAGAAGAAGTGATTCGAATGAACAAGACTAAAAGGAGACTCTTTGTAACCTTGCTTGGAAATGCCCGAACATGTTTTCCAAGTGACATGCCTCACACTCCAAAGTGGTAAATTAGAGAGATGAGGGACCATTTTCTTTAATTTATGCAAACTGGATGACCAAAACGACGATGAAGAAGACTAGGCGACTGCGTGGCAACATATGGTGGAGGATAAAGGTTGTAAAGTAGAGAGACTCGATCTTCCAATCGTCTTCCCGTACTACGTCCTGGATAGAAAAGGAAGTAAAGTTCCAGGTTATGGAACAATTGAGAGATCGAGTAAGTTGACTAATAGAAATTAAATTAAAAGGACATCCAGGTACAAATAAGACTGAATTTAAAGACAAAGAGGGAAGAGGTGAAGCATGACCAATACCAGTGACTTGAGTTTTAGAGCCATTAGCAAGGGTGATGTGATGTGGTGTTTTAGTAGAAGATAAAGTAGAAAAGAGAGAAGAGTTACAAGAATATGATCAAGCACCGAGAATCCAAAATCCAGGGACCAACATGAATGAGAGAAACAAACTGAATTACCGTAAATGCGCTATAGTTGCTTGAAGATGAGGCTTGTTGGGCCAAGCTAAAGGTACTCATATTCATCAATTGAAAATTTGTTCGATTATGACCAGTGTATCATACACAACCTCAGACATCACATTCATTGACTTTTCTCGGAAACCATGAAGAGAATAACACTTGTCTGTATGACCCACGCGCTTGCAATAAGAGCACCGAGGACGATCACCTCTACCACGACCACTTCTTCCACCACGCCCACGGCCTCGTCCTCCACGGTTTTGAATTAGAGACAAAGGCCGAGGACTCAAGGCTTCAGCCAATCTCAAATGTCTCCACCGGTGACGGAACTCGTAGAAGCGATCAATGAGTTCCTCCATGATGTCGAATAGTTAGAGCTTTCTTAAACATTCAAAGTCCTATGTAAAAAGAACAAAGACCATATACATATTATCAAGTTTGGCTAGTACCTTCGTAAGATCATCACCTAGGTTATAATGCGTTTAATGTCAAAACAGATCGGCTTTGTTCGGATAAGAGGGAAGATCATGATCTGTATCCGAAGAAAGTGGCCAAATTGTGGACAAAACATAGAGACGTTGTAGATCATTGGAATAGACATTTTGAGCTTTCTTCCATATTTCATAACAAGTTTTGTAATTACCATCAACTTCGGATCAATGGCCATAAAAGAGAGACCAACGATAATCGGCCCTTTTCCATTCATCACGAATCTTCTCATCAATCTCTCGCTTCCTTCGTGGTGAGATATTCATAAAGCCCTTAAAAACCAAACTTCAACCGCATTTTACCAATCCATAAAATTCTTACCATTGAGTTTTTCCGATGTGATAATGGGACTTCAAGGCAAAAGAGATGAGACCCTTCCACCAGACCCGAACAAGTCCACGTAGGAACCTTTGGAAGAGCTGGTTGAATCGCATGGTGAGAAGGAGAAAAGCAAAGTGCTTGAATGGACTTTGATGGTCAAAAGTAGGCCGAAGGAATAAAAAATTAGAAGATGCGCCGAAAAAGGCGGCGCGTGGTGCTCACGCCTCGGAGACCCGCTGGATCGAGAACGGCGGTGGGTCTTCTTGGAAATTGGTCGCAAGAGTTGTCCTGGTGGTGAAGACAAGTCTGAATCGGAGAAAGAGCGGTTCTTGAACCCTAGCTCTCGATACCAAGTTATGATAGCCGAATGGCTTAAGAATAATGTTCTCGTCATTTAAAGAATGATAGATTACAATAATTAAATACAAAATCCCTTGATTTTAGGGATTGACTATTAACAACTATATCTAACTATATCAAAACTATATCAAACAATATCAACAACGTAATTAAACAATATCAACACATTGCAACAAATACAAGGCTGACAAATATGAGTTAAAAGCTGTAAGGTAAAAGAAGATAACAGAAACTTCATTTTAACCGAATTCAGAGCAAAACTTACATATATAAACATGACACATAAATTAAACTAACTTATACTGTTTTAAAACATTTTTCTTTTCCACATTTCAAAGGTAATATTCTTTAGACTTGTGTAGCCACTAATAAGACTCACTTGCAAGTTTAATCTCATCGCGACTTGTCATGTCTGTTAGGTAAAGTGTCATCAGAGGAGTGAAGTTGCTGTCTTTAGGGATTGCTTTCAAATTGGACTCTCGATAAGCATCAGCAGCGGCTGTGGTAGTGATGGGTGGTTTCAAATTCAGCATCACTATAGCCCTTCCAAAATGCCTTGCACTATAGGAGCAAGCAATAGTTATTAATCAGAACTCTCTTTAATATCACTGGGAATGCAGTAAACTATAAAATATGCTGTGTGTGCAAGTTTTCCTCACATTGATCCCACAAATAAATTAGGAAATAGCAGTCAGAAAGTAAACTATGAGTATTTTTGTCATTAAAAGTGAAATGACCTGTGAGGGATAACAGCTTCAAGAAGGGCACCATCACGGAGGTGAAGATGCCAATCATCAGGTTGTATAATAGTGAGTTCCATCTTTGCTGCTTTACAATTTTAAAGGCTTATGAACCTTAATAACTATAATAACAGAAGGGTAAAAGTTAACAAAACAAAATAAGCAGTAGCAGAATCAGAGTGAGAGAGAAGAGATGAATTCACCCAAAAAGGGTTTAGGGGGTGATACTACAGTCCATGCTCATCACCCAACTTTTCTCCAAACACTCTGCTTAACTCTTTTCAATTCAATGCCTTACATTATTTATAGTTTTGTATCGAAAGACGACTCATGAAGGCTGTCACAGTCGCACGCACCTCGCACCAAGGCTGAGTCTCATCCTGGTAGCTGCGTAGCTGATCAGCCGTCGTCCGTCGCCTTGGTGGCTGGGAACGCAGGTAGGCAGGTGGTCGAGGAGGAGGCTAGGACACCACGATAAGTTTCTTCTTATATGTGACTGAACTAGTTGTAGTACCCGTGCTTTGCACAGGTTACATGTGAACAAAAATATGTGGGGTTTTAAATTTCATTTTAAAACTTCATCTTCTATTTTATTTATATATATATATATATATAAAATAGAAAATCTTCAAAATGCATATATGGATAATACAAATCAATGTTAAATGTATCACTAATATCACAAACATTTTATTTCTTTGTATTTCCAATAACAAGAACTACAAAATTTGCAATACCTTCACATAAATAATTTGAGAAATATATCTATATTTAAGCAAAATCACAGCCTAACAATTTAGAGAAAGTCAGCCAGCTATCCATTAAACTCAATCTGCATTAGAAAGCAAAAGAAAAAGGCAATTTAATTCTTCAAAATATTTCATTAAAGACAGAAGAAAAAGGCAAATTCACCCAACACAATCTTCTTCTTAAGCTTGTCCTTCTAAGCACGCACCATCTCTCAATCCCTATGAAGCACAAACATGGACATAGACACAAGATACGACACGGACACGGACACAGAAACACACTAAACTC
Organism: Ormosia semicastrata; assembly: GCA_029884595.1. NCBI lineage: Eukaryota > Viridiplantae > Streptophyta > Magnoliopsida > Fabales > Fabaceae > Ormosia > Ormosia semicastrata. Next base: position 5,167,577 of record JAQQTO010000038.1, on the reverse strand, counting down.
AAAAAATTGTAAGACACGGATACAACATATATATATATATATATATATATATATATATATAGAGAGAGAGAGAGAGAGAGAGAGAGAGAGAGAGAGAGTAAATTAAAGAACTTAGTTTATGTATATATATAATTGCAAAATTTAAGAAAAAAATATTCATAATTCATTAATATCATTTTTATAAAGTTGAATATTTACAATATCTTAATATATATATAATAACTCGAGCACCCATTTCAAATGCATATCCCATTTTTGCACAGCAGGGTTATGAAAATCCGCGAGAAGCAACTGGCCGTATTGTATGTGCCAATTGCCATTTAGCTAATAAGCCCGTGGATATTGAGGTTCCACAAACGGTACTTCCTGATACTGTATTTGAAGCAGTTGTTCGAATTCCTTATGATATGCAAGTAAAACAAGTTCTTGCTAGTAAGTCCCTCTCAAAAAATATAAAGCACAATTTCTTTTGGTATTTTCTAAAAAATATCCTAAATTAACTTACATGAGCATCCAAAAAAATTAACGATAAAGTGGATGATTTAGTACGAACAGAAATAGAAAGAACATATGAAAATAGTTGTGTGTAAAAAGATAAAACTTAAAAGTCTAATAGTGACGTGTGAAAAGATAAGACTTAAAATACTAGTATGACAAAATAATAGCTTGAGACGTCAATCATGTGATTGGGCTTGAGTGAATTACGGACTTACTAATTGAACGTTAGTCATGAAAATTAATTTTGTTTTCAAAAAAATATTAATGGATCGTATTCAAGCTATGTCCTAAATGTGTCCAAGCGTGTCCGAAACGTGTCCAAGCGTATCCGAGACGTGTACAAGATGTGTCTAAGCCAAAAAAATAATTTTTTTAATCGAACACATTCGGACACGCAAGACACATGTGTCGTACGTGCGTCTCGTGTGCCTGATATGGACATGTGTGCAATACGTGGATACACCTAAAAAAAGGGCGTGTCCGTGCTTCATAGCTTGATCCCCTTCCTTCTCTGTTTTAGCTTCTATACCGGACTTGATCATGGAGAAGGAGAGGGACAGGCCATAGAAAGCAGTAAGCCAGAGGAGAAACCAGTCTCAGATATTGAACATAGATTGAGAAAAAGGGGCTATCAGATTGAGAAAAACAAACACTATTCTTAATCATAGATGCTACCATCAGTTTGTATCAAGTTTTAGTTTAACCGTAAATAGGTTTAAATTCTAAACATTCTCATCACGTTGGACATATTTTCTTCTTGACAAAGAGATGCCAATATCCATAAAGGAAATAAAGAATCATGAGCACTATCAAATTGTATTCACGAACGACATGTAAATTATCATAAAAAAGCTCAAGTTAATTTTTAGATTGAACTCGCCCTAATTTAAACTCACCTCAAAAAGAAGCTCTCAGCTCTGAATCCATGATTGAAGAGAAATTAACGTCGAGCGGGTGATTGAAGAGAAATTGCAACTTCAGCAAGAGAGATACATGAACAACTGGATTGGGCACCGTCTCTTTCCCTTTGCGAACAGAAAGCGTGAATTTTGGGTTGAGAAAAAAAAATCCCCACTTTTTCAAAGAAGATGAAAAAGTAAAGAGAGAAGTGTATCTGATTAAAAATGAGATAGATGTGTCTCAATTTGGAATTTGAATTTGAATCCAGTAAGAAAAGGAAGATGTGAAATGCGACGTTCTCGCCAGATGGTGATTTCAATGAGAAGACAGATCTTTACTGTTCAAAGCAAACAATATCAACGGCTGAAATTCAGGAATACAGCTATCACTAAATTACTAAAATAGATATAGGTTAATCCTAAATTACCAACAACTTGAAACTGTGACAATGTAATCCAAAGATGAGTTAGGGTTAGGGATATTATAGGAAAGTGATGTAAATGAATTTTGAGCGGGATTTTTCACTGTTGATATTATAGACAGATTTATATTGGAAAAACAACTCTAATATTTGTCAAATTTTTATATTTTAATTTTTTAAATATATTTATAAATTTATTTTATATTCATAAAAATATTATAATTATATATAATTTAATTTAATATTTATTTCACATTAAAATATGATGAACATACATTTATTATGTAAATAAAAAATATTTTCTTAAAAAATATAGAATATAGAATATAGAATATAAATTATTGATAAGTGTAGTTCAAGTGCAAAAGAAAATCACATTCACATGTTAGTGTATAAAAGAATAAAAATTATTATTATATTTTATTTTAGAAGTATATATATTATTAACATTTTTAAAAAAATATTAAATTTAATAAAATAATAATAATAAATATAATAAATAATATTAAAAAAATATAAAAAGAGACATATAATAATAAGAATATCTGAATAAAAGAAAAACGACAATGTTTAATATGGGGGTATCGAGTCTGACTCATAGGTTATCTTTCCCAACCTACCATTTGAATCAACTATCAGCTGGGCTTTAGGGTGGGTCATCTGGCCTATCAGACTCGTGTGCACTCCTATTAGCCATGTTATATTAGTGGATAATTTTGTATGGATATTTAATTTAATTTTTGATTCTATTTATTCTAAAAACTATTGAAAATTTAAAAAGCAAAAAAAAAATAATATTTTTGAAAAATACCTAGGAGAAGCAAGAAGTCCAATTGAAAGGATACTAATAACAATTTAAAGAGTTAGTAGTTAGTTAAATCATTAGTTAATTAATTATAAATTATTTTTATCTAGTTATTTAATTTAGAGATTTGGCTCTTATAAAATGTAAAGTGCACTTTAGAGAGTAAAATATATAATATTAATCATTGACGAAAAAATTAAAAGAGTAAATTATCGCATATGTATGATTTGTTATAAAGGTTTATGTATAAAATTATAAACTCTTGATTTTTTTATTATCAATCTTTAGAGGAGCTAAATCCTTTATTTAGGGGCATTCTTGCATACAAGTGCATCGCTTATAACAAAATATTTTGATATATTATTAGTATAAAATTTTACATTATTAATTAATTAATATTATCATATATGTGACTTTTGAAATAATTATTATAAGAATTATACATTTTTAATAACATGGTAATATATGATTAATTGATGAAGTAAAAAATATTTACACTAACAATGCATATAAATTAAATCTTAATAAATTTTAATAAAATTACAATTATTATAATAAAACTTATAAGAATTTTTAAAAAAATTATAAATATGCTGAAGTCACAACAAATTATAAGTTTAAGATATTTGTTAAACTGTTATAACTTCAAAATATTTGTATTTTTCTTCAATATTTTTATAGCCTTTTTTAAAACGTTGTAACTTTATTTAAAAATTGTTACAATTAACATATCCGTTACATTACATTTTGAGCTACGCAAACGAGATTGTTACTTAATTTATTGTATAAATAAAACTTAATGCGTGTTTAATTTTAATTAATTTTTAAAGAGAAAATAAATTTTTTTCATAAGATTCTTAAGTGAAATTTTAATTATAAAATATTTTAAAAAATAAAATAAACTAATCCCCAAATACTTAAAACTCCCAACAACAATCCTGCAAAGATATAAGGCCATGAAGATCACACCTTGTCAATGGTTAGTGGTAAATTTCAATTTGGTACATAATATCAGTATCCTTCACTAAGACACAAAAAAACTTATTTAGTATACAGATAGATTCTAACATAAATTTAAAATATTTAACTTAAGTATATTAGACCAATTATATTATTAATTCTTATAATTAATTATGTACTATACAAATATATGATGGCACCCTTTGATAATTTATACGGCATTTAGAAGATGTGTGGTAAGTAGTAATTGGAGGTAATATTAATGCGACCTTTTTAATTGGTAGCATTTTGCTGGCAGGGGAGACTCTTGCTTTGGTCTTGTTGGGCATATATATATATATATATGCATCAAGGCATTTTCTGATCTTACGATTATAGAATAAAAAAATCTTAGAAATTTGATTAGGAGGCAAATTAATTGTTATACCACTGTTTGCGAACTTGACGTAACAGTGATGACATTCTTATTATTAATAGTATATACATTTTTTTTATATTTCTCTTAATACTATTTATCATACTTATTTTTTTATCATTTTTTTTACTAAATTTGACACTTTTAAAAAGAATATTAATAGTACATACACTTTTAAAAAAGATGACTTTTTGACCAAAATGCCATTTTTTAGAAACTTATTTACCAAATTGCCATAGTTTTGAAACTATTTACCTGAATGCCATCGTTTTTGCCACGCTGGATTATTTTATTGTTTAAGGGCCACGTGGGATGCGCAAATGCTGCGCATCCACGTATGCGCCAATACGCTGGCTGGCAGATACCACGTGGATGCGCGCTTAGCTTTTTGGCGCATCCCACGGGATGCGCTCTGTTTAGCGCATCAAGGTACACGCCAATAAACCCCTCCCTCTCCTTTCACGCCACTTCCTTCATTTATCAAATTTTCACATTCTCTAAAAATTTTATCTCTAAAACTCTCTGAAACTCTCCTTTGGCTATAACTTTGTCACACATATATGTAAGTATTTTTACCCTGTCATTTATTTTGTTTGTTGAAAAATATATTATTGTGTTTATTTTTAAGTTTATATATTTATTGTGTGTTGTATATGTAGTTTATTTGTAGGATTTTTTATTATTGTTATCTCTTGTATATTTGTTCTTTTGTTAGCTAATAGGTTTTTGAAATTTGTTTATACAAAAAATAACAATTTGATTATTAGTTGAGTTTTGTAATTTTATTTATTATTTTGAATTGATTTAAATTGTTGATTTATTGAGATTGAAATCAGTTAGGTATAAAACATATTTGTTTCATTGTCAAATGTGTTAATTGATTTCATCTATGTTGTGTTGTTATTATTCAGAAGTTTAAGATGACCAAACACCTTGTTGTTCTCATTTACTACAATGGGAGAATGTACGAAGGTGAAGAGGGTTTAATGTTTGAAGGTCCTCCTCCTAAGTCTATCATGATTCAACGTGATACGACTTTTGAGCTTCTGAAAAGGAGAATTCATTTAAAATTAAAGTTCCAAGAAAATCAAGTTGTGTCCAGTATTGTGTATAGATTTCTACAATGGAGCAATGTACTGAAATGGATAGGTCTTCCATTAGAAGATGATGAAGACGTTGGTTGCATGATTGATTGCTTTGATCAACATGCTAACTTAACTTCCATGGAATTGTATGTGGAGACTGAAACGAGTGAGCACAATGAGCATGTTGCAGGTCCTTCTGAAACAGGGTTACAAGCTGGTCCTTCTAATCTTGTTGAATCATCATACCCTATCAATACTCAATTCTCCATGACACATGCTCCTGTCCTAGTACAATCTCAAGAAGTTGGTACATCTGCAATGCCTGAAGGGAGCTCATTTAGGTTGGATTTCGAGTCTGATAACCCGCTTATGACAGATGCATTATCTGACACAAGCGATGATGAAGGAGAGATGCCTGAGGGTGAAGATACAGATACTGACTTAGAAGAAGATCAATCTGACCCTGATGTAAATGTACAACAACTTGCTCCTCCATTGATAGTTGCTCCTGAATCTATATTTGTGCCTCCATGCCCTCGGTTTTCTGAAATCAATTGGGATGTGTTGAATACACCTGATAATTTGCCTGAATTAGATTCTCGTGGTGTTTGGAGTCCAAATGAAGAATTTTATGTTGGATTGCAATTTCCCTCTAAAGATGCTGTCAAGTTGGCCTTAAAACATTATTCAATTATTAGACATCAGAATTACAAGGTTGAAGATTCTGATACACACAATGCTAATTGTTAAATGTCCAAGATGTCTTGCATGGTTGTATGTGGAGGCTCAGCCATTCAAGGCAAGAAATCAAACATGTGGGAAATTAGAAAATATGATGGACCTCACACTTGTGTCAACCCACTGCTCACAAGATCATCGAAGTTAGATTCTGTTATGATATGTTCTTCCATTCTGGAGATGGTTAAGCAAAAACCTGATTTACCTGTATGCCTGATTATTGAAAGGGTTCGATGTCAATTTGGATATGATGTGTCTTATCTGAAAGCTTGGAAGGCAAAACAAATTGCCATTGTGAAGGTATTTGGAGAATTATAAATCTTATGCGGTGTTTAGATGGATACTTGTCATGCAAAGAGACATGCCGAACACAAATGGTGGAGATGCAAACTGTTGATTATGTCGAGCGCAATAGAGTTGACCGTTCAAAACTTGTATTGCATCGCTTATTTTGGACATTCAAACCATGTGTGGTTGGATTCCAATACTGCAAGCCCATTATTCAGATTGACGGCACTCATTTGTATGGTAAATATCGTCATAAACTATTGATTGCAACAACTCAAGATGGCGATAGAAAACCTTTGCCAATTGCATTTGCCATTGTTGAAGGAGAAACAAATGATGCTTGGAGTTGGTTCTTAGCCTTGATTCGCAAACATGTCACACAACAACAAGACTTGTGCTTGATATCTGACCGACATCAAGGCATCATACAGTCAGTGGCGAACCCACAGCTGGGATGGCAGCCACCGCATGCGCATCATGTCTTTTGTATTCGACATATTGCTAGCAACTTTAACAACACCTTCCGCAATCTGCCCTAAAAAATATTTGATAAACACAGGTAATAAAACATTTCTTACATTCCTATGTGTTTAGGGTACTACTTATCATGCTACAAGATTTGTTGTTAATATTAATTCATTCAATATTCTACACACAGGGTATGAACCAATGGCATACAAATTTGAGGCTAGGTTGGAAAAGTTGACCGCTACTCCCGAGGCTATGAACCAATGGCATTCAGTAGACGACTAACTGAGGCTGATGGAGCTGCTTATGTGATGCACTGTACACGAGCATATATACTTCGGTTGATCGGGGGATTGCTATTTCCTGACCATTCTGGTAGATACGTGCATATGATGTTCCTTCCACTCTTGGAAGACTTTGAGGCTACTGGGCATTACTTGGGGATCTCGTCTTGGCGTACTTACAGAGATGCAAGGCCACGGACCACATTAGGTGCTTGCATTTTGTTGCGAATAGATTTCCACCCCGGTCCCTGCACTTGTAGATGATACCGATCCCGTCCCCGGGCCGCCGCCTATCTTTTGATCGTGGTCACCAACGTCCACTGGGATTTCAGTAAGTTTCTGAAAATATCTTTTGTTTATATTAGTTTGTTATATGCAATACTTGTTTTGACATCATATTACTCTGACATTTAAATAGGTGGCATAAACACAATGTGTTGAATGAAACCCCAAATACTATCGTCGATTCTTTGATCAAAAGAGTGATGAGGTCAATATTTTTTTACATTGATTTATGCATGTTATTTTCACTTGCTTTCTAATGTTTTGAACACATCATTTTGCGTATAACATGGCAACCTTATACGGATGAGATTGTGGCTTCACTACCTTTTTGTGTCCCCGACAGAGACATTATATTGGCGTGGTTCCGCTCATCTTTTTCATATTGTTGAGTGGCACCATAATAGGGTGATGCGTCGTTTGGTCCTGATCAACCAATACCGCGGAGACCACACCAACCCGATGAGTTGCACTCGATTACTTTAGTACACAGGAGGATTGGCGAGTTACACACCTACACACATAACCATCCGGGACAATCGGCGGAAAAGATGTGTTTAACCATTGGGAGCTTCCCTCACCGCGCATTCGAGTACATGCGCCGGTACAAAAGAATTACTAGACGTTGGATTTCTCGTCTTTGCTTCTATTGGATCCGTGGTTAGTTTTTTACCAATATGGAATACTATTTGCTAAATGTATTTTATATTGATCATGACAAATTGAGATCTGTTTAGGCTGATATTGCGGAGAACGTCCATGCTTCGGCTAGGAACCCTAGTTCGGGCTTTAGTACGGCTTAGCCTTCTACAAATCCATGGAGGACATATTAGCTTCATCGCATTACCTTATCTCGCTTTCATCCAGCTCCTCTTGCAGATGACATCCCAGACCATCCGATATATCCGATGAGCGAGACCGCGCCGTAGAAGGAGAGGGTTAGCGAGTACTCGATCTCGACACGACCCTCGAGGACTCGATTCTTCTGGGTGTGCCTAGGACTCACCCCCGTCCGCTTCTACTACTACTTATCCACCATCTCGCCACCACCTCTATCTTGCCCACCATATCCGGTTATCCACCATCTACAAGATACCCACCACCCGCTTACACTTATCCACCATTTCCTTTGACTTTTACCCCGACACCGTCTTTTCCATATCCACCATATATGGGTTACCCACCATATCCTCCTCACCCCTCACAAATGGACCTTCTTCTCGATCCCCCCTCACACGTACCACCACATTCGATCCTGGTCCTTCTCATTGATGTAGTCATTGTACTTTATGTATGAATTTCTTATTCTTTTATTACATTTTCTTAGACTAGATGATGTATGTATATGTATAAATGCAGATTATAGTATATATATATATAAATGTCTCATTATACAAGATGATATACTTTTGAGAACGTCTAATTTTTAGGGGATATTCTGTCAATTTTTCATAGAATCGAACGATTGAACTATTAAGGTTAATTGAATTTGTTAGGTTCTATAGGATTATATTTTTGCCAATGAACCTGGTCATGACGTTAAGAGTGTGATCAACTTCGATTTTTAAAATCAATCCAAATTGTACAAATTGATTGATTGTAATACGCTAACAATGCTAATGGTTGCTCATAATTAGATTTAATTTGCAATGTTTAGTTTCATTATTTCATTGAAACAATTTTCTAAACCTACACTTGACCTTTCATTTAATTGGGTAAAGACTTTACATAATTAAGAATAGAGGCATATGTATCGCTTTGATGGTAAAATAGTTTATTTTCCATATTCACTAAACTCATATGATCAAATGACAACACTACACAACATTTTTAGCATGAAAAGATGCAATTTTTTGGTGATACTGATATGTTAAACATTGCTTACGTTATTAATAGGCGTATCCACGTTGTATACATTTTATCCAACGTGGATACTCCATTTTAATTGGCGCATCCAACGCGATACGCCAGTGCCCATTTATCATACAACGTGGATACGCCAGCGCGTTTTTTGCATCATTTCCTCATTGGCGCATCCCACGTGACCCAGTAATTAATAAAATAATCCAGCGTGGCAAAAACGATGGCATTCGGATAAATAGTTTCAAAACTATGGCAATTTGGTAAATAAGTTTATGAGAAATGGCATTTTGGTCAAAAGGCCTAAAAAAGATATATGATGATCTTTTTCCTTGCCGTAAATACACGTTGAGGACAATACAAGATTATGTTTGAAGAAATAGATATTGAAACTGTGTATAAATTAATAGTTAGTTAGATAATTAATTAGTTTTTTGTTTTTGTCTTTGACCAAATATCTTCATAAGTGTTATGAAGTTAACCTTCAAGTAATGCTGTGACTAAAATATTTTCCTAACAATTATTTTCTTTGTAATTTTAATTTTAATTCCCTCCCTTAGAGTATAGCTTGCTGCACCCAACCATTATTGATAGATAATTAATTAGCTAATTGTTAATTAGTTTTATCTAATTACTTGATTCATTGTATAAATAAAACTTAAATGATTGTTAAATTAAATACTCAGCAAACTATGTTAACTTTTTTAGGATTTATTTTAATTAAACTTACCTTACCTGAATTTTCAAAAATTACATCACAGTCTCATTTTTTTTTACACCTGTAACAAAAGTTACACAGAGGAAATATGTTTGTAAAAGAAAATGCAAATAAGATATTTAATTAATAAAAATTCGAATAAAAGATTAGATATAATCTTAAAATAGGAGGAGCTATGGAAGCTATACAAATAAGTCACAACAAAGATTGGTGTGATTAACTGGAAGAAAATGAATTATTTATAAATATTTAGATTATAACAAAATTTCCTCAATAATAATACATACACTTGACAATAAATAAATTAAATATTGTCCCACTTAAATAGAAAAATCCCACACTAAAAATGAAAGATAGTGTAACGAGGCAACTGTGCAGCTGCAAGAGTAGCAAGTTTTTGAAAAGTGAGAGAAATTGTATTTGAGAAGTTCCACCGGATGAGGATCTATCTTCATTTTCGAGAATATTGCTGTGCTAAAACTCAAATACAATAATTAAGCAGCTTGTTGAATATGTGACTCTTTCTGAATGATTGATATCCTGGTTATTTGCATCTCAAATCTCTCTTCATGTGTGTCTGTATCTATATAGATAGACATATATAGTCATATAGAAGTAGTTGAACTTTATTTTTTGTCGGGTATCTCGGAGATCTCCATAGCTGCTTTTAATATGACTTCAAAGGCTTTCTCCATGCAGGACTTGAATTTCTGTTCGTCTATGAATCCCTTTAGAGTTTTCAAAGTGATTCTTAATATTCTCACATAGCTCATAATTGCAATGTTTACATTCTGCAACCAAACAGGTAAACATGTTAGAACTCAACCAATCCAAGCATGGAAGTGCTTATGATGTATTTTCTCATCCACCATGTGAGGTGGTAACCAAATACATATATCTATTTATAACTCTTTCAAAAAGTGTTGCAAAAGAATGTTAAGTCAGAAACAAGAAAGAGCAAAGAAAGATGATGAAAATAAGAAGATACCTCAGGTCCACCTGTCATGGTGAAGTACAAGCCATTTACAGGATGATTTGCCAAAGCCATCTGCTCTACTGGCCCAACTAAGTTGGAGATAACAACACTGGAGTTCCCCAGAGTGGTGTATATGTTTTTCGCTACCGCCTGATAACACCAACACAATAAAACAAAAAAGTTGAACAGAATAAAACAGAGAAGTTCCATACTAAAAAAGGTGATTCTCTCTACCAACATAATCGATTAAATTACATATACGTACACACCTCAGGCCCTCTTAATTTCATCTCCAAATCCAAGAGCAGACCTATGAGATAAACACTGAAAGAACGTCTCTTCCTCTTGATTATTTTATGGGCTTTCCAAACAAATTCAAGGGGGTTGGAGATTCTGGCTTGGCTTAGCTTAGGTATTGATACTTGTAAGAAAGAAATTTGATTCCCCCAAAGACCTTTGGCCTCAGGTTTTAGCATATCCTTGACTGACTGGTAACCTCCAAGATTTCTTGTGTTGAGCATTACCACAGCTGTGGAATTTGCTGCTTTTGCCTTGTAGTTAATCTCTTGCATATACAGCCTAATCCCATAGAAGATCATCCCAGTAATCACATCATTTGTTGTCTGCATTTACGCCGAAAAGAAAATTAATCTAGCTTAACTTGATTACATAATTAATCTAGCTTGATCTAGCTAATTATCTTACCACTCCAAGCTTTGACTTGATTCCTTTGATATGATCAAGAGATAATGATATGTTTGACAAGGTAAAAGGCTGAGACTCAGTTCCTTCATATCCAGACCTTATGGGTGTTTTGTCATCTTTAATAACGTTTGTCTTCATTAAGCTCCATCCAAAATCTGATAGGGAGCTAAAAAAGGAGGATATAATTGAAGGTAACTTCTTAAATAGGCTCTCCTTTGCATATTGTGAATCTGATGGTGCTCGTGAAGGAAAAGATAGTGGAAGAGAAGGATCGTCAGCTCTTTGTAGACAAGAAAGAAGAGCCCCCATGAGGGAGTAGCCATCTCCAAGCGCATGGTGAAGTTTGAATATTAAGGTGCCAGCAGCATTGCTTGTTGGATACTTGATAATATGGATTTCCCACAGTGGTTTGCTCTGAGGTGTCCTTTCAGTTAGAATTTCTGACACATAGTCACCAAGATACTGGTCATATAATTCAGATGAAGTGCTCTCAGGAAATATGGGAATCTTTACATGCTCTTCAGGCTTCACCTCAACACGTTTCCATTTCATTTTACCATCTTTATCTCTAACCTGTGGTCAAGCGCTCAATTGAAACAAAAAGAAAAGGTCAACATGATGAACATTCAATACTATGAGTGCATTAATTTGAAGTAAGGATTACTAATTTATTATGTATTGTTGAGGCTTTTAAGAGTTGACTAGTCTTACTGAATTTGATAGTCTTGGAGAAAATGTAAAAAATGGGAAAGCAGGGAAGAGAGAAAGTGAGAACCATGACAGAGGAGAAATGTGGGTTGATAGGGAGGAAGACATCTTTAAGCAAGGTTATAGCCTGTGATTCATCAATTGGAACTCCTGATTCCAGAAAGCCAAAAACATATGAACATATCACCGAGCTGTTGAAATATTGTCCATGAGGACTCACTGGCTCTTGAACCTCTTCATATAACTTGTCCATTATGCTAGTGTATGTGTATGTGTATGTGTATGTGCGAGAAAGATAGACTTGATTTAGGACTTCAATCAGATAATTGGCTGCAAAAGCCAAGCCCGGACCGGTGATATATAGCAGTACATTGTACATTGATTTATTTATTTGTTTTTTGTACATTGTACGTTGATTGACATACACAAATGATGGAGATGGAGATCACCTATTTTTTTTTTTATTTTTTTACTTAAATTTTAATAAATATAAAATAAATTAAGTGAGAATGAGATATATAATTAAATTTATAATATTAATCAGAATTTAAGTGAAAAAATAAAAAAATAAAATGAAATGAAGGGAGATAATCCTCGTCCAAATGATGGTTGGCACATTTCCTACTTTTGGTTTGGAGTTGGAAACTTGGGACAATAATTAGTGAGAAACGAGCTCAGAATTGAAACACGTACCAACATGTAAAGAGTTAAACAGTTGACTAATCTGTTAAGCACACTATCATTAGCCATTCTTTGTTATGAAAAATATATTACTAACATTCTTCATCTATCAATTAATCAAAACAAGTTGATAAGATCATTTGAATGGGCGAGTTGATGAATATGCGTGTCATCAACCAATCAATTCATGTGGCCATCAACCTAAACCATGGCTTAATGGCCTTTCAGTATCAGCCAACTAAGTCGAAAGATCCTTTGGCCTTGGAATCGAATGGCCAAACGGCCTCCTATATTGACTAAGAATAGCTAATGTTAAAAGATTTTTTTAACAACTGTCTGTCTTTAATATACTTATTAAAAAATTTATAATAAAATTTTTTGTATGAAAAATATTTTTTTAATTTTTAATGTATTAAATATTTTATATTTTATAAAAAAATTCTATTTTAAAATCTTTAACAAGTATTATTAAGATATATTTTAGCAAAATCCAATGATATATATATATATATATATATATATATATATATATATATATATATATATATATATATATATATAACGACCTTCATAATTTTTAATCGATATCCATGATATAATTGAGGTATTTATTGTAATATATATATATATATATATATATATAATTTTGATCTGATGAGAGAGATATTTATTGTAAAGATATTATATGAATGATCAAGATTAGAACATATATAAATTTATGTGATATTTTAAGTAGTCACGTGACTTTTAAATAACTTTTAATCTTAACCATCCATGTATGGTTGTATAATCTAAATTTATTCTTCTCATTCTCTCACAATAAAAACTTCTCTTATTAAACATACCATATATATATACACACACACCTCTTCCAAATGCAAATAATAGTTAATGTTTTTTTTGTTGGTTTTAAATAATAATAGTGATGATAATATATAATAGCTAACGATAACTTATTAAAGAGAGTTAAATTCAATTTGTCCTTTGTGTTCTGGGTCGAAATCTTGTGTCTCAGGTAATTTTGAATTTGTGATTTGATTTATTCTTTTTCCCCGGTGATTAGTTTCATTTGCACAAAATTCTTGTGTGGTATCATTTTGTTAAATTTAAACAGCGGTTGATACTTTGCTGTAGAAATTTCAGATGATTTAGCAATGAAATGTTAAAATAATAAGTATGTTACTTGAATAGCTAATATACGACATCCCACTCATATCATCTGCATATAGTACACTAATTTCAACTTTACATAAAACATACGAGATTATGTAACTCCACTCACATAAATATATAATGTCTCACGGAGTGTCAAATTTAAATGTACAAAAAATATTACTGTTAAATAATATATACACACCTGCTTAAAGTTTGTGCTACATAGGATACTTATATATACATTATTTATTCTGCAATTATAATTTTTATTAAAATTAAAATTACCTACAAGAACACACTTATTTTTGTTTAACTTAAATAAGAAAAAAGTATGTATGAATCATGAGTGTAAATATACATAATTAATTATAACTACATATTTTTTTGGGGGCATTATTATTTACATTATTTTATATGTGGCACAAACTCTTGAAAAACTACGTCTGTATATCATTATTTGAACATTTCTCCATTAAGATTAATTAAATATTTCATACCAGTTCAAAAAAAAAAGGCATAACGATAACATAGTGTGTAAGTATCGGCCAACAAAAAAAAAAAAACTACCTCAATGAGCTTTGTACTTACAGAAAGGGCTTTGTGTGCTAATGAAATTAAACTTTGTACTAATTAAACTAACCACAAAAAACAATGACAAAGTCAAAATCACATGTGACACTAATTTTAACTAAAACCAGATTGTTCAAACTGAATTTAACTGCATGTGGGCTAACATATTTCTTTCTAGATCGATATATGTATAGGTGTCGCTTTTGTGATAGATTTACTTTGGTTAACATATTTCTTTTTAGATATATGCATATGCCTTACTTTGTGATAGAATTGTGTTCAATTTGAATTGGAAGAATGAATGAGCTTATTGAGGATTTCTTCCCCCCCCCCCCCCCTTTTTTTTTTTTTTAAAAGAGAGAGTTTAAGATTAACTGAATTGTTATGTTATAACTTATAACATGCCAACAACCAAAAGCATAGCTAAAATAAAAATATTAAAACGATTATAATATAAAGATTTAAAGACTTTAAATTTTGATTAAAAGGCTAAGCTTATATGATTAAATAGAACAAAAGAAGAAAGACAATAATTCTTTATTTCTTTTGCGAGGGAAGACATAAGTGCTCAATGAAAATATACGGCCATGTGACATGCCTGCCATTGTCTTTTCTTTGGTATATTGGAATTTGGGCTTTTCGATAGGAGTAGTCCATTTCATTTATACTAAATTACAATCTAACACACAATAAAATTTGAATCTAGGATCTCTACTTACTGTTGAAATTAAACTAGACAAGAAAAGTAACGAAACTCTTTGTTGGGTGCATGTCTCCATTGCTGCGTTGGTTATGACATCAAAGGCTTTCACCATACAGAATTTGAGCTTCTTCTCATTAATGAAGCCTTTCTGTGTTTTCAAGGTAATTCTTAATATTCTCAAATAGCTCATAACTGCAATATTTATACTCTGCAAGCACAAAGGATAGCATGTCATAGTAACACATTTATCTAATTTTATTTCTACGAAAAATAATTACTAATTACAGGTAGCTGATAAAGTCAACTTGGCTTTTCATATATATGCATAAAAAAATTGAGTTAACAACAAGGCAGCTCATCCACATTCATAAACTCAACCCCGTCTGGTCTCAATAAGTTGAACTTATTTTTTAGTAGTATTCTTTTATTTGGACATCTTATGAGAAAACCTAACAAACTTAGTGCATGTTTGGATTCTTTTCTTTTTTATTTCTATTTTTTGGCCATACAAAGTTTTATCTTAAAGTGATGGTGTGTTTTTTTTTTTTTTCGATCGTAAGTGATCGTGTTTATTATTGTTACTGTAGTGCTTCATCATGGGCTATGAGTACACCCTTGGTAAGAAAATCTTCCCAAATGAATCGTGAGGCCTATTCCAACTTTCCAAGCAAGGATTTGTGAAAGAAAAATGATGTTTTTACATTTTTTTTATTTTTTTATTTTTATCATATTTTTTAATAATTATGATTAAGTGAAAAAAAAGATGAAAAGAAAGTAATATAATCAATAATATAGATAATAATATAAAAAGTAAGATGGTAGGTAACTAGAGACTTAAGATGATGGATTTTTTGACCATTCTGTCCTTAGTGACAAAACTATTTATTAAATTATCATACTTTTAAAACTATATATCAAAATATTATTTTTTTGTTTAACGTGATATTTTTTATATTTTTTTTTGTTCATGTAAAAAGCATCATCCACGTTAGCACTTCCACGTAGATAACTCCAAAGCGCTTGACGTTATCTAATGGATAACTCCAAACGCTTTGGTGTTATCTGGAAGCGCCAACGTGAATGGCGTTATCTAGTACATAACTCCAAACGCTTTAGCGTTATCTATGTGGAAGCGCCAAAGTAGATGACGTTATCTATGTGGACAAAAAAAATATCATATTGGACAATAGAGTGACATTTTGTATTGATTGTAATGATATATGTTATATCTATTCTTTAGTCGGACATTGCAGAATGACAATTTTGGACCAAATTAAGTTTAGGATAAAACTTAAGTCCATTTATTTATGTTCATTACATTTATTTCACCAATCAAGCTATGATATGTGTTCATTAATATTCTCTCTCCTACTCTTTTTTATTTTTTAAATGCACACATGTCATATCTTGATTGGTAGAATAGATGTAATGGATATAAAGAAATGAATCTAAGTTTTGTCCTTAAATTTATTATATGAAATTATCTCTCTATAAGATCTGCTCAGCAGATTCTCGAAGGGCCGCCATACTAAAAATCAATGTAGTGTTAGTAGTCCAACCAAATTGTTGTTCTGCAATGTTCGACTAAGAAATAGATATAACATATGTCATTACAATCAATACAAAATATCACTATATTGTCTAATGTGGCAATTTTTTTCCTGTCTACGTAGACAATGCCAAAGCATTTAGAGTTATCTACTAGATAACGCTATCCGTGTTAGCGCTTCCATGTAGATAATGCTGAACCTAAGTTTTGTCCTAAACTTAATTTGGTAAATTTTTTTTATACAATTTTTATCCAATTTTTATAACATTAGTAATTTAATTCTTAAAAAATTATTATATTAAATTAGTCACCAAATATTCCATGTCAAAAAAGTAGTTATCAAATAATAAACTTTTTATCATTGTATAAGGTTAATTTTATCTTAATAAATAATAATTTTTAACTCTTTAAGTATTAAAAACCTTCCAATGTAACATTTTTTTTCTGTTCACGCAGATAACATCGTCCACTTTGGCACTTTCACGTAGATAATGTCATCTGCGTTGGCGCTTCCATGTAGATAACGCCAAGCACTTTGAACTTATCTATGTAGAAGCGCCAACGCAGATGACACTTTTTACGAGGATAGAAAAAAATATAAAAATGTCATGTTAAACAACAAGATGACATTTTGATATATAATTTCAAAAGTATAGCAATTTAGTAAATAATTTTACCACTAAAAATAGAATAATCAAAAAGCCCAAGATGATGGTTACCTCATGCCCACCCGTCATTATGAAGTACAAGCCTTTCACAGGATGATTTGCCAAAGCCATAAGTTCCACTTGCCCAATCAAGTTGGATATGACAATGCTTGAGTTTCTCAGTATGTCATAAATATGTAGAAAATGATGTTTTTATATCATTTTTAATTTTATATTATTTTTATCATATATTTTAAAATTTGTGATTAAGTAAATAAAAGTGATAAAAAAAGTGATGTGATCAGCAATATGAAAAGTAATATAAAAAAATAATGAGAAAGAAAAGTATAGTAAAAAAATTAGAGATTAAAAATATGTTTAGCAACTGCCTGCAACATCGTTAGTTTGGTGCGTGCATGCACTCTTCAGTGACTTGCAATTGCAGGTTTCACTAGTTAACAAATGTTAAATTACCCATTTAACCAACCCTAGTCATCCTTATTTCATTTTTGGTATATTTTAGTTGCTGCAGAGATAATATTTGTTCAATCCACCTCTTTTGATTTGGACTAATGCACCTCTAGCGATGAGTCATCTCCTGCTTGCAGACGGTGTGGGTATTTTCTTAACTACTTGTTGAGAGGAGGGCGATCTAAATCTAAAGATGCTAAAGAGTAATTTTTGTTAATGAAGTATGAATTAATCAAGAGATATGCCACTAGTCGCAAGGAGAAGGCCTGGATGAAGAAGAGAATTTGTGTCGTTTTACTCTTTTATTATTATTATTTTTGAATTTGAAGCATACCCATTATTTTTTTCCTACTTAAAGTTGCCTAGTTTTGGTGATGAGAGTGAAAGACATGTTTGTGTTCGATTGGTTGGTCATTTTGATTGTTGCCATGGTTTATGGTTAGAATGTTTGCTTGGTTGTGAAATAGACGGATTTAAATGAAAATGGAAATGATATCTTATTTTTTGTTATGGCATTTTGGATATGTAGGGTGGCTGTTATTCTCTATGATTAATTCTCTATTTATGCGAGATATAATTAACATTCATATATTTCAAAGGAGTTATACTTAACAAATAGGCAGTTATAAGCACGCAATAATGTCTGAGTTTTATTCTAACAGGCTGAGTTGCTCAGACTCGTGGACCTATAACCCGGTCCATGATAGAAGGTATACCTATTAATTTTCCACCATTGATCCATTCTAACTAATTTTTAAAGTGCATCCATGGATGAGATTTAGTATGCATCTATGCACCCTCTAAATGGAGGGTGTGTGTAAGACATTCCCTAGCCAAATCCCATAGAAAATTACGCCAGTAATCACATTATTTATTGTCTACATATACACAGAAAGATATACTATTAATTGGTTAAATTAAATAATTAGCACCTATAGTTTCACTTGATTTATATTTTGGTTCTTATAATTTTTTTTAGATATTAGTCTCTATATTTTCACATTTTGGGATTTCGATTCTTGCTGTTATAATATTAGTCCTTATATTTTTTACTCATTTAAGTTTTAGTCTATATAATTTATACTTATTAAAGTATTGATTTAGATTTTTCATTAAAAATTGATTTTTACAATTTCAAATTATTAAGATATTGATACCTGAAGAATCAAAATTTAAATTAATAAAACTATAGGATCCAAAATTTAAAAAAAAAATTATAAAGACCAAAATTCAAATTGAGTGAAATTATATGACTAATTGTTTAATTTAACCTTATTAATTTTTCTTAATTTGATGAGACATACCACACTTAAGAAAAAAAAAAAGTTAATGTGCTAGCAGCATTGCTTGTTGGATATTTGATCACATGGACTTCCCAAAGTGGTTTGTCCTGAGGTGTCCTTTCCATTAATATCCTTGACACATACTTATCAAAATACTAGTCATTCAATTTCTCTAATGCCTCGTTTTCGGGGAATATGGGAACCTTTGCATTTGGATAAAGCACTTTAGAAGAGAAATATAATTTTTGAGAGGATTTAAACTGTCATACATTAAAATGTTTCGTTTGAAAACTTTTCAAGAAATATTTTGAAATTATCAACATTTTGATTAGATATTTTTTAACCCAAAATTAAGGAATTTTGAATTACACCTTTTGAGGTGGAATTTTCGAAATCCCTTGCTCTTTCTCCTCTCCCTCTCATCCCCGATAATCTCAACCTTGACCTCGTATATTTTCTTTGTCATGGCTTTGCCTATCATCATCTTTGCAAAGCTCGTGGTTTCTCCTCCATAACTCTAGCATAATGATTTGAAGATTTCATCTAAGATCTATTTTAGGTATTTGTTTCTATTCTCGATTTTGTTGATTTTGTTTTATGATTTTGAGTATTATATTTTCTTATTTCATTTTTTTATTTGGCTTTTGTTCAAAAACTACCACAATTTGTTTAGTTTGGTGTTTATCATCTTTTTCTCACATAAGCAATGTTGTAATTACTATAACTTGTGGTTCTTTGTTTAGGAGATTTTTCTGTAATGAATATATTATCCAATGGAATAGTTGGTACATTTTTATTTACTTATTTTATCTAAACAAAAAAAGTTTAGATGTATTTTTAGTCGTCTTAAAAAATATAGTACTTTTTTAGTTTATGTTCTTTTTTTTGCTCAAGTTTTTTAAATATTTTTTGTTTTAGTTTCTGTCGTCATTAGTGAGTAGTGCTTACATGGCAAATAAAACTACTAACACATGGCATTAATGAGTAGGACTTTGTGTTTGCCACATAAGCACCTAATGAAGCTTACTAACAACAAGAACTAAAACCAAAATTATTTAAAAAACTTGAACCAAAACAAAAAATAAAAATAAAAATCTAAACTAAAAAATGTTATATTTTCAAAAACTGAAAACATATTTAATCTAAAAATGTATTATAAGGAAACTTAAACTACTTGTTAAAGTCAAAGATAACTTTTCAAATCCATTCCTTTATTAATTAATTCTTTAATACTAGCTCAAAAAACTATTTTCCTTGCCAATCTGACTGCTAAGTTATATTATGTTAGGTGTCTTTAAAGTATGATCAATCTTACTAACCCTACTTGATTCGAGGTTAATTTGAATAGGTTTAGATTCTAAAAATTAGATCCGATGTATTTTAAGGTCAGGTTTAAATTATACTTTGGATCGTCTCAATCTAGTCTAATGTCCCAAAATATTTTAAACTTTACACTTTTTTTATAATTAGCTATAAATTAATTTTTTTACTTAAATTAATAATTTTTTATATAACATTATAATATATTTATATTAATATTATTTATTTTAAAATATATATTATAAAATATTCTTTAATTTTAAATTTTCACTTTTATAATTTTATGATTTAATTATACATAATATTTAAATTTATATATTATGTTTATGTATTAAGTTGGCCACATTTAAATTTAGTTATTATTGAGCCATAATTAGATGGGTTTGAATCAAAATATCAGATTGAGTCAAATCCGTCACATGAACACTGTGCAAAACGAATGTAGACCAAAAAATAATAAAATAAGGTGGAAAAAAAGTGGGTCAGTTCTGTTTCCATTTTATTATAGAGGGGGAAAAAATGAAAAAGAAAACCCAGCAAAACTGAGGAAAGCTGTTATCTTCTGTACATGTTAGGAGCAAATTGTAAGGAAATAAATGTGTTTCTTAGGTTGTACCACCTAAAATCATTTCTCCATCTTTTCCTCCTTGTACCACCTAAAGCCTGGGCTGCTGCCTGGCGCTTCATCTGCTTTTGGCAGCCCCCGCCATTTTTTCAATTCTCATCACTTTTTCAATCTTAAAAGTTTAAATATGACTTTGTTGCAGCAAAATTGAAGGCAAAGTGATGGATATTTTGTTCCTCCACTTAATTTGTTTTTTCGTTTTTTGGCTCAAATAATTTTTTGTCCATGAAAGTTTAAATATGGTGTCGGTGGATAAATCATGGCTCCAATAATCGTGAAGATCTCAGTTTTTTTTTTTAAAATCAAAAGTGATTGCACATGCTAAGAGTTAGTAGATATCACCTACAGTTCAGCAAAAAAATTGTAATATTTCACTGTTATAAGTGCTGTTAAACTGTTTATTAAATGAAATTTAATTTACCACAAAAAAAAATGAAATGAATTTTTTTTTAAAAAAAAACTTTGGAAGCATGACGCTGTAAAGAAAAATGTGCAAACGTTTATTTTGGTAAATATTAACGTGCACCGAAAACAAAAGATCATCTATGACAGACAGTATGACGTTCATGCACCAGTCGAAATCCAAGAGGGTTATGATTATATTTTGCGTAGTTATAATTCATTCAGGCATGTTCTGAATTCTAATTTCATTGAGACGTGTTTGATCAAAAGCCACATAATTCTGGTGATGGCGATGAAAGCATTTAATTCCTACAACCGTGTTTGCCTAATAACTTGATGATGATAATTGATGTTGGTTAATATATTTAATCATATACTTCATTGTAGGCCAAGCTACTCCAAAGTATAGAAATTATAGTTAACGTATATCTAAGGTATCTCTCATATGTCATGTTCTCAACTGCGTTTTTGTCCAACTCACAAATCAGAGCTCATCAACTTGTGAGCTATCACTATTTAACAATTTAATGCTTGCGGGATAATTTAATTAGCATTTGACAATAATGCCTTTTGACTCATCGGTGGTTGTGTGCCAATTAGTGTTATCGTTAGCTGGCAGTTTTTTTCTTGTTGCGATTATGAGACTCTTTTAATCATTTTTTTTAAATTTAAACTTTACTTTATTCTCTAAAAATACGGCTTGTTCAAGTTAGTAAAATATGTTATGAGAAATGTTTTATCCTCCTACTCAATCTTCCTACTAATTCTCTTAATTACTAAGGTTATGTTTAGTGCATCGTATAAAGAAGACATAATAGTATAAGCTAATACTATCAGGTCTTATTTAATGTTTGGTGCATTTAACTGATAGTATAATGAAATCAGGTCAAGTCATTTTATCTTATTCTAAGGTGATAACTCTATCCCCTCCCCAAGACACGATAAGACACGACATTTCTATTCCAATATTATCCTCAATTTCATTTTTTTCACTCCTCTCCCTTACGCCACCACCATCATCACCACTACCACCATCACCATCACCATCACCACCACCACCACCACCACCACCACCACTACCTTCACCACCGCCATCACCACCACCGCCACCATCGCACCGCCGCCACCACCACAACCACCGCCGCCACCACCACCGCCACCACCATCGATTGTCGTCCGCCACCACCACCACCACCACCACCACCACCGCCGCCACCACCACCAATGCCGCCGCCACCACCGCCACCATCACCACCACCATCACCACCACCTCCACCACCGCCGCCACCACCACCGCCGCCGCCACCACCACCACCGCCGCCGCATCCATCGCCGTCGCCGCCACCACCACCACCACCACTATCACCACCTCCACCACCGCCGCCTCCATCACCACCACCGCCGCCGCCGCCAACCCCACCACCACCGCCGCCACTCCCACCACCACCATAAAGTTTTATTATTATTATTTTTTAATTATTTTAACTTTTATGCCAAAGGATATTTTGGTCTTAAAAAATATCTTATACAATCAATAATTTATCATTTTGTTATCAAACAAAAGATAGGATTATGTTTTATCCTATTAATTATACTATCATACCTTATACTATTCTATCATCTTATCTTATACTATACTATCATGCACTAAACATACTAAAAATGAAAAAAATATTAAATATTTTTTATATTTCTAAGATATTACATGCATTTACTTTTTTTATTTAATACTTTCTTTATTTAATATTAAGATAATTATTAAGAAGAACTTATAAGAGGATATAACATTACTCATATGTTATTATAGAGTTCTCCTAAAGATTTGGACATAGTCCTTCGCTGGCTATAAAAAGATTAATCAAGGAATATGGGCTTTTTTATTCATTCTACTATTAAATGAGAAAATTAAGAAATATGATTCTATTTACAAAGAGGGTAATTTTATCTTATTAACCCAGTTTTCACATTATATATATATATATATATTATAAACATACACTTTGGATGGAAGAATTTAAATTGCACCGTAATTTACTTAGCAGTTTTACTAAAAACAAAAAAGGTTTAGCATTACAAAAGCTCTTCTCATTCTAAGGTCAATACAAGTCATTAATTTCAACAAAATTTTTACAGTTGAGATTATATATCGGGTACCAATAAATATCCCAAAATTCTACATTTGAACCATAGTGGTGTCTAATATACACCCTCTTTTAGAGGGTGTATAATGCACTACTTGATCTAAGTCATTGATTTAATTATAAAAAAATCAATGATTTAGATCAAGCACAGGAAACCTGTTAAGTAGGTTTTTTTATTTTAGTTTTTATTTCTTTTTTTGTTTTATTTTTTTACATATTACCACCACTAGTGTCGTCGGTCAACAGGCCACTGTACTTTGCTTACTGGCCACCGTACGCCACTGGTTGGCAACTGTCTGCCACCATCGGTCACCTCTAATTTTTTTTAAATTGTATAACTGTATAAATATTATCAGTTAAAATTTATAAGAGGTAATATTTTTTTGAAAAATGATTAATCCTCTTAACTCATTCTCCTAATAATCCTCCTAATTACTAAATGAAGAAAGTATTGAATGCTTTTTATGTTCCCAATATATTATTTGCATTTAATTTTTTATTTAATACTTTCTTTATTAAGTAGTAGGAAGATTATTAGGAGGATATAGCAAAGTTTTATTTTTTTTACCAGCTTAAAATCTGATAACATTATCAATTAATATATATATATATATATATATAGAGGGGATCCATTTACACTTAGTGTAAGTAAAAATACTTACACCTAATCTCTTACCATTAAATTCATTTTAATCTAATAGTTCTAAATTATCTAATTAAATGATGAGAGAAAT
Source organism: Ormosia semicastrata (assembly GCA_029884595.1). Lineage (NCBI taxonomy): Eukaryota > Viridiplantae > Streptophyta > Magnoliopsida > Fabales > Fabaceae > Ormosia > Ormosia semicastrata. The sequence goes on along the minus strand of JAQQTO010000038.1, from coordinate 5,143,185 downwards.
AATAAATACTCACATTAAAAGGAGAGAGAATAAAGAAATGTGATTTTAATGCAGAAATAAATTTTAGTTATTAAGTCTATTTATTAACTTAAAAATGATATAATATTAAATATAATTTATAATATTTTTATTTTTATTTAGTACAAGTTATTTTTATTTAGTATAAAAAGTTGATAGTTAATTTTTATTAACTTTTTTAAAATATAATAAATTAATACATTATATAAAAACAAAATTATAATAAATGAGTTAATTATTTAATATAATTTATAATATTTTTGTTTTTATTTAGTTATAAGTTAATAAAGTATAACTAATTTTTAAAAATTATATTTTAAAATTTATATTTTAAGAATCTTTGGAGTTGTTACCTTCTTATATTAATATGTCAAATAATTTTACAAGTACATGTCTAAACTCATTCATCACTTGTAACTCGATATCACCAATAACAAATGGTTTGAATGCCTCTCTTTCTTAATTTGGTCATTTTTATATTTTGCTAATAAAAAATATAAGAGACGTAATTTGCTCTTAGGTGTTAATGAAAGATCTGATTCGAAAGTAATATTTAGTAAAAAGATTAATTTTTTGTCATTTGTTCATGATCGAGGACTTAATATTAGAAGGCGACGACTCCAAAGATTCTTAAAATATAAATTTTAAAATATAATTTTTAAAAATTAGTTATACTTATTAACTTATAACTAAATAAAAAATATTATAAATTATATTAAATAATTAAATAATTAAATATTTTATTATATTTTTGTTTTTATATAATTTATTAATTTATTATATTTTAAAATAAGTTAATAAAAATTAACTATCAACTTTTTATACTAAATAAAAATAACTTATACTAAATAAAAATAAAAATATTATAAATTATATTTAATATTATATTATTTTTTAAGTTAATAAATAGACTTAATAACTAAATTTTATTCCTTCATTAAAATCATATTTTTATTCTTTTTCCTTTTTAATATGAGTATTTATTGTTATCTCTTATTATTTAATTAGATGATTTAGAACCATGAGATTAAGATGAATTTGATGATAAGAGATTAAGTGTAAATCTTTTTACTTACACTAGGTGTAAATGGATCCTTTCCCATATATATATATATATATATATATTTGAAAACTCCTTACACACTTACACAGAGAAAATTGTATTATTGTGTAAATATTATTAGTTAAAATCTATAGGATTTTTAATATGCACAGTTATTTATAAAAAAAAGACTAGTACAATTTTAACTAATATTATTTATATAATTATATAATTTAAAAAAGATAAATAGTAACCAATCGAATGTGACCTGAGGTTAGCGGCGTCTACGGCCTAAAGGTGATCGGCGGTTTGTAAAAGAAACCAAAAAATAAAAAAAGTAACCTGAAACAAAAAAAAATTACCATTACAAATAAATTCAAAGATATATGATGCACACAAAGATAAGAGGGTGCATCATAGCATCCACCTTGAACCGTTTAAAAGTCCATTTGAAATAGGTGCCAATATATTTGGCATCTATGACTCACAATCACATTAATTGGATCATACTGAATTTCGCATGCAAAATTACATTTTACACATGTAAAAGTAATTTTTGTCAATATATTATTCACTTTACTATAAAATTTAATTCTTATTAAAATAAGTTTACAAAATCAAATAATATGAACACACTTAATTTCATATATTAAAGTAGAAAGAGCAAGAAGGATTAAAACAATTAGGGGTGAGATTCGTGAGAAGTATTGACCCTAAAATCTTTCCTATATATACTTTATCATAATAGACAATTCTCAATGTTACATGCTATAATGAGGAGACAATTTGTCATGCACCCTTTCAATAATCTCCCAATTTTTTTACTGAGAAACTCACTTAGAATGAGATTGTTTGTAAAGTAAATAAGTAATAATATATTTATTTTTAATTTAATTTAAAAAATATCATGATATTAACTTATTAAATAATTTAGAACAAATATATATTTACTTAGTCATTTTACAAATAAATTAATTTTATAAGAGCTTTCTCTTTTATCTTCATGTTGAGATATGTTATTTCCAATAATATAATTTCTGAGCCCACTGTCAAATTTAATGGTAGGTCCAATTATTAATTAAGGTTGAAATGTCACAATATATATATGAAATGAATACTTGATGAATCTGTAAAAATTCATATTTTTACGGTTCAAAATCTTAAGTTTTTATCATCTTTTAATCTTTTTGATTGAGTTTGTTCTCAAATTTCTTTTATTTTAAGTTATTCTAAATTATATTTTAATTGTGTGATTTTATGTGTTTTTGTTAGGTATTTACATATGGAAAAACTGGACACTTGAATGATGAAGAAAAGCTGAAAAATCAAGTCAGGAGCTCGTTGAGCGCCTGAGCGCTAGAATCCCACCGCTGCGCTTAGTCTAGCGCTTGAGCGCTAGCGGTGGGCGCTTGAGTGCTGGTTGCGAATACTACACCGTTACTTGAGTGACTGAGCGCTGGAGAATGAGCGCCCGAGCGCTGGACGCGTAACAGTAACGTGAAATTCTTATAAAAAAGAAAGTTTTGCCAAATTGAACAGATCTTTTCACACTTTTCTTTTTACATACTCTTAGACACTCTGCGACAGCCGTCAAGACAACTCAATCCTAATTTGGTGTGGGCGCATCAAGACTTGAAGATTAGGGATTCTCTTCAATCTTTCCACTAATTAACAATGGAGTTTGTCATCTTCTATTCTTTGTTTTGTTCTTTTCCTATGTGTAACTAACTTCCCCTCGTTAGGGGGACGATGGATCTTGATACTTTGATGATGTAATTTCTTTTATGAGTTTAATGCATTTTTTTATCTCATGATTTACGTGTTTTAAACCAATATTTAGAAGTGCATTTGAAAGAGTTCAAGTGAAGTCTGAACCCTAACACTTTCTTATTATTGATTTCATCTCTTGTTAAATTGCTTGATTTTACTTTGTTTATTTTTAATTACTTTCTTTTAATTATCTTTATTTTCACTTTTCCAACTTCCATCTTTTGATTGGCTTAAATAGTGTTAATTTAACGAATTTGGTAATTGGCAATATAATCCTCGTGGGACGATTCTCTTTTCACTACTTTATTATTTTTTGCAATTCGGTGCACTTGTCGATTTTCACACCAAATTTTTGATACGTAACACTTGTTTCTCTATAGTCATAAGGCCTTGGCTACATTTGAAGCAATTCAAATACAAAATTAACACACTCTTAATTACATATCTTCCTTTTAATAAGTTGAAATTGTTAGGCCATCTATCACTATGATCAAAAGTATTGTGGTCGGTCGTAATAGAAGTAGACTATAATTTAAGATAGACAATGTCAAGAGTTTAAATATTAGAGTAAGTATTTTTTTATAACAGCTTTACCTAACTACAATTCATGCAATTGCTTTGTAATAAATAAAAAAAAGTAAGAGATCATTACTCATTAGTTAAATTATTTTGTACTTCCTTTGGAAAAAAAACAAATAGATCTCTATAATTTAAAATTTATAAACAAGTCTCTATAATTCTAAAAAAAAAATTAATTGAGTAATCCACGCATCATTATTCAAAGTGGTATAAAAAAATTAAATTAAAAGATAAAACTTAAGATCGAAAGGACTCGATTACAAATTTGAACTATATATTTGGATTTTCCCAACACAAGATTATGGAAAGGTTGTCTCCTTAGTATATCCTCTTTTTTTTTATATATATAATTCCTTAGTATATCCTTAAAAGTGATATTTCTATGTAAAAACTATATATTCGAAGACGCAACTGATAGAAAATATTTATCGGATCTATTAATCCCAATAATTTATGACATATCAATTTCATATAAAAGATTTTAGGGTTACCTTGAAATAGTATCGATGAAGAAGACATTGTTGAACAATTCTGAAAAGTAAAATACGATAATGGAGAAATACTATTCCTATCCCACAATAGTCGCTCACGCATCAGTATCAATGGGGCAACTGTATGCACTAGAGTAGTTAGGAATAGGGGCCTCTCCCTGTATATATAAAATAATTAAAATGGGTTAAACCTACCCACTATGGTAAACCCATATACAGGACCCATGAAACAAAACCCACATATATGAGCAGTGCTTTAATAACAATAGGCCTATTAACAATATTGATCACAATTTAGGCTAAACAAAATTGCTCTAATAATTTTGACATCCAATTAATCTGAGTTCTATATAATATGATTTATGTTTGTCCATAAATAAAAAATTTTAACATTCTCCCACTTGGACAACATAAGTCACATTATATCACTTTAATAAGAAAACAATTCTCCAGATTAATCAAATAATATGTGGCCACAACATGATGTCAAAATCGAGCTAGCTTTCTCAACAATTGGTCCAAAATGAGACTACAAGTATCTCAACAATGCAGAAAATCATACTCGAAGGAATACTGATATCATACATGCAACATACTCATATCTCGGTGACCCATCAAAATGTGGTAAATGGGTAATGGGAAAGCACATCCAAAATTTGCATGCTAATATGTGATCAAAGTGCATTTCCTAACAAAATGGCCCTAAGCATCCGCCCAAGATGCTTTCTGAGATTTAACAGCATCTCAGCATAATAACAAAATAAGACTGAGTCCAAAATGTCTCCACAATATGTCATATCATGAATAAACAAAACTGCACAGATTAATAACAATAACAATATTATATGACAATGATAATAATAATAACAATATAATTGTCCCGAGAGATAATAAAATGATGTCATAACAAAATTACAAAATTAAACTCCCACTAACCTAAAACATCAAAAGACCTCACTATACCCATACAGATCACATGATTAACAAAAAAAACTTTAATAGTTAAACCTTTGGTTAGTGGGTCTACAACCATAAGTTCTGTAGGGATATGCTCGACACGAGTCTGAAACTCTTGAATCTTCTCTCTAACAAACATGAATTTTGTATCAAAATGCTTTGAACGCTTTGAGCTTTCATTAATTTGAGAGAAGCACACTACGGCAGAATTATCACAATAAATAGTAAGAGACCTGGAAATACTCTTCATAATGAGAAATTCAGTAATTAAATTTTTCAACCATATCGCTTGACGCGTAGTCTCATAACAAGCTATATATTCTGCCTCCATGGTAGAAGTAGCTGTAAGTGTCTGTTTAACACCCTTCTAAGAAACAGCTCCTCCTGTCAACATAAAGATATACCCTGATGTGGACTTGTAGTCATCTGGACAACCACCATAATTAGAATCAGTATAACCTATCACCTCAAGGCGGTTAGACCTCCTATAGGTGAGCATACAATCTTTGGTACCCTGTAGATACCTCATAACTCGTTTTGCAGCCTGCCAATGAGCCACACCAAGTTTGCTCAAGTATCTCCCAAGTACACTAACAACAAAAGCAATATCAGGACGTGTACAAACTTGAGCATATATAAGGCTGTGTTAGGGTCAAAACGTGTTGCCCATTTGCTAACCGCAAGTGCACGGGTCGCACAAGTAATACAGATATAGAGTAAAAGTTCGTTCCTATGAGGATATTCGATTATAAAGCTAAATACCAACCAATAGCTTAATCAATTTTAGACAAGGACATAAAAATAAGAAAGTAATAAACTAAACTAATCTAACCTACAAAAGCAATAAATATAAACACGGTTAGGTTTTAGGAAATCCTCCTTCACCCCCTACATCTATCAACAACATGCAATTCCCCTCATAATCACAAATGCATTGATTAGGTTAGCTTGAGAATCTGATGTAGTCAAAAGCCTATGTCTAGGTCAATCAACTCTGGTTTCAATTGCCCAACTCACTAAGTTTCCTTGAGAGTCAGCTCAACTTCCACTCATGAATGATTTATTCTCAATCACACACTATACATAGTCAATAGGAATATTTCTATCCTATTAACGAATCAACTCATCCAAGCCAATTAAACTCGCCGAACATGCATCAACCATACCATATCCATATCAACAAATCCCTATGTCTAGTTCATTTGCCAATATTAACATCATGCAATTGAGGCCAACCAAGAACAAGCATTAAACACAGATAATGATTGAACCATAATCAAACATTCACACAAACTTAGAGAAGAACACATCATTAATATATATAAAAGGATTCAAAGTATCCTAAACAAAGCTTAGCTATACAAAAGATAAGGAAGAGAAGAGAGAAAGGGAAAAGAGAGAAAGAAGCTCATTGATTTGTCTCTGAAACTTGAATCCTCCTTCAATCCTTTGATCCTTGACTCTAATCCAGCAGCAATGAAGATCTAGCCAAGCTATCTAACCTAAAACTAACCTAAACTAAACTAAAAGAGAGAAACTAGAAATGGAAATGGCCAAAACGGCCAGAACAGAGAAAAACTGAGAGAGAAAGAGAGAAACGTATAAAATCTTATTTATAGGCTCAGCAGCCACCTCCACGCCGCGGCGCCCAATGGGTCGGTCTAACTACATCGCGGTGCCCACTTCATCTGCGCCGCGGCGCCCTTGCCTCGGGTCCAAGTATGGCCTGGCTGAAAATCCTCTCAGCGCCGCGGCGTGCTCTGCCTTGCGCCGCGACGTTGACCACTGAATTGCTAATTTGGCTTCCTCTTCCTCTTTAAGCTCAATTGCTCCATATTTAACCTTGTTTGGAGCCCTTCCTAACATAGAGAAAACACCAAATCAGTAACATATATAAATCTACCTAATCCATGATCATTTAAGCACAGATTGCTATAAAACATACAAGAAAGGTTCAGAATCAGAATATATCAAATATAAGCACAAAACCTCCAAATATGCATTATAAATAAAGACTAAGTATTCATTCTAGCACAAGGATAGGGCACAAATAACTGCATTCTATATAGCTATCACACCCCAAACCTACATTTTGCTAGTCCTCGAGCAAAACCAAATAGAACTAAGTAAATCACTTAAACATTAAAATCAATTTTTTATTCAGCAAATATATTTCAATCTTCTTTTTCAATCAAAAACAAATACTAGTGTGTAATGACTGCATCAATCCTCAAAAAGTGCAAATGCCCCGTAAATAGCTCCACACATATACAATCCTTAACATGCTAACAAGCCAGAAAACTCTTAATGCAATTCACATTTATCACAAACATGCAAGATAAAGTTCTCCTAATCAAGTCATACATATCCAGATAAGTTTACAAACATACATGCATATGATTCACAGAATCCACAAAATTGTAAATCAATTCTCTCTCCACTAATGTAAATCACACAAGATTGAGGATCAAAAGGGACTTTATCAGCTTATATTGTTAGGCCAATGGTATGGGCGAAAGAAATGAACGGTAAAGATACAATATAAATATTGAGACACAAAATATACTACTTCAAGACATGAGCCACAACTGACATTAGCAGGGTATTCAATAGTGAGATCATAAAACTTGCCAGAACCATTTTCAATGCTTTTTGAACTTTACTTTTCTTAAGCTTTTGCTTTTCTTTTCATTTTCATTTTTCTTTTTATTTTCTCTTTCTTTTCTCTTCTATTTTTGTAAAGCAATGCTTTTTCTTTTCTTTGTTTTACATCTGGTTCCTTCAGGCTCATTTTGAATTGAATATTCATACCCCTAATCATCAGACTCCATTTCAAGAAATAACACATCATATACTCAACAAACAATAAGGGTAGGAAGAAAATGACATGCTTTCACATGCATTAGAACGGTTAACAGGTTAACGAACACAATGGTTATGAAAAACAAATAAGGCCAAACAATTTAAGGCTTCAAAAAGGGACATAAGGATATCATCATATCAGGGTAAGCTTTTTAAGGCTCAATCGGTCCAAACAATGCCTTAATCATCTCCTCAATCATGCACAACCTAGGATTTCGCCTCAAGAGAGTTCAAAAATAATTTCTAAGATAATCAAAACTCTACATGTACATCTATAAACATTCTCAAAACATGCACTTTTATCATTTTCAAAGTTACACTTGCATCTAAGTGAGATGTAAATCATGCATCAAAAGCAACTAAATTGTTTCACATACATCAAGATCACATAAGGTTTCACTGAAAAGGGGGCAAACAGTAACCTTTCAAATAATGGACAACCCAAAAACAACACCAGCATTCTTGTAACATGTCATGCATTCAAATAGATTCACTTTGCTTAGTTCAAGCATGCATAACATCTTTTGCATAATGTGAAAATTGAAAATCTTGTCATTAGCACATCAGTGATAGCCAAAACAAAATATAATCATGAAAATATAATGACTAAAATCACTGCATACTCAAAATACCAATACATGTTAACATTAAGCACAAAGGAATTAAACATGTAAAGATATTCCCCCAAACCTAAAATGAAATGTATCTTTAAAGAACATGACCTATAGGGAACCTGAGACTAGTACTGAGCATTACTATATACTACAAAATAGAAAAAAATAACAAAAAAAAAAAAAACAAAAACAAAAAATAGGGGGTAATGGCATGGCCTATAAAAGCTCAGAAAAAATGCCCACTTTGTCTTGGCGCAAGACTACCTTACCAGCATGCCTAAGCTACCTAAATCAAGCTAAATTTAGCAAAGAAACACACGCTTTTGCTACTGGGTTTGACTCTTATGATCTCTAGTCGCAACAAAACTTGTTCAAAAAGCTAAATTACAAAAATGTACAACACACACATAATAACACATATAAACAACTTACTAACCTATATACAAACCTAAACAAACTTAAAACTTTAAAAACAAACAAAAACATTAAACTAACCTAATTAACATATTAACCTATATACTAACTAACACAAACAACACTTAAACCATAAACTACAAAAACTAACATAACTAAACATAACTAACAAATAATAAAACTAACTAAATTAACATACTAATAACTAACACATATTAACAAAACATATTATCGCAACTAACATACTAATATGCTAACATATTTAACATAAACTTATTAACATACTACCTATTTATACACAAAGTAAAAGCATTAATTAAACATAAACATGGGGTACCCTCCCACGAAGGGCCTGAATTATAGTCCCAGCAGGACTTTGTCACCAAAATTGAAGTATTACAGATGAGTAGTCTTCAAGAACTTGATCCAAGGATATCCTTTCCAGGAGTCGCAAAGTCCCTCAAGGGCCTCGTATGAATGAAATCACCCGGCTTCTACACAAACAAAACATAGATTATATACAATTTATATACAACTTGAATTAGAACTAATCAAACTCATTGTTGATATTAGCAATATAAAAACTATCCCCGGCAACGGTGCCAAAAACTTGTTAGGGTCAAAACGTGTTACCCATTTGCTAACCGCAAGTACAACGGTCGCACAAGTAATACAGATACAGAGTAAAAGTTCGTTCCCACGAGGATATTCGATTATAAAGCTAAGTACCAACCAATAGCTTAATCAATTCTAGACAAGGACATAAAAATAAGAAAGTAATAAACTAAACTAATCTAACCTACAAAAGCAATAAACATAAACACGGTTAGGTTTCAGGAAATCCTCCTTCACCCCCTACATCTATCAACAACATGCAATTCCCCTCATAAACACAAATGCATTGATTAGGTTAGCTTGAGAATCTGATGTAGTCAAAAGCCTATGTCTAGGTCAATCAACCCTGGTTTCAATTGCCCAACTCACTAAGTTTCCTTGAGAGCCAGCTCAACTTCCACTCATGAATGATCTATTCTCAATCACACACTATACATGGTCAATAGGAATATTTCTATCCTATTAACGAATTAACTCATCTAAGCCAATTGAACTCGTCGAACATGCATTAACCATACCATATCCATATCAACAAATCCCTATGTCTAGTTCATTTGCCAATATTAACATCATGCAATTGAGGCCAACAAAGAACAAGCATTAAACACAGATAATGATTGAACCATAATCAAACATCCACACAAACTTAGAGAAGAACACATCATTAATATATATAAAAGGATTCAAAGTATCCTAAACAAAGCTTAGCTATACAAAAGATAAGGAAGAGAAGAGAGGAAGGGAAAAGAGAGAAAGAAGCTCATTAATTTGTCTCTAAAGCTTGAATCCTCATTCAATCCTTTGATCCTTGACTCTAATCCACCAACAATGAAGATCTAGCCAAGCTATCTAACCTAAAACTAACCTAAACTAAACTAAAAGAGAGAAACTAGAAATGAAAATGGCCAAAACGGCCAGAACAGAGAAAAACTGAGAGAGAGAGAGAAAAAAACGTATAAAATCTTATTTATAGGCTCAGCAGCCGCCTCCACGCCGCGGCGTCCACATACTCACGCTGCGGCGCCCAGTGGGTCGGTCTAACTACATCGCAGCGCCCACTTCATCTGCGCCGCGGAGCCCTTGCCTCGGGTCCAAGTATGGCCTGGCTGAAAATCCTCTCGGTCTTGCGGCGTGCTTCTGCGCCTTAACGCCACGACGTTGACCACTGAATTGCTAATTTGGCTTCCTCTTCCTCTTTAAGCTCAATTGCTCCATATTTAACCTTGTTTGGAGCCCTTCCTAACATAGAGAAAACACCAAATCAGTAACATATATAAATCTACCTAATCCATGATCATTTAAGCACAGATTGCTATAAAACATACAAGAAAGGTTCAGAATCAGAATATATCAAATATAAGCACAAAACCTCCAAATATGCATTATAAATAAAGACTAAGCATTTATTCTAGCATAAGGATAGGGCACAAATAACTGCATTCTATGTAACTATCAGGCTGCCAACAGCGGAAGCATATGAGACTTTCTCCATTTCAGTAACATCTTTATCACTTTGAGGACATTGGGTATTAGAGAGTCTTTCACCCTTTTGAATAGGTGCAATACAAGGATTACAAGATTTCATATTAAATTTATTCAGAATCCTTTCAATATAAGCTTTCTGAGATAAGCCAAGAATACCATGAGATCTGTCACGGTGAATCTCAATACCTAACACAAAAGAGGCATCACCAATATCTTTCATATCAAAATGTGCTGTCAACATCTGCTTTGTCTCATTGAGAAAAAAATTATCATTACTAGCCAACAATACATCATCAACATATAAAACAAGAATGATGAATCTGTTCCTACTAAACTTCAGATAAATGCATTGGTCAACAGTATTCTCTTTGAAACCAAGAGAACTAACAATATAATCAAATTTCAAATATCATTGTCTGGAAGCCTGTTTCAATCCATAAATGGATCTCCTCAATTTGTATACCATATGATCTTTACCATTTTCAACAAAACCATCAGGTTGATCCATATACACATCCTCATATAAATCACCATTTAGGAAAGCGGTCTTAACATCCATTTGATGAAGCTGGTGAAGTGTGGAATGTGATTAAAAATAAATATCAAAAACAATTGCCAAGTTCCACCAAAAATATAAAAACCTTGCAACCAGTTGTAGTGAGCAATGGTCGATCCACAGAGAACTAATTCAATTAACACTATCAATTTAATTCCTAAATTAAACTCTGATAAAAAATAAACAGTAAAATTAAAAGGGGGGTTTTGTTAATTAAAACTAACAAAAGAAATTAAACTTAAACCAAAACAGTAAACACAAATTGAATTATTAAGTTAAAGATATTGGTTAAGAGATGGAATCCACCACTAGATTTATATGATTATGCCAACTTACATACCCTTTATACCAACATGATCAATTATGTTCTTATGTGATTATGAGATAAATCTCGTGTTTTCCTTAAGTTTCACTTAATTCAGCAACTGCTCAAATCAAACCCTAACCATTAGTTATTTGTAAAGCAACCGCTCTTACACCTACCTAATGATTGCATTAAGAATTAGAAAATCAATCACACTAAGGTCTAATCACACACCGGGATTAAATTACTTAGATCTTATGTCTCACTAATCATACCACCGCAACCGCGCATAACAATTCTAATTTTACCACTTTTGAAGTTTGGCAAGAATATAAAAACCTTTATATTGATTTAAGAATAGAAACATATGAATAAAAACATAATTGTGTTGATATAAAGAGATATGTAAGATTCACATAATCAAAACTAGAGTTTCATCCTCCCTTAACCAATCAAGAAGTTTAGCCACACATGGCAAATTCAAAAACAGAAGAAGAATTAAAAGAAAACATTGTTCAGAATAAAAGAAGAAAAGAAAAACTAAAGATTAAATTAGTTTCCAAAGCTTGAGGGTGATTGATCTTTGATCGCTCGAATCCGAGTCTCCAATCCTCAATCGAATCCTTCCCCTTCTTGGTCTTTGTATTTTTCTCAGTTTCCTTCACGGCTCTCTCTGTCCAGCCCCCTTTAAAGGCTCTAAGCAACCCTATTTATAGGTTTGGGAACCTAATTTAATATTAAAACACGAAATTAAACTTCTGAGCCGATGACACGGGCCGTGTCATGTGACACGGCCCAACCTTTGTCTGATTCTGGAGGTAAATTTCCAGCTATTCCAAGGTCAGAAAGGAACATGGTCTACCCCGTGTCAATTGACACGGGCCGTGTTATCGGTCAAGGCTTGAAATTACCCTTCCTTGTGAAGTCAGAGGAGTACACGACCTACCCCGTGTTATTTGACACGGGCCGTGTTTATCAGAACCTTCCACTCCAACGTCGAATGATACACGGCCTACCCCGTGTTATTTGACACGGGCCGTGTTAATTACTTTCTTCAAATCCAGCCTTGATTCTTCATGAATGCTCTTCTTCCTTTGCTTCTAGAGGTTGATACTGATTCCCTTAAGTCTCTTAACTCTCTTCTCAACAGCTCAATACCAATGGACTCCATCACTCATAGATCTCCTGAAAATTACAATACGTTTATGAGGGTCTATAACCACATTTAAGCAAAGTTTCACAATAAACATCCAAAGACAACTCTAAATCAGAAACTTAGCTAAATGTCAACAATTAAACACATTTGGAATCCAATTAGATCAAACAAAGAACATTCAAGAGCTGAAATTATTAACAGATCAAATACCCCCACACTTAACTTTTTGCACTCCTGGGCAAAAACATAAAACCAAGCACATGCTTTCCAAAAAGTAACAAAAGTGCTGAACAATGAGCAAAGATTTACACACATCAGTTTTTTCAAGGAATCTAAGCATTCAGGAATTTCCTCCCTCAACAATCCAAATCAGCAAGCAAGGTCAATCCAATATCAGGGTTAAGTCAACATGATAAATCCTCACAGATGTACTCTATTTCACTCAAGTATTTTGGGCTTGTATTTACTCTCAACCAACTCATGAAAACATGCCTTACCATAGGCTTGACAAGCCTCTACTTCTCCACCACCTAAATCACATGCACACAAAGATCAAAAGGTCTTTAGTCAGGTTGTAATGGGGTCAAGGTCAAGGTAAGATATATCTAGGATAAACAAAGTTAGACCATCGGAAATAGAAGAGCCAAGGGGAATAAAAATCAAATACTTTTGCACAATTACCCCAATACTTTTCAATCCATCTTCATCTTTTACTTGACTTTCTCCATTCATCAACCAACTTGTCAATTTTTTTTTCTTTTTTCTTTTATATATTTCTTCCTTTTCTCCTTTAAGAGCCCCTTTTTTTTAATCAAGGCAAAACAGTGTAATCACCCCCACACTTATTCAAACATAATTCCCAACATAATTATTAAGCTCTTCTACTCCCTAAGGTAGGGTAGCAATGATTTTTCACTATTAGGCTTGATTGAGCTATAATAAAAAGAAAGGATATAATTCAGGCTCAAAAGGGTGAAACAATGGATCAAAATACAAGGCTAGCTATTTGGCCAGTGGTTGAAAGAAAGAAATGTCTTTATCATCTCAAAAATGTGTAGTGATCATTTGCAATTTAAAAGAGAGTCAAATCAAATTCTGAAAAGCATATAATCACAAGTGGAATCACACAACAAAGAACAGAAACGACTTAAGATTAGTCATTCACATCAAGGCCCAAAAACTCACTAGGTCCAATTTTATCATATTCTCAAAACCCTTTCAATTTTCAAAACCTCTCAGTGCAAGTTTAGAATCAAGAAAGTTAATTCCTTAAGGTTTAAAAACCTGTTAATAAAAATCAATCGCTTGCTCATTGCTCAATATACTTGCAAAACCAGTTAGAAAAACATGCACCAGAAATGCCATTAAGATCAGAATGTGCAATTAAGGTCAAATCCAAACTTCAAACTCCCCCCATACTTAAAATAGATAGTGTCCTCAATGTCAAAGCATACACAACATAAAAGGAATCCACAGTAATAAGTAAAGTATATATGAAGAATTGAGTCTGACATCAGGAAACTCAAGCAAATACAAAAGATAAACCAATAGAAGCTTTAGACACCTTAGGATCATATTCATCAGACCCAGGCACAGTGAGGGCAGACTACACATGATCAGCATTAAAATCACGGGGTAACATATTTCCCCCCTCAGGAAAACCAAAAATAACCCTAAACATATGAATATCAACAGAATAAGAATTATCGAGCAACCTAAAGGTGATTTCACCAGGCCATCTAGTTTGATCAGACAGATGATAAAGCTTACGATTAAAACTAGAAACAAACTCCCTAGTCAATGCAGCAAAAGTAGGCTTATGTAACAATGCAAAATCAACCCAACCAATTCTACCCAACAGAACAAACACCTCATCATATAACCCTATAGCCCTAAGGGTATCTACATCTAAAAAGTGAGTGGGAACCACTACCTTTCTGTCAATAGGGTTGACTGGCACCTGAGGGGGTGAGGGCTCACGCGGTGGTGATGGAGACCGAGCACGCCTAGAGCTAGAACGATGGGGATGGAGCGAGCAGGACGCAGCAGTTGTCTTGACACGCTTTTTAGGACCCATAACTGGAGGAAGCAGAAGAAATGAAGAACAAGAAAAGAAATGGGATAAGACCGTGGAGGATGGAAGGAGGAACAGGGAGAAAATGGTGGAAGGGGAGGAACAATGAGAAATGCGTAGTGATTAGCTGGTGGATGGTGAGAAATGCGTATGGGGAGAGGTAATAATGGTGAAAATAGTGGAGAAGGGGGGAAAATGGTGGTGAATGGTGGTGGGTAGAAGAGATTGAAGGGAAAGATGGTGGGTACGACGCAGAGAAACCGAGAGAAGAAGAAGAAGGGAAAAGGGAAATTGGGGCAAAAATTAGGGCGTAAAACCCTAAATGAGGGTTTAAGTGGGACGCTGACACGAGTACACGGGCCGTGTTATATGACACGGCCCACACCGTGTACTCCTCTGTCTTTGGGAGTAGGTGCGCAAAATAACACGGGCCGTGTCATGTGACACGACCCACCCCGTGTACCTCTCTGGAAAACAGGGGTTCTGAGTATCATGACAACACGGGCCATGTCATGGGACACGGCCCACCCCGTGTACTTCTCTGGACTCATCACAAACGTCCCATCCTCGAAAACACGGGCCGTGTCATATGACACGGCCCACCCCGTGTAGTTTTCTGCAGTAATGGGGTTGCTGTCATGAGGACACGGGCCGTGTCATATGACACGGCCCACCCCGTGTACCTCTCTGGAAAACAAGAAGCACTCTAAACTTTTCCTCAGAACTGCATGCACCAACAAACCATGAACTCAAGCAATCAAACTAAAACTGAGTAAGTCAAAACACATTTATCAGCGCAGAGACAGATATCATCAAGCAAGAAACACTTAAAAATAGGGTAAACTAAGGAACTAAATAACACAAAACAGAAAGGAAAAAGAAAGCAAATCTGATTGGGTTGCCTCCCAATAAGCGCTTGGTTTATTGTCCTCAGCCAGACATTGTGATGCTCCTCAGGATTCTTCATAAGATGGATGGAGAAGATGCATGTCTTCAACTTCTGCATTCTCCGGAAGTTCATGGTAAGGCTTGAGACGGTGCCCATTAACCTTAAACGCCTTCCCAGAAGCCTCGTTCATGATTTCCACTGCACCAGAAGGAAAAACAGTAGTTACTACAAATGGGCCAGTCCATTTAGAGCGTAACTTACCTGGAAATAATTTGAGTCTGGATTGGTACAGTAGCACTTTTTGGCCTTGGTGGAAACTTTTCCTAGAGATCATGTGATCATGAAATGCTTTGGTTTTTGCCTTGTAAATGAGGGCACTCTCAAAGGCCTCATTCCTCAATTCTTCCAACTCCTGAATTTGGAGTTTTCTCTGCTTGCCAGCACCTTCCAAGTTCAAGTTAACTTGTTTGATAGCCCAGTAAGATCGATGTTCCAGCTCCACTGGCAAGTGACAAGGCTTCCCATAAACCAATCGGATGGGGACATACCAATAGGGGTCTTGTATGCGATCGATAGGCCCACAAGGCATCGGCAGAGTCTAGTACTCCAATCCTTGCGCGTGGGATTCACGGTTTTTCAAGGATAGACTTGATCTCCCTATTGGATACCTCAGTCGGCCATTCGTGCTGGGATGATAAGGAGTAGAGATCTCGGTGCACCACCCCATATTTCCTCAACAGGGCTTCAAAGATTCTGTTGCAAAAATGTGTTCCTTGGTCACTGATAATGGCTCTGGGAGTACCAAACCTGGAAAAAATAAAGGACTTCACAAAATCCACAACAGCCTTAGAATCATCAGATTTAGTGGCTTTAGCTTCCACCCATTTTGAAACATAATCCACAGCTAAGAGAATATAGGAGTAACCAAAAGAAGGATGAAATGGTCCCATGAAGTCAATGCCCTAAACATCAAAGATTTCCACAAAAATTATTGGAGTTTGAGGCATTTGATTTCATGGACCAATATTACCTGTTCTTTGACAGCGGTCACATGACTTACAGAAATGATAAGCATCCTTAAAGATGGTAGGCCAGTAAAATCCAATGTCAAGTACTTTAGTGGCTGTCCTCTTCATGCCGAAATGTCCTCCACGGCATAGGTATGGCAAAAAGAGAGAACGGAGTGAGTCTCGAAATCTGGGATACATCTCCGAATCACTTGATCTGCGCAGTGCTTCCAAAGGTAAGGATCATCCCAAATATAGTACTTGCAATCACTCCTCAACTTATCTCGCTGTGCCTTGTTGAGGCCTGCCGGAAAATCCTTGGTGGCCAAATAATTGGCAATATCAGCATACCACGGAATAGTGGTTGCGATAGTCATTAACTGCTCATCCGGAAAGCTCTCTTGAATAGGTATATCCTCCTCGTCAGTCACCAATCTACTCAAATGGTCTGCCACCAAGTTTTCGCTCCCTTTTTTATCTTTAATCTCCAAGTCAAACTCTTGGAGCAACAGAATCCATCAGAATAATCTTGCTTCGCCTCCTTCTTTGCCAGTAGGTACTTTAATGCTGCATGATCAGAAAAAATAATTACTTTAGAACTAATTAAATATGATCTAAATTTCTCTAAAGCAAAAACAACAGCAAGAAGTTCTTTCTCAGTTGTGGAATAATTCAGTTGAGCATCATTTAGGGTCCTTGATGCATAGTAAATAGCATAAGGAACCCTATCAACTCGCTGTCCTAAGATAGCCCCTACTGCAAAGTCACTCGCATCACACATTAATTCGAACGGAAGCTCCCAATTTGGTGGCCTAATGATAGGTGCCTCAGTCATCAACTCCTTAAGTGTAAGGAAAGCCTTCATACACTTCTCATTGAATTGAAACGACACATCTTTTTGGAGAAGTGTGCAGAGGGGGGCTGATATCTTGGAGAAATCTTTGATGAAGCGCCGATAGAAGCCTGCATGACCAAGAAAAGAGCGAATATCCCACACACTAGTGGGCGGGGGTAATGAACGCACAAGTTCTACCTTAGCTTTATCAACTTCAATGCCCCTAGCAGAGATTACATGACCTAACACAATACTTTCTTCTACCATGAAATGACACATTTCCCAATTTAAAACAAGGTTAGTGTCATTGCATCTCTTTAAAAACAAAGTCAGATGTTTCAAGCATTTCTCAAAACCATTCCCAAATACACTAAAATCATCCATGAAGACCTCAATGATGTTTTCTATGTAATCAGAAAAAAGACTCACCATACATCTCTGAAAGGTCCCTGGCGCATTGCAAAGTCCAAAAGGCATTCGCCTATAAGCAAAGGTGCCAAAAGGACAAGTGAAAGTGGTTTTGTCCTGATCTTCTGGAGCGATCGCAATCTGGTTATATCCTGAAAATCCATCTAAGAAACAATAATGAGAATGACCAGCTAACCTCTCTAAAATTTGATCAATAAAGGGTAAAGGGAAGTGGTCTTTTCTGGTGGCAGCATTCAATTTCCTATAGTCTATACAAACACGCCACCCTGTTTGTAATCTAGTGGGAATAAGCTCATTCTCAGCATTTCTTACCACAGTAATGCCAGATTTCTTTGGTACTACCTGGACCGGGCTTACCCACTTGCTGTCAGAAATGGGGTAGATGACCCCCACACTTAGGAGTTTCAATATCTCCTTCTTCACAACATCCATCATCGGGGGATTCAACCTCCTCTGTGGTTCTCTCACTGGTTTAGCCCCCTCCTCCATTAAGATTTGATGCATGCAAATGGAGGGGCTAATACCTTTGATATCTGCAATAGTCCACCCGATGGCTGTTTTGTGTTCTTTCAACACAGAAATCAAGCTCCCCTCTTGCTCTTTGGTGAGAGATTTAGCAATTATTACCGGAAGTGTCTCCTTCTCACCCAGAAAAACATATTTCAAATGGGAGGGCAATTCTTTCAACTCCAGCTCTGGTGCCTGCACAACAGAAGGTTTAGGTACATCAGTGGTAAAAGGTAATTCAACATACGATACCTCATGCCCTTCTGAGGTGGAAGGGAGTATATGCAAGGCTGCCACCACTTCTTTTGAATCCTGAAAATCTAAACTGCGAGTCAGAATTGTATCAATGACATTAAGTTAATCAGACTCAAGAACAGTAGAAATTAGAGATTCAAAAATATCAAAAGAATCAATAACATAAGCAGAGTGCACATCACTCGGGTATCTCATGGCCTCGAAGATGTTGAATCTAATCAACTCTCCATCAAATTCCATAGTCAATGTTCCCGAATGCACATCAATTTTAGTTTGGGCAGTCTTGAGGAAAGGCCTCCCCAACAGAATGGGGGCAGAGTTGGGAGATTTGTTCTCCTCCATGTCCAGCACATAGAAATCTGCCAAAAACACCAGTTCGTTGACCTGCACCAAAACATCCTCAACAACCTCCTTAGGGTATGCATTAGACACATGCTTGCGTTGAATGATAACTCCAGTAGGTTCTAAAGGTCCTAGATGTAAAGATGCATAAATAGAAAAGGGCATGACATTAATGGATGCACCTAAATCTAGCATAGCTCTCTCAAACCTGGCATTATCGATAGTGCATGGTATAGTGAATGTGCTAGGATCTTTACATTTAGTTGGGAGTTTCTTATTAAAAACAGCTGAAACATTTGCTCCCACTTGGACCCGTTCATTACTTTTCAACTTCCTTTTGTTAGTGCATAACTCTTTTAAGAATTTAGCATATCTAGGCACTTGCTTTATTGCATCCAACAGAGGAATGTTAGCTTCAACTTTCCTGAAAGTCTCTAAGATCTCTTTATCTGCTTCTTCTTTCTTATTTTTAACCAACCTACTCGGGAAAGGAGCCTTAGTGACATATTTAGAAAGTGGGTCAGAAACACTTACCTTAGGGGTCTTAGAATTGATCCCCTCCTCATCTACTTCCTTAGAATTTGGAGCTTTGTCTTCAGTGACTTGGGAAGATGCGGGTCCTCCAAGTGTCTTCCCACTTCGCAAGGTGACAGCACTAGCATTTTCTCTTGGGTTCACCTCTGGCTGCGAGGGAAGTTTCCCTGAAATCTGACTCTGCACCTTGTTGATCTCAGTAGCCAAATGTCTCACTTGGTTCTGCAAAGTACTGATAGTGGCCCTTGTTTCTTGCTGAAACTGAATATTGCTAGTGGCCATTTGCCTCACTAGATCTTCCAACGAAGGTTCAGGTTGCCTAGGGGCCTGAACTTGTGGTTGCCTTGGAGGAAATGGTGCTTGCTTTTGCTGAAACCCTGGAGGTCCATAGGCTTGAGGTTGCGCTTGAGCTTGGGGCTGCTTCGCATAGCTAAAGTTAGGGTGATCTCTCCACCCCGGATTATATGTGTTGGAGTAGGGGTTGTAATTCTTAGATGGAGCAGAAAATCCCCCTACTGCCTTGGCCTCTTCATTTGTGTCCTCTTGCAAAGTGGGACACATATCAGTGGGATGTCCTGAAGAGCAACATATCCCACATGCCTGTACTGGTGCTTTCCCATTATCCATCAGCTTCTGAACCATGGCAGTCAACTGAGTCATTTGATACTGCAAACTAGTAGTGTCAGCCTCTTTAACTGCTCTCACCCCTGTATCATTCCGAGTAAAGAATTGTTGAGTGTTCGCAGCCATTCTAGATATCAAGTTCCTAGCTTCTCGAGGAGTCTTATCAACCAAGGCTCCTCCACTAGCAGCATCAATCATGTTGTGGTCCATCACTAGCAAACCTTCATAAAAGTATTGTATCAGAAGTTGTTCACTAATCTGATGCTGAGGGCAACTAGCACACAATCTCTTGAATCTCTCCCAGTACTCATGAAGTGATTCCCCATGTCTTTGTTGGATGCCGCAAATTTCTTTTCTGATGGTTGCGGCATTTGATGCAGGGAAATATCTGTCTAGGAAAGCCCGAGCCATGTCCTGCCATGTCTGAATTGATCCGGGTGGCAAGTAGTATAACCACTCCTTTGCAGACTCCTTCAAGGAAAACGGAAAAGCTCTCAGCTTGACTTGCTCCACTGAAATTCCCGCAGGCTTCATGCTAGAACACACAACATGGATCTCCTTCAGATGCTTGTTAGGATCTTCTCCGGCTAGTCTATTAAAAGATGGCAAAAGATGAATGAGACCAGATTTCAACTCAAATACCTCATCATTCTTGGGAATTTCTATGCACAGAGGTTGTTGGTCTAAGTCTGGAGAACCCAACATCCTTAGTGTATTTTCTGCCATCACTTCTTCTTCAGGCGGCTCAGATATCTCAGATGCCGCAGAACTGGAAAGATCTATATGACGGGCAGCTTCAACGTCAGCAGATGTGAATTGCGAGCTGATTTGTTCAAAGTAATGCCTCAAATTCCTCAATTGCTCGTTCTCCTCTTCACCGGACATGAACACCTGCAAGATAGTTGAAGAGAACAAATAAAACTATCAAAATTAAAACAAAAACAGAGAGAAAAATAGGAAACAAATTATTAGCGCAATTGGAAAATTGGTTCCCCAGCAACGGCGCCAAAATTTGGTGAAGTGTGAAATGTGATTAAAAATAAATATCAAAAACAGTTGCCAAGTTCCACCAAAAATATAAAAACCTTGCAACCAGTTGTAGTGAGTAAGGGTCGATCCACAGAGAACCAATTCAATTAACACTATCAATTTAATTCCTAAATTAAACTCTGATGAAAAATAAATAGTAAAATTAAAAGGGGGGTTTTGTTAATTAAAACTAACAAAAGAAATTAAACTTAAACCAAAGCAGTAAACATAAATTGAATTATCAAGTTAAAGATATTGGTTAAGAGATGGAATCCACCACTAGATTTATATGATTATGCCAACTTACATACCCTTTTATACCAACATGATCAATTATGTTCTTATGTGATTATGAGATAAATCTCGTGTTTTCCTTAAGTTTCGCTTAATTCAGCAACTACTCAAATCAAACCCTAATCATTAGTTATTTGTAAAGCAACCGCTCTTACACCTACCTAATGATTGCATTAAGAATTAGAAAACCAATCACACTAAGGTCTAATCACACACCGGGATTAAATTACTTAGATCTTATGTCTCACTAATCATACCACCGCAACCGCGCATAGCAATCCTAGTTTTACCACTTTCGAAGTTTGGCAAGAATATAAAAACCTTTATATTGATTTAAGAATAGAAACATATGAATAAAAACATAATTGTATTGATATAAAGAGATATGCAAGATTCACATAATCAAAACTAGAGTTTCATCCTCCCTTAACCAATCAAGAAGTTTAGCCACACATGGCAAATTCAAAAACAGAAGAAGAATTAAAAGAAAACATTGTTTAGAACAAAAGAAGAAAAGAAAAACTAAAGATCAAACTAGTTTCCAAAGCTTGAGGGTGATTGATCTTTGATCGCTCGAATCCGAGTCTCCAATCCTCAATCGAATCCTTCCCCTTCTTGGTCTTTGTGTTTTTCTCAGTTTCCTTCACGGCTCTCTCTGTCCAGCCCCCTTTAAAGGCTCTAAGCAACCCTATTTATAGGTTTGGGAACCTAATTTAACATTAAAACACGAAATTAAACTTCTGAGCCGATGACACGGGCTGTGTCATGTGACACGGCCCAACCCGTATCTGATTCTGGAGGCAAATTTCTAGCTATTCCAAGGTCAGAAAGGAACACGGCCCACCCCGTGTCAATTGACACGGGCCGTGTTATCGGTCAATGCTTGAAATTACCCTTCCTTGTGAAGTCAGAGGAGTACACGGCCTACCCTGTGTTATTTGACACGGGCCGTGTTTATCATAACCTTCCAGTCTCCAAAGTCAGAATGATACACGGCCCACCCCGTGTTATTTGACACGGGCCGTGTTAATTACTTTCTTCAAATCCAGCCTTGATTCTTCATGAATGCTCTTCTTCCTTTGCTTCTAGAGGTTAATACTGATTCCCTTAAGTCTCTTGACTCTCTTCTCAGCAGCTCAATACCAATGGACTCCATCACTCATAGATCTCCTGAAAATCACAATACGTTTATGAGTGTCTATAACCACATTTAAGCAAAGTTTCACAATAAACATCCAAAGACAACTCTAAATCAGAAACTTAGCTAAATGTCAACAATTAAACACATTTGGAATCCAATTAGATTAAACAAAGAACATTCAAGAGCTGAAATTATTAACAGATCAGAAGCTCCAAATCAAAATGAGCAACCAAAGCCATCACAACACGAAAAGAGTCTTTAGTGGAGACCGGTGAGAAAGTCTCCTTATAATCAATGCCTTCCCTCTAGTTATATCCCTTAGCAACAAGTCTGGCCTTATACCTCACAATTTCACCTCTAGCATCACGTTTGGTCTTAAAGACTCATTTATAACCAACAGTTTTACAACCAGTAGGAAATTCTACCAATTTCCAAACATTATTCTTTCTCATAGAAGTCAATTCATCCTCCATAGCCACTAGCCATTGTACACTATCAGGACTAACCATGGCCTCTTGAAAAAAAATAGGATCAGAATCCTCAACTGAATTAAACTCATGCTCCTGCAGGTACACAACATAATCCTTGAATCTAGTAGACTCAGTGGATATAGGAACCCGCTCAGATCTTCT
Organism: Ormosia semicastrata; assembly: GCA_029884595.1. Classification (NCBI taxonomy): domain Eukaryota; kingdom Viridiplantae; phylum Streptophyta; class Magnoliopsida; order Fabales; family Fabaceae; genus Ormosia; species Ormosia semicastrata. The sequence continues at coordinate 5,119,730 of JAQQTO010000038.1, read as the reverse complement.
CAGTGGAGTCACAATAACATCTAGAATCTGTACATTATTTTTGACTTGTTGAGGGATATCAACATTATCAATAAGATCAACAACATCATCATTATAGTTAAGAGGAGATGGCATTATCCCTGGAAAAGGATCAACAAGAATAGGAACAATAACATGCTCCTCACTAAAATCAACAATACGCGACTCCTGAGTTCCACCATGTCCTAAGTCCCCTTCAAAATAGACAGCCCGATCGGATTCAATAACTCTAGTAGTATGAGAAGAACAATAGAACCTAGAACCTCTTGAGCCAATACAATAGCCAATGAAGAAATCACTGATGGTTTTAGGATCAAACTTCTTTAAATGTGGGTTGTAAGGTATCACTTCTGCCCTACATTCCCAAACACGAAAATGCCTTAAGGTAGACCGTTTGCCTATCATAAGCTCATATGGAGTCTTAGCACATATTTACTTGGCACATGATTCAATATATAAGCAGCAGTCTTCAAGGCATCTCCCCACAAGAATTTTGGAAGAGTAGAATGACTAAGCATACATCTCAACATATCCATAATAGTACAAATTTGCCTTTCTGCAATAGGAATAATAAGGCCACAAATATCTATATGAATTAATTATAGTATTCCTTCACTCTTGGTAACCCCCCACTCTTCCTGGCTCCAACTGTAAGTTTCCCTTTTATGTAATCAACATAGATATCAAAATCAAAGAAGTCTAAATCATGAAGAATATTTTCCTTGATTAACCTCTCCATTCTCTCCTTAGAGATGTGTTTTAGACGTTTGCACGATAACATAGAAAGGTTTTCAGCAACTCTACCACGCTTGTTCCCAACAACATTATTGACATCTAAATCCCGTTGATCAACAGAGAAAGAATCAATATTTAACATGTATAAACCATTAGACAGGACTACAGAACTAACAAGAATAGAATCATAATATAAAGAAACTTTTGCATTTCTAAAATGGAAAGAGTAGTCACAACTATCCAAAACAGAAACTGATTTCAAATTCCTCCTCATAGAAGGTACATAAATTGTATCTTTCAAAATTAAATTATGTCCAGTACATAACTTTAATGAAACCATTCCTATATGTTCTACTTTAACTTTAGCTCAATTTCCTACTGTGATCATTAACTCCCCTTCACTTGGTTTGCTCCTGCTTCTGAATTTCTTTCCTTTTTTTTTTCTCAAGTCAGCTCTTAAACTTCAAACAATCAGACTGCTTATGCTTATATATATATCACAGAACTTATAATTTCTATTAAAACGATATCTAGGCTTAACACTAGAAGGCTCACCAAGATCAGAAGATGGCTTAGAAGAATATTCAGGCTTATCATTCCACTTTTTCTTAAACTGAGGCTTATTATTCTTCCATTTAGCAAATTTCTTCTTCTTTAGCATTATTTGTTTTAGGAATACTCTCTTTAATTTTTTTTTCCATGTTATACTTCATGGTCATCAAACAAACTTTATTGGATTGAACCCACCTTTCATGCTTCTTCTTTTCTGTAGCAGAAGATGCATTTGTGGGTCTTTGAGGTTCATCCTCAGTGAGAGCAGCATCAATATTAGAGACAGCAAGGAACAATTTCACAGAATCTACTCAGTCCTCAAAATTAATCCCATTCAATTTCGTTATAACACTCATTTGCATCGATGAAGCTTAAAATAATGATACACTAAAGGAAGATTTTGTCAAGCATATCAACATGTACAATATTTGAGCAAAACCATAATTGAGTTTTCCCATGCAATTGCAATCCCGCCTAAGGGTCCCGAATTACAACACATGAGTAGACTCCCACAGACATCAAAATTATGTCTCTAAAGCTAGTACCGAAAGGATACTGAGAACTCTAAGGTCAGAATCTCAATGCCTTTAACAAATCATTAGGAATCACATTAATAAATGTAAACTGATAGGGTAAGCGCATTACTAATATAATCCCCAAAACCACAACATAATAATATTTTATCAATAAAATAACACCTTACAATAATTGGTCCCGCGAAGGCGAGCTCACAATTATGAAAAGTGCCCAAAATAACATCACTCAACAAATCACTAGAAATTACATTAATAAAGGCAAACCGATAGGGTAAGCGCATTATTAATATAATTCCCAATGCAATATAATTAACAAAATATCAACAAAATTAACACTTCAACATAATTGGTCTCGTGAATGCGAACTCACAATCATGAAAAGTGCCCAAAAGCTCCAGAACATTTTAAATAATTACTCTCAAAACAAAATTGCATAAAGAATAACAAGAAATAACAATATATATAATATTTTACATAACATTTTATGCACAAAATAACACTGAAATTATTTCAGTGACTAAATAATATCAAGTTTGAGAGTACATATTGTGCAACACTCTCACTAGTGTCATAATCATGCTTAAAAAAAAAATTCAGGTCAAAACTTGGAGAGTATACAATAATTTTTAACATTATGCAATATTATATATACAACATAATACTAAAATTATTTAAATAATCAAATAACACAAAATTTGAGAGTGTGCAATATATATGATATCCAATAGCATCACAATTATGCAAAGTGCTTCAATATAGTACCATAATACTTTAAATAACAACTCTTATAATCAAATCGCATAAATAACAACAAAATAAATAGTTTTCAAAATATTATATATTAATTTATGTACGTAACAACACCAAAAATTATTTTAGTGTCTAAACAACATCAACTATGAGAGTGCACAATATATACCATGCCCAATAACATCACAATAATACACAAAAAATTTTCAAAGATAAAAGAGGAGAGTACTATATATTTTTAATAATTTTAATCTCCAAAAATTTTAAAATAAATAATAAATAGGCATATTTTTTTTTTTTTATTTAAAGATAATCTGAACAAAATTATTTTACTAAAATTTTATATTAAACACAACTTCAAAATAAACAAGCTTTGAAATTTGTTACTTTACACAGGATTCTATTACACAGAATAAACAATAAGGAGGGAAAAGGAGCCTTCAAAAAAAAGTTGAAGGATTGCGTCGTGCAATACCGCCATAGAAAATAATTGAGCAGTGCAATAACAAAGGGCATGCCGCTCCAGTACAAAAGACATGATCATCCAATTTTTTTAAATAACACTTTGAATTGAAAAACACATGATAATAACAAAAAAGTACACTGCTCCAGCACAAAGACTTAATCATCCAATATTTAAAATAAAACTTTGAATTGAAAATCTCATGATTTAATATTTCATATTTTTTATAATTTTAAATCTCATTTATTTTATAGGTAAAATAAAAAAATTGATAGTCATAATTAGGATTAAAAACATAGGCTCTGATACCAATTGATAGAAAATATTTATCGGATCTATTAATCTCAATAATTTATGACATATCAATTTCATATAAAAGATTTTAGGGTTACCTTGAAATAACATCGATGAAGAAGACATTGTCGAATAATCCTAAAAAGTAAAACACGATAAGAAAGAGATACTATTCCTATCCCACAATAGTCGCTCACGCGTCAGTATCAATGGGACAACTATACGCACTAGATGAGTTAGGAATAGGGATCTCTCCCTGTATATATAAAATAATTAAAATGGATTACACCTACCCACTATGGTAAACCCATATACAGGACCCATAAAACAAAACTCATATATATGAGCAGTGCTTTAATAACAATAGGCCCATTAACAATACTGATCACAATTTAGACTAAATAAAATTATTTTAATAATTTTGATATCTAATTAATCTGAGTTCTATATAATATGATTTATATTTGTCCATAAATTAAAAATTCTAACAGCAACTCCTCCGATATTGTAAGCTAAATTTGAGTTTTGCAATTTGCTCTTTGACATGCGTTTTGTCCCGCACAAAAGCTAAATAAAAGAGAAAGCAAAAACCATGATAAATGATCAAAACAGTATTTGACAAACTCAAGATGGGTCATTAGATTTTGAATTTAGGTAACTACTGAAGCAAATTCTTAAAATTTAATAACAAATTGTTTATGTAGATTAGCTTATTTTATATTTTTAAAATATTTAACCAAAAGCTAATAAAGTTTGACACAATTGATAGAAGCGGACTGCGTCAATTAAGCTAAACAGATTCGAGTCATGTCCAAGTTCATTAATAGATTATTTATAATTATTTTTATAAATATTCGTTGAATTTGAAAATATTTCCTAACTTTGAGATGAGATAATTATCCTTGATTTTATATTTTTATTCACAAAAGAAATTATCTAAAAACCTTTTTCCTAAACATTTTAGAAGACAAATATTTAAAAACAAAAAATTAATATTTTAAAAATTGAATCAGAGATTCAATCAATGAGACATTTGTTTATGGTTTAACTAGTTAAATTTATAATTAAATTATTATTAAATATTAATTGAACCAGAAAAAGTTCAAATTAGAGAGATAACTGATTTATGATCAAACTAATTCAATTGATCAATTTGGTTTAATTTTTAAAATATTTTAAAAACACAAATCACTCAAATGCTGCTAAGAAAAAAATGTTTAATTATATTTTTAATTATTTTAAATATATTTATTTTTTATTTTGATTGTTCTAAATTTTTTTACTTTATTTGAGTCTTTTAAATTTTGAAATAAGTAAAATTAATCTCTTCTATAACCTTATTTTTTAAATTAATTTCATCTATTTTAAAATTTAAATAAATTAAAATAAGATAAAAAGTTTCAAAAAGATCAAAATAAAAAATAGTTATATTTAAAAATTAAAAAATTAATTAAACCGAAAAAAATGAGATAACCACTAATTTAAATGAAATTCGAATCAACAAGTCAAATAATAGTATAATACCAATGCCAGGGGAGGGGGAAAAGGGTTCTTTCTGCACACAAAACAAGGCAGCATTGGGTGTTATTTGAGCTGAAGGTTTGGAATTTGAATTATTTAAAGTAATTTATGAATAAGTAAATATTTATTAATCATTAATTGATAAGTGTGAGCTCATCAATTAATGGTTGATAGATGTTTACTACTCATAAATTATTTTAAAAGATTCGAAGGCCCATTGGCTATAATGCCTGTATTAATAACTCAATTGTGTAGAATATTCCTGTGTAAGACATTCGGCATTGGGGATTTAAGGGAATGAGTTAGGATAGATTTAGTCTCTCTCGAATTTAATTTAATATATTGATTGAGTTATTTTTTTATTTTAATTTAATTTAATTATGCTTTGATTAATTATTAAATTAAAATTAAATTGATTTGATATTTATATAAAATATATAATATTAGTTATATAATTAAATTATAAAATTTTAAAAGTATAAAATTAAAATAAAAATATTTTATAAAAAATATTATAAAATAAACTATATTAATATAAAAAATTATCAAATTGTATAAAAGTTATTAATTTATGTTTAAATTTTTTATAAATTTTTATTAATTTTTAAAATAATATAAATTTTAAAATATTCTAAACTAAATTTATTAGAGTACGACCCGAACTCAATCCAAGAACATATCAAATCAGATTTTAAAAACTTAAACTTAATCTAATTAATGACAATTCATAAACACCCTTAATTTTCACATTGTCAAAGTCAAAAAGATATTTCAGATTTTTCAAATAGTTAAAATGTCTCTCAACTGGGTATATATAACCACTTGTTACTTGTTAGTCCTAATTTGTGTCATTGTATGTTGATGTCAACGGGAAATCAATAAATTCAGTTCCACTCCAATCATTGGAATCATGTGAGATTATACGATGACAATTCCTGTTACAATTTTAAACAATTTGATTGGTTCGGGCTATTAGTAATAGAATGATAGACTAGGATGGATGCCAAAATAGATAATTTATGAAGAAAACTATAATTGAGGTGAAAGATTAGATAGGATAAAATAATGATAAATATAATATATTATTTTTATTTCTTATACCAGAAGAATTTTCTTTGTTGGTGACACGTAAAGCAAAATATGGCTATTTTTAAAATTATATTTCAAAATCAAATTAAGTTATTTAAATTCCTCAATCTTTTCAGCTCAAAAAACAAACCCTCAGTTTTTTTTCCCACTTATATAACGTTTTTATGTCTTATGACTTCAAAAAAATTAATTGTACTTAGCATAGAAGTGTATTAATTATTTTTCAAATTTTGTATGGTAGATAGGAGTTAGGACAGATTAGCAGTAGAGTGGAACTAAATTCCTAAATTTGTTCATGCGGTTTACAGTGTCCCTTCAGAATTTACAAGTTAAGCTTTAATTTCCACCTGTTGAACTTAACTGCACCAAATATCAAATCAGAGTAATGGACTATTAATTAAGCAACATACTCTATTATGTTGAATACATTTTTGGCAACAACTTTGATGCTTGAGAATTGTTTATGAAAGCTCATGTTCTAGACATGAAACATTCACTACAAATTTTCATTATTATAACCGCTAAAACAGATTTGTACAGTTTTGAATTCTAACTATTTGGTGGCTAGTGCCAGTGATTTGCACAAGGTTGGTGATCAAGTAATGTAATATTCTACATTAATTCCATTTGGTAATTATGTCATTTACTGTAATTAATGGGGCATTACCTTTTTTATATTTCAAATTAAAATAAAATTTTATTTAAATTATATGTACTTGATTAATTTATATTATCTTTCAAAAATAAGATAAGATAAGATCATAAAAATTAAATAAGATTTGCACATTATTAATACATATAGACTTTTGTGGATAGAGAGATGACCAATATATAACTATATCTATATCTTTAATATGAATTCAATCCAAAATTGATTCTTCAATCAATTCCGATCAATCTTAATTAATTTTGTTTGCATTATTATTGATTAATTATATTTTAATTTTGTTAGCATTATCATTAATTAATAATATTTTATTTAATTGAATTTTAGACTCTTATATTATATTTTTTATTTTTATTTTTTTTAACTTATTTCTTTTTGCTTAATTTCTTATGTTGACACATGACACCTTTTTCCTTTTTTTTTTCTTGTGCTAGTATGTGTCGCTTACGTGACTTTTTTCTTCTTGCTTGATTTATCATGTTAACAAGTATCACTTTCTTCATTTGTTGTCTTCTTCTCTTTCTTTTTTTTCTTTCTTTTTTCATTTTATTTCATCTTAATTGATTTCTTATGTTGATATGTGTCACTCTTAAGTTATGGTCCTATCATGTGTGCTTTTTACATTTAGTAATTTTTATTTTTGAGAAATTATTAAGTGCTCCTAATGAAGTAAGAGATTTTATATCATTGAATATATAACACTTTAGTTATAACATTAAAAATATAATTAAAATGAGAAATAATAATAACTCATACACTGATACACAATCAATGCTATAAAATAAGAAAGATTTCTTTTGCTCCAAGACTATCTAAGATTCTCTCCGTTTTATATATAGATGAATTCGTGATTTTTTTTTCTTAATTAATTTCTTGGGTCAACACGTGCTGCTCTTAGCTTTTCATGCTCACAGTCACTCCTATAGTTTTTTTCATTTGGTGCAGGACTCTTTTTATATATGGATAGATATATATTTCATTGGTTACTCGTATATTTTCATTGTGTATCGTTCAGATGTCTACGGCCACTGGCTCATCAAAGAAGTGATATATGTTAATGGGCACCTCAAGCAATTTGCATGGTGCAGTAATTTTCAAAGATGGAATTTGATTTGGATGCAACCACCACAAGAATGTGACTAACTCTTATTGTTGTTTTAGCTTTGATATTTCAAAAGTCTATGTCCCACATTGCTCAACCTTCAAAATTTTAAAGAGTTTATATATCAATATGTGTTTTGGGCTTTGTAAGAAACAAATGAAGTGGTGCTGAAATCTGGGGATACAAGCAAAAATAGAAGTGAGGCTCATACGCCATGCAATATATGCAAATCATCTATTTACCCCCTACGCGTGATATCAAGAGGCTAGAATCTTTGTGAAATATTTAATTAATTTTTTGAGCTTACCAGTTCTGCTGAAAAATGACATTTTTGAAGAAGTCAAACCGACTTGAAACTTTTGTCTGATGAGGTGTTATTGGACGTTTTAATTTGTTTCAACAGACAAAATGTTTTAACGTTACATTTATTTCCTAACGTTCCAATCAGTTTTTAACAATCAAATCTGTTTTAACGTTATTATTCCAAATAGATCATATTTTCTAACGTTACTTTCTATTTTCCATGAAAGAAATCTTTCTTTGCCTTCTTTAAATACTTTTCTATTCATTTTATATAGAAAAAACGTTCACGACTTCTCTACCTCTTACGAAAATAATAACACTCTCTTCCTGGGTTAACTACATTTATTTAACTTTCTCTCTAAAAACATTATTACCTCGGATCTACTGTAGGACGAGCCTTTTGAATCAATCGGGGATTCGCATTTACCTGCGATAAAATCCTTGAGGACGCAGTTCATCTTCTCACACGCCTAATAAAAAAGGGCTATTCTTTCATCGTGACTTTCTGCGTTGTCTCCCATTAATATCTACAACAACTCTTTCTATGGGGATTTAAGTATCTGTCATTGCAACTGGCAGGAGTTTGCCGCCATGTCAGTGCATGAAGGGAAAAAAAAAGGCATAAAGGGTTTTATATATAGAAACAAGACTACTGATGTTGAAATCTGGGGATTTACATTCGTAAGTGTTGAAGTGATGCTCATACGCAATGCAATGATAGCTTAATAAAGACTTTTTTTTTCTTCCTCCAAAATACACTATCCACAAAACCTACAATCTCTTGCAGTGGAGAATTCTGGTGAGTGCAATTTGGCCTGCTTAACAGACTGTTCCAGTTCTGCTGATGCATATGATAACAAATGCTTCATTTGGAAGAATAAATTGAAAAGTTTTTGAGAACTTTTGTCTGATGAGGTGATTGGAGAAAATTTGTATGTCCAAGTTATAGCATCTGAGAGGAAGAGGCAGAATAAGTGGCATACTTGGAATTGTAATCTACTCGGACAAAGTAACAGGCACTCTTTGCTGAGTTTTAATAGAAAAATTTTGTTATACCCTATTTCAAAAGACTTTTCTTAATCTGTTACCTTTTTTCCCCCCTAATTTTTTTTATGAAAGAAATCACTTTCTTTTCATAGAGATTGATCTGAAGACCCTCCTATAATTTTCTTTTCTATTCATTTTATATTCTAGGCCTCACTAACAGTGACGAACCCAAAAAATTTAGACAATGGAGACAAAGACAATATTATCAATATAGACGTACAAAAAAAAGTTTTAATAATTATATTTATATATAAAAACATATATTAATACAAAATTATGAAAGATCAATTTATAAAACAATCATGGAAGAAGACTAAATTTATGATCTTGGAAGCAAAACACACTCAAGAAAAAAATTCATTTTAACAGCATAAAAAAGGAAAACATAGAACTTTGTGGGGATAACAAAGAACCCCTGAATTCCCATGAAGAAAAGAAACACCTCGATGAAGCAGACATGGAAGAAGAGGCAGAGGAGAATAGGGAAAACGTCTTTGTCGTCGAAGTAGACGTGAATGAGTCTGAGCAGATAATATCTTCTACTACTACTACTACTAGTTTGCAGAGATAAAGAAAGATGAGAGAATAATAATTTTGTGCTCTAAGTATATTGGTACCAAACCTATGTGAATGCTATTAAAAAATAAAAAAATAATATTATATGATTATATTCATATAAGGATGAAGATGTTATAATGGATGTGTGCTCATACAAAATAAGATAGGATTAAGAATGAATGCATTAAAAAGAAAGTAAGAGTAGCACCTATTGTGAAAAAGATGAGAGAATCTTGCCTTAAGTGGCTTGAATATGTAAGGAGAAGACTTTTAGAAATCTCTGTAAGGAGAGTAGATCAGGTGATAGCTCAATAGCTAGAGGTAGAGAGAGACCAAGAAAGAGTATAGATGAAACAATAAAAAAAGATTTAGATTTGAATAATATTTCTGAAAACTTAATTTATGAAATGGTACAATGGCGTCATTTGATCTATGTAACCGACTCTACCTAGTGTGAAAATATTTGATTGTTGTTGTTGTATGATTATACTCAGATAACAAATCATGTGAGTGTTGTTAAAATATAAAAAATAATATTATGAGTTTTATTTTTTATTACTATAAATTTATTAATTTTATCTATATATAAGGATAAAAATTACAGATATAAAAAAAATAAAAAAATATACTTATATAGGATTTAAAAAAAATCCTAGAGACATGTGTCTCCATTAATTAACACATGGGTCCGTTCCTGCTCACAAGTCATTGATGACTCATTGCACGCTGTGCTAAATGAACATTGTTCATAGAAAAGGATAAATATAAAAACTTTAAAGTTAATACTGCTAATGAGCGCACTATATTTTGTTTTAATTTGGTAAAAGGTAAACGCAATAAACTGGCAAAGGGCGGCTCTTGGGCAAAGTCATCAAAGCCAGAGTTTAGGTTTCAAATTTTGAAGGTCCCATAATTTTATATTAATATGACTAATTTTCATAACAAAAATCAAAAAATAAAATATCAAAATAATTAATAAATTAGATCACTTCTTAAATTAAGTGCTAGATAACGAATCTTTACCTTTTTACGTCTCACATCCTTATTAATTCTCAACTAATTATCTCATTCCCCATTAAAAATATCCACTACAAGAAAATCACAAATTAGCGATAGAAATTTTCTCTTGCTAATCCCTCGCAAAATAGATTTGGGAGAGATTAACGAGGGACAAGTCCATTAATTTTTTTTCATCGCTAAGCTGCAACAGAATGTATTCCCTCACTAATTTGTCGCTAATACAGGAATTTTCCTTGCTAATCACTCGCAAATCCCTCACTAATTTCTCTCGCAAATCCCTCACTAGAGCAACCAAATACAAAATGATTATAGCATAAAAGGAATCCATCAGTGAGTGCACCAAATTATGGAGAAAAATCCAAGAAGAAAAACCAAGACCGAGTATAGGAACAGGTTAGAGAAAAATAGAACTTTAATGCGGATAAAATCTCTAATAGAGAAAGAAAAGCATATTATAAGGTCTTTGAATGTGTGTTGATAGTCACATAGTAAACTATCTAAAATTGCCATACTTAAACATTCCAGTTTGAGCTACCTCTGGATACTTGAAAATGCAGTTTCAAAGTTCTCATGGGACAAAATCCCAGTCTGCAAATCCATATGAGAGACTGCACAGAATCTCGAAAATCATCGAACTATTGTAAGTCACATAGGATAGTGTATTTGATATTCAAGAGCTAATAGAACTGTGAAAAAAATACTTACAGGAACTTCAGCAAATGTTTTACAGAGTCAAATTTAAAAATTTATTGAAGGTTTCTTTGAACCTTCTGTCTTCTATAATATTCTGTAATTTGTCAAGGATTTCTTTACTAGGAACAGAAGTGTGAATTTTCTCTATCAAAACAACAATTTTTATAGACATGAACTAGCCATTGTCTATGAAATCAATTACTCACAGAAACACAAATCCAGTTAATGCAAAGAACTGAAAAAGGTTTGCAACAATAGTTCTTTCTCTAAAGCTTGTTAACTTATATATAAGAATATAAACATATGGACAAACAAGCAAAAATGTATGCATTATTAGTTAGCATCCAATTATTAAGCCTTCATGATTGTAGAATATAACAGGCATGCAAACTCCCATCGTTTTGTGACATGAATAAATTATTTTGGGTGACACTCTTGTTCAACATAAAAAGGATACTTGGACCTTTTTATTAAATTCAACAGCATAATCATGAGGAAAGCTTGAATCTATTGGTAATGTCATCATGTGCACCAGCAATCTGTATAGCTAGAAGTCAAAGATCAGTGTGTTTAACATCATATTCAGCATGGTCCAGTCCAAAGCAAATTATAATTTATCTACCTCTGTAAGTCCTCCATTGAAGGTGGTAAGAATAACAGCTTTCTATGTGAAAAACGAGATTGTACTCTTTTCTCCAACAGTTAATCTGCATCTTGCAAGGAGGATTATCTTGATTTGTAAAAGTTTTCTCATGATCTACAAGCACCTTAAGCAATGAAAGCTTATTTTCTCAAAATATATACAAGCAGAACAAACCGGGAAACTCCCAATCCAATCTAATAATAAAAATTTGTATATCACAAAATAATATCAATTTAAAGAAATCCATTTATTTTGTTAATCAATCACGTATAGAAATTCAGACATGATGATATTCATAGCTACTTGAAAATTTGTAAGAAAAAGGAAATAATTATAAAGCACACACCAGTCGGCAACTAATGCCAAGGAAAATTATCTAGCAAGCTATAAAGTAACCGCTATTTACGCTGCAGAGAATCAGGATGGAGACAGTAGCAAATGTATGATTAAAGAAGCTAAACCAAAAAGGTATAATAGAAAATATTTCACACAGAACAAAAACAATATTATTTAATATAGTAAGAGGTCGATTATATAACTACAATTGTAAACCAGAATTTACGCTATAAGCTTTTGAGGGATCAAAGGGGAAAAGAAAATAGAGCCTTACCTAAGCAAAGAGGTCAAACTCATCCAGAACAAAAACTATTGTTTTATGTGCTAATCCACATTCCCTACGAAACAAAGATAATAGAGGCTTTAGAACTTCAAATTATTTTCCTTTTTTAACCAAGGAAACTTTACTCACTTTAGCATGGCTACCATAAATTGGGAGTTATCATCAAATGATGCCTACAAAAGGAGCATACCGAGATCAACAAATCATTGTACCATAGTTGTAAATGCATACTATGAACCTTGTATAGGTAAGTTTATTACCGCTTTTGAGAATAGCAATTGATGTTCCATACATAACTGCCTAGCTATTTCTTGTTTGATTATCAATTGCAACAACAAATGAGAAATTATAGAAGAACAGACAGCAGTGCATATGCAACCTATTTTAACAAATGGCAATAACATGATTTTTTAAATCAAATTCATGTTGTGAGCTATGCTTGAGCATGTAAATAAAGAGACAATCACACCATAAAAAAATAATCTTTTGGACAAAAAAAATGAAAGAGCAATGAAATATGCATACCCCCTGAATCCTCTTGCCAGTAACGGGGCACTTGGGTCCGCTGGCTCTCTTCTTTGTGCTCTGATAAACGAGCTTCTCACTTGCATTTCCAAAACCCATTAGAATCAACAATGCCATTCGTGAGTGTGTAAGAGAGAAGGATGAGATAACTTACCTGCAGGGCTGTCGCTCGCTTGGGTCGCATTGCTACCATGCTCAAAGGAGGGGAACGGAGTGGGTGAGCGGCTACAGGCATCATTGCGTGGCTACCGTGCTCAGAAGGAGGGGAAGGGTGTGGGTGGTGGAGGGGAGGGCCGTCGTGGTCGGGTGTTGTGGGTGGGAAGGAGCTGAGGAGTGGATGAGATAACTTTTGATTCTAACCTAAAGTTTAAGTTTTGGCTCTTTATTTACTAAGTGGGCTCTTTTTCACCACAAGCGTGGACTTTTTTTTTAGTGTGAGAAATTATTTTTCGTAATTCCCTCGTTAATTTTGGTGAGAAAATTTATTCACTCGCAATTCTTTCACTAATTTTAGCGAGGGAAAATATCCCTCGACATTCCCTCGCTAATTTTAGCGAGCGCTAATTTCTCTCATCATTCCCTCACTAAAATGAGTGAGAAAAATTATTTACTCGCAATTTTCTCACTATTAACTCATTGTTTTTTCCTTTGAATTTATTTTTGAATTTTAGCGATGACTCAGTTTTCCCTTGCTTAGCGAGGGAATTGCGAGAGAAATTTTTCCTTGCAAAATTCTATCGCTAAATCATCAATTTCTTGTAGTGATCCAAAAGTAACTAACTATTAAAATGACATATTTTTCCCTTCCCTAATTAAATGGTTGATAATTCTTTATTTTTGCCACTTACCAATTCTCACAATACTATTAATTCTTCACCATTTTCCCATTTTCAATATTCTAATGGTAATATATATTAATTGAACTCCAACTACTATTTTTCCCCCTATATATAAAACCAATTCTCTTTCCCTATATAGCTACATTGATTTGGTACTGCATAATAGAAATCATAATAGCTAAATTAAAAAATATTAGATTTATTTTCAGAACTCAGTTTTAGAAGAAATTATACAAATCGAAGACAATTGTCTAATTGACATACTTAATCATATAAAAAGATTCAATTCTTTTCTAAATGCACATATTACTTTTGAAATAGTGTCTAAAATATAATAAATATATAAAATATAATCTAATTAAAACTTATTAAAATATGAGTTTAAGGATTAAAATAATATTTATTACTCATTATTAATTGTTTAAAGAAAAAAATATTAAATAATTTTTCAATTTTCAAGCTAATAAATACTTATACTTTCATTTAATACTTTCTATTTTTTATTTCTCAATATGTGCTCTTACAAAATCCTTAAAATACTTGTGCAAGCCACTAGTAACTCATTAGTTTAAAAATGAACTATTCATACCTCTGCCTTTCTCCTTCCTTACAAATTTGTAGGTTTCTTAGGATATGTTTGGGAGGATGGCAAAGAGTGGCATGATAAAATCTAATAATATTGTGTTTAAGAGCTATTTTAAAGGAGGTAGTAAAATGATAAGAGAGTGGAATAACAAGGCAAAGTCAAAGAGTTATTCCCTTACCACTCAAAGCCTTTAATTTTTGTCTCCCTAACTTGAGAGATCAAGAAAATATCAATGACTTTAATATTTCACTTCTTCCATCATTAAACTTATTAAACCACTAAACAATGAAGTGACAGGTTCTCTTTTATGCCATTCTTTATCTTTCTATTCCATTGAGAATTGGGACTTTGGGATTAAGGTACTAGAAATTGTCACATGAAAATGTGTTTGGCTCTGCATTGCTTTATGCAGAGAAACATGAAGTATTACACAATATGTAAATTATAGTTAGTTAGAATAGTTAATTATCAATTAGTTTTCAGTTATTCATTTTGTTACATCATGTAAAACTCTGTTACTGTTATGAGTGGTATATATACCACGTTCCAATCAATGATGAATCACGAATTCCATTTCTTTCATTTTGTAAAGTGTAATATTCTCCTTGTGAATTTTATGGGAAATCTACTATTAGTGCTTATAAATACCAAACCTTTCGTTGCAAAGGTACACTTATCCTCTCTTTCTCATTCAATAAGAGAGTATCTTGTTTTGTTATTGATATTGACATAGGCTTTGGAGTGATCGAAACTCAGAGCTTCTTATACACCTTTTCTTTGTATATATTCAAGTGCTCTACAACCCGAGATTTTGGAGAGTAGCTCAAGACCAAAAGAACTGGGCCCGGTTTATACATAACACAACAAATTTTATTTTTCAAAACTAATTTTCCTCATTTTGTATAATTGTATTTTTTAATAAAATAAAAAAATGGCTCTAATGGGTTCAAGTCCCTTGGAACTTAACATTTTAAATAGGTGCATCATCTCCAACTAACAAACCCTTTGCAATCATTAACTTCAACACAAGATAAAAAAAAGTGATTGTTAATTTGTTCAAAAAATTCACAAAATACATTTATAACATAATATTGTCCTTATCTTATCTTATTATTAAAAGACAACACAGAAGCAATTGAATTGAAAAACAACAATCCATATGGTAGTTCGTGATACTATGTTGAATTTGAAGGTTTAGATAGAAAAGATGAAAAGAAAGAAATAAACCAATGAATAATATGAAACTAATATTGATTTGATATGAAAACAAAGTGATATAAAAGACAAACTCAATATTTTTATTTATATTAATTTTAGATTTTAAAATTTTAATTCTAATTAAATAAAAAAATAAATCAAAAAATATAATAAATAAAAATAAATCTTAATAAATCATTTATAAATATTTTAATATATAATAAAAATATTAATAAAATATTTTTTAGATATTCTAATAATAATTAAAGACAAGATGATTCCACTTAATAATATTTCAAAAAAAAAAAGTGATAGAAGAACTTACTGGAGGTTGAAAGTTGAAACTTGTGGTCATTGTACTCGATGTAATGATGTACTATAAGCCTAATGTCACTTTCTTTTATGGAAGCTCCTGCGATGGACTGGAAAAACAATGGAATTGGAGGGTACCTACATCAAGATGTCCTTCCAAAATTTGAATCACCTGTGTCATGGTTGGTCTATCTTTCTCATGTTCTTGAATACACCAAGAAGCAACCTTGCATGCTCTAGTCAGCTCTTCCACATTGATTTCACCTTCTAATTTTGAATCTACCAAAGGCAGAACATCCGCCGCATTATTCAATGCATTCAAAATCAGTGCTGGAAAATAGCTAGTGAGCTCATTATTTAACAGATCCATGTTCTTTCTACCTGAAATGATCTCAAATAGCACCTGTCCATAGCTGTATACATCAACTTTTGCAGTGACAGGTTCACCAGAAAACCACTCTGGTTCCTCTGATGGTGGTAAGAACCTCGCTGGAGTCTCGGCCTAGAAGTTTTGCCAGGCCGAAGTCAGCTACCTTTGGATTATACTCAGCGTCCAGCAAAATATTCTCTTACTTGATGTCACAATGTATGATGCAGTCTCTACACCCTTCGTGTAGGTAACCTAGACCTTTGGATGTTAGAGTGCAAGTCTCTCCCCAAGGATGATGCTATCAGATTCAACGGATAGCTGCAACTGGATTGACATACAAAAGACGAGAACAAGAAGAAGATTAACATGTAACATCTTTGGTGCCATGGTTTGCCTTCTAAAAATGGGTTTTTTTAGCTCTTTAAATAGAGTTTTGTTATTTTTTTAAATAATTTTTATAATATTTAATAAAATAATTATTTAATAAAAAATAAATATATTTAATAACTTCAAAATATAAAAATATATTTAATATTTTTTTATTTAATAATTAAAAAATATTAAAAAAATTGTACTGGAAAATTTAGAATAATTCTTTTAAATATCTAAGCTCCGAAACCAGTGCGCCTGTCCTTTACCAAATTAAGAATTAAAATAAAAAATAAAACAAGTTTTTGTGGGCACGTTGGGCCATTCTGGGATGACGACTTGCATTGACTTTGAAATTCATATTTCGCCTAGGGCTGTGGCTATGGTTATTGAAGCATGTCATTGAGTCATTGACAGTGACTTGTTGTTAGGTCTTGATTGTTCAAAAAAAACAAAATGTGGATTTGACTGTTGAATTCCGCCTATAGCTCCTTTATGTTCTCCTCCGTTCTAGTTTCATCTGTGTAATCGGTTCGGTGTTCTAATCCTTGTTGAAATCAGAAGGCTGTGCTAGGAAGACATGCTTTTTTGGTCCATAAAAGAAGTCTTGTTAAATCAGAGAGAGTTCTCCATGCAATTTCTGAAATAAAATGTTCCTGTAGTTTGGTTTAAGTGAACTAAAGTTTAGAGTAGAATGATCTTGATGCTGTATTTTAAATGAATTTTTGCACTGTTTTTTTTTCCTGCGGATTAAGCTGCCACTTTGTGTGTTAATCATTTTTCTTCTTCCTATTTTATTTTATTCTTCGGATCATCTTCTCATATCAGACCTTGTATATGCTCACATCCATAAAGTGTCCACCTACTCACAAAAAGGACTCACAGCTTAAATTGCTATCTCCGCTGTTTTGTAACTCTTGAATATTCCATAAATGTTGTCTATTTATTTATCATATGAATTCTTATTGTATGCTTGTTGATCATAATTTGTCCCCTGACTTTTAAAATAATTGCATTTTAAATATTATACTATGTTGTATCTTTCCTCTCCTTATTGAACATAACTCCAATTTTTTTCTAAAATCTGACACCACCAAAAAAATACTTTAATGGTTGTTCAGAAATTGTACAATTATGCAGGGTCCAAATCCTTAGCCTTATTAATATATTTTTGTTAATTTCTTTATAAAGTATTTAATTTACAATAGACATAGTTACCACACTGGAATCTAGAATCATAAAGCATGTTTGGTTCAGATTCCAAACAGTTTTTTTTATTTTTTTTTTAAAAAGTTGTTTTAACAGTATTATAACATATTTGATAAAATTAATTTCAGAACTTTTATATGAAATTTAATGCATTATAAAAACTTTTTTTTATAATGCTGATGATTAAATTTATGATTCTAATTTATAAATTATTCATTACACTTTGAGATATAAATATCATTTTGTCGCTCAATTAAATAATTTTTCGATCATTTTATACTTATTTTAGTAATTTAATACATAAAAGTGATTCTTTTTATATCATTCAAACTAAATAAATTAACTTAAAATTATTTTTTAACTAACATATTCAAACATAAAATCGATTCTATTATAATCAATTATAACAAAAAAAATTTATACAATAATCGATTATTGAAATAATCAAATTTTCACAGTTATCCTAAATCCACACTTCAATTACTTGATCACCAATCCAGTGTTAAGCACAGGCACTCAAGTAGTTAGAATCCAAGATTGTAACGATCTGGTTCAGCAGTTATATGAATGAAAATTTGTAATGAATGTATCATGTCTAGAACATGAGCTTCCATAAACAATTCTCAAGCATCAAAGTTATGGCCGAATATGTAATCAATATAATAGAGTATGTTGCTTAATTCATTATTTTGATTTGATATTTGGTCAATATAATAGAGTGATGCAGAAAAATAATTATTATAAGTAATAGATATTTTATTTAATAAAGGGTCATGATTCTATGTATTTAAGTCTAAAACTACTCAAGGGTTATGGTTATCAGTATTGGAAAAGTTAATTAATTTTAAGAAAGTCCAATTTTATAATTAGGAGTCTAAGTAATTAAAAGTAGTCTAAGAATTAGTCAAGAGCTATTAATCCAGTCATTTAAGAGTCCACTCAGTTTTAGAGTCCTATAAGATCTATAATCATTCTCTATTTACTCTTGAGAGCAATTCAGAATAGTATTCAGTGAAGTATATTCAGAAAGTATATTATAGTGTTTCTCTTCAACTTGGGATTAAAATTATGATAATATCATATATTCTTATCCAACGAGGTGAACTCCTCCCACATACACCCTTTATCCTACATACTCGCTCAACCTATCTCCATAATTTCCTTATCCTTCCAACCCTTAATTTTAAATAAATTCATGGGCTATATCAATTTGATATCGATCAGAGTAGTTTTTCTGGGACAACATTGCTCTCCTATGGCATCAAGGAGTGGTTGATACTGTCAAGGCAAGCTATTTTGCACTCCAATGGGAACATGGAGTGGAAGACAATTTCGAGGCAGATTATCTTGTGCTTCAATGGCAACATGGAGTGGGAGAGAATTTAGAGCAAGATTGTTTGATCGTGAAAGAGATTACTTACTGCTGCAAATTGTGGAAGACATTCATGATCTATCTAATTGAATTGCAAAGAAACTTGGAGACTCCACCCAAGTGCTCCAAAAGTCATACAAAGAAATTATAATTTTAAAATAGTAGAAAGTTCAAGCAAGCAAGATGATGATGAAGTAGGAAATTTGAATTTTTATGAAGATGAAGAAGTCAAAAAAGCAAGAGGACATAGAATGAACACCTTTAAAACAAGATGAAAATGAAGTTGTCAGAAATTTTATTTTTTGTATAGATGAAGCAGCTAAAAAGCAAGAGGATGAAGAACAAACATTTCTAAAACAAAGATGATGTGGAAAATTTTGAAGGAGTGAAACAATTGACAATGGCAATTCAGAACAATATTCAGTGAAGGATATTCAAAATGTATATTCTAGTATTTCTCTTCAATTTAGTATTAGAATTCTAATAATATCATATTCTTATCCAAGGAGATAGATTCCTCCCACATATACCATTTATCCCACATACCCACTCAACCTATCTCCATATTTCCTTTCCTATCCAACCCTTAATTTTAAATAAATTCTAGCGGTGCATCCTAGAGTATGTTGCTTAATTCATTATTTTGATTTGATATTTGATGCTACTAAACCTTAGGTTCAACAAGATAGAAGTAGGGGTGTTTCAAAACATAATCCAGCCAAGTCTGAAACTAATTGGGATAGGTTCTAGTTCTAAAAATTAGCTCCGATGTATTTTTGTGTTGAGACCATGTCATACTTTAACGTGACCTAACTCGAGCTGATGTTACATAAATTATGAGACTTATAATCATTTTGAAAATTAGGGAAAAACTATAAGAGTTCTTGATATCTTATGTGTAATTTGATAATGTTTTTATATTGATATATATTTTTTGAAATATTATATATATATATATATATATATATAAACATTCCTAAATTTTAATTTTTTCCTTCTAAACTTTTTTGAATTAGCTATACATATTGTCTAAATATATGTATTGTCTAAGTATAGGTTGGTACAGTCCCAAGTTGGTCATTAGTTGGGTCGAGTTTGGGCTCATAAAATTTGCTCAATCAAAATATCGGTTCAAGTTAAACCCAACCTAATTCAACCCATGAGTACCCCTACAAAGAAGTCAATTGGTGGAAATTAAGCTTAAGTTGTAAAGCTTACAAGTTGTAAAGCTTACGAGAAGATACCATATGAACTAGTGTTGAAAAAATCGGACCGGACCAGCCAGTTCGATTGGAAAACTAATGAATCAGTCACAACTCCAGTCCATTTAACCCATAGAACCAGCCTACTAGAGAACCGTTCAATAAACCAGTCAAAAATTGATAAAATCGGTAGTAAACTAATTTGAACCGATTTGTTTTAAATTAAACTATATTTTTTATCAACCGATTTTTAGCTTATTCAAAAATAATATTTGAGCAAAATAAAGGCTCAATGCCAAGTTACATAGGCTCATATATAAGGCCCAAGGAAGGCATAAGAAGGTTTATCTCTCTCTTATCTTTTATATAGGTTGTATGTTTGAATGTTCTACTCATTATTCTATGTGAAACTTGTGTTATCACCCAAAAATAAAGTTCAAAAAAGTAAATTGGTAACGGCTGGATAAGGGTGATTAGCCGTAGTTAAAAGTTATTAGCCGAAAGAAGATGTAGTCTGGCTAAGGGTGAGATGAGCCTTGTTATTAGTGGGCCAGATCGAAACAATAAAGAAGCTGAAGCATATTAGATTGAAAGTTGATGGAATGCCAAAGACTGAAGCTATTATGAACGGATGCCACAAAACATGCCGAGGAAATAGGAGTTGAGCTGTTGGGGGGTAGCCGTTGAGGCCAGAACGGTCAAGGATCATGGGTAGGCTAGACGTGGTTTAGTTGCTTGTTTTTAGGAGTTCTAGCCAGAAAAGTTAGTTTGGTAGAGGATAGAATTTAGCTATAAATATCAATTGCACCAATTCATAACACACAACAGATCCCAATCAATACAATTTTTAAACTTTGCTTAATTTTTGCTTAAGTTTTCAGCATTTTATTATACTGTCTTTACTTTGTGCAATTTATCTTCCGCAAATTTATTTCCTAGCCGTTTACAGTTTTAACCTCAAATTCTTAGGCTTCTTAAGTTCACCTTAATACCAAACGCTTTCTTTAGTGAGTTTGGGAACCCTTTGCTAAAGGTTGGATTTTGCCTTTAGTTCAAATCGTCTGTTTCTTATCAAAAATCCATACGTGTTCATCGGCTGAAGTCTTATTCGGATGATAAATTTATTTCACACGTAAAAAAATTTGGCACGCCTGGTAGGACCCTTTAAGGTGAGCAGATTGAGAAGTTTCCATCTCCCGGTTCAGATCACTATTGGCGTATGCACCTAAGGTCCGGCAAAAATCTTAGCAGTATGGATACTAGCCAACCTAGCAAGAAGAACGGAGGCAGAAAGACTTCAGAGGGAAGCGTTCAGCCTACTCTAGGAATGCCTGCTTCACCCCAGCCAGTGGGTACTCCTACACCCTCTACTACAACTGCTACTTCAGCAGTAGAGCTCTCTGATCAACCACAGCTGATAGTAATGTCCACTTCATTTATTCGGGACCAAATTGATCAAGGGATGAATGACTTAATGTATCATATGTCAAGGCAACTTTCAGAAATTGTGAAGCCCATGGTGCATAATGAGATGCATTTTGTTAGAGAAGCTGAGCGAAAACAATCAAATGCAGGTGAGGTCTCGGTTCACTCAACTATTACGGGATCTTCTGGCGGACAGACTCAGGCAGGACCACAATCTTCGGTCCAGCCGAATCTGGGCATGCCGCAGATAGTCCCCATATTCCACCTCCTCATCCTGACAGTGGAATCCAATCCACCTTACAATATGGGCAAGTACAAATACCCAGGAGACCCCCCAGGTAACAGGAACAATTGGCTTGCCGTATCTGGCGCCTAGCACTTCTGTGATAGGTGCTAGTACACAGGTGGCTGCAACTGGTGGCCCCATTTTCTCGGCTGTTCCGGGGCCTCCCAGGTATATTTATGATTATGCAGGGGAGGTGCCCTGGTCCAACATCCCTTCTACCTCAATAGGTACCCCTGAGGGGTTTCCTTATGGGCAATCTATTCCTATTAGAACTGATCAGCTATGGGTTAATGTACCTCATGTGGCCCCAGTTCAGCCATGAGCAAATAATCCTCCACATCCAGGCTATAACCAGGGGGCAATTCCCATTCAGGATCAGCAATATCAGGTGCCCCATCAGCTAGGGAATGCTCCTATTAGGCCAGTGAGGTCGGTTCAGCCACCAGTGTCAAATTATCCCGGTGATAGGGCCCTTCAGCTGATAGATCCAGAAATGATAGCCGAGACCATGAGGAGACACTTTGGAATCCAGTTAAGGTTGCTGGACAGGCCTGTGTATAAGAAGCCCTATCCTGAGTGGGTGGATAGGATGATGCCTTTGCCTAGAGGATTTAAAACTCCTGGACTTTACTACTTTCTCGGGGAAGATGGTAAATCCACTATGGAACACATTGGCAGGTTCACTGCCCAATACGGGAAGCAAATCAGAATGAGTTTTATAAGCTCCAATTGTTCCCCTTATCTCTCGAGGCGACTTTCACTTGGTATTCTTCCTTGGCCCCTAACTCCATACAAAATTGGATGACATGGAGCGTTGCTTTCATGATAGATTTTATATGCCTCGGCCGGATGTTACTTGTGGGCGACA
Source organism: Ormosia semicastrata (assembly GCA_029884595.1). Lineage (NCBI taxonomy): Eukaryota > Viridiplantae > Streptophyta > Magnoliopsida > Fabales > Fabaceae > Ormosia > Ormosia semicastrata. The sequence continues at coordinate 5,096,560 of JAQQTO010000038.1, read as the reverse complement.
TGATGAATCTAAGGCAAATGGTGGATGAACCTAGTGATTTCTTGGAAAGGTTCGGAAATTAAGAAGCAAGTGTATCGTGCAATTGCACGAGGTTGAATATTCTTCCATGGTCATTAGTAACATGCACCCTCGGCTTAGGGAGAAGTTGATAGGGCAAGATTGCGGCCGCCAGCGAGTCGATTGGCCTCCAAGGCCTCCAGGATAGAACAAGTACATCCTAGAAAAAGAAAGAAGAAGGTCTAGCAAGAACAGAGGACCTCATCTAATTAGTGTAATTAATGTTGAAGATCCAGGATTATCATCGGATGAGTCGGTACCGAGCATTCGACAGATGTCATGGCTGCAGAAATAGTGAAGGAAAAACCATATTCATGCCCAGCTTTTAGGCCCCCCAAAGGAAAGGAGGTCCAAAATCTTGAAAGTAAGATTGATTATTCATTTGATATTTCTAAGGCAGACCAAATTTTTATTATCTTCGAAGGATAAACAAATTAGACGAACGAAGGGCACCAAATTCCCCCGTGAGAGGAGTTGAAAGGGAAAAAATATTGTAAGTGGCATAACTCTTACACTCATGCTACTACTAATTGTATAGTGTTCAGAAAAGCTATACAAAAGGCCATGAAAGAAGGAAGGTTAAAGCTAGCCGAAAACGAGATGACCGTCATTACCGATCTGTTTCCCTCAGTTGGGGTTAATATGGTTTCATTCTCCGGGGAGACAGTATCTGGCTCACCGTCTAAACGATGGAAACAGCCGATACGTTACCAGTGGAGACAAAAGGGTGTGTTTGATGAGCCATATGGGGCTGGAAGAGCTTTAACTGTGTCTGATCAATCTAAAATGATAGATCAGAGATTGTCTGTGTTCGATAGATTAAAGCGACCCCAGGTAAATAATGAATATGTCAAGATAAATACACCGGCCGAATACAACAGGCCTACAGTATCTGGCAGGATGGAGAGAAATCAGCCGAAAAGACAGGCTGAAGTCAAACAATATTCGGCAGACTGTGATGTATACAGAGGCCCGAATGGGAAGACCATTTTAGTCCCTAGGGACAGAATAGATGGGTTTAAGCCCAGGGTCTTTGGCAGATTGGATTTTTCAGGCGTGAGAAAGAATTTTGAGGAAACAAGAAAGCCCACAACCAAAATTGGAGAAGCAACCAAGAAGGTTCCGGGAAAAAACACAGTTGGTGAGTATAATGATGCTTTGGCTAATACAAGGTTACCCATGATGGACGAGTCTCCTATACCAAACAAAGGTAAAATAGTAGCTCGTTTTGACGTGGAAAAGGGCATGACTACATTGAAGATTACTGTAAAAAATGAAGACATCATTAGGCCCCAACGAATGGTTAAACCACCGGCCGGTGTGGAGCAAGGACATTGGTTTATTAACAGATATGCAAAAGGAAAAGACCCTGTGGTGAAAGAACCAGGAGTGATGACTAGAACTCAGAAAAGAAGGGCCCAGAGGAATAAATCAGTACAGCGAATGAAACAAACTTTGGCTATGTTAGCTGAGGCAAAGAGAACTGACCGTGCTGAGATTAAGACTTCTGAAGTGGCTGAGATTCTAGAGGTTGCCTTTGGACCACCAAAGGAAGAAAGACAGAGGGCCGTGCAGTTAGGAAATCAAGATTGTCTTGGAGAGGAAGAACAAGGTTTTCGGGGATGATTAATGAACTGAAATACGACTTCAAGAGGTACCGGTCATAACAATAGAAGAACAGTACCTTTAACAATCGAGGAAATGGAAGAGGAACTTACGTCGGACCTTCTATTTGAAGATTCGTGTTGAATTCTATACTAGGAGAAGACGAAGATCACCCCTCAGCTGAAACTAATATGGTGGGGTTAATTCCTAGTGAGTTCTTGGCTCGGCAAAGAGCAACCCGAGAAATTGGAAGGAGATGTGTTTGCTGAGGAAGTTGAGTGGGCTGTGTTAGCTCCTATTTCAGAAGAACCCAAAATGGAATTCCCTAAGCCAGTAAGGGAAATGACCAAGCATTTGAAGCCTTTATACATCAAGGCTCGGGTTAACGGTAAGACTATTAGTCGAGTCTTGGTGGATGGAGGAGCAGTATTAAATATAATGCCTTCAGCTACAATGAAGAAGCTGGGTAGATGTAAGCAGGATTTGATTCCCACGAATATGAAAATGACCAACTTTACAGGGGATGCCACGGCTGCTTTAGGAATTTTGGTGGCCGACATCACTGTGGGAAGCAAAACTTTGAGCTCTGCCTTCTTTGTGGTAGACTCTAAGTCTACTTATTCCATATTGCTAGGAAGGGATTGGATTCATTCCACTCAGTGCGTGCCTTCCACCTTACACCAGATGTTAATGTTTTGGGATGGGGATAAGGTAGAGTCAGTGTCAGCCGACGAGAATCCATTTACAGCTGACGTAAAGATGGCTGAGGCTATATTTTATTCACCCCGGCTAGATAACACTTGTCGAGATTATCAAATTTAAATCAATTTATAACCGATTTACCAAAACTACTTGTAGCATAAGGTAACACCGGGTCGAGCCCGTAGATCACTCTAATTATGAAGTCAGATTAAGAGGTTAATAAACAGGGGGGAAAAGTTTTGCAAGATTAAACAACAAAGAACAATTAAAATGAGTAAACAAGATTGAGAAAATAACCAATCCAAGAGAATTAACAAATCTTGATTTTAATCCATCCTTGATCTTTATAAATCCGTTCAACTATCAACCAAATCTTTGGTCTTAGATCACATCAAGATGCCTCTCAATGATCCATGGATCTTCTACTAGAAACGCTTCTAGAATTCAATTAATTAAGATTAGACAAATTAAGCATCCATCCAAAACTCAAATTAACTTGAAAACCAAGATCCAACCAAGCTAAATATTTCATTAAACACCTTTGATGCATTATTTAGCCTCTGAATTCATCTCTTGGCACATGATAATTACGCAATTAACATATGCAAATCCCAATCAAATTAAGTATTAAATCAGAATTTAAACAAGAGAAGAAGAGAAAGAGAAACTTGATTAATAGATGAACGTATAGCAATTAAAACAAGATCTCAAGATTAATCATCAAGCTTGTCAATCTCTTGGATTGATTAAAGAAGTTTAGCTCTCCATAGCCATCACCATTGGAGAACCTTCAAGAACCATACAAAAATGAAAATAACAAAGAGAGAGGAGGAGAGAAAGAGAAGAAGAAAAATCTTCAAAATCAAAAACTAACACTTTAATTATAACAATACTTCTACATAGAAGCTCTCCATATTTCAATGATCTGCATAGCCTCCCTTTTATAGAGAGTTAGAGGTACAAAATGTCAAAGGGGGCTGAGTCATGGTGGTTGGTGGAGTAGGTGGAGTAGGTGGAGTAGGTGGAGTAGTGAAAAATGTTGAATGACTTTTGGTGAGTAGAAAATTCTGGAGATTCTTTCTCCGAAATCATGCAGCTCTGAAGTCATTGCATTCGTCATTTTTTAGCCAAGTGGTCTTCACGAAGATTGTAGGTCTGGATCTTAGCTTTCAAATGGCTTTAGTTTGAGTCCAATATCATTTCTATAGCTCCAGAAATGTTCAAATTACTGCACACTGCTTAGGCCCAGTCGCAGCTCCTCTGTTCTGACTTCCAAGCCCAATATCACCTCCAAGAAGTCTGAATCGGGAAGAGTGTTCAACATGAAAGTTGTAGATTTGAGTCTTAACTATCAACTACCAAAATTTCAGCCTATTCTACAACTTTCACTATGAGCAGTGTAATGAACAATACACAAAGGTCATTCTGCCAGGAGCAACACTTTAGTTCTTGATTCAATGCCAATTTGAGCCATCTAAACGTGTGATTGAGTCTTTGATGTCTTCATGAAGATTGTAGAGCTCTATATTATCTTTAAAATGATATAAGATTCACCTTAAACATCCACCTACAGCCCAAGATATGACCCAAATACAGGATTAGTGTAAAACGTAAATCATGCTGAAAAATTCAATTAAATCCATTTTGAGTTCAAAACATACAAAACATAACAAAACTTAATTTATTAAGTGCATGGAGAGTGTAAATGACTAAAAATGAAGGCTTATTAATGCATCAAATATGTGAACATCAAATTCCCCCACACTTAACTTTTTGCACTCCTGGGCAAAACACACAAAAACAAAATGAAACAGACTCAAAAGTTAAACATTCGAAAAGACTCAATTTCTAATAATATTTAAGAATGAAGAGCAATTAATAATTCAAGTGATCAAAACATTTATGAGGTAACACATCTTCACATCTTAAATCAACAAGTAAGGATACTTCAATTGAAAAGCATGAGTAAAGAATGATAGATCCTCACAGAATTCACTCTCAATCTCTCAAGTGTTTAAAAGGTAGGTATTACACTCAATTCAACTCATGAAAATTGCACTACCATAAGCTTGCTTATCTTCTACTTCTCCACTACTTAGAACACATGCACACACAAATCATGAGGACTTTATTCAAGGTTGTAATGGGGTCAAGGTAAAGGAGAAGGTAATATGGATATGACAAGTTAAACACCAAAGAGAATAAAAGAACATGAAAGTTTGAGTTCAATTATCGATCATGAAAGTTCATCCCAACTTCATCTAATACAAATTCCCTTTACATATTATTTTCCATTCCTTTATTGCCTTGTTGACCCTTTTTTTTTTTTACATACATATATATATATATTTTTTTTTGAAATTATATATATATATATATATATTCTTTTTTTTTTTTTTTTTTTTTTTTACAAAAAGAACATCATATATACATTTTTCAACCATTCTGCATACACACCCCCACACTTGTTCATGAACTCATCCAATGACAAAGTTAATGTTCTCTTATTCCTTAAGACTAAGTAAGAACATAGTTTTTTTTTTCATTTAAAAAACATAATGAGTTCGAGACAAAGAATAATCAAATAAGCTCAAAGGGGTTAAGCAAGGGGAAATATGCAAGGTTGGCTGTTTGGTTAAACTAGCTAATTAAGAAAGAGGGTCTCAATCATGTTCATGCATGCAAGTGAAATGTAGCTTCAAAAAGAATCAAAGCAAGTTCTAGAGTGATCATTAACATGAGTGAAAATCACACAAGAAAGAAGAGAATGACATAAATGTTGAATCCATCCATTAGGCTCAAAATCTCACAAGGTATGCATCCATCAAACTCAATTCATCAATTCAATCATCCATCACCAAGCATATCAGTTCAAGAAGGAAGAAAAGTTATTCAATCATGCAATGAACCCTTTTTTTTATTTTTTTTTTGGTTTTTTTTAACAACAAATCAAAACAAAACAAAAAAGATGCTAAAATCTCTTCCCCACACTTAATATAACATTGTCCTTAATGTGAAAGAGAGAGATAGAAAAGAGCAACACAACCTGATAAGAAGTGAATCAACGCCAAGCAGGAAAAGAAGCACACTGTCAGTGCCACATCAGACCCTAAAAAGAAATCAAATAATAAAACTTAAGTACTTCCACAATTTAATACTAATTAATTACTACCCAAAAACACTCCTTACTCTGCCACCAATTAAGATGCGTCTCAAGAGTAGAATTACTCCTTACTCTGCCATCCTTAACCGGTTAGAAAATTACTGACAAACATATAAACACAATAAACATATTAATACATACACACATTTTTTTACACAACTCTACACACGACAAACATAAACACACTTACTAAATTTTTTTTTTTGGTCTTTTTGGTCACACAACTATCCTTCCCCCCAACCAGATCATAACATTGTCCTCAATGTTAAAAAAAATATAAAAAGGAAAAAGATAGAGGATAGTACCTGTTACTGCAATTACGGAAAAGAGAAACCTTACACAAATATAAACAGAAACAAAGTACGATGAATAAAACTAAAGATAAAGGAAAGTCATAGATGAAGTGTCGTCACACTTTGTTGTTTCTTCTTTGCCTCCCTTGTTGTTGTCTCTCTTCTTTCTTTGTCTCTCTGACCAATCTATCCGGGTCATTCTTGGATCAGTTCATAAACAAAGGCTTCTAATTTATCAATTAACTCATCAACAAGTGGAAGCCGAGATAAGGAGTTGTCTTGCGAAGGTGTGACAAATTTCGTTCCACAAAGATGGTCACAAAAGATAACAAATTATCAAAGAAATTATTAACATTCAACAAACTTATGGGTTTATGGTGGATGTTCGGTTGGGCCCAAGAAACAACTTGAAAGACTTCTTCCAAAGTACCAAAACCACTGGTAAGGCTATGAAGGCATCGAGTTTTCAAGCATTGCCTTCATTCGTTCATGCATAGATGATACTTGAATTTCCCATGTCCAATTGTCTTTCCAACGAAGTTCCTTCGAGTTAAAGGTTCAGAATGACACCTAAAACTTGACCACCTCTTAGAAATGCGATGGTGATACACCCCCATTAACCCAAGGCAACCTCCCCATATACTACACGGATGTTCCTCGCAGGTAAGTGTTCTACCAAGAGTGCTTGCTGCGTTGACAAACTCTAAACTCTTCCCATAATTTGTCCCACAAAATACACAGATACTGACAAGTCTACGGACAGAAGAAGAAGAAGAAGCTCCCTCCATTTCTACACTCACACTCTTTTTGAAGGATTAAGAGTTGCAGGAAAGTGAAGAAAATGAAGTGTTTAAATAGGGAAGAGAATAGAAAAAGTAATAATAGCTCCTATATGAGTAGGTTGGCTGTTGTCAGAAAACTTTTGAAAAAGTTTTTTTTTTTTTTTTTTTTTTTTTTTTGTTTTGTTTTTTTTTTTTAATAATAAATGCATAAGATAATATATACTGATTGTTGTGATTGTGGCTCACATCTTCCTCTCGGTTTTACGTCCAGAAATGGCTTAAACGCCTTCTATGAGTCTGGGATAGGCTTCCCATCCAATTTTCTTATAAATTGGCAAACACGGTCTTTTTGAGTCAGATTCAAAGACTATAACGCTCTTGCTTGTCCTTGAAGAGATTCCACAAACGAAGAAGTTCACGCTGCACAATTCCACAAGAATGCGTCTCAAGAGTCAATAAGATATTATCTAATGACTCCTTACTCAGTCCATTCTTAATGAAGAATATTTTATCTTCTCTCGTTTACGTAAACCATTCCCAAAGAACGACATCGCGTGTTGCAATTCCATCGTGCACACTTGTAACAAACGTGCATTCTTTTTACTCTTCTCTTTTTCAAAAATGAACTTTTACCGAGACCAGGCATGTATCAGACAAATGAATCGAAAGATTCACCAGCTAATCGAACCTTTGCTTCGATTATCCAAATAGTATATCTTCGGGATGCCCTTGTACATTAACAGCTCAATCTCTCACACCTAGCTTTATAAATTTTGGTTAGAACATTTTTATGAACGGAAGGGAAATACTTTTTTAGATTTGAAAGAATGACATCCATTTTGAAAGAGAAAAATCGCTTATTATGGGAAATGAAAGACAAACCGACTCGAGAGTCACGAGTACCGTTATCCGCCGTTTAACCGAACTGAAAGAATTGCAAAAAGAAGAAAAAAAAAATTAAAATAAATTCTACTCATAACAAGGATTAGAAAGGAGATGGATTCTACCTCAAGAAATTGATATTCCGAAATGGTTTGAGTCTTTTTGCTTTATAATTTTTATTATTATTATTTTTATTATATTTTTATTATTATTTTTTTTATGCATCATTTATTGATTCCGCAATTCATGCAAGTGCAATTTGCGTAACTTGAAAACATCATTTTTCTTTCAGAAATAGATCCCAATTTTTGACAATGTTCGCAACTTTTGTAAAAAGTATAACTGCCCTTGAATAATATGACCAATAAAATTCATACTGCAAGATTTTGCAGCTGTTTTCTTTGAAGAAAAATGACCTCCACATGCTTCTGAATGACAAAATTCAATGACACTACTTACCTCATTGTCGGGTACAAATCTCCAAAAGATTTGATCAGGACAATAATTGAACAAATATGGGTCAGCACAATAGAAAATTTTTTTTTTAACCTCAATCAAAAACTTTTTTTTTTGTCCATTGAGGCGGCATCTTACTTATCAAGTGGGGTAGACGACTTCTTGCAAGTGGACCTCCTCCAAAATATCCTCTTGAGCTCCCTCATAAAATGGTTTGAGGCGATGTCCATTGACTGTGAAAGCTTTTGTAGTAGTCTCACTTGTAACCTGCACAGCACCATAAGGAAAAATCTTAATAACAACAAATGGACCAAGCCACCTAGATCTGAGCTTTCCGGGCATGAGTTTGAGGCGGGAGTTATAAAGGAGAACTTTTTGACCAATCTTAAATGTTTTTCTCATGATCTTCTTATCATGGAAGGCTTTAGTCTTCTCTTTATAAAGTTTGGAACTCTCATAAGCCTCCAGGCGGATCTCCTCCAATTCCTGCAACTGTAGCTTCCGCTCTATGCCTGCTTGATTTAGGTCCAAGTTACACCTTTTTACTGCCCAAAATGCACGATGCTCAATTTTCACTGGCAAGTGGCATGCTTTGCCAAAAACAATCCGATAAGGAGACATCCCAATCGGAGTCTTATAGGCGGTCCTATAAGCCCATAAAGCATCCTCAAGCCTTTTGCTCCAGTCCTTTCTGTTAGGTTGAACTGTTTTCTGAAGTATCTGCTTGATCTCTCTATTGGAAACCTCGGCTTGCCCATTAGTCTGGGGATGGTAAGGTGTAGAAACTCTATGCAAGACTCCATACTTTTTCATTAAGGCTTCCATGCTTCGATTACAGAAATGCGAACCCTGATCACTAATGATGGCTTTTGGGACTCCAAACCTGCAGAAAATATGTGATCTAACAAAATCCACAACAACCTTGGAATCATCAGTCCGAGTGGCTTTTGCCTCCACCCATTTAGATACATAATCCACAGCAAGCAGAATGTAAACAAAACCAAATAACACAGGAAAAGGACCTATAAAATCAATACCCCAAACATCAAATATTTCACAGAACAACAAAGGTTGTTGGGGCATCTCATTCCTACGAGAAATATTCCCTGTTCTTTGGCATTGTTCACAAGATTTACAAAACAAATATGCATCACGAAATAGAATGGGCCAATATAATCCAGATTCTAAAACTTTCCTAGCTGTACGAGTAGGTCCAAAATGTCCCCCACGGGCAAGTGACAAAAACTAAGAACAGAATCAAACTCATGATCAGGAATACATCTCCTAATGACTTGGTCACTACAAAATCTCCACAAATAAGGGTCATCCCACACATAATATTTTGACTCACTTTTCAGTTTATCAAGTTGTGCCTTAGTGAAATGTGCAGGTAGTGCTCTAGCAACCAAGAAATTAACCAAATCTGTAAACCAAGGGATGTTACCTTGCATCTTGAAAAGTTGCTCATCAGGGAAGGCATCATGGATAGGAGAAGAATCTGCCTCTTTTTCAATCCGACTCAAGTGATCTGCCACCAGGTTCTCTGCTCCACTCTTATCTCTGATATCAATATCAAACTCCTGTAAGAGCAACATCCATCTAATCAACCTAGGCTTTGCATCGGGCTTTTTCAGGAGAAACTTCAAAGCTGCATGATCTGAAAATACAACCACTCTAGAACCAAGCAAATATGATCGAAATTTATCTAAAGCAAAAACAATTGCTAAAAGTTCCTTTTCGGTTGTAGTGTAGTTGGCTTGTGCAGCATCTAAAGTCCTCGAAGCATAGGAAATGACATGAGATACTTTGCCGACTCTCTGTGCAAGGACAGCTCCCAATGCATAATTAGAGGCATCACACATGAGTTCAAATGGAAGTGTCCAATCTGGTGGCTGGATGATAGGTGTACTGGTCAATGCTTGCTTCAAGTGATTGAAGGCATCCTTATATCTCTGGTCAAAGTGAAACTCTACATCCTTTTGCAACAAGTTGGACAGTGGAAGGGTAAATTTGCTAAAATCCTTTATGAACCGCCGATAGAAACCTGCATGACCAAGGAAAGAACGAACCTCCCGCACGCATGTGGGGTAAGATAGGCATGAAATGATATCTATTTTTGCAGGATCTACCTTAACACCCTTGCTAGATACTATATGCCCTAAAACTATACCCTGTTCTACCATGAAATGACATTTCTCAAAATTCAGGACAAGGTTAGTTTCAATGCACTTATGCAAAACCCGATCCAAACTATCCAAACATGCATCAAAGGAAGAGCCATAAACAGTAAAATCATCCATAAACACATCCATGCAACTCTCTAAAAATTCAGAGAAGATACTAACCATACACCTTTGAAAGGTTCCCGGAGCGTTGCACAGACCAAAGGGCGTTCTCCTGTATGCAAATGTTCCAAATGGACAAGTGAAAGTGGTCTTCTCTTGGTCTTCTGGGGCTGTATGAATTTGGAAATAGCCCGAATATCCATCCAAGAAACAGTAATGCGATTTGCCAGCCAGTCTCTCCAACATCTGATCAATGAAAGGCAATGGAAAATGATCTTTCCTAGTGGCCTGGTTAAGCCGCCTATAATCAATGCACACCCGCCAACTGTTCTGGATTCTTGTGGGAAGGAGCTCATTGTTCTGATTTGCAATTACTGTGACTCCAGATTTCTTTGGAACCACTTGCACTGAGCTCACCCATTTACTGTCAGATATAGGATAAATAATGCCAGCTTGCAGCAGCTTGGTCACTTCCTTCTTCACCACATCCAGAAGCAGGGGATTTAGTCTCCTTTGGGGCTGCCTCACTGGCTTGGTACCTTCCTCCAATAAAATCCTATGCATACATGTGGAGGGACTAATACTAGAAATGTCTGCAAGTGTCCATCCGATGGCCCGCTTATACTGCCTCAAAACCTGCAGCAATTTTTCTTCTTGTTTAGGTTGTAGATTCTTAGCGACAATCACTGGCAGTTTCTCACCATCTTCCAAATATGCATATTTAAGGTGGTCTGGCAAAGTCTTTAGCTCTAAGGATAGGGGATGCACAATAGAAGGCAGCAAGCTATTTGAAACAAACAACTCAGCAGCATTAAATTCGACATAATTTTGACTCATAGTTTCATATCTTTGCATCACAAATAAGCACTGCAGCATCATCACTCATAATCGCATAAATCTCAAAGACACGCAAGACATGGTTCAAGATCACGCTAACACATATATCACAAGTGACGTAATCCAGAAAAGTCGACAATATCGGGAATTCAACATTCATATCGGATAAGTATCATCAACCAAAGATTTCAATCACATCAACATGAAAAAGCCGAATGCTCCTCAAGGGATGTCTCATGGCATCAAAAATGTTAATCTGTACCACATCTTCACCAAATTCCATAGAAAGGGTGCCAGCATGCACGTCTATCTTGGTTTTGGCTGTCTTGAGGAATGGTCTTCCTAGAATCAATGGAGCATGATTTGTTGAAGACTCATCTTCCATGTCCAAAATGTAGAAATCCGCTGGGAAAATCAGCTCATTCACCCGCACTAACACATCTTCCAGCACTCCTGCAGGGTGAGCAGTAGTCCTGTTTGCTAGCTGAATCACTATACCAGTGGGGTGTAAGGTGCCAATATTCAAAGACTTATACACTGACGTAGGCATGACATTAATAGAAGCACCCAAATCTAGTATTGCATGGTCAAATCTAGAATTACCTATAGTGCAAGGGATTGTGAAAGTTCCAGGATCCTTATATTTCTTTGGCATGCTTGGCTGAATCATCGCAGAAACATTTCTGCCCATACTGATTTTCTCAGTACCCTTAAGTCTTCTCTTGTGAGTACACAACTCCTTGAGGAATTTGGCATACTTGGGAATTTGTTTGATTACATCTAGGAGGGGAATATTGATTTCCATCTTCCTGAATGTCTCCATGACTTCCTTCTCTGTTTCTGCTTGCGCTATCTGCTTGGACTGTGTCACTCTATTTGGGAAGGGTAGTGGAATGACCAAATCTGAATTCTCACACATTTCTTTTGGGGCACCGATTCGATCTCGCTCACTGCAATGGGAGCTCTGGTTGTGGCAAATTAGAACCATCAATTTCTCTGCCACTTCTCAAAGTAATGGCACTTACATTGCCTCTTGGGTTATTGACTGTTTGTGAAGGCAATTGGCTCGAACCTTGATTTTTCAATTCACTCATGGTGGTGGCCAGTTGCCCAATCTGAGTTTGCAGGTTTTGAATGGTGGCATTGACATTTTGTTGGAACTGAACATTATTTGTAGCCATCTGTTTCATCAAATCTTCTAATGATGGCTCGGATGGAGTGGTTCTTTGGACTTGGCAACATGAGGGTCAGCTTTGCACGTGGTCGCACGCAGCTTTGTTGTTGTCTGAATGCGGTGGTTGGTATTTATTACTAGGACCTACTGCTTGGTATCTAAATTGCTGCTGTTGGGGTTGTTGCTGCTGACTAGAATTCCCATATCTCAAGTTAGGATGGTCCCTCCAACCAGGGTTATAAGTATTAGAAAATGGATCATATCTTGGTCTTTGGACCGCGATATTGAGGTCTACTAGGAAAAATGCCACCGTCGCAATCGACTTCGGAAATGCGGAACCACCATCCTGAAGTGTGGGGCATGCATCAGTAGGATGAGATGAGCAAGAGCAAATGCCACACACCCTTGCAGGCTCTTGTACAGAACCTGGTACATGTTGTCCCACTGCTAATTACCTCACCAAAGAAGTCAATTCATCAAGTCTATGTTCCATTCTCTCGTTGATCTACATGAGATGATTGAACTTCATTAACTCCTCTGGTTGAGGTAAGGACTCTTGTGTCAAATTGTTGAGCATTGGCGCCATATTTGCTATCAAATCTCTTCTTTGCGTAGGGGTTTTATCCACCAATGCACCTCCGGATGCGGCATCCACCATACTTCTATCCATCGGCGAAGCCCTCATAGAAATATTGAATCAAGAGCGATCACTAATTTGATGGTGGGGACAACTCGAACACGCTTTTTGAATCTCTCCCAATACTCATGCAAGGTCTCACCAGTCATTTGCCTTATACCACAAATGTCTTTTCTAATGGCAAATGCTTTCGGATGCGGGAAGAACCTCTCTAAGAATAATTTCTTCATATCATCCCAACTCGTGACGTAACCTGGTGAAAGGTAGAACACCAATCCTTGGCTACATCAAAGAAGAGAGAAAGGGAATGCCCTCAACTTGATATGCTCCTCGGAGATTCCATGTGGCTTCATGGTTGAACAGACCACATGGAACTCCTTTAAGTGCTTATGGGGATCTTCACCTGTAAGACCATGAAACTTGGGCAACAAGTGTATCAATCCAGATTTTAACTCGAAGTCAGCATCAAGATTAGGATATTGAATGCACAAAGACTGGTAAGTTACATCAGGAGCAACAAATTATTTAAGGGTCCTATTTTGCCTGTTATCAGCCATGATTTTAGAATCACTTAAGATCTCAAGTGTACTTTCAGATTCAATGTCACAACTAAATTCAGACTCAATTTTTTCACTTAGCCTATGAGTTCTAATCAACCTATGCAATGTTCTATCAATCTCAGGATCAAATTCAAGCAAGATATCAGGATTAGACCTAGTCATGCATTAATCAAAACACAAAAATAAAATAAAATAAAATAAGTAAACAAGTAAAATACACTAGATAACTCTAAAAATATACCAAAATAAATCTAATTGACTAATGAAATGATTTTTAAAAATTATAGGACTTGTACAGATGAAAACTACACAAAAATGAAACCAAAAAATGTAATAAAAAATATTAAAAAATTAAAAAATTGGTCTAAACGATGGATTTTGGAAAAATCAGGGGTGACCTCACAATTAATTGTGAGTCTTGTTTATTAGGCTGTTTTCCTTCAACTGACCAAATTTTAGCTCATTCTGGGCACATTTTCTGTTAATACGAAATTATTGTAAAATGACCCGTAATCACCCGTTTTCGCCTGAAATCCATCAAAACACAGCAAAATAAAGGTTAGTGAGAGATTAGTAGTTAAATAAACTCTTAATAAGATTGAACAAAATCAGAATGATCCCCAGCAACGGCGCCAAAAATTTGACACTTGTCGAGATTATCAAATTTAAATCAATTTATAACCGATTTACCAAAACTACTTGTAGCATAAGGTAACACCGGGTCGAGCCCGTAGATCACTCTAATTATGAAGTCAGATTAAGAGGTTAATAAACAGGGGGGAAAAGTTTTGCAAGATTAAACAACAAAGAACAATTAAAATGAGTAAACAAGATTGAGAAAATAACCAATCCAAGAGAATTAACAAATCTTGATTTTAATCCATCCTTGATCTTTATAAATCTGTTCAACTATCAACCAAATCTTTGGTCTTAGATCATATCAAGACGCCTCTCAATGATCCATGGATCTTCTACTAGAAACGCTTCTAGAATTCAATTAATTAAGATTAGACAAATTAAGCATCCATCCAAAACCCAAATTAACTTGAAAACCAAGATCCAACCAAGCTAAATATTTCATCAAACACCTTTGATGCATTATTTAGCCTCTAAATTCATCTCTTGGCACATGATAATTACGCAATTAACATATGCAAATCCCAATCAAATTAAGCATTAAATCAGAATTTAAACAAGAGAAGAAGAGAAAGAGAAACTTGATTAATAGATGAACGTATAGCAATTAAAACAAGATCTCAAGATTAATCATCAAGCTTGTCAATCTCTTGGATTGATTAAAGAAGTTTAGCTCTCCATAGTCATCACCATTGGAGAACCTTCAAGAACTATACAAAAATGAAAATAACAAAGAGAGAGGAGGAGAGAAAGAGAAGAAGAAAAATCTTCAAAATCAAAAACTAACACTTTAATTATAACAATACTTCTACATAAAAGCTCTCCATATTTCAATGATCTGCATAGCCTCCCTTTTATAGAGAGTTAGAGGTAAAAAATGTCAAAAGGGACTGAGTCATGGTGGTTGGTGGAGTAGGTGGAGTAGTCGAAAATGTTGAATGACTTTTGGTGAGTAGAAAATTCTGGAGATTCTTTGTCTCCGAAATCATGCAGCTCTGAAGTCATTGCATTCGTCATTTTTGAGCCAAGTGGTCTTCACGAAGATTGTAGGTCTGGATCTTAGCTTTCAAATGGCTTTAGTTTGAGTCCAATATCATTTCTATAGCTCCAGAAATGTTCAAATTACTGCACACTACTCAGGCCCAGTCGCAGCTCCTCTGTTCTGACTTCCAAGCCCAATATCACCTCCAAGGAGTCTGAATCGGGAAGAGTGTTCAACATGAAAGTTGTAGATTTGAGTCTTAACTATCAACTATCAAAATTTCAGCCTATTCTACAACTTTCACTATGAGCAGTGTAATGAACAATACACAAAGGTCATTCTGCCAGGAGCAACACTTTAGTTCTTGATTCAATGCCAATTTGAGCCATCTAAACGTGTGATTGAGTCTTTGATGTCTTCATGAAGATTGTAGAGCTCTCTATTATCTTTAAAATGATATAAGATTCACCTTAAACATCCACCTACAGCCCAAGATATGACCCAAATACAGAATTAGTGTAAAACGTAAATCATGCTGAAAAATTCAATTAAATCCATTTTGAGTTCAAAACATACAAAACATAACCAAACTTAATTTATTAAGTGCATGGAGAGTGTAAATGACTAAAAATGAAGGCTTATTAATGCATCAAATATGTGAACATCACTAGAGCCAATCACTATCCCTGAAGGATATGAAGAAGGGTCTTGGGCATCTTGTAACCTAACTACCGATGGCTTTGCTGTTGACGTCCAGGCCGATTTACGGCCTTTGTGGTTATGTTTAAATGAATAACAAGACCTAAGTGATTGAAAGTCTGAGACACAGGCTGACATCCTTGGAAACTGAACATAGGATTGGTACGGTTGTGTCTATGGAGTCAGAGGTAACGGTGAAAGAAGAATGGTCAGCGGATACGCCTAGGGGGCATGAATCTGAAGAGAGGTGGGAGTCCCCAATCAGCAGGAAGATTCCTACCTTTTCAGCTGAAGATCCTTTATTGGAAGTCAACTTAGGGACTGAACAGGAACCAAGAATGACAAGGATAAGCAGCCTGTTGAGCAAGGAAGAACGAAGTCAAATGATTAATTTAATAAAGACGTATAAGGATTGCTTTGCATGGGACTACCATGAGATGCCAGGCCTTTCTCGTGAATTGGTGGAGCATCGGTTGCCAATCAAAGAAGGATTTAAGCCCCACAAGCAGGCTGTCAGAAGATTCAATCCAGAGCTAATACCTAAAATTAAGGAAGAAATGGAACGGCTACTTAAAGCAGGTTTCATTCGTACGGCTAGATATGTAGAATGGCTGTTGAATATAGTTCCTGTAATCAAGAAAAGTGGGAAGGTTAGGATTTGTACTGATTACAGAAATTTAAATCTTGCCACTCTAAAAGATGAGTATGTCATGCCCATAGCTGATATGCTTGTCGATTCTGTAGCCAGAAACGACATTTTAACGTTAATGGATGGGTATGCTGGGTATAATCAAATTTTCATAGCTAATGAAGATGTTCATAAGACAGCTTTCAGGTGTCCTGGCGCTATTGGGATATTCGAATGGCTAGTCATGCCGTTTGGATTGAAAAATGCTGGCGCTACGTATCAAAGAGCAATGAATGCTATCTTCCATGAGTTGATAGGGAAGAATATGGAAGTATACATTGATGATGTCATAGTCAAATCACATGGTTTTAACCATCATTTAGACGATTTAGAACAAGCTCTTAAGAGAATGAGACGTCATAATCTAAAAATGAATCCTGCTAAGTGTTCTTTTGGAGTATCAGCTGGGAACTTTTTGGGGTTTTTGGTTCATAAACATGGGATTGAAGTTAATAAAAATAAAGCCAAAGTCAGTATTAGATGCGAGACCCCCTCAGAATAAAAAAGAATTGCAGAGTTTGATCGGTAAGATTAACTTCTTGAGAAGGTTCATTTCAAATTCAGCCGGCAAACTAAAAGCTTTTTCCCCGTTACTGAAATTAAAGGATGCTGATGAATTAGTATGGGGAGCCGAACAACAGCTTGCGTTTGATCAAATAAAGCAATGTTTGGCTAACCCCCCAGTGTTAGTTCCCCCAGTATTAGGGAGGCCGTTGAAATTATATATATCGGCTGCACCAGAATCAATCGGCTGCCTGTTGGCACAGGATGATGAAGATGGAAACGAAAGATCCATCTATTATCTTAGCCGATTGCTTAATGACCCCGAGACTAGATACACTCCTATTGAAAAACTGTGCTTGTCTCTTTTTCATGCCTGTACGAAGCTAGAATATTACCTCTTACCAAGGGAGGTTCAAGTAGTATGCAAAATCTACATTGTAAAATACTTGCTACATCGGCCTTTTTTACAAGGACGATTAATGAAGTGGGCTATTAAGTTAAGTGCATATACGTTAAAGTATGTGCCTTTGAAAGCAATGAAAGGACAAGCCTTAGCAGATTTTTTGGCTCAGCATCCTTGTATAGATGTTACAGATCCGTTAGTTGAAATGAGCTATTGTGTTAACCTGAGACCTTGGATATTGACTTTTGATGGATCCAGAACCAACAAGGGTGCTGGGGCTGGAATCACAATTACAAGTCCTGCTGAAGAAAGCTGGAAGTTCATGCGTCAGTTGAAGATAGGGTGCTCAAACAACCAAGCTGAATACGAGGCATTAATACTAGGATTAAAAATTCTATTATATATGAAAGCCAAATACATCCAGGTTATGGGAGATTCCCAGTTAGTTATAAAACAGTTAGCTGGGGATTATAAATGCATTAACCCAAATTTGGTAGAATACCATGAAACAGCTAGCAGTTTGTTAAAACAGTTTGCCGATGTGGTGGTAATGCATGTACCTAGGAGACATAATGAAGAAGCAAATGATTTGGCATAGCATGCTTCTGGTTATAAGGAAACCTTTAAAGATGTTCAGCTTGTAGATGATCAGCTCAAGGAGTGCTGTATTGGAACAATGGACGCAATTGATGACTGGAGAACTGAGCTAATAAGGTATTTAAAAAACCCTTCTTCTACTTTCACTTCCCAAATGAGGCAAAAGGCCTTAAAATATACCTTAGTTGATGAAGAATTTCATAAAAAAGGATTGGAGGGAATTTTGTTAAAATGTCCTAGTAAAGCTGAAACCTTGAAACTTATGGGAGAAGCTCATGAAAGGGTATGTGGTTCACATAGGTCAGGACCTGTGATGCGCTGGCTAATACATAGGTACGGATATTATTGGCCAACCATCAATGCAGATTGCCATGCTTATGCCAAAGGGTGTGAAGAGTGTCAAAAGCACGGGCCAATTCAGAGGATCCCAACCGTAGGAGATGCATTCTTTGTTAAGCCTTGGCCATTCAGGATGGGCAATGGATCTAATTGGAAAAATATACCCTTCATCTTCCAAAAGACATTCGTTCATTATTGTTGCCACTGATTATTTTACCAAATGGGTGGAAGCCCAGCCGATGGTTAATGTCACCTAAGTGATGTTATCGGTTTATTAAAAACCAAATTATCTATCGGTATGGCATTCCGAAACTATTACAACAGATCAGGGCACAATGTTTACAAGAGAAAAGACAGTTGCTTTTGCAAAAGAATATGGCATCGATTGATACAGTCTTCGCCTTATTATGCACAGGCAAATGGCCAAGCCGAAGCTACAAACAAAATATTAATCAACTTGATTAAGAAGACCGTGGAAGACAAACCTAAAAGATGGCATGAAGCGTTAGCTGAAGTTCTATGGGCTTACAGAAATTCAAAGTCTACTGCGACGGGGTTCACCCCTTATCTCGGTGACTTACTTCGGACGACGTGTTACCATTGGAAATCAATGTAAAATCATTGAGGATAGCCAAACAGCATTGCTTGACTATGGATGAATACCAGCAAGCCATGTTCATGGAATTGGAATCGGCTGACGAGGACAAATTAATGGCTTTAGAAAATATTCAAAAGAATAAAAAGAAAGTAGCCAAGGCATATAATAAACATGTTAAAATTAAAAGTTTCGTCGAAGGGGATTTAGTTTGGAAAGCCATTTTGCCCTTAGGGGCTAAAGACTCAACGTTAGGAAAGTGGTCGCCAAACTGGGAAGGACCTTATATAATTAGTCAAGTTATGATTAATGGAGCTTATCGGCTAGTTAACATGCATGGTGAGGAGATGGTAAGAAGCATAAATGGAAAATATCTAAAAAACTATTATCCTTCGATTTGGGATAATTAGAGCAAAAAAAGTGGGTTCAAAATATCAGCTACAAGCCAGCCAATTAGCTTTTTCAAGATCAAGATTAATATTTATAAATAAAAATAATAATGAGTTCACAGATTGACAGGAGTAGTAGATGGTTGATCAGAGTCAAGTGCTTGAGATAAATTAAGAGTCGGAGTATCAACTAAAGGAGATGGTTCAACAAGACTAGCAGCAAAAGAAGTGACTTGATCAGTTACAAATTCGGGGGCAGGAATGGCTTCCACTTCTGGCTGATTAATTATTGTATCAGCCGAAGATGGTGCCAATGTCCTCTTTGCCTTGGCCAGGAGTTCTTTCAAACCTGCCCAAACTCCTTTGGTAAGGCAAAGTCCACGATCCGCAGTAGTTAGGTCCTCTTCAAAAGCGTCCTTTTGCTGTAGCAAAGGAATTATCTCGGCATCCAGAGCAGAAGACTGATGATATAGTTGCATCTTGAAATTGGTACTAGAAGTCAGTTTCTGAGTAAGAATTGCCAGTTTAGGCTCTGTTTCGGTAATCTCTTTATTTATTCTCTCCTTCTCAGCAATCAGCTCGGCTAAGCGTTTGGACATTTTGTCCTTCTCGCTAAGGTCAGCTTTCCTTTCAGCTTCAGCTTGTTGGAAGGAGGATTGAAAATGAAGCTTCTGGTCTTGAAGTTCACCCAACCGAGCAAGGTCCTCAGCAGCTTGATCATAACGACCCTTGAAAACTTGGAAATTATAAAACACTTCACCTACTTGAACGGCTATACGGTTGAAGATAACTCTCTGGTCTTCATCAGTGTTTGATGATTTAACAAGCTTCGATAGCGCTATCCGCAGGTCAGTAACTGTGCGCTGTTCCAACGGGATATCTTGATCAAGCAAAGATTCCACAAAAGATAAGCATTGGTCTAAAGGAGAACTCGGGTCCACAACAGCCTTGGGAACCAGAGAAGAAAAATATTGGGCCAAGTCCTCCTCAGAAACGAGCACAGTAGAGGCTTGGGTTGTTGGGAGATGCAACACAGGAGTTGGAGGAGGTGGCTCATGTTCCTGTTTGAATATAAAAATAAGATTAGTCGATAATCAGAAGAGAGGTAAGAAAATGTTAATTGGCTAAAAAAGTTAAGGGGATTACTGGTGTTGGAGAAAATCTTGAGGAAGAAGGTCTACGAGAAGTAACTTCTAGATGAGTCTCGGGAGATTGATGATACGTCTGTCAGAAGAGATAAAAGAAAAAGTGTTAAAAAAAACAGGGATTTATAAGAGCAAGTTTCAAAGTCATATACCTTTCTTAGTTTCTTCCTCTTGTGAGCTGATTGTTGAGCAACTGGAGTTGATTGTTCAACAGCAGCTGTAGGTTCTCGAATTACAATCCCTGTTTGCCTAGAAGAATGCCTAGTAGGTTTAGGGCGAACAGCTTCTGGAAGCAGGAGTATCTCCCAGTGTTTCGAGATCTATGGTCATTGGTTGAGAAGACCCTGAAACATAAAAAGACATTAGAGAATGTCGAAGGCAGTCAATGTTTAGAAAAATGGATTTAAAAATACCTGATGCATCGGCTGTAGATCTGCTTTTTGTGGATTTGGTTTTCCTGGATGATATGGGCTGAGTATTGATAACAGGGTGATCTGTGCCTCCGATGATCAGTTTGGATAGGTAACTGGAAGTGGGAGCAGAAATGATTTTGCTGGATACTGAAGGCCACCAGTTGGTAAAGGCTGATGATTCTCCAGGAAGTAGCCTAAAAAGTCTGAACTCAAAAGCATCTAGCTTCTGCAGGTTCTGCTGAGTCAAAGAGACCACATTTTTGGCAGATAATGTGGGTCTTCCGAACGCCGTTGTTGCCACTGATTGGTAGGCCAGAGAGATGCTCTGGAGAAGTCCAAATTGTCGAGACAGAAGGTGGGGACAGTAAAATTCGGCCGATGTCTTGTTATAACGGCTGGTTGGCTTTACTCCACACATCAAATCTCTAGCCGATAATACACTACCCCAGCATAGAGAAATGTAGTTGGCCAGCTGAGGATTTGGCGAGTCCACATGGGCGTTCATCCAAGGAAGACTATGGGGCCTATCGGCTAAAGGGAAAAACTCTTTTGCGTGCCGAATAGAAGTAAAAAGTTCAGTCGCAAAATTAAAAGCTGAATGTTTGACAAAAGGAGTTGTTTGCAAAACTCGACCTAAAGAGTTTGGAGTCGAGGACGAAGAAGCAAAACTCTTATAAGATAAGGGTATGAATTCTGGGAAGTAGAGAGTTACCCAGAGTTGGAGAAACCAGAGAGGCCTTGCTAAATTGTCTAATTTTTCATTATTTTGAAGTCTAGAAACCATGGTGAAAAGACTCTTGTACAAAAAGGAAAGGAAGAGAGTATCTAGGGCCAAAGGTTTGCCAGAAGAAACCAAAGAAACAAGATGGGATATTTCCAGGACCACTGCAACAGAGCTAGAGCAAATAAAATATTTGCAGAACCAGTAAAGAAGGAAGGCTTGATGTTCTCCATCAGACACTTGATGAGAAGTTTTGGCATTGGAAGACAAGAAATTAGAGTAAGAAGAGGTGTTTTTAGAAAAATTTACCTTCAATGCTGGAAAAGAAAGTTCAAAAAACGAATTCACATCTTCACCAATTATTGGAAAGCCGGTGATAGCTGCCACGTCCAACAAGGTAGGGCTTATGATGCCTGAAGGAAGGATGAACCCGTTTATAGAGGTAGACCAGAATCCTAGGAAGCTAAACAGAAGGTCAAGATTTGGGGGAATCTCATGTTGAGAAAGCATAATGATATCATAAATTCCCCATGTTTTCCAATCTTCTCCTCGGCTAGTTGAGACTCGCTTCAGCCAATCGGCATACTGTGGAACAAGGCGAGGCCAGGTCCGAAGGTCATTAGGGCACTTGTTGATAGAATACCAGCTGGCAGTAATAGGAAGCTCAAAATATATGGGATACAAGTTATGGTCCAGAAAGATTTTGCCCTCGTAGATATCAGAGGTACATGGAGATATGGTAAAGGAATTCAAAAGCGGAATAAGCGCTTGGAAGCCAGCATCTTGTCCTTGGTTTAATGGTTGCTGAGTGCTAAAGGCCGAATCAGATGAGAATGATGAAGAATCTTCATCCCCATAAGAGTAGGTTTTGTTTTGAGAATCAGAGATGTCAGACATGATCAAAGAAGTAATTAAAAAAGTCTGCTAGGAGCTGTGAAGAAGAAGAAGGTAAAAGTAAGTCGGCTACAGAAAGTTTCGGTTGAATTTATAATTATTTCGTGAAGGAATGGTAATACTTTTTGACCGTTTGGTTTTTCGGCTGAAGCATTAAAAGATAAGGTGGGCATTAAATTGGGCACGGTGCTCGAAAAACATAGCTACATTTATTCAGCTTCCTCGAATCAGCTGAAAAATGTAAGGGGGCAGTTGTTATCACCCAAAAATAAAGTTCAAAAAAGTAAATTGGTAACGGCTGGATAAGGGTGATTAGCCGTAGTTAAAAGTTATTAGCCGAAAGAAGATGTAGCCTGGCTAAGGGTGAGATGGGCCTTGTTATTAGTGGGCCAGGACTGAAACAATAAAGAAGCTGAAGTATATTAGATTGAAAGTTGATGGAATGCCAAAGATTGAAGCTATTATGAACGGATGCCATAAAACATGCCGAGGAAATAGGAGTTGAGCTATTGGGGGGTAGCCGTTGAGGCCAGAACAGTCAAGGATCATGGGTAGGCTAGACGTGGTTTAGCTGCTTGTTTTTAGGAGTTCTAGCCAGAAAAGTTAGTTTTGGTAGAGGATAGAATTTAGCTATAAATATCAATTGCACCAATTCATAACACACAACAGATCCCAATCAATACAATTTTTAAACTTTGCTTAATTTTTGCTTAAGTTTTCAGCCTTTTATTATACTGTCTTTACTTTGTGCAATTTATCTTCCGCAAATTTATTTCCTAGCCATTTACAGTTTTAACCTCAAATTCTTAGGCTTCTTAAGTTCACCTTAATACCAAACGCTTTCTTTAGTGAGTTTGGGAACCCTTTGCTAAAGGTTGGATTTTGCCTTTAGTTCAAATCGTCTGTTTCTTATCAAAAATCCATACGTGTTCATCGGCTGAAGTCTTATTCGGCTGATAAATTTATTTCACACGTAAACAACTTGTAAGTGTGACTTCATCTTAGCTTTTACATATATTGTACGTTTAGATGCTTCACTTATTATATAATGTGGGATTTTGAAGCATTAAGTAACATAATATAGATCATATTAATGTGTTAATTTATTACTTAATATATTATATGATATATATATATATATATATATATATATATATATATATATTATCAATGCTTCGATCGTGGTCAAACCAATGAACTGTGAACTAATATTTTCACCGATTCAATGACCGATCTAATTTTAAAAACATTGGTATGAAGAATTTCAGGAATTTGGTTCTACTCTTCTACTACTCAATCCTTTCTATGGTACAAAAAATTGTAAAATAAATTAATTGAGTTTTAAGATTCGTTTGGATAAGTTTTGAATAAGGTTATTTTAAGATAGCACAAGAAAGTAAATTTTCACTAGAGAATTTTATGAAAAGCAAAATTATTTTATTCTTTGGATACAATTAAAAAAAATCACTTTTTGAAAGATATAAAGGATAACATTTGTCATTTTAAAATAATATAAGGATATTTTTGTCCATGAAAATTTCTCCACCTCCTTCAATGTTTTCTCTCTCTTTTATAAATTCTCTATTTTTCATAAGTTATATATCATAGCTTCTCAAAATAATCAAAATTTTGAACATTATATTTATTCATTCTAATGTATCACCTTAATTGTATTTTTCTTCCTAAATTATGTATTTTGGCATTCATCTTAATCCATCACTCTATTATTAATAGCCCGAACCAGTCAAATTGTTTGAAATTGTAACAGGGCTTGCCATCATATGACCTCACATGATTTGTTTGATCGGAATGGCTACTAAATTTAATAATTTCCCGTTGACAATAGCTCTCAAATTAGGACTAACAAATGGTTTTTTTAAAAGAAAAAATTAATTTTTTTTATCACAAAGTCAAAGATAAATTATAAATCTTATTATCTTTCTCTTCAAAAGAGTTGCAATGACACACGATGGTTATATTAATTAAATTTTATGGACAATTTGGACACAACGATTGTTGATAATGAGATATAATAGATTAATAAGGTGGAATATATCAAAATTAATACTGATAAAAAACAAAATATTATTGGAGTAATAGACCAGGGTGGATGTGCAATTCCTCCTAAAATATATTTTTTATATCAGCATTTCAGACGCCTTTATCTAGAAGCAAGTAAATGGAAATCTGATGAGTTTTGGGCTCCTAGTAACTAAAGACTACCTGCTTCCAGTTGATTTCCTCCTCACTTGTTCAAATTCTGTCGTATAATGAGCATAACCACTTGTTCAAGTAATTCACATGCAGCCCATAGGTTTATTTGGAATGCCAAATTTTAAAGGGGACTGAATCTGGAGGGAAAAATGCACGGAATCTAACATTTTGTTGTTCATTTACTTTTTGTTGTTTGATGGCCAAAATATTGATTGGGGATGATAAAGTATGTTGTTCAATTAGGAATACGTCAATTCATTGACCATCAATGTCAACAATACTTCTCTGGCTCGTGTGAATATCTGATTTTTCTTCCAATTCTTAAATCTTCTGATGTTACTTTGTTTGAGTTTTATACCACCCATATGACGACATTCATAATTGGTATTTTCTTATGATTAAATATGTTAAGAGTGTCACATCCTTATTTGTTTTAATATTTTAAGTGTGGTTTATATATTTGTTAGGTCACTTTACTTAATGTCAATTAGTTTTAAGTTATAATCTTACATGGTATCTAAGTTAAAATCTCATCTTTGTCGACATTTGTGGATGAGAGGTGTTAAAAGTTTCACATCGCTGGTCTCAATATTTCGAATACGATTTATATATCTGTTGGACTACTCCATTTAATGTCAATTAGTTTTAAATTCGAATCTAACAAAATGCAACAATAGCACCAATGAACTCTTAAAACTCCAGAGATGGAAGTTTCAAATTCCCTCTGAAAAATGAATGTGAAGTTAGCTACAACATGTTTTTGGGTACCTGGGACTTTAAATTTGTTGTCGGCATATTAGTAACAATTTTCAAGTACAAGTTGAAAGGACTGAACACAAATGAAGTCACTCAAACTAGAGGTAGCATTTTCAATATTGTTACAGGAATTACTGCAAGAAGGTTGTGATGCAAATGAAACAATTTCAACTCCAAAGTGAAAGAGCTTTATTCAGTAATGACACTGTTATGCGAAATACTTGCACATGCGTCCAAGAACAAAAATAAAAATAATACTAATCTGTTTTGGCTTGAAAATTACATTTTTATGATCTGAGAGGCGTTACCTCACTATTATTTCCTTAATAATGTAAGCTTATGTGTGATGCCTCTTAGGAGAACAGAAAAGATGGCAGAGCACTTGAGACCAAATGGAGTTAGGCATACTCAGAAACCACGAGCGGCCATGAGCAAAGTCATAAATAGTTTGCAGGTAAAAGGGTGAGGAAACCTATCCATTTTGTAATTGAGGATAATGGGAGGATGGGTATGGTATGCTAAAGCTAAGATATTATTCCACTCAACATGTATTTGAGATCCATTGATTTTATCTATGCAAAAAGATAAATAATCATCTTATATCACTTTTTAACATTACGTTTTACACTTAGTTAATGATATATAAATTCGTGATTAATCACGTGTATTGATTGATTAATGAGTAAATTCATAGTTTAGGGTTGAACTTGGATTTACTCACTAATCAACCAATACATGTGATTAATTACGAATTTATACACCATTAACCAAATGTAAAAAGTGATATTAAAAAGTGATATAAGAATATAAAAGTTGATGCAAAATTGAGTTTGGATTTTTCTTTTTGAAATCACGAGGTATCTTACATGTTCAATCCATTTGAACTACTCATGGGATTAATCCCCGTTCGATTATTTGGTCTTCCCACAAAAGTTGCTTCTCTCTAGGATTTGAATTTGCGTCCTTGTCACAGGGTCAAGACCCTTTGCTATCTTTGCGGGTAAAATACGTTTGGATTCTGAATGTTGAACAGTTTAACTCTCAAAATTTTGAAGTTTCATAAAATTGGTAATAAACCGATTTGAACTAATTTTTTTTTAAAAATAAATTATTTTTTAATCAACAAATTTTTAACTTATTCAAAAATAATATTTGAGCAAAATAAAGGTTCAATGTCAAGTTACAAATGCTCATATATGAGACCCAAAGAAGGTATAAGAAGGTTTGCCCCTCTCTTAGCTTTTATATAAGTTATATGTTTGAATATTTTACTCACTATTCTATATGAGACTTGTAAATGTGGTTTCATCTTAACTTTTACATATATTGTACGCTTGGATGCTTCACTTATTATATAATATGAGACTTTAAAGTATTAAACAACGTAATATGAAATATTAATATATTAATTTATTACTTAATATATTATATAATATTAAAAAAAAATTATCACTAGTTCAACCATGATTCGACCGTAGTCGAATCAATGAACTGTAAACCAATATCTTTACTGATTCAATTATCGGTTCAATTTTTAAAAATATTGATATAAACAATTTCAGGAATTTGGGTTTACTCTTCTACTACTCAGTCCTTTCTACAGTACAAAAAATTGTAAAATAGTTTAATCAAGTTTTAA
Source organism: Ormosia semicastrata (assembly GCA_029884595.1). Classification (NCBI taxonomy): domain Eukaryota; kingdom Viridiplantae; phylum Streptophyta; class Magnoliopsida; order Fabales; family Fabaceae; genus Ormosia; species Ormosia semicastrata. The sequence continues at coordinate 5,069,513 of JAQQTO010000038.1, read as the reverse complement.
CATTCGTTTGGTTAAGTTTTGAATAAAGTGATTTTAAAATAGCACAAAAAAGTAAATTTTCACTAGATTTTTTTATGAAAAGTAAAAATTATTTTATTGTTTGGATACAATTAAAAAAAAATCACTTTTTGAAAAATATAAAGGATAACATTTATCATTTTAAAATAATGTATTGATATTTTTGTACATGAAAACTTCTCCACCTCCTTAAATGTTTTCTCTCCTTTACAAATTCTCTATTTTTCAGAAATTATTTATCGTAGCTTCTCAAAATAATCACAAATTTGAACATTATATTTATTCTTTCTAATGTACCACCTTAATTGTATTTTTCTTCCTAAATTATCTATTTTGGCATTCATCTTAATCCATCACTCTATTATTAATAGCCCTAACCAGCCAAATTGTTTGAAATTGTTACAGGACTTGCCATCTATGACCTCACATGATTTGTTTGATCGGAATGGCCAGTAAATTTAGTAATTTCCCGTTGACAATAGCTCTCAAATTAGGACTAACAAGTGGTTTTTTTAAATTTTTATTTATATTTTTAACACAAAGTCAAAGACAAATTATAAATCTTACTATCCTTCTCTTCAAAAGAGTCGCAATGTCACACAAATGGATTTTTTTTTTTTAAATTCCACGAGGTATACCACAGGTTCAATCTATTTGAATCACTAATGAAATTAATCACTGTTTGACAGCATAAGAACGAGAATTATGTGTGATCTCCTCATAAAAATTGTTTTACTAGAATTTGAATTTGCATTCTTGTCACAGGGTCAAGACCCTTTGCGGTCTTTGTGGGTAAAATGAGTTTGGATTCTAAATGTTGAACAATTTAACTCCCAAAATTCTTTGGAAAGTTGTAACTGACATATTTGGCATGGCATTGTGCTTGAATCTTGGCTTAGAGGAGTGTTTGGGCATGATCAAAAGAGTTTGGAGTTTATCACTTGAATTGGACAACTTCACCCAAAAAATTAACCATTTGAATCTTGCTCCACCAAACTTACAAACCATTCACCTTCCTCTTATCTCACTAATGGGGGACTCTTTTCCAACCTCATGTATCACACTCACATGTGCTCTTCCAACAGGCCTATATCAACTATGCACCAAAGCACAACACCATTGTAGGTGTCTTAGATTGGTAAAGGAGCTCTCCAGTTGATAGGAAAAAGTTTTCCTACTATTACTGCAGTAGTATGCTATATCATAATTATAAGTCACATATTCAAATCATAATTGTATCATAAGTCACGAATTCAAATCAGCATTTCAAACGGCTTAAAGGGTGGCTTATCTGAGCATTCAGCTCTTCTTTATTTTAAATCCTAGCAATTTTACCAGACAGATTTCTCTAGCTTTCGGAGAAATAACACGGAAGCTTGATGCCATCATTAGTTGAAGAGTGTAAATAGAAGTTTAATGTGTTTTGGCATTGTAGTAATTAAAGACCAGATGATTCTACTTAATAATATTGCAAAAACAAAAAAACAAAAAAATAGTGATAGAAGAACTTACGGGAGGTTGAAAGGTGAAACTTGTAGCCATTGTACTCGATGTAGTACAAGCCTCAATTTCCTTGATGTCCCTTTCATTCATGGAAGCCTCTACAATGGACTGGAAAAACCGTGGAATGGGAGGGATAACTATATCAAGACGTCCTTCCAAAATTTGAACCACTTGTGTCATGGTTGGTCTATCTTTCTCATGATCTTGAATGCACCAACAAGCAACCTTGCATGCTCTGATTAGCTCTTCCACATTGAGTTCATGCAATTTGGAATCTACCAAAGGGAGAACATCCGCCCCGTTGTTCAATGCATTTAAAATCAGTGCTGGAAAATAGCTGATTAGGTCATCATTTAACAGATCCATGTTCATTCTACCTGAAATGAAAAAAGCACCTGTTCATAGCTGTACACATCAACTTTTGCAGTGACAGGTTCACCAGAAAACCAATCTGGTGCAAGATAGCCTCTGGTTCCTCTGATGATGGTAAGAACCCGGCTGAAGTCTCGGCCTAGAAGCTTTGCCATGCCAAAATCAGCTACTTTTAAACTCGGCGTCCAACAAAATGTTGTCTGGTGATGTCACAGTGTATGATGCAGTCTCTACACTCCTCTCATGTAGGTAAGCTAAACCTTTGGCAGTTCCAAGAGCAATATTGTATCTTGTTCTCCAATCCAAACTATTAGAACCCTTTTGGAATAGATGAGATTCTAGAGAAACGTTTGGCATGAAATCATAGACTATGAATCTTTTTGTATGCTCTAAACAAAAGCCACGTAGACGAACAAGATTTTTGTGCTGGATCAATCCGACTGTGTTAAGTTCTGCGCTAAGCTGTTTTTCTTCTTGCAATTGACTTTGAAATTCCTTCACTGCTATGAAATTTGAACCAGGGAATTCCCCTTTGTAAACAATGCTAAAACCACCGTTTCCTAGTTTCCATGTGAAGTTTTTTGTTGCTCTTTGCAAATCTCGGTGCTTGTATAGTATTGCTTCAATGTTTCTCCTGATGCCTCAAATGAACTGCCAGAGTCTTTCCTACGCACAATTATCAGCAAAACAGTAATGCCAACAAACAGAGGAGCTAGAAACGCTGATGCATCTATAGCAATCCGAGTAGCATTTTTTTTCCCACTCCCTTAAGCTGTTTTTGTTGTATCGTCCTTATTTTCCCTCTCCTCCCTGTCAAAGTCACATGTTTGTTGTTGCTTTTTAACTGAATGCCATTCTTCCATGAAATACCACCATAGAAATAGTTGGAGTTGTCCTGTTACATCACAGCACATATCTAATTAGACAAGTGGTTTTGTGAGAGGAATGTACGAACTCAAAGTAATGATCTGTGTAGTTAAATGAACCACATAGGTATGGAAAGTCAAAATCAATATCATAGAAGCAGAGCCTAGGATCATTAAAGCCTTTCTTTAGCAACATTTGAGGGTAAGAGGTTACGTTGCACGTGAGTACGAGTATGAGCTACGAAAATTTTTAAAAAATTAAGATAAGATATATATATAAAAAATAAAATATATATATATATATATATATATATATAAACTAAAATCTTACACAATAAAATATGACAAGACAACATAACATAAAAATTAAAACATACAATTTTAACATAAAATTTAACAAGAAACTTAAATTGTTCAACCAAGACAACATTCACAATAAGAAATTACAATACTTAAGTTGTTTAATATGATAACTTCTAAAGATGATTATAAAAATAAAACTCCAACAATCTAAATATTAATTATTAATGAAAAATAATAATTTGTTATTAGTGAATGATTGTTTAAAACTCTAAAATAATTTATTACGATTTCTCAGGTATCCAATTTAGTGTGTTTTCTATTATCGAAACTATTACTATTACATATTGGGCTTTTTAAAGATAGTGTATTTTTTCTTTCTTTGGGCTTAGGGTTAGGCCCCTTTGTTTTCAAAAACTAAAAAACGAGTGTCCATCACCATCATCCCGATGGAGACGAATAAAGCGTCACGGGAGTGGAAAGAGTCAACACATAACAGAGAGGTGAGCAGTTGTCGGTCAACGGTCGTTGGAGCGCCGCTTGGGGCACAGTGGTCGTCTAGTGCCGCTGGGTCATGCGAGGTTGCCCGAGCTGGGTCACGCGAGGTCATCGGAGCTGGGTCACGTAAGGTCGCCGAATCTGGGCCACGCGAGATCACTGATCGTGGAGCTGCAGTCGCTGGTCCTCGCAGTGCCGCACCAAGGTAGAGAAGCAGAGAGAAGAGTGAGTGGTCGATGGTCGTCTCTTCAGGTTAGTGGTGAAAACAAAATACCCATTTGGTTAAACGACCTTGTTTTGACATAAATTTGGTCTAGCCGTACCCAGCCGCACCCCAGTCGTACCCAAAACTTACAATAATAAAAATAAAAATTGGGTACGTACCGTACCCGATACGTACCCATCACGTACCCAGCATGTACCCGTACCCGATACGTACCGGGTACCGGTACCATGCTTCAAAGGTCAGAGGAATAAGAGTTTAATTGAGCAGAGATGAGGCCGGGAGCCGGGTTACTTGTATCTTTCCAAGACGTCAGTATTGTCATTATATTTGTATACTCATCATATCCAAACTTTGCATCGGGCAGCCACGTATCTATTGGATGGTCGAAACTCTGCCATATCTTTTTCACTTCCTTAGCCAAAAATGGAATTGATCTTTCACTTATAATAAAGTTTTCATCGTCTCCAAGGATACCAACTGTCGAGTTCGATGGACGTGCAATGGAGGTAGAATTTGTTGACCAAACTGCATGACCATTTGAGGTGTGCAGGACTAGATGGCCATCTTCACCAAGTTCTAACCATAAAGAGTACGGATCATATACAGGGTGGTCCGTGTTGGCTATCCATACCACTGTTTTTTCTGGCATGAGAAGCCCTTTGTACAATATCCCAATGTAATAGTTGCGAAAGTTACATAGTGGTTCAAAGAAACCCATTTCAAATACTCCACCTTTGAAGTTAGAGTACGGTTCCCTGATAGAGTCTCCCCCGGGATGATGCTATCAGATTCAATGGATATAGATAGATGTAACTAAAATGAAAATAAAGAAGACAAGAACAAGAAGATACAGATGTGACAGTGGCGAGATTATTTTTTGTGCCATGTTGATGTTGATGTTCTGCCTTCTAAATGAGTTTTGTTTTACCGTTTTAATTATCTAAACTCAGAAACTAGCGTCAGACCAAGAATTAGTCACTAGGGTCAACGCGTCAACCCTTTACCAGCCACACTTTAGAGGGTAGAAATTAACTCAGATCAAATTTAGTAACTTACCTGATTTTTGTGCGCAGATGGAAACATTATTTATATATTGAATTAGTCACTGAGCATGAGCATGGCAAGCAACGAGTCTTAGCACTGACGACTACTCAAAATATCCTCGTAACTTTTCTTTCGGTCAAGAGAAAAGAAAAAAGGGAATTTTGCTATAGAGCGCGCAAGATTGTGTCTTAACTTACTAGGAAATTATCCGAAACATCAATTCATCTTAATAATGAACATAAGCTTTCATAAATAATGCTGCAGCCTACACAAGAATTCAAAACTGTGTTTTCTACAGTTGTATGAATGAAAATTTGCAATGTACAAGTCACGCCTAGATCTTGAGCTTTCATAAACAGTTCACTGGCATATAAATTACTGCCAAGGAAGTAATCAATATAATAAAGTATGCTGTTGATTGACAAACCATTATTCTGATTGGGTATTCAGTGCAGCTAAACCATTGGTTCAGTAAGACAGGGAAGTATTCGGTGCAGCACATACTGAAATTCAGCTACAGGAAATGGAAATGAGGACAATCTGTAAAATTTATGCAGAACTGATTGATAAAATTAGAACAATGACAAAATTGCCTGATCGTAGTTCCGAATGCTACATAAATTCCCATGTCAACAATCAGTAATTTACCAGTCAATTAAGCATTGCCTCCCATTCAAGTGTTTCACCAGCAAACATGGGAATAATATCTCCGAATGAGAAAGACAAACACTCAGGTACTCTCCATGGAGCCTTCTTCAGTTTAATCTTTGACTTGTTTCTGGGGAGGCCATAGAAGTCAGGTCCATTAAAGCTTGTAAAGGCTTCCAGCTTGTCAAGTGCACCAGCCTAAAACATTCAACAATTTCATAAAACTAAATACGATTAAACGCCACACACTTTCAGAAGGAAGCATGCAAAACACGAGCTTTTTCTTCTAGTGAAATACCATCACATACTCACATAAGCTGTTTATCATACCACAGGGCACACATGAGAAAAGCATGTGAATAATTACAGACACAGGCTGCATTATCAGATATCATCATCACCTCTAACATACAGGATTCTTGCTTATTTTGCTAACCTTTTGGAAATAATATTTTTGTTTCTATCACAAAAAATTTACATACTAATTAATCTCTGAGAAGCTCAAGCATATTTCAATTACAACAATCAAACCTTTTTCCACTGGGTGGGGTCAAACTCAAGCATATTTCAATTGAGCGATATAAATCCCCCCTTCTTCTGAAACCCACCCAAATGATCATTTTTGAAATGAAGACATGAATACCAAGATTGGCATATATTATACACATTATATAAAGGCGTTACCTCTTCAAAGATCTTGGCATATAGTGATAGAGCAACCAGGGAATTGTATATGCCAGCACAACCACAGGAACATTCCTTTTTACACCTATCATGTGGAGCACTATCAGTTCCAAGGAAAAATCTTTTACTTCCACTAGTGACAGCTGAAACAATAGCCTGTCCTAGATAAGAAACAAACAAAATAAGCTCAAGGTAAGATGACCAATACATGTACAGTTTGGTAACACAATTGTCAAAAAACTTATTCTTGTCCCTAGTGACATTTTCTCAACCATAGTTAGGAATTATTACAGTCTATAAACTCTCTCTGAAACTCTTCAATTGGACTGTGTACTCTCTGCAGCAAAATTGGAATTTTAAAAAGTATACTGATGTTCAAACTTCAAATACCATTTAGATGCACTTCCAAACATATTTCTCTTTTCCCACGAAAGGCAGATCAATCAGAGATCAATCAGGAATCTGATTGATTTACTGAAGAAAATGTAACACCACAAGAAAATTATACGATTCATACCTTTTAAATCATTACTTCAATTTTTTTTCTTTTGGTGACAATCGTTATTTCAATTTCTTAACCAAAAAGTCTGACATAACACCTAGAAGATGTTGAAACTTTCTAGACTGTATGGGAAGAAAAACAAAATTACATACTATGAATCTCTCTTTTGAGCACTGGAAGACAGTAATTATGAGGCTGTAAGCCACCTTGAAACAAAGCATTACGATTGAGAAGAAGATGCTGTGGTGTAACAGTTGCTGCTACGTAACCTTACAAATATAGAAAGTCATGAGAACAATTTTACAACTAAACAGTACAACACAATGGTACAAAAGCTCTTCCAAGTGATTGATTATAATACCTTCTTTGCAAGACTCTACAAATTTAACAGCATCCATGGTAGTAATATGCTCCATTACAACCTTCAGCTGTGGAAGCCTTTGAACTAAAGGCTCTAAAATTGTTTCAATAAAGACCTTTTCCCGATCAAAAATATCAACTTTTGGATTTGTAACCTCTCCATGAACCTGTCATGTATACTGATTCACAGATAAGAAAGTACAAATGTAAACTTCTGAATACTTTATATAAATAATTTTACATGCATAAAGAAGGGAACATGTCACTGGGCCGAGCTTGGCTTGTTATAAGCACCACCCAGCTCATATTTATTGTTAAGTGTTGAAGTGTTTGTAGACATTTTCATTGTGGACATGGTCTGAAATTGGTGTCCAAAATAATAAATTCTATTACATAATTAATCCAAGAATAATGTGACTTGTCAGAACTGATGTTGAATCAAGATTCTTCCATCAGTGCAAGCATGGCAGCACAAAGCATGAAATACATTCTTATGTATCAGTCTAAAAACATAGTCACACACACACACAAACAAAAAAAGGGGAAGGGGGAGATAGAATATAAAGGAATAAATAAAACAGAGCAAAATAAAAATAAAAAAATTTAAATTACCAATAATGGCAAATCTTGCTCAACCATTTCCTCAAGAACAGAAAAGCATTTTCCAAAAAGATCTGTAACACCATCTTGGGAGTTTGTTGTAGCACCAGCAGGATACAACTTCACACCAAAAACAAGTCCACTTCTTTCTGTTAATGCAAGTAGCATCATCAAGTAATGTACTATGATTAAAAAAAAATTTAAAAAAATTAAGAAAAAAAAAGAAGCCAAAGCTGGATGAGCAAGGAGGGTGTAATCTAATCAAATGATAAACGACCACTGATTGTCATGGGAAAGACAACTGTAATTGGATCAAACATTATACATGTCATGTTAGACAATTACATTGCAACAAATACCAGGCTGACAAATATGAGGTAAAAGCTGTAAGGTAAAAGAAGATAACAGAAACTTCATTTTAACTGAATTCAGAGCAAGACTTGCATATATAAACATGACACACAAATTAAACTAACTAATACTGTTATAAAACTTTTTTATTTTCCACATTTCAAAGGTAATAATCTTTAGACTTGTGTACCCACTAATAAGACTCACTTGCAATTTTAATCTCATCGCGACTTGTCATGTCTGTTAGGTAAAGTGTCATCAGAGGAGTGAAGTTGCTGTCTTTAGGGATTGCTTTCAAAATGGACTCTCGATAAGCAACAGCTGCGGCGGTGGTAGTGATGGGTGGTTTCAAATTCGGCATCACTATAGCCCTTCCAAAATGCCTTGCACTGTAGGAGCAAGTAATAGTTATTAATCAGAACTCTCTTTAATATCACTGGGAATGCAGTAAAGAGAATGAACATTTAACTATAAAATATGCTGTGTGTGCAAGTTTTCCTCACATTGATCCCACTAAATAAATTAGGAAATAGCAGTCAGAATGTAAACTGAGTATTTTTGTCATTAAAAGTGAAATGACCTGTGAGGGATAACAGCTTCAAGAAGGGCACCATCACGGAGGTGAAGATGCCAATCATCAGGTTGTGTAATAGTGAGTTCCATCTTTGCTGCTTTACAATTTTAAAGGCTTATGAACCTTAAAACCTATAATAACATAAGGGTAAAAGTTAACAAAACAAAATAAGCAGTAGCAGAATCATAGTGTGAGAGAGAAGAGATGAATTCACCCAAAAAAGGGTTTAGGGGGTGATACTACAGTCCATGCACATCACCCACCTTTTCTCCAAACACTCTGCTTAACTCTTTTCAATTCAATGCCTTACATTAGTTATAGTTTTGTATCGAAAGACGAATCATGAAGGCTGTCACAGTCGCACGCACCTCGCACCAAGGCTAAGTCTTGTCCTGGTAGCTCCGTAGCTGGTCAGCCGTCAGCCGTCGCCTTGGTGGCTGGGCACGCAGGTAGGCTGGTGATCAGGGAGGAGTACCATGATGAGTTTCTTCTTAAATGTGACTGAACTAGTTGTAGTACCCGTGCTTTGCACAGGTTACATGTGAACAAAAATATGTGGGGTTTTAAATTTCATTTTAAAACTTCATCTTCTATTTTATTTATATATATTTTTATATATATAATAGAGAATCTTCATAATGCATATATGGATAATACAAATCAATGTTAAATGTATCACTAATATCACAAACATTTGATTTCTTTGTATTTCCAATCACAAGAACTACAAAATTTGCAATACCTTCACATAAATAATTTGAGAAATATACCTATATTTAAGCAAAATCACAGCCTAACAATTTAGAAAAAGTCAGCCAGCTATCCATTAAACTCAATCTGCATTAGAAAGCAAAAGAAAAAGGCAAATTTAATTCTTCAAAATATTTCATTAAAGACAGAAGAAAAAGGCAAATTCACCCAACACAATCTTCTTCTTATGCTTGTCCTTCTAAGCACGCACCATCTCTCGATCCCCTTCCTTCTCTGTTTTAGCTTCTATACCAGACTTGATCATGGAGAGGGCGAGGAACAGGCCATAGAAAGCAATAAGCCAGAGGAGAAATCAGTCTCAGATATTGATCATAGATTGAGAAAAAGGGGCTATCAGATTGAGCAAACACTATTCTGAATCATAGATGCTACCATCAGTTTGTATCAATTTCAGTTTTACCGTAAATAGGTTTAAATTCTAAACATTCTCATCACGTTGGACATATTTTCTTCTCGACAAAGAGATGCCAATATCCATTAAAGGAAATAAAGAATCATGAGCACTATCAAATTGTATTCACGAACCACATGTAAATTATCATAAAAAAGCTCAAGTTAATTTTTAGATTGACCTCGCCCTAATTTAAACTCACCTCAAAAAGAAGCCCTCAGCTCTGAATCCATGATTGAAGAGAAATGAACGCCAAGCGGGTGATTGAAGAGAAATTGCAACTTCAGCAAGAGAGATACATGAACAATTGGATTGGTCTCTTTCCCTCTAAGAACATAAAGCGTGAATTTTGGGTTGAGAAAAAAAAAATCCCCAATTTTTCAAAGAAGATGAAAAAGAAAAGAGAAAAGTGTATCTGATAAAAAAATAAGATAGATGTGTCTCAATTTGAAATTTGAATTTGAATCTAGTAACAAAAGGAAAGAAGCAGCGGGGAATATGAGAAATGCGACGTTCTCATCAGATGGCGATTTCAATGAGAAGACAGATCTTTAGTGTTCAAAGCAAACAATATCAACGGCTGAAATTCAGGAATACTGCTATCTCTAAATTACAAAAATAGATATAGGTTAATCCTAAATTACCAACAACTTCAAACTGTGACAATATAATTCAAAGATGATTTAGGAATATAGATGAGTGTAGTTCGTGTGAAAGAAAATCATGTTAGCGTATAAAAGAAAAACGACAATGCTTAATTTGAGGGCATTGGATCGGATTCATAAGCTATATTTGTCAACCTACCATCTGAACTCACTACTAGACGGGTTTTAGTGTGGGTTATCTAGTTTACCGGACTCGTGTGCATTCCTATTAGTCATGTTCCATTAGTGGATAATTTTGTATGGATATTTAATTTAATTTTCACATTCTATTTATTCTAAAAACTATTAAAAATTAAAAAAGTAAAATAAAAATATGCCTAACATCTTTTTGAGCTGCAAAAATTTTAAATTTTAAAGAAAAATAACATTTTTGAAAAATACCTAGAAGAAGCAAGAAGTCCAAGTGAAAGGATATTAATAGCAATTTAAAGAGTTAGTAGTTAGTTAAATCATTAGTTAATTAATTATATATTATTTTTATCTAGTTATTTAATTTAGAGATTTAGTTCTTCTAAAATGTAAGGTGTACTTTAAATAATAAAATGCATAATTTTAAACGTTGATAAAAAAAATTAAAGAAGTGAATTATCAATCTTTAGAAGAGCCAAATCTTTAATTTAGGGCATTTTCGCATATAAGTGCGTCACTTATAACAAATTATTTTGATATACTATTAGTATAAAATGTTATATTATCAATCAATCATATATTATTATATGTGTAATTTTTGAGATAATTATTATAAGAATCATATATTTTTAATGACATAACAATATATGATTGATTGATAAAGTAAGAATATTTTCACTTGATAGTATATATAAATTAAATCTTAATAAATTTTAATAAAAATATTATTTTAATAAAACTTATAAGAATTTAAAAAAATTATAAATATGTTGAAGTTACAACAAATTATAACTTTAAGGTATTTGTAAAACTGCTATAACTTCAGAATATTTGTATTTTTCTTCAATATTGTTATAACCTTCTTTAAAACGTTGTAACTTTATTTAAAAATTGTTACAATTAACATATCCGTTACTTTACATTTTGATTTTGAGCAACGCAAACGAGATTATTACTTAATTTATTGTATAAATAAAACTTAATGTATGTTTAGTTTTAATTAATTTTTAAAGAGAAAATACCTTTTTTCAAAAGATTCTTAAGTGAAATTTTAATTATAAAATATTTTAAAAAAATAAAATAAACTAATTCACAAATACTTAAAACTTCCAATAACAAGACACATAAAAGCTTATTTAGTACATAGATAAATTCTAACATAAATTTAAAACACTTAATTTAAGTGTATTAAGTCAATTATATTATTAATTATGATAAATTATTAAAATTAATTATTAATTAAAATATAATAATTATTGATTAATTAATAATATAATTGATCAAATACACTTAACTTTTTATGTTATAAATTTATTTAAAAATTTCCCTTGGTACATAACGTTTGCTGCCCGCCTTGTACTATACAAATGTATAATGGCACCCTTTAATAATTGATACGGCATCTAGAAGATATGCATTACCTCAAGATAATATTAATGCTACCTTTTTTATTGGTGTGGTCTTCTAAAATGTAAGGTGTAATTTAGATAATAAAATGCATAATCTTAATTTTTGATAATAAAAAAATTAAAGAAAATTATCATATATGTATGATCTGTTATAAAAGTTCATGTATAAAATTTTAAACTCTTAATTTTTTTTCATCAATCTTTAGAGGAGCCAAATCTTTAATTTAGAATATTCTTGCATATAAGTGCGTCATTTTTAACAAATTATTTTGATATATTGTTAATATAAAATATTATACTATTAATTAATTATATATTATCACATATATAATTTTTGAGATAATTATTATAAAAATTATATATTTTTAATGACATAATAATATATAATTAATTGATAAAGTAAAAATATTTACACTAACAGTATATATAAATTAAATCTTAATAAATTTTAATAAAAATATTATTTTAATAAAACTTATAAGAATTTAAAAAAAATTATAAAATGTTGAAGTCACAACAAATTATAACTTTAAGGTATTTGTAAAACTGTTATAACTTCAGAATATTTGTATTTTTCTTCAATATTGTTATAACCTTCTTTAAAACGTTGTAACTTTATTTAAAAATTGTTACAATTAACATATCCGTTTACATTTTGAGCACCGCAAACGAGATTATTACTTAATTTATTGTATAAATAAAACTTAATGTATGTTTAGTTTTAGTTAATTTTTAAAGAGAAAATACATTTTTTTCAAAAGATTCTTAAGTGAAATTTTAATTATAAAATATTTTTTAAAATAAAATAATCTAATCCACAAATACTTAAAACTTCCAACAAGAAGACACAAAAAAGCTTATTTAGTACATAGATAAATTCTAACATAAATTTGAAACACTTAATTTAAGTGTATTAAGTCAATTATATTATTAATTGTGATAAATTATTATCATTAATTATTAATTAAATATAATTATTATTTATTAATTAATAATATAATTGATCAAATTCACTTAACTTTTATGTTATAAATTTATTTAAAAATTTCTCTTGGTACATAACGTTCGCTGCCCCCCTTGTACTATACAAATATATAATGGCACCCTTTAATAATTGATACGGTCTAGAAGATGTCTGGTATGCATTACCTGGAGATACTAGTAATGCTACCTTTTTTATTGGTAGCATTGTGGTGGCAGGGGAGACTCTTGCTTTGGTCTAAATGGGTAAAAGGCATATATATATATATATATATATATAATGATAAGTTGGTGTCTAAACCAACTTGCATAAAAGCATTTTTTATCTTACGATTATAGAATAAAAAAATCTTAGAAATTTGATTAGGAGGCAAATTAATTAATGTTATATCACTGTTTGCAAGCTTGACGAAAATACACGTTGAGGACAATACAAGGTTATTTTTGAAGCAATTGATATTGAAAGTGTGTATAAATTAGTAGTTAGATAATTAATTTTTTATTTTATTTTTTACCAAATATTTTCATAAGGGTTGTTATGAAATTCACTCTCAGATAATGTTGTGACTAGGAGGCCTTTTTTATAATTATCTTTTTTAGAATTTTAATTTTAATTCTCTTCCTTGGAATATAGCTTGTTGCACCTAACCCTTATTGGTAGATAATTAATTAGCTAATTGTTAATTAGCTTTGTCTAATTAGTTGATTCATTGTATAAATAAAACTTAAATGATTATTAAATTAAATACTCAGCAAACTATGTTAACTTTTTTCAGATTTATTTTAATTAAACTTACCTTACCTGATACGGCATCTGGAAGATGTGCGGTACGTATTAACTGGACATAATATTAGTGCCACCTTTTTTTTTATTGGTAGCATTGTGGTGGCTGGGGGGGTGTCTTGCTTTGGTCTTGTTGGGTAGAGGCATATATATATATATATATATAAAGGCATTTTTTGATCTTACGATTATAGAATAAAAAAATCTTAGAAATTTGATTAGAAGGCAAATTAGTTAATGTTATATCACTGTCTGCAAGCTTGACGTAAATACACGTTGAGAACAATACAAAGTTATTTTTGAAGAACTAGATATTGAAAGAATATATAAATTAGTAATTAGTTAGATAATTAATTAACTTTTTTTTTTGTCTTTGATCAAGTATTTTCATAGTCGTTGTTATGAAATTCACTCTCAAATATTGTTGTGACTAAGAAGTCTTTTTACAATTATCTTTTTTAGAATTTTAATTTTAATTCTCTCCCTTGGAGCATAACTTGCTACACCCAATCCTTATTGGTAGATAATTAATTAGCTAATTGTTAATTAGTTAGTTTTGTCTAATTAGTTGATTCATTGTATAAATAAAACTTAAATGATTGTTAAATTAAATACTCAGCAAACTATGTTAACTTTTTTAAGATTTATTTTAACTAAACTTACCTTACCTGAATTTTCAAAAATTACATCACTGTCTCATTTTTATTTTTATTTTACACCTGCAACAAAAGTTACACAGAAGAAATCTGTTTGTAAAAGAAAACGCAAATAAGATATTTAATTAATAAACATTCGAATAAAAAATTAGATATAATTTTAAAATAGGAGGAGCTATGGAAGTAATACAAATGAGTCACAACAAAGATTGGTGTGATTAACTGGAAGGAAATGAATTATTTATAAATATTTAGATTATAACAAAATTTCCTAATAATACATACACTTGACAATAAATAAATTAAATAGAAAAATCCCACACTAAAAATGAACGATAGTGTAACGTGGCAATTGTGCAGCTGAAAGGGTATCAAGTTGTTGAAAAGTGAGAGAATTTGTATTTGAGAAGTTCCACCGGATTTCTCTATCTTCATTTTCTAGAATATTGCTATGCTAAAACTCAAATACAGTAATTAAGCAGCTTGTTGAATATGTGACTCTTTCTGAATGATTGATATCCTGGTTATTTGAGTCTCAAATCTCTCTTCATGTATAACTGGATCTATATAGATACACATATATAGTCATATAGAAGTAGTTGAACTTTAATTTTTGTTGGGTATCTCGGAGATCTCCATAGCTGCTTTTAATATGACTTCAAAGGCTTTCTCCATGCAGGACTTGAATTTCTGTTCATCTATGAATCCCTTTTGTGTTTTTAAAGTGATTCTTAATATTCTCTCATAGCTCATAATTAATGAATACTTTCTGCAGCCAAACAGGTAAACGTGTTAGAACTCAACTAATCCAAGCATGGAAGTGCTTATGATGTATTTTCTCATCCACCATTTGATGTGGTAACCAAATACATATATCTATTTATAATTCTTTCAAAAAGTGTTGCCAAGAGAATGTTAAGTCAGAAACAAGAAAGAGCAAAGAAAGATGATGAAAATAAGAAGATACCTCAGGTCCACCTGTCACGGTGAAGTAAAAGCCATTTACAGGATGATTTGCCAAAGCCATCTGCTCTACTGGCCCAACTAAGTTGGAGATAGCAACACTGGAGTTCCCTAGAGTGGTGTATATGTTTTTAGCTACAGCCTGATAACACCAACACAATAAAACAAAAATGTTGAACAAAATAAAACAGAGAAGTTCCAAACTAAGAAAGGTGATTCTCTCTACCAACATAACCGATTAAATTACATATACGTACACACCTCAGGCCCTCTTAATTTCATCTCCAAATCCAAGAGCAGACCTATGAGATAAACACTGAAAGAACGTCTCTTCCTCTTGATTATTTTATGGGCTTTCCAAACAAATTCAAGAGGGTTGGAGATTCTGGCTTGGCTTAGCTTAGGTATTGATACTTGTAAGAAAGAAATTTGATTCCCCCAAAGACCTTTGGCCTCAGGTTTTTTACCATATCCTTGACTGATTGGTAACCTCTAAGATTTCTTGTATTGAGCATTACCACGGCGGTGGAATTTGCTGTTTTTGCCTTGTAGTTATTCTCTTGCATGTACAGCCTAATCCCATAGAAGATCATCCCAGTAATCACATCATTTATTGTCTGCATTACGCCGAAAAGAAAATTAATCTAGCTTAATCTGATAACATAATTAATCTAGCTTGATCTAGCTAATTATCTTACCACTCCAAGCTTTGACTTGATTCCTTTGATTTGATCAAGAGATAATGATATGTTTGACAACGTAAAAGGCTGAGACTCAGTTCCTTCATATCCAGACCTTACGGGTGTTTTGTCATCTTTAATAATTTTTGTCTTCATTAAGCTCCATCCAAAATCTGATAGGGAGCTAAAAAAGGAGGACACAATTGAAGGTAACTTCTTAAATAAGCTTTCCTTTGCATATTGTGAATCTGATGGTGTTCGTGAAGGAAAAGATAGTGGAAGAGAAGGATCATCAGCTCTTTGTAGACAAGAAAGAAGAGCCCCCATGAGGGAGTAGCCATCTCCAAGCGCATGGTGAAGTTTGAATATTAAGGTGCCAGCAGCATTGCTTGTTGGATACTTGATAATATGGATTTCCCACAGTGGTTTGCTCTGAGGTGTCCTTTCAGTTAGAATTTCTGACACATAGTCACCAAGATACTGGTCATATAATTCAGATGAAGTGCTCTCAGGAAATATGGGAATCTTTACATGCTCTTCAGGCTTCACCTCAACACGTTTCCATTTCATTTTACCATCTTTATCTCTAACCTGTGGTCAAGCGCTCAATTGAAACAAAAAGAAAAGGTCAACACATGATGAACATTCAATACTATGAGTGCATTATTTTGAAGTAAGGGTTGTTGTGAAATGTGTATTTTCAAAAGAATAAGTCTCACATTGGTTGGAAGCTAGTTTTTGAAGAGTTTATATTTCAACTTGTGTTTTGGGCTTTGTAAGAAACAAATAAAGTGGTGGGCTCGTGCACACAAGATTGGCCTGAAAAACTCATGGCTAGTGCAAATCCTCGATTTGCCCCCCTTACGCGTGATATCATGAAGCCCAGATCTTTTGTCAAATATTTAATTAATTTTTGGAGCTTACCCGGAAAATGAGGTTTTTGAAGAAGTCAAATTTGACTTGGTCTTCTCAACGGGCAAATAAATTTGTTTTCCTAACGTTCCAATTAGTTATTAATAAGCAGATAATTAGTATTTAGTTTTCAACAGCCAAATTTTCTAAACGTTACTTTGCCAACAGTCGTATTTTCTAAACGGATCTTTTTAGTTTCTATAAATTCTGATTATATTTTGTGGTCTTGGTTACCCAAATTCCGCTTTCCTCTTCTGCTCTTCTATACCTTCTCCTTCTCTTCGTCTGGGTTACTCACTGTTAATAGTCTCTTGCAGTTCTTTGATCCCTGTCAAAACAGAAGAGTACTCAACTATACCCTGGGGATTTTCGACTATACCGAAATAATCCTTGAGGGCAGTGCTTAGCACGCTTCAGACTTTACGGGTTTGCTGTTTCTTTTCAGGTTCAATTACAACAATCTCAAGGATTATGGAACCACAAAACGCAGCTAACAACGTCGCTCTCTCAGCCAACAACGGGTCCGACAATGGTACCCCACAAAACCCACCTCCTGTTGTTGCCGCAGTTACATATGCCAAACCATTCCCAGATGTTTCCAAGATTGAAATGTTCGGAGGACAAAATTTCAAAAGATGGCAGGAGCATGTCTACTCTATTCTAGACATGCACGGCGTCGCTACTGCACTCACGGATCAAATGCCTGACACATCTACTGATCAGAAAACACTTGACAATTGGACTTATACCAATAAGGTATGTAGGCACACAATTCTAACAACATTATCTAACGAATTGTTCGATGTCTACTGCTCATACAAGGAAAGCAGCAAAATTTGGGAGTCTATGATTATCAAATACACTGCTGAGGATGCTGGCAAACAAAAGTTCGTCATTGGGAACTACTACCGATGGGAGATGACGGATGAAATTGATATCAAGACTCAAATCAACCAATACCACAAGCTATTAGAAGAATTGAAGGCTGAAAACATCACCTTGCCTGATGAATTCATAGCAGGATTGCTCATTGAAAAACTACCGCAAACTTAGAAGGACTACAAACAACAACTCAAGCATAAAAACAAACAATTGTCCCACTTGGATCTAATCACCCACATAATCATTGAGGACACGAATAGAAACGAAATCAAGGTGCAAGGGCAAAAGCATTGGCTTCAAGGGCAAATATGGTACAAGTCAATAAGAAAAGGTACGAACATAAACCCAACAAAAGGACTGATTACAATAAACCAAACTATGTGCCAAGAGTGAATAATCCCACTTTCAAAAATAGTGGAGGAAACTGTTATGTTTGTGGTAAGCCAGGTCATCGGGCGACTCAATGCAGACACAGGAAGAGAAATGACAATCCTCCTAAGCAAAACGCAAATTTGGTCGAAGGAGATGATATAATTGCTGCCGTCGTTTCTCAAGTTTTATTGATGGCCAATGTGAATGATTGGGTGGTAGACTCTGGGGCTACCAGACATATTTGTGCAAACAAAAATATGTTTACCTCCTACAATTCTGTGGGGAATGGAGAAGAACAAGTTTATCTTGGTGATTCCCGAACCGCCGAAGTTCTTGGGAAAGGAAAAGTTCTTCTGAAACTCACATCTGGCAAGACTTTAGCTCTCAACGAAGTGCTTCATGTACCTAGCATAAGGGCAAATTTAATTTCTGTGGCCTTGCTAGGAAAGGTTGGGGTTAAAGTATCTTTTGAGTCTGACAAAATAGTGATGACAAAAAATAATGTCCTTGTAGGGAAGGGTTATTGTAATCAAGGCATTTTTGTACTCAATATTGCTAAAATTAATGAAAATGCTACTTCTTCTGCAAGTATATGATTGACTCTATTGATATGTGGCATGCTAGATTAGGACATGTTAGTCTTGTTTATATTAAGAAAATGTAATATCTTGGATTAATTTACGGTTTTAGTGATACATGCTTAAACAAATGTGAAATATGTCTTGAATCAAAAATAACTAAAAAATCATGTTTATCTCAGTAGAAAGAAAAAGCTGAAGTTCTTGAATTAATTCATTCGATTTAGGAGACTTAAAACAAACTATGACTAGAGGTGGTAAAAAATATTATGTAACTTTTATTGATGATTTTTCTAGATACACTAAAGTATATTTACTTAGAAATAAAGATGAGGCTTTTGATATGTTTCTAGTATATAAAGCGAAGTAGAGAATCAATTAAATAAAAAATTAAAAGAGTTAGATCGGATAGAGGTGGTGAATACACTTTATTTAATGACTTTTGTGAAAAAAAGGGATAATTCATGAAATCACACCCCTTACTCTCCTCAATCAAATGGTGTAGGCCGAAAGAAAAAATAGGACTTTAAAAGAAATGATGAATGCCCTTTTAATTAGTTCTAATGCACCTGATAACCTTTGGGGTGAAGCCTTATTAACTGCATGTCACTTACAAAATAGAATTCCTTATAAGAAAATAGGTAAAACACCATATGAGTTATGGAAGGGTTATAAGCCTAACTTAAAATATTTAAAAGTGTGGGGGTGTTTAGCTAAAGTGATGTTACCTGAACCTAAAAAGAGGAAAATAGGCTCTAAGACTTCTAATTGTATGCTTATTGGGTATGCTGATCATAGTGCTGCATATAGATTTTTAGTTTTAAAAAGTGATGTGCTTGATTGCAAGTCTATAATTGAGACAAAAAATGTTGAATTTTTTGAACATTTTTTCCCCTTAAAATTAGAAAATATTTCTGAAGCTCCAGTACAAAATTTATCTAATGATTCATATGAGGATTTGAGAAGAAGTAAAAGACAAAGAAAAGAAACTTCTTTTGGAAATGATTTTTACACATATCTTGTTGATGATGACCCTTTAATTATTTCTAAAGCTTTTTCTTCACCTGTTGCACCTTTTTGGAAAGAAGCCATTAATTCTGAAATTAATTCAATTACAAAATGTAATACTTGGGTTTTAGTAGATTTACCTCCTGGAGCAAAACCAATTGGTTGCAAATGGATTTTTAAAAGGAAATATAACCCCGACGGATCAATTGAAAAATATAAAGCAAGATTAGTAGCAAAAGGTTTTACTCAAAAACAAAATGTTGACTTTTTTGATACCTTTGCTCCTGTAACTAGAATTTCTTCTATTCGAGTTTTGATTGCTTTAGCCTCTATACATAATTTGGTTATTCACCAAATGGATTTTAAAACAGCCTTTTTAAATGGTGATTTAGAAGAAGAAATTTACATGGTACAACCCGAGGGGTGTGTAGTTCTGGACAAGAAAATAAAGTATGTAAGCTTCTCAAATCTTTATATGGTCTAAAATAAGCACCTAAACAATGGCATGAAAAGTTTGATCAAACTTTAATTTGTGATGGTTTTTCTTCTGTTGAAGTTGATAAATGTGTATATACGAAATTAGTAAATAATGAATGTGTGATTATTTGTCTATATGTGGATGACATGCTAATTTTCGGTACTAGCCATGACATAGTGCATCAAACAAAATGTTTTCTTGAATCTAAATTTGACATGAAAGACATGGGTGAAGCTAGTGTAATTCTAGGTGTTAAAATCATAAGGAAGTGTGATAGTATAATACTATCACAAGAACATTATGTAGAAAACTTATAAAGAAGTTTGGACATTTTGATGTCAAACCTGTGAGTACCTCTTATGATGCTAACACTCAATTAAAGAAAAACAGAGGTGATCCTGTTGCCCGGTCTCAGTATGCACAGTTATTGGGAGTATCTTTGCATTTGATGAATTTCACTCGACGACATAGCATATCTTTGTATGCAGATTGAGTAGATATACACATAATCCTAATAATGATCACTGGGCCGCTTTGAATAGACTAATGAAATATTTGAGAGGTACCATGAACTATGGTATTGTTTATAGTAGATTTCCCACTGTATTAGAAGGATACAGTGATGCTAATTGGATCTCAGATTCAGATGAGATTAAATCCACTAGTGGCTATGTGTTCACCTTTGGTGGTGGTGCAGTGACTTGGAGATCAGCCAAACAAACAATAATTGCAAAATCCACCATGGAGTCAGAGTTTATTGCTCTGGAGAAAACCGGTAATGGTAGCCGAGTGGTTGAGAAATTTCTTAGAAAATATTCCATTAGGAATAAAACCAACCCCTTTCGTAGCATGCCTTGTGACAACAAGGCGGCAATATCTATTGCAAGTAATAAAACCTTTAATGGTAAAAACAAACACATTAGGTTGAGACATGAAGTGATAAAGCATTTCTTGAAAGATGGAATTATATCCATTGATTATGTGAAGTCGAAGTGAACTTGGCCGATCCTCGACTAAGCCTTTGGGAAGGAATTTAATATATACCACATCGAGGGAATGGGACTTAAGCCAATTTGAAACTAACAAAGGATGGTAACCCGACTTTTATGAGTGGAGATCCCATGAAAGAAGTTCATATGGGTAATAACAAGTCACTTGTTAGTACTGTTAGCACTGTGTCTGTCCCTTCCTATGGTGTGAGAAGCATGAGAAGTGTTAGACTGCATTTATTGTGAGGATAAGTTATATGCTTTTAATGAATTTCATATCCCTTATAGGTGGTGTATAAAGTGCAGTATACACTTGATGAGATCACCTATATGAGTGTGGAGTGAGGCCGCTCCTATGAGATAATGGCATAGTTTCTAGAGCACTCATGAACGACTAGGCATGCACATGGCCGAAAAGTGCAAAACGGCGTTAACACAAGAGATAAGTGAGAGTGTAGATGTGATCAAATGGGATTCTAATTTACACGAAAAATGTTTTGGTTCATAGAAGTTTAACCTTCACCAATTACATTGTAAGTTAGAGTCTTATTTATCTAGGTCTGTTCATAGTCCGAGAAGACACCAGATTCGAAAACGTTTACACGATAATGTAACCCAGATTGTTTATTTATTGTTTGTTTTTATTTTAAATATTCTTTTGAAATTGTGGGGGATTGTTGTGAAATGTGTATTTTCAAAAGAATAAGTCTCACATTGGTTGGAAGCTAGTTTTTGAAGAGTTTATATTTCAACTTGTGTTTTGGGCTTTGTAAGAAACAAATAAAGTGGTGGGCTCGCGCACACAAGATTGGGCTGGAAAACTCATGGCTAGTGCAAATCGTCGATTTGCCCCCCCTGCGCGTGATATCATGAAGCCCAGATCTTTTGTCAAATATTTAATTAATTTTTGGAGCTTACCCGGAAAATGAGGTTTTTGAAGAAGTCAAATTTGACTTGGTCTTCTCAACGGGCAAATAAATCTGTTTTCCTAACGTTCCAATTAGTTATTAATAAGCAGATAATTAGCATTTAGTTTTCAACAGCCAAATTTTCTAAACGTTACTTTGCCAACAGTCGTATTTTCTAAACGGATCTTTTTAGTTTTTATAAATTCTGATTATATTCTGTGGTCTTGGTTACCCGAATTCCGCTTTCCTCTTCTGCTCTTCTATACCTTCTCCTTCTCTTCGTCTGGGTTACTCACTGTTAATAGTCTCTTGCAGTTCTTTAATCCCTGTCAAATAGGAAGAGTCTGCTATACCCTGGGAGATTTTTGACTATACCGAAATAATCTTTGAGGGCAGTGCTTGGCACGCTTCAGACTTTACGGGTTTGCTGTTTCTTTTCAGGTTCAATTACAACAAGGGTTACTAATTTATTATGTATTGTTGAGGCTTTTAAGAGTTTACCAGTCTTACTTAATTTAATAGCCTTGGACAAAATGTAAAAAATAGGAAAGCAGGGAAAAGAGAAAGTGAGAACCATGATAGAGGAGAAACGTGGGTTGATAGGGAGGAAGACATCTTTAAGCAAGGTTATAGCCTGTGATTCATCAATTGGAACTGCTAATTCCAGAAAGCCAAAAACATATGAACATATCACCGAGCTGTTGAAATATTGTCCAGGAGGACTCACTGGCTCTTGAACCTCTTCATATAACTTGTCCATTATGCTAGTGTATGTGTATGTGTGAGAAAGAGAGACTTGATTTAGGACTTCAATCAGATATTTGGCTGCAAAAGCCAAGCCCGGACCGGTGATATATATAGCAGTACATTGTACATTGATTTATTTGTTTTTTTTTTGTACATTGTACGTTGACTGATATACATAAATGATGGTTGGCACATTTCTTTCTTTTGGTTTGGAGTTGGAAGCTTGGGGCAATAATTAGTGAGAAACAAGCTCAGAATTGAAACACGTACCAACAGGCAACATGTGAAGAGTTAAACAGCTGAATAATCTGTTAAGCACACTATTATTTCTATCTACTATTTTCTTTATTTATGAAAAATTTCAGTTTAAGAAGTCTACAAACAAATTTTAATCAGGAAAAAAATAATTGAAGTCATAATTTAACGGCATTAATTATGTAATTAACGGGAATATTAATTGATTATCAATAATTTAGCAATCAATTAATATTTTCTTTAATCACATAATACATGTGATTCACTAAAATTTTGTACATCATTACTGGTGTAAAAATGGTGTAAAAAAATAGTGTTTATGTATGAAATTATATATTGGCCAAGACTCTTATATTGTACCATATAATTTTATCGACGCAATTTATTTCTAAGGGTGAGTTTGGTATGGGGTTAAAAAAGGAAGTAAAAAATTCATAAATTAATTTTATTTGTAAGATTGTATTAGAAACTCATTTAGAAATTTTTCACCCCAATTTTTACTTCATACCAAATTGACCCTAAATATTAGAATTATATTGTCCAAGACTATTACTTCTGTTTTTATCAATGACCAGAAGATTATTCAGAGAAGTTATGTATTCTAACGTTGTCATTAAAAGATAGATAAGATATGATCAAATATTATTATTCTTTTGCTTCTATATGTGATACTATAGAGTAAAATTAAAATAGATGGAAAGAAACCTGAGAAAATGTGTAAAAAACAATAATAAAAATGTGTGTACGTAAGGTTAAGTTTGATGTGAAGGGATGAAATGTCATTCCAAGTTTAATTTTGGAATAAGAGAACTTCTATATTTGTTAATGAAGAAAATATAGAATGACATTCTTATTTTGAACCACATTCCACAAATTCATAGAATCTTATTCTTTTAAAAATTTTGAAATTGTGATTCCGTATTTTTGTGGAATTAGATTCCGTATATTTTTCCTAATATACTCATAACCAATTTATAAAAATAACATAAGTTAACCTTTTTATATGTTTGTCAATTTTTTAATCCTAATTTTTATTGAATTATCTTAAAATTAATATTGTATCAATATCATAAAGCATATGGCCATAATTATAATATATTAATTAAAAGGAAAAATCATTAGATAATGTACCAAAAAATCATTAAAAAAATTATTATCAAGATTTATTTTATTAAGTTGCTTAAAAATTAATCTTAAACATTGATTTAAAAAATAGGTATTTGAATTATATATATATATATATATATATATATATATAATATGAAAGCAAAAAAGGTTTTTTTTTAATTCTCATTTAGGATATTTATGTCATTTAAATCAATTTGAATTCCAATTTGTATTGTATATTTTACACCAAAAAGCACAATCATTTCTCATATCATTTTATTTCTAATTACACCAAATTGATAAATTCAGATAAGATTCCAATTTCAATTTACTAATATTTATTCTTATTTTTCTTTTTATATAAAATTATATTCTTTGCACCAAATATAACATAAGTGAAGTAGTGAAGCCAATTTTTTGTTTGATGATTTCATCTTTCAAAGTATAATATTTAGAAAGGGCAAACCTATATAAATTGGTAATGTATATCAATTTAGGGATAGCTATTAATTTTTGTGCTTTTAAGTTTTAATTAAGTGACATAAAGCAAATTCTCTTTTTCTTTTGCGGTGTTTTCTTTCTCTTTTGTGGTACATTGATCTCATTTTTTGAGTGTTTATTTAATGGGAGTAGTCCTCTTCATTTTTTTTTCTGTTTTTCTTATTTTTTAGTATTTTCTCCAATAAAATTATCCAAATCTTTTAGTTTTTCAATGGGTGTTTGGTTTTGAGTTTTTCAAATATATTTCATATTATGATATATATGAAATTTTTAATTTTAGTTTTTTAAAGTTAGTATCATGTTTTGACCTTACATAATAATCAAATTTTCATATAGAAATAAGATATGTGATACTCTCTTTATATAGCAACATGTTATGTATCAATTTTTATAATAAAAAATGCATCATTATCGATAGTCTATAAATTAAAAACAAAGTTGTATGAGCTAGTTTTAGATGAAAATTTTATATATTTTCTTCTTCTTAATTGATTTTTTTATTTTACTAAAATTATAACTAAATGAATGTATAAAAAAGTTTTAATGAAGTGAACAACCTTAGGTCTTGCTTGTTATCCGCCAGTGCCGCAGGTGATACATTCATACAACCTTTCTGAATTTAATGAAGGTGAGGTGCACGAAGGAGCAAGACCACCAATAAAGGTCTGCCTCTGTACGCGTAGGTCGGTGGGAAATTTTATTTTTTTTAAAAAGGGTAGTATTGTTGTAAATAAAGAAGAGAAATATAGAAAGATTAAGATAGAAAAATATGGACTTAAAATCTTATTCTATATATTAGATGAGATACTTACTTTTGAGACCTGACACAATTTTTATAAAAGCGTTTTAGGATTTATACAATGCGATTATTTAGAGTTAGTATCCGTTAAGGATTGTGATTTTTTTTAACTAATTTTTCTATTTATGTGAGATAATTAAAGTAGTCATTCATCACATGTAAAATATGCATATTTTATAATACTTCTTCTTGAATGACTATATACTATGAACATGTATTGTTAAAACATTGCTAAAAAAAATTTAGTGGGATAAAAATTTAGCGAATGAAAAAAAGTATAATATTCATAGGTAATTTACTTCCGCTGAAAATACAACTAATCATAAAATATTTTTAAGTCGACGTATTGTAACTGTAACTCTTAGACATCTATCTTCAATATTATTCATAACAATTTCCCTTAAGAATTTTGGAAAAACATACTTTGCTCTGTCACCTTTGATATATCTTCCTTTCAGTTAAGCTTTGTAAGCAATATTATATTTTCAGTTGAAATTTCATTTTCATAAGATGATCTACAAAATTCTTAAATATGATGAATCATAACTCTCAACTAGAAACATTCACGACTTCTTTCATAAATTATTGTAATTTTTGCTTGATATAAAGAAATAGCAAGTATAGATTCCTTTGTAGATCATCATAATATAACAATACCACCACATGTAAATAATAGTCTGTTTGAGATCTGACTTTATTTGAATAAGATAAATATCCTGCATTTACATAATCAATTAGATTGACATAGATTCATGTGAATAAAATAATCTCATCAGTTGTGCCTCAAATGTAAAAAAATCATATACTTAATTTCGTTCCAATGTCTTCTGGTTGGTGATGAACTATATGTTGCTATAAGTTCATATAAAGTTATATCAAGTTATATAGTATTTAGCAATATGCATGTGCTCTTCTATGGTAATTCAGGACTAAGATCTTTGTTATTTTCTTTAAATCTAACGATCTTACAAGCGTTAATGTACTCAATATATATATATATATATATATATATGTATGTATGTGTGTGTGTGTGTGTAAATCACTTAAGAACTTTTTCTCTATAACTTGATAGACAAAATTTAATTTGTTAAATTTTTGATCTACAAGTTGAGACAAAATTTTATCATTCAAAGATCTTTCACTTCAAATATTTTAAATAGACACATAAACAAATAAAGTACTTTAAGAAATTTTGAAATAAATATATAATGCATATCAACAAGTACTAATGCTCAATAAGAAAGTCTCAATATGATGAGCAAAAGAACATAAATTGTTAGCATATGTAAATTAAGTTTATTGGATGTTTATATTTTAAATCCTTTGAGGATTTTCATATAGATAGCATGTATTGAGACATCCATAAAATATAACAACAATATGTAAAAACATCCATTAGAAATGCTAAACTTCTTGTGTGCAAAAAATATTTTCAGATATCAAAATGTAATTGCATCCATTTGTATCAACGGATTTTGCACCTTTTGTGATTTAGACTTCAAGTTCATTAAAACCTCTTCTAGAGTTTTAGTTACAAATTCAATAATTTCACATTTTACAAGTGAGTTCAATTCTACCTACAAAGCATTCTTTTATTTTGGTCAATCATTTTTTCGTTGATATTCTTCAACGATTCTAATTTCAAGATCCTCATTATTATTCATAATATTGCTCGTTATGAAAATATGTTGTCGATAACTATTTCTTTTTGATTCCATCATTTTGTCCACAGAGACATAATTTATTGAGACCTCATTATTTTTACCATTTTTAAGTATTTTAACTTCTTCAAGAGTTTAAGTTACTTCTAAAGTTTGGATTACTTCAAGAGTCCTACTTATGTTTCTAATCTCTTTTTTAATAGTGTTCTCTTTAGGATTATTTGCATTCTTAACAATATTATTTGCTCATTCTCTTTTATGGGTTTTGTTTTTGGAATCGATTATTCTATCATGTTTCTTGCATGTTTTTGACTCATTTGATATTCTAAATGAAACATTTATAGCTGGTATATGATTTATTTATCCTTTTGCAATAGAAAATGTTTCTAGCAATTCATTAATTTGCTCTTATTCACAAATGTATTATCATTTGAACTTCCAGTTCAAATTGCCTTGTATCTCACAATTTCATTTAACTCATTTTTTTTCATACAAATACTCATTTATACCCAACGTGTTTGACATCTTCAGGTGTCTGAACTACTGGTCCAAATACATTACGTTTGGCTAAATAATCTAACTCAAATTGTATTGTTTCTTTCCATTTCTTCCTCTCATATTTCTATATTTTAGTGTGATCTCATAATTTGCTGGTATCAGAACCACTTCTGGGGTTACTTCCCTAGAAATATGGGGTTGTTGATCTATATTATTTTTTACCTCTTCAGGAGTGTCAATGACCTCTTCTAGAGCGTCATTTTGAAGTTTTATCATTTCCTTCTTTTTCTGAAGAACAATGTCATTTGTACTAATAGATCTATCATGCTTTTAGCGTGTTTTAAATTCATTGGCTGTCATACCTAGAGGATGTCTTGCAAGGACAACTAATCATGCAGGAGTGATTATATCGCACACAGAAAAAAATTTATATGAGAAATATTTGGTTTCAGACCAAAATTCAATTGTATAAGGGAGAACTTATAATTATTTATTAATCTTATATCAACAAGTGCTACAACATGTAAAAGGCATACCCCAAACAAAAACTTGGGATCTTATTCTCACAATCTGTTATTTAGCTATCAATTAGAGGCACTTGAACATAAACAATAGTATGTTTAATATTTTACCAATAGTCATATAATAATCACTAAAATATTAAAAAGTGAATTCACTAGCATCATCATGACAAATTGTCTTTATCTGAAAATTTGTGCTTTTGATGAAATAATTTGCATAATATCACAAACACCAAGTTGCTTGATAATAAGTATACATATGACCAACTAGCTTCTAGCCATAAAATATTTAAATGATACACATAATTGATTATATAATTCACAAATATCATCTTAAATTCATTCTCAAAATTTAGCAAATTTAACTCTATTTTTAGCTATTAATAGCCTTATAATCAATTTGCATTGAAAACACTCTACACATAAAACCTCATTATATTAAAGAATCTTTTGGTCCTTCAATTATATATACATATAAATTATCAATATTGACTCAAGATAGCCTTACTGGTCATATGCCAAATAACAAAATTATTTGGACTAGTAAACTTCTAGTTTATAATAATATAATAAACTTCTAGGTTACAAGAGCATAGTAAACTTCTGGTTTACACTAAAATGTGTTTCAATTGCACTAATCATATCTATTTGACTTGATAATGAATAAAACATAATGTATAAAATTTTATTCATTGAGGTAACAAAATATAGCAGCTATTTTAAATACTTTAATAATTTTTGTACTGTCATATATCAAAAATTATCATTGATCTATATATAAAGAATTATATACACACATTTTTTTTCTTCAATCAATAAATATTTTAATAAAATCATATCCTACATATTTTATTTAAAATATTGCAAACTAACAAAATAAGATAAAATATGTACTTGATGATTTAAAATCACATAAAAAATAAAATAAATACATATGAAATGACAAATATGAATTTCAAGAAAATAATTCAACTACTCAAATCATCAATCAAGCGATAAAACTTTCCTCCATAATATTTAACAAAAATAGATACATTCAAAAATATATTATTTGTAGGACCATGGTCAAATGAATGATTCTCATCAATATCTCTCTACTTCATTTAATATATATTCTTGGAAGAGTTGGAACCACCATGGTAATGATAATTTTTTTAATTTCTACCACATTAATGGTCATAATCACGATCTCTGTCATACCAAAAAGTTATAATACAAAACATTCACTTTAGGGAATGGAGTTCAACCCATTAGATAGTCTTTGTGATTTTTTAATAATAACTTATTTTTGTGTTCAATGACAAGAAAACACAAACTTGATTCAAAATATTTCTTGAAATAAATTTCTCATTTTGCTACTATAGGAGCATATATTCGAGAGATATAAAAAGATTAATGATGTTCTCTCACATATTTCTTTGTTTTAAATTACACTAAGATTAAATGAATCTTTTTATATTCAATCACGATCTAAATGTATAATTCTTCAAGAATTATATCATAAACCTTCATATAAAATATGACCATAGAAAATCATTAGTTTTGTGCAATTTTTCAGGGGTGCTTAAATAGTAATTTCTTTCAGAATTTATCAAAGATAACAAATTTAATAGACAACTATGATAATTGTGTTAATCAAACAAAATTAACAATAAAATTTTTATGAATGAAATACAAAAATATTTCATAGTAAGACTTACATGAAGGAGTCATAAGAAACAACAAAACAGTGAATTAGATATTAATCTAAAGAATGTGATAAGAAGACAAACTCTTTTTGTAGAACCTTTAAGTTATTCAAGTCATCACTCATATGATAGAGTCTCGTACTGATAACATGTTGTAAATAGAGAAAAGAAATATAGAAAGATTAAGATAGAAAAATATAGACTCAAAATCTTATTTTATATATCAGATGAAATATCTACTTTTGAGACATGACAAGATATTTATAAGAACATTTTAAAATTTATACAATATGATTATTTATGATTAGTATTCATTAAATATT
Organism: Ormosia semicastrata; assembly: GCA_029884595.1. Taxonomy (NCBI): domain Eukaryota; kingdom Viridiplantae; phylum Streptophyta; class Magnoliopsida; order Fabales; family Fabaceae; genus Ormosia; species Ormosia semicastrata. Next base: position 5,039,311 of record JAQQTO010000038.1, on the reverse strand, counting down.
ATAATTTATTTTAACTAATCTTTTTATTTATGTGAAATAATTAAGATAATCATTCACCACATACAAAATATACGCATATTTTACAACACCACAAACTATAGTATCACATTTATCACTTACGACAATTGAAAAAGACTGTGTATTTATTATTATTTTTTATTTTACAATATTTGTTTGAAATATTTTGAAAGGATGTTCGTAGAATTATAGGGTGCTTGGCATACTTTAGAAGAACGGTAATGATTTGTCCAAGAAAGATTTTTACATACCTCAAAAGGATTTGAATTTATTTGGATGTGTTTTGTTATATATATATATATATATATCCTTTTGTTATATATATATATATATATTTTTATAAAAATATATATATATATATATATATATATATATATATATATATATATATATTTAAAAAAGTACTTTTGTTTATTTTTAGCATATTTAGATTAATAATTTTTAAAAAAATTAGAAAAATTATAAATTATAAATTTTTTAGAAGTTAGATTTGATGTTTCTAAAAAAGGTTTTTTATTATAACATAAAAAAGTTGTTCTAATATAAAAAATACAATTCTCTAATATTACATCTAACTATAAAATAATATTTATTTTTTTAAAAATTATATGAAAAATATCTTATTTTAAAAATTCATCAAAACGAGTCCTTTATTGATCGAGGGGAAAAAGAAATTGCTTCTTGCATATTTTATATTACTTTGCAAAAAGCTCAAAATATAAATATTTAAAATTTTTGATGAGATCAATTATAATTAATAATAAAATTTGTGTAAATATGAATTAATATGGATATAAATATATGGATAATATTAAAAGGAAAAGGCAAGAAAGAGAAATAGATAAAAGATAAATAATAGAGATTAAACTTATGTGTAGTTTGTATAATTATGTGATGTTATGTTATACGTATGGTGGTGAATCACAAGCAGAGGTATGAACTCGGGTCGGGCCAAATTAAATTTGTTACAGACTGTTAATAAATTGCTATCTCAATCTAGCTCTATGCAAACTATTGGGTGGGTAAGTTAACTCACTAATCCGTATTATATCTTTTTAATTATTTATTTTTGAGTTTTTAATGCTTAAAAATTTATTTTTATTATTCATCACTTTTTTTCTGTTACATAGTTTTAATAAATTATTTACATATTATATAAATTATTTGATAATACTTTAATAAAATAATTAAATATCGCTATATCAAGTTTCACATCTGGTCAAATAAAGTCGGGATAAATTATATTTAAACTTTATTTTTCTTAACTCAAGACAATTAACTGCCGATATATATATATATATATATATATATATATATATATAGGGACATATCTAGTGAGATGAATTTTTATTGTGAGAGGGTGAAAAGTAAATCTTGACCATATATATATACATGGATGGTCAATATATTAAAGGTATGTGATCATTTAAAAAAGTCACGTGCGTTTATGTTTACCATTCATGTAAGATCTAATGGTGAAGATTTATCCTCTCATCTCACATAAACACTCCTCTCACGTGATACAATATATACCTTCCAAATGCAAATAATAGTTAATGAATTTTTTTGGTTTTAAATAATAATAATGATAATAATATATAATAGCTAATGATAACTAATTAAATAGAGTTAAATTCAATTTGCCCTTTGTGTTCTGGGTCGAAATCTTGTGTCTCTGATGATTTTGAATTTGTGATTTGTCTTTTTTTCCGCCCTGGGGTGATAGTTTCATTTGCACAAAATTCTTGTGTGGTATCATTTTGTAAAATTTAAACAGCGGTTGACACTTTGTTGTAGAAATTTGAGATGATTTAGCAATGAAATATTTAAATAATAAGTTCTATTATTTAAACACCTAATATACAACATTCTACTTATATTTATATATGGTACATTTATTTCACTTTTATATAAAGTATACGACATTATCTAACTCCACTCACATAAATATACAGTGTTTCACGGAGTGTCAAATTTGAGTATAAAAAAACATTACTATTAAATAATAAATACATAGATAATTAAAGTTTGTGCTATATAAAATACATAATACACTATTTATTCTGTAATTATACTAATTATACTTTTTATTAAAATTATAATTACCTATAAGAGCACAATTATTTTTGTTTAACTTAAATAAAAAAAAGTACGTATAAATCATGAGTGTAAATATACATAATTAATTATAACTACATCTTTTTTGAGGGACATTATTATTTACATTATTTTATATGTGGCACAAACTCTTGAAAAACTACGTCTATATATCATTATTTAAACATTTCTCCATTAAGATTAATTAAATATTTCATACCAATTCCCAAAAAAAAAAGTACAACGATAACACAGTGTGTCAGTGTTGGCAAAAAAAAAACTATCTTACTTACAAAAATATTAAAACGATTAGAATATAGAGATTTAAAGACTTTAAATTTTGATTAAAATGCTAAGCTTATATGATTAAATAGAGCTAAAGAAGAAAGACAATAATTCTTTATTTCTTTTGCGAGGGAAGATATAAGTGCTCAATGAAAATATATGGCCATGTGGCATGCCTGCCATTGTCTTATCTTTGGTATATTGGAATTTGGGCTATACCATAGGAGTAGTCCATTTCATTTTTACTAAATTACAATCTAACACACAATAAAATTTGAATCTAGGATCTCTACTTATTGTTGAAATTAAACTAGACAAGAAAAGTAACGAAACTCTTCTTCAAATTCCCAACCAAAGCCCCCCCCCCCCCCTCTCCCCTCTTACTTCGTAGATACTAGATAGTTTAACCTTTGCTTTTGTTGGGTGCTACATTGCTGCGTTGGTTATGACATCAAAGGCTTTCACCATACAGAATTTGAATTTCTGCTCATCAATGAAGCCTTTCTGTGTTTTCAAGGTAATTCTTAATATTTTTTAATAGCTCATAACTGTAATATTTATACTCTGCAGCCACAAAGGATAGCATGTCATAGTAACACATTTATCTAAATTTATTTCTACCAAAAAGAATTACTAATTGTAGGTAGCTGATAAAGTCAACTGGAATTTTCATATATATGCATAAAAAAATTGAGTTACACAATAGGGCAGCTCATCCACTTTCATAAAACTCAACCCCATTTGGTCTCAATAAGTTGAACTTATTTTTTAGTAGTATTCTTTTATTTGGACATCTTATGAGAAAACCTAACCAACTTAGCTTTTTCTTTTTGATGTCTATTTTTTGGCCATACAAAGTTTTATCTTAAAGTGATGGTGTTTTTTTGTTTGGTCATAAATGATGGTGTTTATTTTTGTTAGTATGGTACTTCATCAGGGTTACGAGTACACCCTTGGTAAGAAAATCTTCCCAAATGATTCGTGAGGCCATTCCAACTTTCCAAGCAAGGATTTGTGAAAGAAAAATTATATTTTTATATTATTTTCTATTTTTACTTTTATTATTTTTATCACATTTTTAATAATTATGATTAAGAAAAAAAAAAATTAATAATATAAAAAATAAGATGATAACTCACTAGAAACTTAAGATGGTGGTTACCTCGTGTCCACATGTCATTGTGAAGTACAAGCCTTTCACAGGATGATTTGGCAAATCAAGTTAGATATGACAATGCTTGAGTTTCTCAGTGTGTCATAAATAAGGAGAAAATGAAGTTTTCATATTATTTTTTATTATATTTTTTAATATTTATAATTAAATGAGAAAAAATAATAAATAATAATATAATTAATAATGTAAAAAATAACATGAAAAAAGAATATGGTAAAAAAACAGAGATTGTAAATATGTTTAGCATCTGCCTGCAACATCATTAGTTTGGTGCATGCATGCGCTCTTCAATGACCTAGGTTTCACCAGTTAACAAATGTTAAATTACCCATTTAACCAACCCTAGTCACCCTTATTTCATTTTTTGTATATTTTAGTTGTTGCAGAGATAATATTTGTTCAATCCACCTCTTTTGGTTTGGACTGATGCACCTCCAACGATGAGTCATCTCCTGCTTGCAAATGGTGTGGGTATTTTGTTAACTACTTGTTGAGAGGAGGGCGATCTAAATCTAAAGATGCTAAAGAGTAATTTTTGTTAATGAAGCTAAAGAGTAATTTTTGTTAATGAAGTATGAATTAACCAAGAGATATGCACTGGTGGCAAGAAAGAAGGCCCGGATGAAGAAGAGAAATTGTGCCATTTTACTTTCTTTTTTCATTAATTTTTTTTTTGAATTTGAAGCATACCCATTTTTTTCCTGCTTAAAGTTGCCCTAGTTTTGGTGATGAAAGTGAAAGACATGTTTGTGTTCGGTTGGTGGGTCATTTTGATTATTGTGAGGGTTTATGGTCAGAGTGTTTGCTTGGTTGTGAAATAGATGGGTATAAATAAAAATGGAAATGGTATCTTAGCTTTTGTTATGGCATTTTGGATATGTAGGGTGGCTGTTATATTTATGGGGTTTATTATTATGATGTGGGAATTGAAAATGAGATTTCATATTTGCAAGAGAGATGCAGAACAGAGATGAGCTAGGATTGATCCATAACAGAGATCTAGCAGCCACTCAGGTGAGAGGTCCAAACTTGGCATTGACGACAAAGACCAACCACACCGGAACAATGAGCAATTTGTTAACTGATAGAACTTAGATTTAATCCAACCAGCACACGATTAGAAGTTAGATCACGATAACGAAACTAAACCTGTGGTGGATTAAGTGTGCTAATGCGTTTATTTGTCTAAATGAGTTAACGAAATACAATAAAGGTTATAACAAATAACAAAATTGGTGAAAATGAATTATTTTGCTTTTGATTGTGTTCTTAATTGGATTCAGATGGTTACTTGAGAAGGTAGTAGATGGTAGATACCTCCGTAGTGCAGTAGTAACAACAGTGGTGAGAGAGGGTAGGATGCTCAAGTCAGTTTGTGCGTAAGGGAGATAATGCATAGAATTAGAAATAGAAATTAGATGTGTAGCTTTTTACCTTGCAGAATATATGTATAAGCGTCTTATGGCGTTGAGATTTAGAACATTCAATTTAGATTAGATGTTGTTGACTGAAATTAGAGAGACCGTTATTCTCTGTGATTAATTCTCCATTTATGTGGAATATGATTAACATTCATATATCTCAAAGGAGTTACGCATAGCAAATAGGCAATTAGAAGCGCGCAGTAATGTTTGAGTTCTATTCTAGCAGGTTAAGTTGCTACAGACAAAAACTTGATGAGATCACGGCAAATATACTGGATCGTCAAGTAATAAAAACGGTGAGAAAATCGGATATCGTTCTCAGGGATCAATGACCAATTACCAATTTACGAACTTAGCTACTATTTAAACAGAACTTTGGTTCAAAGGGAGCTCTAATGAAACTAACATAGCAATGAAAGAACAAAAGCAATAACAATATTTTTGGGATTTTATCTTTGACAATTCAACAAACACTTAATATGTGATACGACAAAAAGTTCAATTAATGAAAGAGTTGGGATCAAGCTTCATTTGAGTTCACTTGCTGCAAATCAATTGGGATTAACACAAGTTAAAATTCCTATTTTGTTACTGAATTCTTTAAAATAATCAAATCCTAATTCCTTAGGCAATTGATCCTTTATTCCCAAATAAAACCCCTAATTCCTTAGGTGATTCCAAAAAGAAACAAGCATTAGGATTTAGAATTCAAGAAGGTAACGAGCAAATCAATGACTATTCCTAGCCTAGAGATAAGCAAGGTTCATAATCTCATAGCATAGTTATACATCAAATTCCCATTCAACATATAACCCTAAAAATCATTCCAAAGTTGATCAATCTTTAGAAAGCAATAAGAAAAGAGATCATAAACTCAAAATAGAAATAACAACTTATATTAATTGAATCCAATGTCAAAAACAGTAAAGATCCATCAAAATCCACCTAATCCCAACAAAGGGAATTTAGCTAGACATAAAAACAGCAACAACAATTAAAATAAGAGAAGAAATCAAAGAAAACTCCATGAGTTGATGAAGGTCCAAGTCGTTTCCACGTCTTCTCCCTTCAAACCACCGTAGAGCTGTCCAAAATAGGGTTTTCTCTAAGTATCCTCCGTTTCCAGCAGCCAAGAGATTCCCTCTTTCTGGAAAGAACAGGTTTTTATATGTATCAGGAATGAGCAGGGCGCCTGGCGCTCAAGAATCCAGTGCCTGGCGCTCAGGACTCCACTTAAAATTGAGCTTCGGGAGGGTGAGCGCCTGGCGCCTGGACTCCAGAAAATGTAGCCTGCTGTATGCTGAGCGCCTGGTGCTCAAACTTTGGGCGCCTGGCGCCTGAACTTCAGCAACCTTCCTTCTCCATGTTGAGCTTCATCCTATGTCTTTTGGTGCCTACGATCAACACATTAGCAAATGAGATAAAGTACCAATAATTCCAATTAGAATTACTCAATTTAACGAGCTAGAATGGATTAACTAAAAAGATAAAAATAAAGTTGTCTTAAGATCAAAACAACGTCAAAAGTTGGGCTTAAGCGGTGAAATCCACTCAAAAAGTTATGGAAAAATAGATAATCTAGTAGATTATCACCACCCCAAACTTAAAACATTGCTTGTCCTCAAGTAAAACAGAAGAACAAACTAGCCAAACAAAAAGACAACTCCACAACTCAAACACCAACGCTGAACTGAAAAGAATAAACCAAGAGTGTCCCACAATTCAAAAGCATCTAAGTGACAGTAAATCAATTCATACATGCATTCCTGAAATTAGAACTCTCAACTGTGTAACTGAAACTCAGAGGGTCAAGAATAGGGATCATCACAACCATGCATTGATCAATTACAGCTTGAAAGCTAATGAACATGGAAACAAAGTACACTTGATAATTGGGTCACTCAAACTTTCTGTAAGTGAAAAGAGACTCTCAGTCACTCATGTTTGGGCTTGTGTTTCCCTCAGTCATCACTTATTGAGCTCACTCTCCTTGAATTTGCTTTTCACCTCAAACATGCATACACGCAACTCACAGATGCAACAATCAAAAGGACTTATTAAGGGTTGTAATGGGGTCAAGGTTAAGGGTGGGTGAAATAGGATTTGACAGGCTAAAACCCTAGAGAATAAGTAAGCATTAAGACTTTCATTACACTTCGCCTCATGAATTTACGCTCCTCTTGATTCTCTTTCCTTTTTTCCCATACAAAATTTCTTTTCATTTCTTTTTCTTATTTTTCTCTTTTTCTTCTTCTTCTTCTTCTTTTATAACAATTTGTCTTCATAACCATTAATTTTTTTCAACTCACAATGGTAACCCCAAACTTAGTACATTGTTAACCCACAGAGTCAATAAATTCAATGCTCACCTACTCCTTTCGGGTGGATAAGACATTAATTATTTTGGCTAAGGCATGCTGTATGGGTCAAACAAAGAATTCAATTTATTAGGCTCAAAGGGGCAACACAATAGACACAAACATCATTTGGTTGGCTATATGGCTATCTGGCATAACAACAAAAATGCCTTTATCATGTCGATGCATTGTGCAAGTCACGGCATGCAAATGAGATTCAAGCAAAGCTAGGAGAATAGAAACTCACAAGTGACCTCTCTTCAAAGCAGAAATGTTGAAAGCTCAAAACAACTCCCAAGGATGAATTATGAAATCCAATCACAAAAATCACTAAGTAAATTAATAATAAGCTATAAGATTCATGCATGGAAATCATAATCCTCATTCAAGTACTACAATCTAAGAAATAAGTTCATAAAGCTTCCAAGTTTTCCTAACAGGCAGTGCATGCATGGTTGACTCACATTATAATGATAATATCAAACATGGGGGGACCCACAACAGTAAACTCCAAACAGTTCAACATTGGCTTGACTCAACTGAACAATTACACAATAAAAGAAAATGAAGCAATTGGACTACGAACATAAAGGAAATCTACCACACACAAAAATGAATAAAGAAATAAATAAAAAGGAAGTCAAAGTTATCTGATGGGCTCTGTGAAGAGCCCTTTCCAAATTCCCCCACTGCTCTTTACTTCCCTTAAGGCTTTCTTGATTAGTCATCATCTCCTTCTTCAGACTCAGCGGATTCATCTTCTTGGTCTTCTCTTTCTTCATCTTCATCTTCTTCTTCTTGGTCTTCTCCTTCTTCATCTCCCTCAGCTTGGTCATCCTCAGCTTGGTCATCCTCAAATGATCTCCAATTAACATAGTTCTTTATCTCTTCATCAGATTGGAGTTCATTGGTCCCAAAGTGAGATCAATTTTTTCTCCCAACTTTTACAACATAGTCTCAAGCCCTTTGTTGTCTTCTCTCAACACGTTCATCATTCTCAATCCGGCTTCCATGTTGTGGTGAATAGTTGACATTGACTACTCGAGTGATGCAAGTCTTTGCTTTTGAGACCTCTGATGAATTTGTGGCTGTGTCACTCTTGTAGGTGCTTGACCTTCCACTGGTTGTGCATCATTTACTGCACAAAACTTGACAACATAGGCCATGTTGATGGAAGAAGGGCTCTTCATGGGCTAAAACTCTTCTTTGGGCACCCCGGCTCTTTCACACAACATAGTGATTAAGCATGGGTATGCTAGTGCTTTTGAAGAGGAGTTTGCTATGGCTTGGATATTTGAGGCAATAATGTCACCTATGTTTATGCTCAACCCTTCCATTATGGCAAACACCATTTGAGCTCGATCCACCTTGACATCTGACTTGTTTGCGCAGGGTAAGACATTGGTAACCAGGAAAGATGCCCAGATTTTTGGAATTATCTTCAAATCAGTGGAGGACAATTTTTTTGGTTGACCTCCTTTAGTGCTCGTCCACTGAGCTCCTGGTCGGCATAAAGTGTTAAGAATACCTTCAGTGTTCACTGTGTAACGCTGAAGATCCTGCCAACCGCTGTTTTCAACCCAATATAGCTTTGTGCCCAGGAGAGTGTCTATCGTCCTACGATCAAATGGCACACTTTTTCCCCTCACAAAGCTTTCATATATTTTTTTCTTTTTTTTTCTTTTTTTTTCTATGGCGTAGGCATTCGAGTAGAATTCCTTCACCATTTCGGAATAAGCTATTTTGGGGTAGGAAACTAAAGTCCTCCAGCTTCTAGTTTCAATTGCTCTGTCTATTTCTTCAATTTCCCTACTAGTCAGTTCCAATCTCCGCTCTTGAATTATTTTTCTTTTGTGCATTGCCTCATACCTCTTCTCATGTTCTTCTATTCAGAATCGAGTGCCATCAAAAGTCAGACCTCTTGAAGAAGATGCCTCTGACTTTCTTTTCTTTGAATTTCTCTGAATAAGAAGCTTTGGAGCCATAAGGGTACCTTCAAAATACCAACAGTCAGTAATGCAACTCAATAACACAACCAGTATATATAGTATCCATCTAACAAAGCCCGAGCAAGATCATGTAGCAACCATGGTTGAGACAGATCAATTTGCAACTGTATACGCATGTGAAATGCCAAAGACAATGTCTCTACATAATTGAACATGCTGAAGATAAAACCACTCCCAAAATTCAAACATGATCAAAGGCTTAGGGTGACATTTACACAAAGGGATAACACTGAGGGGTCCAAACATTCTACATAAGGTAGTTAAACCTCTTGAACAAACCCAAATACAACCCCAAACTTCAATTTATCCAACAAGCATAATAATCCCAAAATTTCAAAAATTAAAGCCCTGCCTTCCAAGATTGAATAATCCAATAGCTCAATAGAGGGTTTAATTTCATCACTACTTGCATAAATCCTCAAAACCCCTAACACCTCAACAATCCCCAAATTGACAAATCTAAACCCTAACCATGCAATTTAACACAATTCCACCTCATTTACAATCAATCTCAAGAATCCAACAATGGAATTAAGTTAACAAAGCTCTCAATTGCAAGATTAAATCATCAATTTATCATAAAATACATTTCACACAAAATCCCTAAATTGGCATATTCAAACCCTAAGCATGCAATTAACACAAATGAAGACATACTCATCATCCAAAACACCAAGGAGAACCCACCATTAAATTTCAGAATGAGTAGAAACCAAACAAAACTATGGGTCAACTTGGAGATAATCTAGGCTAAAGAACATACCTTACAAGATGGCAACAATGGAGGAGAAGAGGAAAGCACGAAGAGGGAGAAAAGAAGAAGAGAGAAGATGTGTGAGAGAGAGAACGTGACAAGGGAGAAGAAAAATGGTGAGAGTGAAGGAGAGCTAGACGTAGGGGGCTCTGTTCTGTGTGTGTGAGAAAGTGAAAGAGAATAGTGAAGAGTGAAGGAGTGTGTGCTGCGTGAAGTAAAGTAGGAGATTCAGTTTTTTTTTTAATAGAAAAAATTGAGCGCCCAGCGCTCATATATCAGGCCCTAGCGCTTGAGGGGCCGAGAGGCCCTAGCGCTTTAGGGGCCGAGAGGCCCTCCCCTTTTTCCAGCAAGTAGCGCCTAGCGCTACACAATGGGCGCCTAGCGCTTGGGTGGCAGAGAGGCCCCCCCTCTTTTTTTTTTTAGCAACCAGCGCCTAGCGCTCATAAGGCCGAGAGGCCTCTTTTCCTGGGAGGAACCAGCGCCTGGCGCTTGGGTACAGGGCGCCTAGCGCCCAACTCACAGAGTCTTAATTTTTTTTGGATCTCCAGATAGTGCCCAGCGCTTGAGGAGTAGGCGCCTAGCGCCTGGACTCTTCTGCAGAATTATGCAGAAAGAAATTTTTTTTTTTTTTTTCTTTTTAAGAGCCTAAGCAATTCATTCCCCCCATTTTTCAAAGACATCAATTGGAAAACTCATCTAACTAAATTGCAAATCATGCATGAAAAGAATAGTAGAAAGACAAAATGAGTTCACACACTCCAAACTTAAATAAAAGCACTTACACACACAATTCTAAAATTAACCAACACACTAAAGATGCAACAAAGCTAACAACACAAAAGAAAGATTAGAAAAACATAAATAAATACAAAAGTAAAGTTAGGAAAACTCCCTAGCATGGGTTGCCTCCCATGAAGCGTTTGTTTAACGTCATTAGCTTGACGTTGTGCTGCTTCAAGTGGAGATCAAGTTGATGGACTCCCTTCTCCGCTCAACATCTCCCCCGAAATAAAGCTTGACCCTCTGCCCATTCACCTTAAAGCTTCTCTCAGAATTTAGGTCTTTCAATTCCACGGCTCCATATGAAAATACATATTTTACTTCAAAAGGTCCCGACCATTGAGGTTTGAGTTTTCTTAGAAACAACTTGAGTCTTGAATTGAATAAAAGTACCAGTTGGCCTTCTCGGAATTCTTTATGAACAATCTTCTTGTCATGCCACTTCTTAGTATTCTCCTTATAAATTTTGGCATTCTCATAGGCCGAATTCCGGAATTCTTCAAGTTCATGGAGCTACAAGATCCTCGACTCACCCGCTTTTGTTAAATCAAAGTTTAAGTACTTTGTTGCCTACAGTGCCTTATGCTCCAATTCAAGAGGTAAATGGCATGCCTTGCCATAAACCAATTGGAATGGAGATATACCAATTGGAGTTTTGAAAGCTGTCCTGTATGCCCAAAGAGCATCATCAAGCTTCATTGCCCAGTCTTTTCTAGATGAACTGACTGTTTTCTCCAAAATTTGCTTCAACTGGTGATTAAACACCTCAACTTGACCACTTGATTGCGGGTGATAGGGAGTGGCTACTGTATGATGGACAATATACTTTCTCAACAACGTCTCTAACTTCTTGTTGCAGAAATAGGTCCCTTCATCACTAATCAACGCTCTAGGCACCCCAAACCTTGAAAATATATTCTTCTTCAAGAAATTGATCACCACTTTTGCATCATTGGTTGAGGTTGCAACTGCTTCCACCCATTTTGAGACGTAGTCAACAGCCACTAAGATATATACCTTAGAAAATGAAGAGGGAAAAGGGCCCATGAAGTCGATACCCCAAACATCAAATACTTCAACTTCCAAAATGGGATTTTGGGGCATCTCATTCTTCTTTGATATGTTTCCGGTTCGTTGGCACCTATCACATCTCTTGACATAAGCAAATGCATCCTTGAAGAGTGATAGCCAAAATAACCCAAATTGTAAGACCTTTGCTGCTGTCCTATCTCCACTGAAATGTCCACCATACCCGGAATTGTGACAATGCCACAGAATTTGTTCTTGCTCTTCCTTGGGCACACATCTTCTCAATAGACCATCAACACCTCTCTTGTACATAAATGGTTCGTCCCACACATAGAACTTGACTTCATGAAAGAATATTTTCTGCTGTTGTGAGTTGAAGTCCACGGGAACCACCTTGCCAACCTTGTAATTGCCTATATCAGCATACCATGGCAAACTCACCATGGCCCACAACTACTCATTAGAAAACTGATCATTGATTGGTCTTTTCTCCTCATTTTCTTCTGCACTTTCCAACCGAGATAAATGATCAGCCACTGAATTCTCGGTTCCTTTCTTATCTTTTATCTCCAGATCGAACTCTTGAAGTAGTAGAATCCATCGAATAAGCCTTAGTTTCGAATCTTGCTTAGCAAATAGATACCGGACAGCTGCATGGTCCGTATATACAATCACTTTGGAACCTACCAAGTAAGAACAAAACTTGTCAAATGCATAAACCACAGCCAACAATTCCTTTTCAGTAGTAGCATAATTAAGTTGTGCAGCATTTAAAACATGACTCGCATAATAAATCACATGCAACAACTTATCTTTCCTTTGGCCTAAAACAGCACCTACAAATAGTGTCACTTGCATCACACATGATTTCAAATGGCAAACTCCAATCGGTGCAGTGACAATTGGTGCATTGTTAGTTTATGCTTCAAAGTGTTAAAGGCTAACATGCATGCATCATCAAAATTGAATGGAGCATCTTTTACAAGGAGATCACTCAGAGGTTTAGCAATTTTTGAAAAATCTTTTATGAATCTCCTATAAAAGCCAGCATGCCCCAAAAAGCTACGAATGCCTTTTACATTAGTGGGAGGGGGAAGTTTTTCAATAACTTCAACTTTGGCACGATCAACTGCAATCCCTTGGTTAGAGATGCGGTGCCCTAAAACGATTCCCTCTCTCACCATGAAATGGCATTTTTCCCAGTTTAAAACCAAGTTTGTTTCTTCACATCTTTTTAAAACTAAAGACAGGTTATGCAAGCATATATCAAATGAAGAACCAAACACAGAAAAATCATCCATAAACACTTTGATATGTTTTTCAATCATATCAAAAAAAATGGACATCATACACCTTTGGAATGTGGCTGGTGCGTTGCAAAGTCCGAAGGGCATCCTTCTGTAGGCGAACACTCCATAAGGGCATGTAAATGCTGTTTTCTCCTGATCCTCTAGAGCTACAGCAATCTAGTTGTAGCCGAAATATCCATCCAAAAAGTAATAATAGTTATGCCCGGCTAACCGCTCTAACATCTGGTCAATGAAAGGAAGTGGGAAGTGATCCTTCCTTGTTGTATCGTTCAGCTTCCGATAGTCAATACATACCCTCCATCCTGTAACAGTCCGAGTAGGTATCAATTCATTGTTTTCATTCATAATCACTGTTGTCCTACCCTTTTTGGGCAGAACTTGGATGGGACTAACCCAAGGACTGTCCGAAATAGGGTAAATGAGTCCAGCATCAAAAAGCTTGAAAACCTCCTTCCGAACTACTTCTTTCATGACCGGATTAAGTCTCCTTTGAGGTTGCACTACTGCTTTATGATTTTTTTCCATGAGTATTTTGTGCATGCACAGAGAAGGACTTATTCCTTTCAAATCACCAATTGACCATCCAATGGCCTCCTTATGATCCCGAAGTACCCTCAACAGTTTTTCTTCTTCCAATTGGCTCAATCCAGCATTTATGATGACAGGGCAAGAATCGTGCTCACCAAGAAAGGAATATTTTAAATGTGAGGGCAATGGTTTGAGCTCAACTTTTGGCACTTCATTTTTTTTTTTGTTAGATTCCATCTCCTTCTCCCACCAATTCCTCCCATTCCGGTTGTTCATTTTTAGGATAGGGGAGTGAGCTTTCTAACAAACTGAGTATTTCTTTAACTGTAGGATCATCATCTTCATCAACTTCCACCTTTGATCCAGCAAGCACTTTTTCAAGAAGTGAAGAGGGGCTGCCTCCCATATAAGACTTGGAGATCACGGAATCACATACATCAATGCTAAAGCATGCTTCTTTATCTCTTGGGTGCTTCATAGCTTCAAAGACATTAAAAGTGATGGCTTCATCTTGGATCTTCAATGTTAAAGTCTCATCCGCCACATTAATGAGAGCTCCACCGGTTGCAAGGAACGGCCTACCCAAAATCAATGGAATGTCCCTATCTTTTTCCATGTCACGAACAACGAAGTCCACCGAAAAGATGAATTTGTCTACCTTCACCAATATGTCTTCAATCATCCCATGGGGATGCTTCATAGACCTATTCGCAAATTGAAGTGTTACCATGGTGGGCTTTATTTGGCCAATTCCCAATTGCTTGAAAATGGATAGAGGCATGAGACTAATGCTTGCACCAAAATCACATAAAGCCTTCCCAAATGTTCACCAAAATCACATAAAGCCTTCCCAAATGTTCTATCACCAATGGTGCACTCTTTCATGAATTGAGAAACTTCCGGGATGATCCTTAAGCTTAGGAGGAAGCTTCCTTTGTAGAAATTGCACACTTGTTGCTCTTTTGGTGCACTCCTCCGTAAGCATAATGGTCTCTTCATTCTCAATCCTTCTCTTCTTGGACAACAACTCTTTCATGAATTTCACATAGGAGGGCATTTGTTCTAGAGATTCATATCTTACACTATTTCAAATAGGTGGGGATGTTGATTTGCACTTGTTAAACACCTCTAGAAACTTCCCAATTGTTCATTATTTTTATCCTGCTCCTTCTTTGAGTCGTTGAGGAATGGCAACTTGATAATTGGTGGTGGTATTTTCACTTCTTGCTCCTTTGGTGACTCCTTTTCATTAGAGTCATTGAGTGAGTCAGCCTCACCTAAAGAGATGTTTCATTTTGTATCTCTAATCTTTAAAAGGGGGCCTTGTCAGATCATTAAGGGTGTTACTTCCTTGAGAGGTACTTCTTCATTAGGCCTTCTTTTCCTTTGTCTTCACTCTTTTTCTCTTCTTTCCTTGGTAGCGGCTCAATCACCTTCCCACTCCTAGTTGTTATAGCTTTAACATGCTCCATTCCTCTAGGATTTGGAAACATAATATGTCACTTGGCAATGAACCTTACCTTTATTTTATTTAGAGTCTCTCCGAAATAATGTTTTTCACTAGTTGGCCCACTTAAGATTCCAAATTCTGGATTGATGTCTCTTAATTCCTAAATACACCTCTTGTCTTATCCATGAAATCGGTAGTCTTTTGGACAAAAGAAGAGGTTTGAGAGGCTAGTTTCTCTAAAGCTGCTTCCCATGAAGCCTTCTTCTCAATAGGGGGAGGTTGAGATGAAGAGCCTTGATGCAAAGAGTGTTGAGGAGGACCTTGGTATGAAAGTTGTTGTCTCTGAGGAGCTTGGTTGCCTTGATTACTTTGGTTACTCCATGAAAAGTTAAGGTGATTCCTCCACCCCGGATTATAAGTGTTGGAGTAGGGGTTGTGTTGTTACCTTGGAGGGTTATTCATGAAATTGACCTGTTCTTGAGAAGGAGATCCAAACATGTTACCCGGACAATCTACATTCTCATGTTCTCCTCCACAAAAATCACACGACAAGGGCGCATTACTTACTGCATTCACCTTAAGAGTGTCGACCTTCTTCGTGAGATTCTCAAGTTGTTGAGTCAAGATTTTGTTCTGAGTTAAAAGTGCATTCATTGAATCAACCACCAAGTACCCTTTCTTCCCCATTGCTCTTTCCCCATTTCTTTGGTAGTCATTATTGGCCATCATTTCAAATGGGTCCCAAGCTTCTTTCGGAGTTTTATAGTTCAAGGCCCTGCCTGCTACAGCATCAACCATTGCTCTAGTTTGAGGTAGCATGCCATTATAGAAGCTTTGCACCTGGATCCAGAAGTCAAAACAGTGGTGTGGGCATTTCCTCAATATTTCATTGTATCTCTCCCACGCTTCACTGAGAGACTCCCCATCAAGTTGCCTGAATGATGTGATATCACTTCGCAACTTTGCAGCCTTAGACGGAGGGAAATACCTTGTCAAAAATTTATGCACCAAAATTGCCCAGGTAGTTATGCTTCCCCTTGCCAATGAATCCAACTAGCTCTTAGCCCTGTCCCTCACAGAGAAAGGGAACAATCTTAGACGAATGACATCTTCACTCACTCCATTCAACTTCACAGTATCACAAATTTGTAGGAACCCTTGTATATGTGCATGTGGGTCCTCAGTATCGAATCCCCCAAACTGATTGTTCTGAATCAAGTGGAGTAGAGCTGGCTTCAATTCAAAATTGTTTGCTTGAACTGGAGGTCTGGTTATGCTCGCCCCACACCCATCCATGCTAGGAATAGAGTAATCCATGAGAGTCCTAGCAGGTTGATGTGGTGGTGGAGGATCCACATTTTCTCCATTGTTTTCTCCATTGGGGGATCTGTTTTCCCCATTGTTCGCCATGTCTTCAACAGATATTTGAGTGCTATCACAATTCCTTCTTTGTTCTCTTAATTACTTCCTCAAAGTCCTTTCAGTCCTTCTTATTTCTGGGTCAAAAAGAAGTTGATTCGGATGAACTTTACCTCGCATACAACGAAGACAATATGTTAGAATAAAGATAACTAAATAAAATGCAAAAATTTAGATGCAAAATTCTAAACGTACTAAAAGAAGTAAAATAAGTAAAACTAAACACAACAATGAATAAATGAAAGAAAAGATAAATGTTTAAACTAGTAGCTGCCTTTAATATTACCGATATTGGTAAAATCGATCCCCGGCAATGGCGCCAAAAACTTGATGAGACCACGGCAAGTGTACCGGATCATCAAGTAATAAAAACGGTGAGAAAACCGGATATCGTTCTCAGGGATCAATGACCAATTATCAATTTACGAAATTAGCTACTATTTAAACAGAACTTTGGTTCAAAGGGAGCTCTAATGAAACTAACAAAGCAATGAAAGAACAAAAGCAATAACAATATTTTTGGGATTTTATCTTTGACAATTCAACAAACACTTAATATACGATACGACAAAAAGTTCAATTAATGAAAGAGTTGAGATCAAGCTTCATTTGAGTTCACTTGCTGCAAATCAATTAGGATTAACACAAGTTAAAATTCCTATTTTGTTACTGAATTCTTTAAAGTAATCAAATCCTAATTCCTTAGGCAAGTGATCCTTTATTCCCAAATAAAACCCCTAATTCCTTAGGTAATTCCAAAAAGAAACAAGCATTAGGATTTAGAATTCAAGAAGGTAACGAGCAAATCAATGACTATTCCTAGCCTAGAGATAAGCAAGGTTCATAATCTCATAGCATAGTTATACATCCATTCAACATATAACCTTAAAAATTATTCCAAAGTTGATCAATCTTTAGAAAGTAATAAAAAGAGATCATAAACTCAAAATAGAAATAACAACTTATATTAATTGAATCCAATGTCAAAAACAATAAAGATCCACCTAATCCCAACAAAGGGAATTTAGCTAGACATGAAAACAGTAACAACAATTAAAATAAGAGAAGAAATCAAAGAAAACTTCATAAGTTGATGAAGGTCCAAGTCGTTTCCGCGTCTTCTCCCTTCAAATCACCGTAGAGCTGTCCAAAATAGGATTTCCTCTAAGTATCCTCCGTTTCCAGCAGCCAAGAGATTCCCTCTTTTTGGAAAGAACAGGTTTTTATATGTATCAGGAATGAGCAGGGCGCCTGGCGCTCAGGACTCCACTTAAAATTGAGCTTCAGGAGGGTGAGCGCCTGGCGCTCAAACTTTGGGCACCTGGCTCCTGGACTCCAGAAAATGTAGCCTGCTGTATGCTGAGTGCCTGGCGCTCAGACTTTGGGCGCCTGGTGCCTGAACTTCAGCAACCTTCCTTCTCCACGTTTAGCTTTATCCTGTGTCCTTTGGTGCCTACGATCAACACATTAGCAAATGAGATAAAGCACCAATAATTCTAATCAGAATGACTCAATCTAACGAGCTAGAATGGATCAACTAAAAAGATAAAAATAAAGTTGTCTTAAGATCAAAATAACGTCAAAAGTTGGGCTTAAGCGGTGAAATCCACTCAAAAAGTTATGGAAAAATAGATAATCTAGTAGATTATCACCCGTGGACCTATAACCCAATTCAAAACATAAGGTATACCTATTTAACAGGTAGCCTATATTAATTTTCCACCATTGATCCAATCTAACTAATTTTTAAAGTGCATCAATGGATGGGATTTAGTATGCGTCTATGCACCCTCTAAATGGAGGGTGTGTGTAAGACATTCCTTAGCCGAATCCCATAGAAAATTATGCCACTAATCACATTGTTTATTGTCTACATATACACAAAAAAGATATACTATTAATTGGTTAAATTAAACAATTAGCACCTATAGTTTCAATTGATTTGTATTTTGGTTCTTATATATATATTGTTTAGATAATAGTCTCTATGTTTTCACATTTTGGGATTTTGGTTCTTACTGTTATAGTATTAACTCTTATATTCTTCACTCATTTAAGTTTTAGTCCATATAATTTATACTTATTAAAGCATTGATCTATATTTTTCGTTAAAAATTGATTTTTACAATTTCAAATTATTTAGATATTGATACCTGGAGAATCAAAATTTAAATTTATAAAACTTTAGGATTCAAAATCTAAAAATAATAATTTTAAAGACAAAAATTCAAATTGAGTGAAATTATATGACTAATTGTTTAATTTAACCTTGTTAATTTTTCCTAATTTGATGAGACATACCACACTTAAGAAAAAAAAAAGTTAATGACTCAATTTGAATATTTTCACCAACCCCAACAAATTATATACTAATCTTACCACACCAAGCTTGGACTTTATTTTTTTTTATTTGATCCAGAGAGAGTGATATGTTTGATATGATAGAAGGTTGAAACTTAACACCTTCCTCTCCATTCCTCATGGGTGTCTTGTCATCTTCAATCATTGAACTCTTCACTATGCTCCATCCAAAATCTGAGATAGAGTTGATAAGGGAGCATATGGTTGAAGGGAACCATTTGAAGAAGCCTTTCTTAGCATGTGGTGACTCTGATGGTTTACGCGAAGGAAATGATAGGGGAAGAGAAGGATCATCAACTCTCCGGAGATAAGAAAGGATAGCACCCACAAGGGAGTAACCATCTCCAAGCGCATGGTGATGTTTGAATATTAATGTGCCAACAGAATTGCTTGTTGGATATTTGATCACATGGACTTCCCAAAGTGGTTTGTCCTGAGGTGTCCTTTCCATTAATATCCTTGACACATACTCATCAAAATATTGGTCATACAATTCCTCTGATACCTCATTTTTGGAGAATATGGGAACTTTAGGCTGCATTTGGATAAAGTATTTTAGAATAGAAATGTAATTTTTGAGAGGATTTAAAATGTCATACATTAAAATGTTTTATTTGGAAACTTTTCAAGAAATATTTTGAAATTATCAACATTTTGATCAAGTATTTTTTAACCCAAAATCAAGGAATTTTGAATTACACCTTTTGAGGTGGAATTTTTGAAATCCCTTGCTCTTTCTTCTCTCCCTCTCATCCCCAATAAACTCGACCTTGACCTCGTATATCTTCTTTGCCATGGCTTTGCCTATCATCATCTTTGCAAAGCTCATGGTTTCTCCTCCATAACTATAGCTCAATGATTTGAATACTTCATCTAAGAGACTAAGACCTATTCTAGGTAAGGTATTCGTTTTTATTCTCGACTTTGTTGATTCTATTTTATAATTTTAAGTATTATATTTTTTATTTCATTTTTTATTTGGCTTTTGTTAAAAAACTACCACATATTTTTTATTTCATTTTTTTATTTGAATTTTGAATTACACCATTTGAGGTGGGATTTCGAAATCCCTTGCTCTTTCTTCTCTCCCTCTCATCCCCGATAACCTCGACCTTAACCTCGTATATCTTCTTTGTCACGGCTTTGCCTATCATCATCTTTGCAAAGCTCGTGGTTTCTCCTCCATAACTCTAGCTCAATGATTTGAAGACTAAGACCTATTCTAGGTATTCATTTTTATTCTTGATTTTGTTGATTCTGTTTTATGATTTTGAATATTATATTTTCTTATTTCATTTTTTAAATTTGGCTTTTGTTCAAAACCTACCACATTTTTTTATTTCATTTTTTATTTGAATTTTGAATTACATCTTTTGAGGTGGGATTTTCGAAATCCCTTGCTCTTTCTTCCCTCCCTTTCATCCCCAATAACCTCGACCTTGACCTCGTATATTTTCTTTGTCATGGCTTTGCCTATCATCATCTTTGCAAAGCTCGTGGTTTCTCCTCCATAACTCTAGTTCAATGATTTGAAGACTTCATCTAAGAGACTAAGACCTATTCTAGGTATTCGTTTTTATTCTCGATTTTGTTGATTCTGTTTTATGATTTTGAGTATTATATTTTCTTATTTCATTTTTTTTATTTGGCTTTTGTTCAAAAACTACCACAATTTGTTTCTAGTTTGGTGTTAATCATCTTTTTCTCATATAAGCAATGTTGTAATTACTATAACTTGTGGTTCTTTGTTTAGGAGATTTTTATGTAATGAGTATATTGCCCAATGGAGTCGTTGGTACATTTTTATTTACTTATTTTATCTAAACAAAAAAAGTTTAAATATATTTTTGGTCGTCTTAAAAAATATAACACTTTTTAGTTTATGTTCTTTTTGTGTGTGCAAGTTTTGCAATTTTTTTTTAGTCTATGTTATTAATAAACAGTATTTACGTGACAAATAGAGTCACTAACACATGGCATTAGTGAGTAAGACCTATGTTTGCCACATAAGCACCTCATGAAGCTTACTAACAACAAGAACTAAAACCAAAATTATTTAAAAAACTTGAACCAAAACAAAAAATAAAAATAAAAATTTAAACTAAAAAATTTTATATTTTCAAAGACTAAAAACATGTTTAATCTAAAAATTTATTATAAGGAAACTTAAACTACTTGTTAAAGTCAAAGATAACTTTTCAAATCAATTCCTTTATTAATTAATTCTTTAATTCTAGCTCAAAAAACTATTTTCCTTGCCAATCTGATTCCTGGGTTATATTATGTTAGGGGTTTTTAAGATATGATTTGTCTTACTAACCTTACTTGTTCGAGGTTAATTTGGACGGGTTCAGATTTTAGAAATTAAATCTGGTGTGCTTTAAGGTTAGGTTCGAATTATACTTTAGGTCGTCCTAACCTTAGTGTCCTAAAGTATTTTAAATCTTATACTTTTTTTATAATTAGCTATAAATAATAAAATTTTGACTTAAATTAATAACTTTTACATAACATTATAATATATTTATATTGATATTATTTATTTTGAAATATATATTATAAAATATACTTTAGTTTTAACTTCTCATTTTTATAGTTTTATGACTTAATTATGCATAACGTTCAAATTTATATATTATGTCTACATATTAAGTTGATCCTGTTTAAATTTGATCATTATTAGGTCATAGTCAAGTGGGTTTGAGTCCAAAAAAATAGTGCAATCAAAATATCAGGTTGAGTCAAATCTGTCACATGAATACTGTGCAAAACGAATGTAGACCAAAAAATAATGAAATAAGGCGGAAAAAAAGTGGGTCAGTTATGTTTCCATTTTATTATAGAGGGGGAAAAAATGAAAAAGAAAACCCAGCAAAACAAAGGAAAGCTGTTATCTTCTGTACATGTTAGGAGCAAAATTGTAAGGAAATAAAGGTAGTTGCTCTAGTGCAACTAAAAACTGTTTGTCACCAATGCATATAATCTTCTAATAGTATTTTAACATGTAAGTAAGTGAGTCCAACTCATCAATCTATGTAAGAGAGGTATTTTGTAATTTTTTGTTGTTGTACTCTCCTTAAGGACTACTTTGTAAATTTGTAAAAATAAAATATAATACTCCTTAATACAATTATAATAAAAGGAAGATGTACTCACCTTCGCAGGGCTTCTATATATTCACCGGTGAGGCTTTGGGCTGTATTATTATCAACCAATGCCCGATTGTCCCTCGATTCAACATTTAATTTATCATCCCTTATTTCTTCTGTGTTATTATCTAAAATACAAATAGAGAGGTATCACGCACGCAAGAAGGAGAAAGAAAGGGTGGATAGTAGGGAAGTATATTGATGAACCATAAAGAAACTCCAATCAACCTCAAAGGATTTCATTGAACAGAAATGCATATATATATATGTTGAAGCTGTTAGCAAAAAATTAAGCTTCACAAAATGAAAAGCCAAAAGAAACATATTTATAAGTGGATGATACACATTCATAACATAACCATGACTAGCACAGTCACATAATCAAGGACCATCAGGGCAACATAGTAGAATAGTCTCAGTAAATAAAACTCCACTAATGATGAATATTGTTTTTAAAATATGAAAAGTGAAAAGTAACTTAGTCTGAAATTTGAATGGAAAAACTAGAGAATAAATGCGATGAAAGAGGATGCATGCCTTGGGGGGAAGGAAGAGAGCGAGATAGAAAAAGGGCCTTAGGGTCCAGTGTCAACTTGGAAAACAGAACCGAATGAACAACCAGTCAAAGGGTGCAGAGAACAGTTCTTATTCCCAATCTTCAATTTCCTGTTAGTAAAATTGATCAATTAGAAATTAGAAAATATTAGAGATGCTTAGAGATTAAGAAGCAAATAAGAAAACTCATGCGACCGGGGAGAGGCGAGCAAAGACGAGACGGTCTCCATCGTTGATGTCAAGCAACACACTGTAACCTTCCCATGTCACTCTACTTGCATTATTTTCAAACATGTTCTGCCTCTACTTCTTCTGCATTAAGAAGTATTATATTTTATTTTTACAAATTTACAAAATAATCCTTAAGGAGAGTACAACAAAAAAAAAAATTGTAAAATACTCTTCTTACATAGATTAATGAGTTAGACTCACTTACTTACGTGTTAAAATACTATTAAAAGATTATATAATGTCATTGATAACAAACAGTTTTTAGTTACGTCAGTGCAACCACCGGAAATAAATGTGTTTCTTAGGTTGTACCACCTAAAATCATTTCTCCATCTTTTCCTCCTTGATCTCAGGTAAACATAACAGCCTGGGCTGCTGCCTGGCGCTTCATCTGCTTTTGGCAGCCCCTGCCATTTTTTCAATTCTCATCACTTTTTCAATCTTTAAAGTTTAAATATGACTTTGTTGCAGCAAATTTGAAGGTAAAGTGATGGATATTTTGTTCCTCCACTTAATTTGTTTTTTCGTTTTTTGGCTCAAGTAATTTTTTGTCCATGAAAGTTTAAATATGGTGTCAGGACCAGTCAGGTGGATAAATCATGGCTCCAATAATCGTGAAGATCTCCGTTTTTTATTTTAAAAAAAGTGATTGCACATGCTAAGAGTTAGTAGATATCACCTACAGTTCAGAAAAAAAATTGTAATATTTCACTGTTATATGTGCTGTTAAGCTGTTTGTTAAATGGAATTTAATTTAAAAAAAAAAACTTTGGAAGCATGAAGCTGTAAAGAAGAAAAATGTGCTAACGATTATTTTGGTAAATATTAACGTGCACCGAAAATCAAAAGATCATCTATGACAGTATGACGTTCTTGCACCAGTCGAAATCCAAGAGGGCTGTGATTATATTTTGCGTAGTTATTCATTCAGGCATGTTCTGAATTCTAATCCCATTGAGACGTGTTTGATCAAAAGCCACATAATTCTGGTGGTGGCGATGAAAGCATTTAATTCCTACAACCGTGTTTGCCTAATAACTTGATGATGATAATTGATGTTGGTTAATATATGTAATTCTATTCTTCATGGTAGGCCAAGCTACTCCAAAGTATAGAAAATTAGAAATTATAGTTCATGTATATCTACAGTAAGCTCTCATATGTCATGTTCTCAACTGCGTTTTTGTCCAACTCACAAATCAGAGCTTCCTTTTGACAATTTAATGCTTGCCGGATAATTTAATTAGCATTTGAAAATATTTTTACTGTTTAATGATATATATATATCATTATTTATCTTAATATTATTTATCATATTTACTTTTTTTATTAATTTTTCTTAATATTATATTAACAAAATATATATTAAAAAAATATATTTCTTTTTCGTATAACAAAAATTTTTTCATCAGTGGTTGTGTGCCAATAAGAGCGTGTTTGGGAAAAGATAATTATTTCTTTTAGTTATTTTTGGAAATTAAAATAAATAATTAATGTTTGGATAAGAAGATTATTTTTTAAAAAAAAATTACACCAAATTCAATGTAAAAAAAAATTTTACAACTAATAATTATAAGCTAAAACTTATAATTTTAACTTATAGATTATTTATTACACTTTTATGTGTAAATACTATTTTATCCTCAATTAAATAATTTTTTAATCATTCTATACCTATTTTAATAATTTAATGCATAAAAGTGATTCTTTTTTTATCATCTAAACTAATTTTAGTTCATCGGTTTTGTGTGCCAATAAAAATGTCGATTATAATCGTTATAACTAATATATTATTAGCAGTTTTTTTTTAACTTTTTCAAACAAGTCCTAAGTATTATCATTATCTGGCAGCTTTTTCTTTTTTTCTTTTTAATTATTTCATAGATATTTTTATGAGATTAATTTTTTAGGTACGGGACTCTTTCAACCGTTATCATTTTTAAGATTTGAACTTTAATCTATTCTCTAAAAATGTGGCTTGTTCGAGTTAGTGAAATATGTTATTATAGAGTTCTCCAAAAGATTTGGACTGAATTCTTCGTTGGCTATAAAAAGATTAGTCAAGAAATCTGGACATTTTATTTCATTCTACTATTAAATGAGAAAATTACGAAATATGATTCGATTTACAAGGAGTGTAATTTTGTCTTATTCACTCAATTTTCACATTATATATATATTTTATAAACATACGCTTTGGATGGAAGAATTTAAATTGCACCGTAATTTACTTAGCAGTTTTACTAAAAAAAAAAAAAGGCTTAGCATAACAAAAGCTCTTCTCATTTTAGGGTCAATACAAGTCATTAATTTCAACAAAATTTTACAGCTGAGATTATATATTGGGTAGCAATAAAGATCCCAAAAGTCTACATTTGAAAGTGGTGCCAATATATTTGGCATCTGTGACACACAATCACATTAATTGGATCATCCTAAAATGATTTCGCATGCAAAATTACTCATTACACGTGTAGAAGTAATTTTTATCAATTTATTATTCACTTTACTATAAATTTAATTCTTATTAAGATCAAGTTTACAAAATCAAAGAATATGAACACACTTAATTCCATATATTAAAGTAGAAAGAGCAATAATGATAAAAACAATTAGGGGTGAGATTCGTGAGAACTGAAAGCGCTATTTACCCTAAAATCTTTACTATATATACTTCATAATATAAAATTATCAATGGAGAAATATTTTGCGTATAATTTTTATATGCACATTATATTTATACCGTATATTAATATGAAAAGATATCAAATCAATCTGTATGTAACTGTAGCATTTTCGTAAAATACAAAATAAATTTGTAAATGAGTTAAAAAAAGTTCGACATATAAAAGTTAGACGAATAAGAGACTGATTCTCCATGTTACATGCTATACTGAGGAGACAATTTGTCATGCTCACTTTCAATAATCTCCCAATTTTTTTTTTACAGAAGAAACTCAAAATGAGATTGTTTATAAAGTAAATAAGTAATAATATATTTATTTTTAATTTAATTTAAAAAATATCGTGATCTTAGTTCACTAAATAATTTAGAATAGATATATATTTACTTAGTCATTTTACAAATAAATTAACTTTATAAGAGCGTTCTCCTTTATCTTCAGGTTGAGATATGTTATTTCCTACAATATAATTTCTGAGCTCATTTCCAGATTTAATAGTAGGTTCCATTATTAATTAAGGCTAAAATGTCACAATATATATATGAAATGAACACAATCATACATAACACTTGTTTCTCCATAGTCATAGGGCCTTGGTTACCTTAATTTGAAGCAATTCAAATACAAAATTAACACACTCTTAATTAAATATCTTTATTTTAACAAGTTGAAATTGTTAGGCCATCTATCACTATGTTCAAAAGTACTGTAATCGGTCGTAATAGAAATAAACTATAATTTAAGATAGATAATGTCAAGAGTTTAAATCTTAGAGTAACTATTTTGATAACAACTTTACCTAAGTACAATTCATGCAATTGCTTTGTAATAAAAAAAATGTAAGAGATCATTACTCATTAGTTACATTATTTTGTAGTTCCTTTGGAAAAAATTGAAATAGATCTCTATAATTTAAAATTTATAAACAAGTCTCCATAATTTTTTTTTAAAATTGATTGAGTAATCCACGTATCATTATTCAAAGTGGTATAAAAACTAAATTAAAAGATAAAACTTAAGATAGTAAGGACTCGATTACAAATTTGAACTATTTGGATTTTTCCTACACAAGAGTATGGAAAGGTTGTCTCCTTAGTATATCCTTAAAAGTGTGATATTTCTATGTAAAACTATATATTCGAAAACGCAACTCCTCCGATATTGTAAGCTAAGTTTGGTTTTTGCAATTTGCTCTTTGATATGCGTTTTGTCCCGCACAAAAGCTAAATAAAAGAGAAAGCAAAAACCATGATAAATTATCAAAACAGTATTTGACAAACTCAAGTTATGTCATTAGATTTTGAATTTAGGTAACTACTGAAGCAAATTCTTAAAATTTAATAACAATGTTTATGTAGATTAGCTTATTTTACATTTTTAAAATATTTAACCGAAAGTTAATAACGTTTGACACAATTGATAAAAGCAGATCGCGTCAATTAAGTTAGACGCTATGAAGCATAAATACAAACATAGACACAGATTACGACACAAGCATGGATAGAGAGATACACTAAATTCAAAAAATTATAGGACATGGACATGATATATATATATATATATATATATATATATCAAAATAAATTAAAAACTTGATTTATGTATATATATAATTTCAAAATATAAGAAAAAATATTCATAATTTATTAATATAATTTTTATAAATTTGAAGATTTATAATATTTTAATATATGTCATATGTATCATTATTTGTTACCTAATAAGTTTTTTTAAAAAATATAGAGCATAATTTTTATTGATATTTTCTAAAAATCTTATAAACTAACTTCTCCTAATAGAACTAATCATATGCAAGTATATGAGCATCCAAAAAAATTAAGTAGAGAGAATAGTGATGTGAGGTAAGTTTCGGTGACGCCGAAGTGGACGACTTGATATGAGCACAGGTAGAATGAGCAGATAAAAATAGTGATATGTGAAAAGATAAAATTTAAAAGTTTAATAGTAACATGTGAAAAGATAAAACTTAAAATACTGGTATGTAAAAATATTAGCTTAGAACGTCAGTCATGTGATTGGGTTTCGGTGGGTTACGGGCTTACTAATTAGACGTTAGTCATGAATTTTTTTTTAAATATTAATAAGTCGTGTCCAATTCGTATCATAAATATGTCCAAGACATGTCTAAATAAAAAATAATAATATTTTTAATCGGACACATTTAGACAAGCAGGATAAGTTTGAAGATTCATAATTGCAAAGTAAATTAAAGAACTTGGTTTATATATATATATATAATTGGACACATTCATTTTAATCAGACACATTTTTTTTAATCAGACACAAAGTAAATTAAAAAAATTGATTTATGTATATATATAATTACAAAATATAATAAAAAATATTCATAATTCATTAATATAATTTTTATAAGTTTGAAGATTTACAATATCTTATTATATGTTATATGTGTCAATATTTGCTACCTAATAAGCTCTTTCCCAAAAAATATGAAACATAATTTCTATTGACATTTTTAAAAAAAACTTTTAAACTAATTTCTCCTAATAGAACTAACCATATACAAGTACATGGACATCCAAAAAACTTAACTAGAGAGAATAGTGGTGTGAGGCAAGCTTTGGTGACCCCAAAGTGGACGACTTGGTATGAGCAGAGGTAGAAGGAGCATATGAAAATAATGATATGTGAAAAGATAAAACTTGAAAGCCTAATAGTGGCATGTGAAAAGATAAAACTTAAAATACTGATATGTAAAAATAGTGGTTTGGGATGTCAGTCATGTGATTGAGTTTCGGTGGGTTACGAGCTTACTAATTGGATGTTAGTCATCGAAATTATTTTTTTTTAAAAATTAATGGGGCCGTGTCCAAACTGTATCCTAAACGTGTCCAAGTGTGTCTAAGACATGTTCAAGTTAAAAATAATAATCTTTTTAATTAGACACACAAGACATGTGTGTCATACATGCATCTCCATGTGTTTGACATGAGGACACGTCTCAAAAATGATGTGTTTGTACTTCATAGGTTAGACGAGATTTGAATTATGTCAAAGTTCGTTGGTACGTTATCTATAATTATTTTTATAAATATTTGTTGAATCTGCAAGCATTTCCTGACTTTGTGATGAGATAATTACCCTTGATTCTAAATTTTTATTCACAAAAAAAATTTATCTAAAAACCTTTTCCTAAACATTTTAGAAGACAAATATTTAAAAACAAAAAATTAATGTTTTAAAAATTGAATCGAAGATTAAATAAGTGATACATTTGATTTGTGATTCAACCAGTTAAATTTATGGTTAAACTATTATTGAATTATAATTGAACTAGAAAAAGTTCAAATTAGAGAGAAAATAGATTCGTGATCCAACTAGTTCAACTGATCGATTCAGTTTAATTTTCAAAATATTTAAAAAAAACACAAACCACTCGAATGATGCTAAGAAAAAAAATTAATTATATTTTTAAGTCTCTCTAAATATATTTATTTATTATTTTGGTCTCTATAAATTTTGAGTTTATTTTAGTTCTTTTAAATTTTGAGATATATAAAATTAGTATCTTCTGTAACCTTATTTTATAAACTAATTTTATCTATTTTGAAATTTAAAGAAATTAAAATGAGGTCAAAAATTTTAAAAAATCAAAATAAAAATAATTATATATAAAAAAACTAAAAAATTAATTAAACCGAAAAAAATGAAAGAACCACTAATTTAAATGAAATTCGAATCAACAAGTCAAATAATAGTATAATATCTGTATTTATTTTTTTAAATTTTGGTATTACGCCTACAGGCCTATGGGGTGAGGCCTAGGAATGCCAGGGGAGGGAGAAAAGGAGGGGGTGAGTTTAACATGGACCTAGGTAAATGAGGTCCATACATGAACCTTTTAATTAAAATCGTTAGATGGGTAAAAAAATAAGTAAATGACAGTGACCAATTACTTGTAACTTGATAAATAAGTAAGTAGATAAAATTTAATATTACAAATTGGTACATCAAAAATGTTATTTTATAAAACAAATAATTACAAATAAGTTCAATCATTTTTCATCTTTTCCTTGCTAAAGTCATCACCCACCCTTCCACCAACCATCGCTGGAGTTACCACCTATCTCTGTAATAAATCCCCCTTCCATATTAACCTTGACGAATAGAGTCTGATCCTCTACTATGATTCTCATTAGCTTGCATCCTACCATTCCTGATCTGGCCTCCTGCAGAATGCTGTTGTTGATGGAGTTCTTTCTTTCTCCATGATTTAATTGGTGGCCATCCCACCAAATGATTTTCTTCTTCCTTATTCCTGTATGTACATAAAGGTAAAGATAGATGTTCTTTGACTCAATGAGTTGATTTTAGTTTGAGAATTTTTAATTTTATCTGAGAAATATATATGGTCAAAATGTTCAATAGAATAAATAGCTAGTTTTAGAAGGGCAAAGCAAACATGGAAAACATAGAAGTTAAAAGACAACTTACTTGTTTGATGTGTGAATGTTTCTGTGCATCTTTCCACTACGGTCATCTTCCTCGTTTGGCTGTCCACTTCATACTAGTAAAGGCAATGCTTTCAAAGAATGTCCAAAGGACTCTTCGAAGCTACGCTTGTTTTTGACATGCTTTTTGATTTTAGTAGTGTAACTGGATCTCCATAATTCTAGATCCACTATCTGTTTTGACTTTATTAAGCCACAGTTGTTAAGCTCGGATTCTAGTCCTCATCGGTGTTCGGTTCCAAGCAGATCATATTACACTACAAACCAAATAAATTACAAAAATCAACTAAGGACTCATCTATAAATATAATTAGTTGAAAGATATAAAAATAATATAAAAATTTACCTATAATCATAAGTAAAGTCAAAGATTCTATTATGGACTTTTGACTGGAAAGTTCATATTAAACCCACCCGAAAAGGAGTAGTGGCATTGCGAGAATCGAACTCCTCCTGCACACAAAACAAGGCAGCATTGGGTGTTATTTGAGCTGAAGGCCCGTTGGCTATAATACCTGTATTAATTAATCAAAAATAATTTTAAATCTTTTTAATTCATTTTTAATTATTAAATTAAAAAAATTAAATATTTTTATATTTTTAAGATATTAATTATATTTAATTTTTTACTTTATATTTTTTATTAAATAAAAAAATATTTAAAAATATTTTAAAAAATATATAACAAAAATCATTAATCAATTGTGCAGAATATTCCTGCGTATGACTTTCGGCATTGGGGATTTAAGGGAATGATTTGGGATGAATTTAATTTAACTTATTTCAAATCTAATTTGATATATTGATTGAGTTTTTTTTAGATTCAAATTTAATTTAATCATGATTTGATTAATTACTGAATTAAGATTGAGTTAATTTAATATTTATATAAAATATATAATATTAGTCATATAATTAAGTTATAAATTTTAAAAATATAAAATTAAAATTAAATTAAAATTAAAAAATTTTATAATAAATATTATGAAACAAATTGCATTAATATAAAAAAATTATCAAATTGTATAAAAGATATTAATTTATGTTTAAAATTTTTATAATTTATTATTAATTTTTAAAATAATATAAATTCAAAATATTCTAAACTAAACTTATTAGAGTGTGACCCGAATTCAATTCAAGAACATATCAAATCAGATTTTAAAAACTCAAACTTAATCTAATTAATGACCATTTATAAACATCCTTAATTTTCACATTGTCAATGTCAAAAAGATATTTCGGATTTTTCAAATAGTTAAAATGTCTCTCAAGTGGGTATATATCAATTGTTTGTCCTAATTTGTGTCATTGTCAACGGGAAATCAATAAATTATGTGCCACTCCAATCATTCGAATTATGTGAGGTTATACGATGACAGCTCCTGTTACCATTTCAAACAATTTGACTGGTTCGGGCCATTAGTAATAGAATGACAGATTAGGATGGATGCCAAAATAGATAATTTATGAAGAAAACTATACTTGAGGTGAAAGATTAGATAGGATAAATACTATATATTATTTTTATCAACTCTTATATTTTTATATCAAATAATACATATACTTATTTTTACATTTTATTTAATATTATTTATTATACATATTTTTTTCTATTATTTTCTTTCACTCAATCATATCTATTAAAAATGATGTGAATAATAATATACCCTTAAAAATAGATATAAGACTATTTTTTCTTATTTTTATTTCTTATACCAGAAGAATTTTCTTTATTGGTGACACGTAAAGCAAAATATGGCTATTTTTAAAATTATATTTCAAAATCAAATTAAGTTATTTAAATTCCTCAATCTTTTCAGCTAAAAAAAAAAAATCCTCAGTTTTATTTTTTTACTTATATAACGTTTTTATGTCTTATGACTTCAAAAAAATTAATTGTACTTAGCATAGAAGTTTATTAATTATTTTTCAATTTTTGTATGGTAGATAGGAGTTATGACAGATTAGAAGTAGAGTGGAACTAAATTCCTAAAATTGTTCATGCGGTTTACAATGTCCCTTCAGAATTTACAAGTTAAGCTTTAATTTCCACCTGTTGAACCTAACTGCACCAAATATCAAATCAGAGTAATGGACTATTAATTAAGCAACATACTCTATTATGTTGAATACATTTTTTGGCAACAAACTTTGATGCTTGAGAATTGTTTATGAAAGCTCATGTTCTAGACATGAAACATTCACTACAAAATTTCATTATTATAACTGCTAAAACAGATTTGTACAGTTTTGAATTATAACTAGTTTAGTGGCTAGTGCCCGTGATTTGCACAAGGTTGGTGATCAAGTAATGTAAGATTCTACATTAATTCCATTTGGTAATTATGTCATTTACTGTAATTAATGGGACATTACCTTTTTTATATTTCAAATTAAAATAAAATTTTATTTAAATTATATTTACTTGATTATTTTATATTATCTTTCAAAAATAAGATAGGATAAGATCACAAAAATAAAATAAGATTTGCACATTATTAATACACATAGTCTATTGTGGATATAGAGATGACCAATATATAACTATATCTATATCTTCAATATGAAATTCAATCCTAAATTGATTCTTCAATTAATTCCGATCAATCTTAATTAATTTTGTTTGCATTATTATTGATTAATTATATTTTAAATTTTGTTAGCATCATCATTAATTAATAATTTATTTAGTTAAATTTTAGATTCTTATATTATATGTTTTCTTTTTTTATTTTTACTTATTTCTTTTTGCTTAATTTCTTGTGTTGACACATGACAACTTTTTTCTTTTTTTTTTTTCTTGTGCTAATATGTGTCGCTTACGTAACTTTTTCTTCTTGCTTGATTTATCATGTTAACTAGTATCACTTTCTTCATTTGTTGGCTTCTTCTCTTTTTCTTTTTACATTTTATTTCTTCTTAATTAATTTCTTATGTTGATATGTGTCACTCTTAAGTTCTGATCCTATCATGTGTGCTTTCTACATTTAGTGACTTTTCCTTTTGAGAAATTATTAAGTGCTCCCAATGAAGTAAGAGATTTTATAGGATTGAATATATAACACTACAGTTATAACATAAAAAATATAATTAAAGTAAGAGATAATAATAACTCATATGTTGATACCCAATCAATGCTATTGAATAAGAGAGATTTCTTTTGCTACAAGAGCACCTAAAATTCTCTCTTCGTTTTATATACAGATGAATTCGTGATTTTTTTTTTCTTAATCACACGTGCTACTCTTAGTTTTTCATGCTCACTCCTATAGTTTTTTCATTTGGTGCAGGACTTCTTTTATATATGGATAGAAATATATTTAATTGGATTATCGTATATTTTCATTGTGTATCGTTCTGATGTCTACGGCCACTGGCTCATCAAAGAAGTGATATATGTGAAAACGGATCCTCTCCTGTGGAGAAGTCCTGTTCGTTATAATGGATAAATATTTTACTGCATACGGTATATATTTTAATATATTGCATGCGATATCTTAAAAATGTATGTATTTTGAACTAACAGGATTCTTTCCTATTCCATGAGAATAGGAGAAGATCTTATGTTACTGGCCACCTTAAGCAATTTGCGTGGTGCGGTAATTTTCAAAGATGGAATTTGATTTGGATGCAACCACCGCAAGAATGAGACTAACTCTTTCTATGGGGATTTAAGTATCTGTCATTGCAACTGGCAGGAGTTTGCCGCCATGTCAGTGCATGAAGGGAATTTACACCCAAAATAAAAAAAGGGCATAAAGGGATTTATATACAGAAACAAGACTACTGATGCTGAAATCTGGGGATTTACATTCGTAAGTGTTGAAGTGATGATGCTCATACGCCATGCAATGATAGCTTAATAAAGACTTTTTTTTCTTCCTCCAAAATACACTATCCACAAAACCTAGAATCTCTTGCAGTGGAGAATTCTGGTGAGTGCAATTTGGCCTGCTTAACAGACTGTTCCAGTTCTGCTGATGCATATGATAACAAATGCTTCATTTGGAAGAATAAATTGAAAAGTTTCTGAGAACTTTTGTCTGATGAGGTGATTGGAGAAATTTGTATGTCCAAGTTATAGCATCTGAGAGGAAGAGGCAGAATAAGTGGCCTACTTGGAATTGTAATATACTCGGACAAAGTAACAGGCACTCTTTGCTGAGTTTTAATAGAAAAATTCTGTTATACCCTATTTCAAAAGACTTTTCTTAATCTGTTACTTTTTTTCCCCCTTAATTTTTTTATGAAAGAAATCACTTTCTATTCATAGAGATTGATCTGAAGACCCTCCTATAATTTTCTTTTCTTTTCATTTTATATTCTAGGCCTCACAAGTCATTGATGACTCATTGCATGCTGTGCTAAATGAACATTGCTCATAGAAGAGGATAAATATAAAAACTTTAAAGTCAATACTGCTAACGTGCGCACTATATTTTGTTTTAATTTGGTAAAAGGTAAACGTAATAAACTGGCAAGGGGCGGCTCTTGGTCTTGGGCAAAGTCTTCAAAGCCAGGGTTTAGAATTCAAATTTTGGAGGTCGCATAATTTTATATTAATATGACTAATTTTCATATCAAAAATAAAAAAATCAAAAATAAAAATAATTAATAAATTATATCACTTCTTAAATTAAGTGCTAGGTAACGAATCTTTACCTTTTTTACATCTCACATCCTTAATTATTAATTCTCAACTAATTATCTCATTCCCCATTAAAAATCCAAAAGTAACTAACTATCAAAATGACATATTCTTTCCCTTCCCTTCCCTAATTAAATGCTTGATAATTCTTTATTTTTTCCACTTACCAATTCTCACAATACTATTAATTCTTAACCATTTTCCCATTTTCAATATTCTAATGGTAATATATATTAATTGAACTCCAACGATTATTTTTCTCCCTACATATAAAAAAAATGTCAAACTAATAATGATAATAACTTATTGGTTGAGTAATAATATAAATTTTAAAACTGAACACATTATTCAACAATAGTATGTGATCTAGTAATATAATGCATTTTATGATAAAGACAATTAGGTAATGTGTTCAAATCTTATAAGTCATATTTTTGAAGTTTCATTTAAAAGGAAGAAAATCGAATCAAATCGAACCAACTCATTTGAACAGGTCATTTAAGTTTGATCGGTTCATTGATAAAACCCATAATGAACAAGACCTAGACCGGCTCAAAGACTAGGTCGCGAGTTTTCGCTCTGATCAGCTTGGTCAATCCAAATCATACAATTATACTTGCAAGACACATCTCACATGTTCATATCCACAGATCCAAGCAATATCCTAAAAATAAGTAAATTAATAAATTAGAAAGAGAGATAGAAAGTGATGGGGAATATGAATTAGAAAGAATGTAGCGATGAAACGTTTGATCATATCGAATATATAATAATATCTGATGAACACACATCCTTTTTTATTTTTGCTATCATCATATTCGCCTTCCTCTACCACACCAAAGAAGAAGAAATTGAAAGAAAGAGGATCAATCAGAATCACATTGCAAAGAGATGCAAGGCAATGCACAGTCTTTTGGGCTTCTGGGCTTCACTTTGGTATTGTTTTTCTTTGAGTTTACTATCTCGGTTCTTTTTTTGTATTTTGGGCTTTTAGGCCCAGTCTTGTTAGTGCCACTGCCAATTATTCACTTATTGAATAAATGGAGTAATCTGGGTCCATAAATAAACCCATGTTTAAATCAAATTTTTTGATAGAAGCCCCATGTCAGAAATCTGAAAACAAAAGAAAAATGTTTATCTCACCACATTTTTTTATTACATTTTTTATCACTTTTTTATGATTGTAATTAAGTGAGAGAATGTGATGAGGAGAAAGTGATATAATCAAAACAATGAGAAGTAGCGTAAAAAGTAATGTGAAAGATGTGAGAATAGTTGGAAACAAAATTACATGTAATCATTTTCTACTGTGCTGTCATACATGCTCAATGTCGATCAAACTGCAAGAAGCAAATAAGTCTGATATACTTTGCAGTTAGGTGGCTCTTGATATATAAAAAATAAAAATTATGAAAAAAAATACGAGTGATATAAAATAAGATTCCTAGTCTATGGGAATGTGCTTCTGGAAATGTTTTGGATTCTTTGCATCTTTTGAATAGTGCTCCAGTAGTAAACATATCACATTAAGCGAAGAGTAATAATATTCAATTATTTACACATATTTTTTCTTATATAATTCTTAAACTACTACTTCTTAAGCAATAAAATAAGAAAAATATAAATTTCAACATATTCGTTCTCTATCTTTAATAGTGGATCACATAATACATGTTGTTATCAGTTATTTACACATCATTTATCGATGAAAAAATGGTGTAGAAAAATTGATGTTCACCAATTATTTTCCTAACAATTATCACTCTAACTCTTCATTTGGTGTACGAAATTGGGGGGGGAGGGGGGAGGAAAAAACAAGGCACAATGGAAAGGTTTCAATAGGAAAGTAATAGAAGGATCCGTTCTTTGTTCTCTCCCACTCTCAAGCAAGCAAATAAACTACTGGGAAAAGAGGGATTAAAAAGAACAATGTTACTGAGCTACGTGCAAAGTGTTAATCAGGACAGGACTGGAACTTCTATTCTAATAATAACTACATCTCCTCAGTCTGTAGATCTAGCACAATGTTATGACGCTGCAGCCTCTGCGATAAAGCCTTCCCGGATCTTTTGCAACCATAATAAGAACTTCCACGACGATTGCATGAAGCACTGTCTTTTTTTCAGAGCATCATAGCTTATGTACCTTCCACTTTGAGCAAGGTTTCTCTACTGACATAGCAGACTCCATTGCCATATGTTCCTCATGCTCTCCCACTCACCCAACAAGCCATTACATATCTGCGGTGCAGTTCCAACTCTACCACGGGGAACGCTTGAAAATTGTTTGGTTCCCCCGTTCAAAAATGGTGCATGATTTTGGCAAAGAAGATTATCAAAAGATCATTGAGCATGTGACAGGAAGAACGAGCTCTGGTTGAGAGAGAAGAGGAATGTGGGGAGGTTTCAGTAATCAGAAATGATGAGGACTAGTGAGGCTAGTAGGCCAGCTATTTATGTGATCTTGAGTTCTGAACTTGAATTTTAACTTGGTGTAACTTGTGTTATGTCCGTTTATTGCTCCCTGCTTAATTTCCTTCCTTCGATATCGACAGATATATGTAATTGAAATCTAAGTTTGAAAGTCCCTTAGATTGCGTCCTTTCTCACTACCAAATTCTTAAGGTGAGATCCAAACTAAGTAAGAAATAGGGATTCTGTATTAGGTTTTCTTACATATAAACTAGCCTCGTGGTGGCATGCGCCTTAAGTTAGAGGAAAAGTTGGAAAATTACATATTTCATTGATCGATAATAGATATTACATAGTTTACATCATGTATTGCCGTCATATTGGGTTTGTTTCTCAGATAATTTTTCTAGTGATTTGATTAGGATTTGTTTCCTAGCATCCTAAGTGATTTGATGATGATTTTTGTTTCCTAGCTAAGTCTAGTTTCTCTCTATTCTTGATTACATCATGAATTTAGGATATGTTAGGATCAGTAATTATTCGTCTTTCCTTTTTCCTAGAATCCTTAATTCTTAAGTGATTTGTTTCCTGACTAAGTCTAGTTTCTCTATATTCTTGATTTCATCATGATTTTAGGATATGCTAGGATAAGTAATTATTTGTCTTTCTTTTTTCCTACCCTTTATTATAGGATTAGTCAACCCTAATGTTGCGTAAATATAATGCATCAATGAAAATAATCTCATTTGAGACAATTGGTAAAACTAGACTTTTCAATCTCGTCCCATCTGGCATGCACCTAACTTGCCCAACCCGCATGGAAGTGTTAAAATCCGTCCCGCTGTGTGGGGGCAGTTTGGGTGCAAATTTAGAGTAAATTTGTCTCGCTCCACCTTATACTCCCCATTTAAGTAAATAATTTAAAAGAAAAAAAAAACTAAAAACAATACTTGATGGATAAAACGTACGAGTAATTAGACTGATTTCGTTTATTTGTGTGACGTTTCACGGTTTCAGATTCGCGACAATAAGCATTATCCTTATATTTAACTATTAATTAGGATTGGATAAAGAAAGACCGAATGCCTATAGGAGATAGAACAAGATTGTCATATTTATTTAAAGACAAAAAAAAGAAGACAAATTCTCTTCTACACAAACTCAATACTTTTGTGCAAGAATTCACAAATATTCTTACATAAAATATCATTTCGCCTCTCAAAAAATAGTATAAAACAAATAGACATATATATGAACTTTTTGGTTTGCCATTTATTAATTTTCAGCATTCAGATACTGTAGCGACCAAAATCGCGGCAGAAAATAACAACTCTTTGTGATTTTAGAAAAAAAAAATGGAGTTGCCACCAATTTTATTTAAATTAGGAAGAATTGAAAAAACCTTATTAGAAAATGATCTTTGAAAACCAAATCGGAATCGGTTATGCTTAAGGAAGGGTAAACTCAATCCCACTACACAACGCAATAAGATTTTCAAATGTGCAAATTCTTGATAACCTTAAAAAAAAATTATTTTACTCCTCTCTTTTTGGAAAAAGACAATGTAACTATTTTTTATATTTTTATTTTATATTTTTATTTATTTTTTTTAAAAAAAAAAAAGAAATAATTAATTGTAATAATTTATTTTTTTGATTTGTGAATAAAGATTCTCTCTACGTATCTTGAGATAATGATGAAAACTCAAAGTCACGTAATTCTTATTTGATAATTGTGGTTTGGTTGATTTTAATTTTAAAAATTTGAATTAACAAGTCGTCGCGAAGTTATTCAAATTAAAGTTTGAATAAAATGAAACTTCGTCGTTAGAGACGTCACCCATTTTTCTCATTAAGTTTGTTATAACTCGGATAATTATGAAAATTATAAAATTAACAAGCTATCACAACTTAGCTAATTTTATTTATTTATTTTTTTTAAAAATTGAATTATATTTTTTTATCATTTTATTTTTTATATTTTCTCATTTTTTATCATTTTTTATTTTTTTTAACAAAATAAACAAATTAAAAAAAAAGAATTTTTTTCACCTACTAAAAGAAGCTTAGCCCATTAACCCAATTGATAATATCTAAATCATTTGGCCCAATTAGTAATCCAACTAAAAGCACAAATCAACAAACCTTAAATTAAATAAAAAAAGCAAAGAGGAAAATCACTTTCAGACACCCTCCTTTCACGTTTCCATCATTTTTATTACAAAAAAGAAACCAATTAAACACTCACCTCCCTTTTTCAAAAGGAAATCAGCAGAGACTTCCTCTAAAAGAAGAAAGCACACGATGGAAGCTGGGAGGTGATGTACCGCAGATCTACACCGGCAGCTGGCACGTGAGCGGTGATTCGCGAAGGGATGGAGGTGCTAGCCGGAGTCCCACGCTGGTCAGGATGGCGAGACATTGCGGGAGATCGGACCCTGCGGTGAATGCGGTTGCGCGACGCGGAGGGGTGACTCACGCGGTGCGGAGAGATGGCTCGTGTGGCGCGGATCTGGCAGTTTGAGGCGGTGCCGCGCGAGTTCGTGGCCGGTGCCGGACTGAATCTGACGGGGTCAGAGCAGATCTGGCTCTGGGTTGAACTGTGATGACGGTGCACGTCGCTGGTCGGGGTTGGCACGAGTCACCTGGCTCGACGCTGACAGTAGCACGGTGCGGTGGGGACGGTCCGAGCAGATCCGGACACGGTGATGGGGAGGAGGCTTGAGCTCGCGGTGCTACTATGGGTTCGTGCGTGGTAGAAGAAACGG
This sequence comes from Ormosia semicastrata, assembly GCA_029884595.1. Lineage (NCBI taxonomy): Eukaryota > Viridiplantae > Streptophyta > Magnoliopsida > Fabales > Fabaceae > Ormosia > Ormosia semicastrata. Next base: position 4,999,375 of record JAQQTO010000038.1, on the reverse strand, counting down.
TCAAGGGGTGGCTGGTCACGATTTTGGCAGAAACAAAGGAGAGAGGACAGTGGTCTTCAAGCACAGTGGTTCGTTGTCGCGGTGGCTGGACTTTGGGCTCGTTCACAGTGCGATTCGGCTGGCAGAGGTGGCTCCGTTTGCTGCGTTGTGGGTCTCGGTTCGGGTGTTTGGGTTGCTGTGTGGAGGTTCACGGTTGGGAGTTTGGGTGAGGTTGTGTAGTTGGGAGTTGAAGGTGAGATGGTGGTGACTCACTGAGTTGACTCGGTTGTGGGTGATGAAGAGGGATTGAAGATGGTGGTTTTCTAAATGGGTTGAAGATGAGAGGATCTTGGTATCTACCGAAGAAAAAAAAGCCCCCAACTTTCGTGTGATGCTCTCTGTATATATCCTCTCTCTGTCGATTCAAAAAAAAAAAAAACCCCTTGTGTTTGTAATCTTTCTTCCTTTTATTTTCTGCTTTGCCAAATCGAAATGACTCCTCTGCCAACCTCTGGAAAACTAGCTTAGGTGCTGATAGATTTTTCTAGCTCAGTTTCCTTCTTCATGCATTTTCTTTAGCTTTATGACTTTTTCCAAGCTTCAAATCTCTGCTAACTTTTCATTTTTGTGCTGCATTGAGCCTTGGGTTTTCAGGCTTGCAGCAGGGTGGGAGAGATTGACACGATTTGGTTACATTGCAACTGATTGAGTTTCATTTCTGCTGATATAGTGATATGCAACCAATGAGGTAACCAGCTGCCATACGGGACAAAGAACACCCCTCATTTTTTTTTATATTTTTTTTCTGGGCTTACATATGGGCTAAAAAAATGGGCTTTAAATTAATTAAACTCAAAATTAATTAATTTAATTAATTAATTTATTTATTTTTCATTTTTCATTTTTCTTTGCAACCCGGTCAAAATTAGGTGTTCACAGACACATTAGTACACAATAATTTTAACGAATCCCATAAAGTTAAATTGTGAAGTTAATTAAATATTTTAAATAATTTTAGCAATAATATCCTTGTTCTCATTTATGTAATGAAACACATAATTCAATGTCTAAAGTTACGTTTGTTTCTCGTTTTGGAAGGGATCAAATGACCGTTTAACTAAAGGAGGAACTCATTCCCTTCATGCGAACATGTATAAGGAAATATATTTGTAGGCTACGTTTGACATGTATAATAGTATAAAACTTGATAGAATAAAATTGTAGGATAAAAATTGATAGTATAAAAGACTTGATTAGCTCTTATACAATTAGACATTTAGTGTTCAATAGTATAAAAATTCTGATAGTATAATAATTATTTAACATGACTATAATATTCTTTTAGTATAAAAAAATTGCAAATCTCTCCTTGTGTGTTGTCTTCTTCTTCTCTTCCCCTACATTGTGAACCACCTTACACCACTCATGCCACCCATGCCACCGAACTTCCTACGCCACTGAACCACCTCATGCCACCCACGCCACCTCACACCACTCATGCCACCCACGCCATGCCGAAACCCACAACCGTCGTGCACCCTCGTCCTTTCCCACCATTGCAACTTGCCATGCCCAGATCTAAGCTTCATGGAGGTTTACCGTAGAGAAAGATTCAAGCAAAGAAATTAGGAGAGAAAGATTCAAGCAAAGATCTAATCTGCCATGGCCAGATCTAAGCTTCCATGGCCAAATTCAGTCTGAGGGAGGAAGATGGTGGTGAGTCATGGATGAGGAAGGGTGGCTCTGGGCAGAGTGAGGCAGAGTGGTTCGTGACATGTGTCAGGGTGAGTTAGGGATGAGGAATACGGTGGTTTTGAGGCAAAGTGAGTAAGGGATGAGGAAGACGGTGGTTCTAGTTGCATCTATTTCCATCATAACCTGCTCTGGATCATGGTGGTAGGGCTCTTTTTCTAATCTTGATGAATCTCAGTTGTTGGGTTGTTTGATTTCTGAGTATGAAAGTGGAATGTGGTGATGAAAGATAAATCCTATCAGGTTATATCAAAAGGTTGTAAGGAAAATAATGTTATACTATTAAAGTATGATAAAAAATTTTTGACTGTATTTGACTATTCTATCTAGTAAACATATCAAGTACTTGATAAAATCTGATACTATTAACTTATACTATCAATTACTCTTTATACTATCAATTACTCTTTATGTGATGCACCAAACACAGTATTATTCTAGTGAAAGAAATGTGAACTAAACAAACTCAGCTTTGAGAAAAGAATGATATATATATACCTTGAAATATAAGAACAAATTAAGTTCAATTCAAAAACAAAAAAAGAGAAAAAAGAACAAAAAGTTCAAATCCCCATACAAAATACAAATCATTGAGAAACCAAATAATTATTTCTCATCAAACCATAAGTCTTATAGTCATAATAACAAACTAAACCAACCCTGCAAAGCTGGTAAAGATCAAAATCACCCCAACTCCAACTCCAACACCCACACCAACCGAACCACCAAGCCTCGTTGAGCCAGAAACTTTCGACGAAGACGGCACTGGAGAAGTCAAACTGGACGGGACAATTTGCTGAGGCGGCAGGTCACTTATTGGTGGTGACTTAGACGGCGGTGCAGCCAAAGGAGGTGATTGAGGAAGTTTGTGTCTGACAGCCATAACGAGGACGATCAGCTTCTGACCATTTTTGCAGTTGTCAACATTGCCACTGATGAAGAAAAAGAGACCCGAATTGTTGAAATGGAAAGTTGAATCCCCATCGTCCATCTTTTTCATGGGACTATTGGTGTTGCACGAATCATAGTCCTCCTTCTTCACCACCAGAACTGAATCAGACCCTTTCTTGTACTTGAAATCTGTATGCAACCCAGAATAAAACAACAGTTTTATTAACCCTATATATATATATACACACACACACACTGATTTTTATGTGAAAAAAAAATTAATATAATTTTTTAATATAATCTATTATAAAAGGAGTTAGGATAGATCCATATCCTGGATATATGCACATCCGATTCTAATATCTCAATTTCCTTCGAATTAGGAGTGACATGTTATGTAGGGATGTAACCACTCTCTTATCTTTTATGTAGCATAGTTATGCATTATCAACGCGTTAGAATAAATTAATATAAATTTTACAGTTTTGTTATATTTTTTAAAAAATATATATAATTTTTTAATATTAAATAAAAAGTATTTAATAAAAAATAAATATATTTAATATATTAAAATATAAAAATATTTAATATTTTTCATTTAATAATTAAGATAATTGTATAACAGCATTTAAAATTATTCTAAAATTTATGTTGAGAAACATTGGACTTACAAAGAGTGTCATTGACTTGAAACCTATTTCTTTGAGCCCAGTGATTATAGTCTTCGGAAGGTTTCACCACCCAGCCATCTTTGCCACCAACATGAAACTCCCTTGTTGCTGCTTTAGATGAAGATGATGAACTAAGAAGCAACATCGCTATCATCAAAAGGAAAAGGCCGAGAAACCTGCCAGATACTTGACCAGACCCTGCCATTGCACACTGCTGAAGTATTCTTGAAACCTGCAGAAAAGCTGTGCTAGCTAAAGTGATATAATTGAGAGTGAGCTAGAGAGCTAGGTTGATGTATATGAAGATGGAAGGGTGATACAGATACAGGTGAGGGAGAGGGATAATAATATTAATATATAATGGGGAGTTGGGGTTGCAAAGGAGGTAACCGTTGTGGAGTAGAGCATGAAAATAGTGTTTGATGGGTAAACTATTTGCTGGCAATAGCATTATATTGGAAGCAGCATCATAAAACTCAATGGGCGTTTCAAAAGAGGCTCTTGTTTCTATGTTTCGAGCAGAATTTCGTTTCCACCTGGCGACATGCAGCGGACTCAACGTTAATACTTGTCTGAGTGTTTTTTTTTATTATTTAAAATTATACCAGCAAGAATATTCGAATAGTTTTGTGAAAAAATAGGCAGTTAAAAAATTTTTGACAGCCGCTTATTAAGGAATAGAATAATACTATTTAATGAAAAATAAAAAATTATTTTATTAATGTATTAAATATTTTATTTTTTATTTAATACCTTCTATTTTTTATTCGTTAGCATATTATTAGAAAAAAACAAGTTTTATTTGAGAGAAATATTGAAAACAAAAGACACATTTAAGCGATACAATTTTAAAAGACTTCCTTGAGATCCAAGAGTAGCTGTTTGAGTTGGCATCCACCCTTATTTATTTAAGGATTTTTTTAATAAATGTCCTCAAGACACTTGTTAAAAATTTGAAATAGAATTTTTTTATAAAAAATAAAATATTTAAAGCATTGAGAATTAAAAAAATTACTTTTTATACAAAACTTCTTTTTTAAATTTCTTAAGGGAACTTATTAAAAAATATTTTATTTAATTAAAGTATATTTAATTGAGAGTGACTTAATTATTTATTGTACTCTTCCTTAAAAAATAATGTGTCATTCTTAACTTCTCTTTTTTAAATTTTAAATTCGAATTTTATTTTAATCTAATTATGTATACCCACTTTTTAAATTTTAAATACATTATCCCTTTTAATCTATACTTTTTTAAAATTTAGCCAAATTAAAAAAAAAAGTGCAATACACAAGATACTTACTGGTTAGTATTGTTGGATCAATAAGTGATTCCCACCATTTTTACTTTTCATACAACCATACTTAAATATTGATAAATTTTAAGTGAATTTTGGAGAAAATTTCTAATTAGGTAGCATTACTCTAATTTATATCTTCTAATTTTCTTTTATATGATGTTTATCCACACCTTTTAGATTTGAGAATAATCCTCACGAGGTACTAAGATTGTCGTTTACGGGCCAATGGCCCGGTCCAGCTCAATACGAGTTTGCCTTGGATGTGTTATATTAGGCTAGCTTGTTTAATAAAGAGACCTTTATTTATACAATCTAGACTCAAACCCACTTAACCCGTCGGGTTGACGGATTCGCCAATTAACTTACTTTTTTATTTAATTTTTAATTTTTTGGTGATTTAATTTTTAAAATTTTATATTATTTATATTGGGTTAAGGGTTTTTTAGATTATTAGACTCTGTGTAAGTCACTATTAATTGATTTAGATTAGTTTAATTTTGGATTATATTATAATGTATAGATAAAAAATAAATTATTAATTTATTTAAAATTTATTATAAAATACTTAATATTATTCATTTATCTATGATTTAATTTAATAAATAAATATTCAATTCATTTATTAATTCATTTTAATAGATCGAATATATAGATATTCAACTTATTCATTTAAAAAAATCTATTTTTAAAAATTTTCATTCTCTCTTTAAACTCTAAAAAATATTTTTTCTCTCTAAAAATTGTCATTCTCTCTCTAAAAATTGTCTTTCTCCCTCTAAAAATGTTTATCTCTCTAAAAATTTCTATTCTCTTTTTTAAAAATGTTTCTCTCACTAAAAATTTTCTTTCCCTCTCTAAAAAATCATTCTCTCCCTAAAAAAGTTCTTTCTCTCTCTAAAAAAAATTTTCTAAAATCTTTGAGACTCAACACTTTGTGCTATGAGTTTTTGGATTTTAGTGAAAAGTGAAAGTGTTAAAAAATATAAAATATATTGAATATTCTATTGATTGGTTTTTAATTGAATATCTAACGAATATCTAATAGATATTTTGGTTAGATTATTAATTATCAATAATTAAATTTAATTTATTAGATTCAATCTAATAAAATATATTATTTTAATTAAATAAATTGAATTAATTTTAATATAAATAAATTAAATGGATAAATAATTAATAAACCTTTGGACTTACTACTTGAGCTTATGACTCATTAAGCTATAATTTTTTTTTAAGAAAAAAATTTATTTATGGACCGGTTCAGATTGTGTAGGTTCACATTTAAGCATGTCTGCAATATGAGCAATGATTAAAAAAAAAAGGGACTAGACCGGCGGTTCAACTAGAAAATTAGTGAGCTGGCTATGTGTTTGGTCTAATTAACTAAAAAAATCAAAATTTCAAAAAAACAGTCAAACCAGTTTAAACTTGTTAAATTGGGTTTCATTTTAATTTTTTAAACTCATTTAAAAACCTTTTTTTTTCTATCCAAATAGAGATTCAATTTTAAACAAAAGCTCACATATAAAGTTTAAGGAAGGTATGAAAATATTTGTCACATCTTAACTTTTATATAAATTATATACTTAGATGTTTCATGTATTAATCTATATAAAACTTGTAAGTATAATTTTTTTTACTTTTTTATATGTTATATGCTTAAATAATTTACTTATAAAATATAAGACTTTGAAATATTATGTAACATAATATAAAATAGTAATATATTAATTTATTATTTAATATATTATATAATATTATATATATATTTAATTATCACCGATTAAATTATAATTAAATTAATAAATTATAAATTAATATCTTCACCAATATAATTATTGGTCTAATTTTAAAAACATTGAATTTGAGTTTTCCAAACCTTGTATAAGTTAAGTGGTACGACCGTCAAATTATTTCCAGTTTATCCAACTATACTGATCATAGCTTTTTCGTGCAATCAAATCACTTACATTAAAGACACAAAAAATATTTAGGGTTCAACTAAATATTTATAATTTTTGTCCATCATATTTTTGTATAAAAAAGTGTCAAATTAAATTGTATATAATTATAATATTTTTGTAAGATACAATATAAATTTATAAGTGAGATAAAAAAAAATTAAAATATTTTTTATGAACGAATAAAGGGAGCGCACCAACAATCCGGAGAGAAAAAAAAACATGACATTGTATACTAATCATTTGAGCTTTCGAATATAAAACGTCAATTATATCAATTGCTCAATTGAAATTAGTTTAGTAACTTCTTTTCCATTAAACCTGTGAATGTCATGATGATCAATTAATACATTTTCACTCTTGACTTCACAGCATTTTTTCCCCCTATTCCATCTTATTCTTCTTGTTTTATCTAAGATTGTTTATCAATTTTTCAATAAATATAGAAATATTCTTTTAACATATGCTCAAGTTCTGCTTTTTTTATTATATGTATGTTTACTAAGACATTTTTTCTAAATTATGTGGCCTATTCCAAGTTATTAATAATAGTGGTAATTATACTGATGATCTCTCATGATGTTTGTCTTTATTACAACTGACATTTTTTTTTTGAAAAACTATACATGCTTTATCTATTGTTTTTATATCTTGACCCCATTCTTTATTTGCGAAATTATACCTAACCCTACTTAATCTATAGTTTTTACACCATTTTTCCTTATAAATAACACAAAAAAGAAGGCAGGTTTAATTCCACAATAAAGAATACAACCTTCTTTCTCTTTTCTATCTACTTTTTTAATTTTTTTAATCTTATATATATATATATATTTATATAAATTGCATTTATTATTAATTATAAATAAATAAAATTTAATAAAGAAAAAGATTTAATATTTTTCAAAAAGATTAAGTTTTTAAAAATGTTTACACATTTATAATTATGAATAAGAAAATAAAATATAATAAATATATAAAATATAATCTAATTAAAATTATTAAAATATGAATTTTGTTAACATGTGCTTAAAATATAATAAATATATAAAATATAATTTAATTAAAACTTATAAAAATATGAGTTTGTTAAAATATGAGTTTAAGAATTAAAAATAACATTTATTATTCATTATTAATTGCTTAAAAATATTTTTTTTAATTTTGAAGCTAATAAATACTTGCACTTTTATTTACTACCTTTTATTTTTGATTTATTAACATCTGCTCTTGCAAAATCTTTAAAATATTTGTGCAAGCCACGAGTAACTCACTAATTTAAAAATAACTATTCCTACCTCTATCTTTTCCCTTCCTTACAAATTTGTAGGTTTCTTAGAATATGTTTGGGATGATGGTAATGAGTGGTATATGACAAAATCTAATAACATTACATTTAAGAGTTATTTTAAAAAAAAATGTATAATGACAATGGAGAGTTAAAGAGTCAATCTCTTACCACTTAAAGGCTCTAATATTTATCCTTTTTAAATTAAAAAGTTTAAGAAAAAATGACTTTAATATTTCACTCTCTCCCCATTCAATTTATTAAGCTAACAAATAATGAAGTTGTATGTTATCTTTTATTTAATTCTTTACATTTCTATTCTATTATAAGTCACTTTATTTTATTCTCTTAAAAACTTGTAAACATAACCTTAGATTAACTATTAATGACAAAAAATAAAAATAAAAACTCACTAATTTAAAAATTAAAAAATGACTATCTATTGAATTAAAAACCTTTGGCAAGATTTGTGAATTGGGACTTTGGGATTAAGGTTCTAGAAATTGTCACCTGAAAATGTGTTTGGCGGTTAACAATTATTCTGCATTGCTTTATGCAGAGAGACAGGAAGACATCAAAATTCAGAAGTTTGCGCAGTATTCAGGAAACAAGAAGAAAACCCACCCCAATTGTCGGTTGCGCAGCCAATCCATTATCCATCATCAACGTTGACGGCGACACAGGCTCTCCATGTCACTGCACGCTCTCAAGGAATCTTTGAGACCCTGCACAACCCAACAACCATCCTCTACATCATCATTCACTACCCAAACCCAAACGCACCCCAATTCAATTCTCCGCGATTCCCACCTCCCAATCCCAAGAAAACCCCCAAAATCCTCTCTTTCTCAGCAGCTTCGCCGTCTGCAGCACGACCCAGTTTCTGCCCCACCGCTTCAGCCCCACAATTCGCATAAGCGAGAAAGGAACCATAAAAATGGTGAAGACTACAATGGAGAAGAAGAAGAAGAGGAGCCGGTGGTAAAGAGGGCAAATTTGGGTAGACCCAAATTGACCCAGTTTCAATTCGATCATACTGGACCCTTTGAGCCTTTGGTCTTGTCTTCAGATGGAGAAGTTCCCGTGGTTCAGGTTACTGATCCAAGTTTCTCTTTGTTTTTATTGTGGTCCCAATGCTTGCATTTATACAGAATTACACATAGGATTCCATTTTATTTTTTTATTTTGGTATGAAGTTAACTGAATGCATGAATAGATTTATTTATGGGGGTTTCTTATATCTTGGTATCCAATTTCCAGTTAAGTGAATGGTTGAGCTTGAGCATTATCATTTAGCAGGCTTAATTGTAGTAAAATCTATTGGATTTTCATGGTAAATAGATTGCCTAATAGTAGGTTCAAGTGAGTCATCTACTTAGGTTTTGTATTTTTTTCTAATAATTTCTTAGTTACTTTAGTTTAGGATGTTTAATTGTTTATAAATTTATATGTTCGGCCTATGTAAAAATGCTGAAATTCTTATATACGTGATCGTGAGTAGCACAATGCTCTATCAGCACACATTTAGAGTTGTCAATCAAAACACTTTGATAAATGCTATAAGTATCGATATTTGAAACAAAATAAAATGGTTATTATGAGGTGTGAATCACTGTTTTAGGTTCCTGCATCTATAAACTGTAGACTGCTTGAGCATCAAAGGGTGGGAGTGAAGTTTCTGTATGGTTTGTACAAGAACAATCATGGAGGCATCCTTGGAGATGACATGTGAGTTAGATGCTATCCCCCCCACCTCTTTCTCTCTTTTTCGCTGTTGGGGTGGGAAATAATGTTCATTGAAGCTCTGTACCAAGAGCCTATATATAGTACATGTTCTTTTCTTCACCTTCCCACAACATACATAACGTGAATGTTATATCTCCTTCAAGATAAAAAGATTTCATGTTTCAACTTATCAAAAAAGATATACAGATTTATGTTTTTTCTTTTGGGTATTTTTTGAGTCAACTGCTTCCTTTTTTAAAAATTTAAAGACATGCTGGTACTGAGACATTTTCTATTTTGTTTGTCAGGCCTTTTCACCAAATTTATAAATGTCTGCACTCTTCATCATTATATTTTCTTTGAGTTATTATTTTTGAAAGTTATAAAACCTCACTAAATTTGTGGACTTTATCTTCTGTTTTGTGTCTATATTATTTGTTGGTATAGTTTTATACTTTTTTGCTTTTCTTCTGTTTTTTGGTGAAATTTGTTTCCTTTCATCATAATTCTGACTGTATTTACCAAGTTGAAGTTCATTTTTTGGTTATGGAAATTTGAAACAGGGGTCTTGGAAAGACCATTCAAGCAATAGCATTTCTTGCTGCCATCTTTGATAAAGAAGGAGAGTCTATGCTAAGTGAAAACCGGGTAGAGAAGAGAGACCCTGTATTAATAATTTGCCCAACTTCTGTTATTCACAACTGGGAGAGTGAATTCTCTAAGTGGGCTAACTTCAGTGTTTCCATTTATCATGGTGCAAACCGGGATCTGATATATGATAAATTGGAAGCAAATGGAGTGGAGATACTTATTACCAGTTTTGACACTTACAGGATTCATGGCAGTTCCTTGTCAGATATCAAATGGAATATTGTGATTATTGATGAGGCTCATCGGCTTAAGAATGAGAAATCAAAACTTTATAAAGCATGTTTAGAAATTAAAACCCTGAGACGCTATGGTCTTACTGGGACTATAATGCAAAATAAGATCATGGAATTGTTTAATCTCTTTGACTGGGTTGCACCTGGATCCCTTGGGACACGGGAACACTTTCATGAGTTCTACGATGAACCCCTTAAGCATGGTCAGAGGTCAACTGCTCCTGATAGGTTTGTCCAAATTGCTAATAAGAGAAAACAACACCTTGTGTCAGTTCTTCATAAATATATGTTGAGAAGGACAAAGGAAGAGACCATTGGGCATCTTATGATGGGGAAGGAAGATAACATTGTGTTCTGTGAAATGAGTGATTTGCAAAAACGTGTTTACAGGAGAATGTTACAGCTTCCTGACATTCAATGCCTTATAAATAAGAACCTGCCTTGTAGTTGTGGTAGCCCTCTTACTCAAGTTGAATGTTGTAAGAGGATAGTACCAGATGGAATTATTTGGCCTTACCTTCACAGAGATAACCCTGATGGTTGTGATTCATGCCCCTTTTGCCTTGTCCTTCCATGCCTTGTCAAGCTCCAACAGGTTAAGTGAGAGCTTTGAAATTTCTTTGCCTCTCTTTTTTATTATACTGTCATTGCAAAATATATCATTAAGAGCTATTTTGTTCATAGCACGGGACATTTGTTGCAAGTTTATTCTTTGGTAGGAGTTTCTGCTTTGTAACTGTAGGAAAATATTTATTTGGATTCAACTCAATATTTATTATAACACTATGTTCTATATTTCCATGAACAAACTTAAGTTTTATGATCATGCTTACGATGCTTCTTTACATTATTTTAAAGTTACTTTTTATGTTTCTATATGCCAGATAAGCAATCACCTTGAACTGATTAAGCCAAACCCCAAAGATGATCGTGGCAAACAAAATAAAGATGCAGAGTTTGCTGCTGCTGTCTTTGGTCCTGATATTGATTTGGTGGGTGGGAACACCAAGAATGAGAGTTTCATGGGTCTAAGTGATGTGAAACATTGTGGCAAAATGCGAGCACTTGAAAAACTATTGTTCTCATGGATTTCACATGGTGACAAAGTTCTTTTGTTTAGCTATTCTGTAAGGTGAATAGGTGATACACCCTTCAGATCATGTTTGATACTGTTTCTGGGTACTCTTTAAGTTAGGATTAGTGATTGAAATTTTAGTTATTTTACTCAAATATATGCCTTTTTAGATTCCCATTTTCAAACTTAAATGCATAAGTTTAGGTTGCAGAGAGATTCCTCTTATCTATTGTTTATAGGTCCTAGTAGTGGCTTTTGGTCTTAAGATGACTGAACATCATTGACATTAGTAAACTGCTTTGCATGTGTCATATTTTTTCTGAAACACAAGTTTTTTTCTGCTGTTGAACTTGAGTTACTCTTTCCAGGATGCTGGACATACTGGAGAAATTTCTCATACGAAAAGGCTACTGCTTCTCAAGACTTGATGGTTCCACTCCGACTAATTTACGTCAATCTCTGGTTGATGATTTCAACTCAAGTCCAAGCAAACAAGTATATTTCAAACCTAATAGTTGAATAAGGAATTTTCCAATTCAATTTTCTATTTGGGCTCTTATTTATTATTTTAGGTATTCCTGATATCAACTCGTGCTGGTGGGCTTGGATTGAACCTTGTCAGTGCAAACCGTGTTGTAATATTTGATCCCAACTGGAATCCTGCACAAGATTTACAGGCTCAAGACAGGTCCTTTCGTTTTGGACAGAAGCGGCATGTTGTGGTGATCCGTCTTCTTGCAGCTGGTTCAGTTGAAGAACTTGTTTATTCTCGTCAGGTGTACAAGCAGCAGCTCTCAAACATTGCTGTCTCTGGAAAGATGGAAAAACGATATTTTGAAGGTGTCCAGGTACCAAAATCTATGCATATTGGTTTAGCATTTCCTTTCATTTGATTTTTAATATTCTTAAAATAATTCTAAAAAATACATTAGTTTCCTTGCAGGACTGCAAGGAATTTCAAGGGGAGCTTTTTGGAATTTGCAATTTATTTCGAGATTTATCTGATAAGCTATTTACCAGTGAGATCATTGAATTGCATGAGGCGGGTAAAGAAGATGGGCATAAAACAGAACAGCCGGAAAAAATAAATCTGTCAGATGAAACAAGTTCATTAGTATCGGAGTCTAAAACCAGGTTATGTACTGAATCTGTGAGGGCTGCAACAAGTAAACCAGATCTTGAAGACCTTGGTATGTTTCATATTTCCTAAATCTCATCCACTGTGAAATTCCTTGTTTTCTTTTATTATAAAATCTATTGTCCTGAGAAAACAGTTAGGAATGAAGCAACAACTTTATTTATCTCTTGGACTTATAAGATACCATAGTAGGCAGACTTTTTACTGGCAGTCATTTTGTGCAGTGATCACGGACATGTCTAACTATACATAAACATACAAGTAAAATAAAGTATTTTCTTATCACTATCATGACAAAAGAATACTAGAAAGTGGATTCATCAGCTTCAGCCTGTTGAATCCTTGTTTTATGACACTTGAAATGAGGGAGTAAAGCTTCTGAGATTTTTCTTTTGTTTTTAATTTGGAAAATGGCAGAGTGGATTTTCCATTTAGTCAAGTGATGTTTTGTATCTATAGGCATTGTCTATGCTCATCGCAATGAAGACATTGTCAATTTCGGACCTGGGATTCATGGGAAGATAGATACCAGTATCCCTTCAAATGATAGCCTAAGCATGGCAAGTTCTTTAGTCCACCAAAGAAAGAAACCAGATTGTGTACCTAAAAAACAGAAAGTTCCTTTGATTGATGAAAGGAAGAGAGCCCAATATAGGCTCCTTGCCCAGTCTATGGGCATGGGAGAGCTTGCATTTAGCAAATGGTTACTATCAGCGACTCCACTGGAGAGAGAAAAAGTGCTTCAAGACTACAAGAAGAAAAAGAAGATACCTAATGGTTGAAGAATGGTTCTTATAGATGGCAAAACAAATGCGCTTCCGTGTAACTTACAATACCAAAAACATTAAAGATTGTAAACGTTTTGTACATACGGATGTATAGTCATAGTTTTCCTATTCACAAATTGAATATGTTAAATGTAGCTTGTGTTCGAAAGATAGCAACTGTTACATTTGATGAATCTTAATGTTATTTCAAGCTGTGTGACTTGAATATTAGTATATTCACATGAAATAATAATTATTTAATTACACATGGTCTTTAAATGTTACTTCAAGTTAGATGACTTGAATTTTAGTGGGCTCACATGAAACAATTTTTATTCGAATACAAATGGTCTATAACTTAAAAGGAGGAATGATCTAACGATCTGGATATTAAGAACTAAGACAAGATTTATTATTTACATTTTTTTGTGTGCCTTTGACCAAGATATGTTATGAAATTAACCTTTGAGTGGCAACTCCAGGATTAATTACACTTTTATTTTGCTAAAAGATAACATTTTACAACAAAATAATTGCATAAATAATCTTATAAATCTGAAACAGATCGGCCTTCTAGTCATTCTTCCGAAATAAAGCGAATAATAATCATGATTGTAATGCTGACTCAGCTAATGGATCACTGACTTTGTCCCTCATGCACCATCACGCTCACCCTTAATTCATCTTTGATGTCATTTGAGTTTCCTTTCCTTACCTTGCTTAAGTGACTAAACTCTCATTTAACTATAAGTTCATTTTGACAGAACAATCGATCACTTGCACGTCATTTCACTCACCAAGAGAATTGTAACCAGGGCTAGGGCTACAATAATCTCATTATGAAGTATTAACAATCCAAATAGGTTAACGCTTGTCTGTAAATTGTAATTTATTAATTATGTTTTTTTTACCTCAAAAAATGTGTCAATAATTAACTTTCAAGCAACGAGAGAAAAACAAAAGATTATCAACACAGAACAAGTTATTGGCCAGAGAAACAGGCTAATAGCTACCATAGGAAAAGTGTAAAAAAGGTGTGAAAGTAGAAGGATAGCAGTTCCTCTACCCTTACACGTTAACATCAAAGAAAAATGCTAAGTACACATTTCTCTCACTCTCACTGTCGTGTCAGAATTAGAGTGTTGATAAACAAAAAATGAGGTGAATACAACTATAATCAAATTGTAAAAACTATGCAAATGTGATGTGTGTGTGTGTGTGTGAGTTATATTGTTGTACAGCAAAAGATGCTGCCACGACAAAGCAGAAAGCTTGTAATATTGAGCCACAAGAATATGTAATTGTGATTTGCATCCAATGCTGTAGCTCAAATGTCATGGACCTTGACCCCACCAAAATTTTTTTCATTTCATTCACTTAAAAAAAAAAAAAACCTAGTCTGGAAGATAAGACCAACAACGACCAAGGTTATGCATAAAACGACAAACAACGACCAAGGTTATGCATAAAACAGAGAGAAGTCAATCGAACGAAAAGAAAATGGGCAGTGTGAAAAAAAGACAAATGGAGATGTTATAATTTTCACTTGTCTTTACATAATACAAGAGGCGTTACTAAAGGAAAAACAAAAGTCAATAACCTCTTGCATCTCCCTCTTGCTTGTTACGAGTCATATCTATAATTATCAATTATCTCTGTTACAATTCTATCTACATAAAACATAAAGCTAAATCTGTTTAATCACAATCAATGTCTAAAAATCGTATAAATTCCATCTTCATTTCTTCCTCTTTTTCCTTCTACCAAGAAAGGACATTAAGTTTTCACTCCTCTTAGTGGTTTATCACACTTCTACTTTTTCTGCTTTTGCTTCTAACAAGCACATCCTAGAACAATCATGGATTCCACCACGATTAGATTGCCAAATAAGAAAAGCTTCAAACAACCGTCTCATATTATTACAGCTATCTTCTCAGCATTTTGAATCTGGAGACTGGTTTTGAAGGTTGAGAACCAGAAACCTGTGAAGGTCATACTCATGATTATCATAGATTTTATAGTCAATGATGAAACTGTCAAGCATCATAGTCTAAACACCATGTTTATATCAGCAAGTCTTTTTATTTACTGACAAAACCATATATAAATCAGTAAATCTACCTGTGATGAAGTTGAACTTTGTTCTCTTGAAGTTGTTTTTATATTCTCAGCATGCTCTATGATGGAGCCTGTAAAAGCCTGCAGAAAATATTTATTTGAGAAAATTATCAGCTGCTGCACATTTTGTTGCAGGGCATTATGAGGGTAAAATTGTAAAGTGTAAACACACCATGCGACTATCAAATGATGGTTGTGAAGTTTGGTATCGAACCTGTAAAGGAAAAAATGGAAATGTCAAGGACCAACTCTCCTAAAATCTTAAGCTGTCAGGTGGAAGCACTTGAATGGTTTTCCTTCAAGTGCTTTGAAACTTTTTAAGTCACTGTTCAAGAGTAATGATCAAAGCACAAATTCCTTTTTACAATCCTTTTGTTTCCTGACAACCTTACTCTAACATACTTTTGGTAACTTTAAAATACCAAATTTTTAGTCTTCATTAATTCCTAACTCAAGCATTCTCATTTATAATTTTCTACTTGACAACTAAATATCCTGCAACCAGATTACAGCCTTGAGTCCTTCAGAGCTGTGCTATGGTCATAAACAAAATTAATACAAATGACTCATTGCAGATATATAGACCTTACATCTCTTTCTCCTGATATGCAGCTCTAGTTAGAAACAGTAGGGCACTTACTTTTGCACTGTAGGTGGCAAACTGACTACTTACGTTTGGAACAATCTTTTCAGGGTTAATGGAGACTGAAGAGCACTGGGTCTCCTTCTACCTTAGAGCAGCTTCCATTAGTTTGTTATAAAGGATATGGTAAAAGCAAGGAGAGAGAAAAAAATTATGGCAGAATGTGGGCAGATTGGGCAGTCTTGCTGCATTCTTAGTTTTCCTTGGTATTAAGACTTACTTCTTTTGAAGGACCCTTATCCCCGTCCTAGTTGTACCCCCCCAACCCTCCCTAATGTACCCCCCAACCCTCCATAATGTATATATATTTTTATCAAAAGAACAGTATATTTCACTGCATATAGTCTATTTTTGAAATGTTTTCTTTTTTTAATGGTTAAAAAGTTTAAAAACTCCTGTTTTCAGCTGTCACTAGTTCTGATGCTGGGCTTAGCACTAGTTGCAAATGAAGGCTGTTTTACGTTGTATTTCAGAATTTCAAACACTAAAGCCAAGGACAAATCTTTTTCTGATATACACCCAAATAAAAGTGTAATAAAACCACTCAGGCATTCTTTTACTGTGTATTTATTCTCTCTCTCTCTTTTAAATCCTACTGTGTATTTATTCTATTCACAGATTGAGCAACCAATAAAGGGGAGGCTTATCAGATGTCCAACCTAGACAAATACTGTTGATAACCTTGTGGAGCAGGCTCATCAAGAAGCAAGGAATTTAGTGATATCAAGAGCTACTCCAGTATATGTACAATTTAAGAAAATAGAGAAGAATGAAAACTGAATAGCTTACGGCATAATGAAAAACAATAAAGTTGCATGTTACTTCCAACTAGAAAATAAACATGAATCTGTTATCCCAAAGCAAAGCAATGTAGTATTTCCATTTGGCTTTAAAGCAGAATAGAACACAACACAACAAGCAGAAAACTATGATGGAAATTTCATCACAAGATCTATGTACCTCACTTTTCGATGCAGTAGTAGCTTGAACTATCTTCTCTTCAGGAGGTATGGGAAGCTTCTCACTATGACCAACGAATTTCACATTTTTTGGAACATTTTTCCCCTCTAAAAGTTGAGGCACAACAGAAGAATTAGTTTCAGACTGGATCCAAACAGCATGGATAACCATTAAGAGATACACAAAACCACATAACATGCATACACACAGAATGAGAGAGTGAAGAACTTATTGAAGACTAACCTAGGCCCTTATATTGCACTGCCAGGCTTGCAAACTGCATTTTGAAAATTAAAAAATGCAAAAGCATGCTTCTTCAGCTGAATAGTTATATGACATACTAAACAGCTTAAAGCTGAACTAAGAAAATAGGAAGATACTATCTTACATTCAACTGATCGGCTATATCTTCTTGATGATTATAATTTTTTGGAAACTCAGTTGATATACTTTTATTGTTAGTCTGGTCCAGTGGTATGCCTTGATGAAAGTCCTATTTGAGTAGTCCGAAAATGAGTAATAAGCTATCACAGTCCAATGTGCTCATACCCTCTAAACAAGATTTATAAACCAGAACTCAATAAATTAATCAAGATATTACTTCTGAATTTTGGAGATTGTTATCAATAGGTCTCTGGTATGAAATATCATCAAAATCAGCTAAAGTTTCCTCATTTTGATCACTGTGATTGCTACTTTCTGCAGCAAGCTCTTCTTTCTCAAGTTCATCCAATCTGGACATCATACGAGCATATTCCTCATCAGCTGTAGCTTTCCCAAAATTAGGAGCATTCAGTGGACCTGAAAAAGGATATTAGCCTCTCATTCAAGCATAATTTTAATATTTATAACAAATTTAGAAGTATGGTCACTGGTTTGGTGCATTGTTCTACACTAGCAAATGAAACAAAGTTTAAATAAAAGAGACATAATGATAAACATTTATCATGGTTCACATTCAACTTCAAATATCGAGCAACAAAGTCAAAAAGAAAAAGAAAACCAAAAACTTCAAAGTGCGCAAGTCAATGAAAACTGTTCAAGGAAAGAAAAATATTATATGTTCTTCCACTTAGAAGTAAAGCTTAAAATTATTCAGAAACTACTATACATGAAAGATGTAACCTCCCCAAGGACAAAAATTTACGTGTATACATACACACACTTATAAATGGATGTTTATCCACTTGGTAGTTCATTTGTGCTGTATAACACTATAACAGATTTGAACTATAAAAAATCACTCAAATAAACATATTGTTTGACTGTATAAGTAGTATTAGAAAGCTGATAGCTTGGAGAAAAGTGTAAGAAAAGAGATGGGAAAAAAAAAAAGAGTTGTAAGTAGCAATGCAATTTGTGTATCATAAATTGTAAAGCAGAAATTTAGTGTTTAAAATAAGAGGTCAAGAATTTTCAAATCTTCCATGCTGATCCAAACAAAGTATTTCCACACACATCAAAATAATTAATTATACATGTTAATGACAACAAATCATAGTATAATGTAAGAAGTCAAAGTCAAGCAGAATTAAGACTTGGTTTGACAGAGGATGACAATTACTGCTATTTGGATAATCTAAATAAATTTGAAATCTTCAAAGAAAGGACTTGAATTTTATTTGGACTTTCCAGTTCTCTCTTTACCAGTTCCATTTACAATGAACATCAACTATCTGTTGTAGATTTGATTAGGAGACAACGTAGAAAATGATGATCAAACAATAGCCTGAGGCGTGTGAGAAGACACTGTCCTCAAGGATTTTATCGCACGGGTGTGCGAATCCCCCAGGATTCAACAGGCTCGTCCCGGCGGAGACCGAGGTAGCAGAACAGCAGAGAAATTTGTAGTTAACCCAGGTAGAGAACGTTATTTTTCAGAAGAGGCAGAGGGAACGTATATCAGTATTAAAAACACCGTCAGAAAAAGGTATTTAAAGAAGGTAAGAAAGAGCCGTTTAGAAAAAACAGAAAACAACGTTAGAAAATATGACTGTTGGAATAATAACGTTAGAAACGGATTTGGTTGTTGAAAACTAATTGGAACGTTAGGAACAAAATCTGCCCGTTTACCAAGTCAGTTTTGACTTCTTCAAAAATATCATTTTTCCGGTAAGCTAAAAAAATTAATTAAATATTTCACAAAAAGATTCGGGCCTCATGATATCACGCGCAGAGGGAGCAAATCGATGATTTGCACTAGCCATGAGCCTCCAAATTTTTGTGCGCGCGAGCCCACCACCTCATTTGTTTCTTACAAAGCCCAAAACACATGTTGATTTATAAACTCTTTAAAACTTTGAAGGCTAAGCAATGTGGGACATAAACTTTTGAAATATCAAAGTTAAAACAACAACAATCCCCCACATATTTCAAAAGTTTAAAGAAATACTTAAGAAAATTTTAAAACAAGATTTTTCCTGGGTTAACACCATGGGTGTAAATGCATCGAATCTGGTGTCTTTTGGACTATGAACCAGACCTAGACGGATGAGACATAACATACCGTGAGTTGGTGAAGTAAACTTCTATGAACCAAAAACACTTTGTGTATATTAGAGGTCTACCAGTCACACTACACCCCCACAATTCTCGCTGTTGTCGCTGTGTTGCGCTAATAGGCCATGCGCGCGCCTGGTAATTCATGAGTACTCTAGAGATATGCCATAATCTCATACAAGCGACCCCACTTGACACTCATATAGGTGATTTCATCAAGTGTATGCTGCAAATCATACACCACCCATAAGGGATATGAAAATCATTAAAAGCTTTTAAGCTTATCCTCTCAATAATGCAGTCTAGCACATCTCACATCATAGGAAAGGACAAAGTTATTAGTGCTAGCAGAACTAACAAGTGACTTGTTTTTACCCATATGAACCTTCTTCATGGGATCTCCAATCACAAAGGTTGGGTTACCATCACTGTTAATTTCAAATTGGCTTAAGTCCCATTCCCCTCGATGTTTCATATATTGGTTTCCTCCCAAGAGGCTTTGTCAGAGGATTGGCCAAGTTCACTTCTGACTTCACATAATCAATTGATATTGTTCCATCTTTTAGCAGCTGCTTTACCACATTATGCCTCAATTGTATATGTCTGTTTTTATCATTGAAGGTCTTATTCTTTGCAATGGCTATTGCCACTTGACAATCACAATGCATTGACACTGATGGTGTTGGTTTTATTCCTAAAGGAATATTTGCCAAGAAGTTTTTAACCACTCACCTCACTACTACCAACTCCGAGCTACAAACTCGACTCCATAGTGGATCTTGCAATTATAGTTTGTTTGGTGATCTCCAAGTAACCGCTCCACCACCAAGTGTGAATACATAACCACTAGTAGATTTTGTCTCATCTAAATCAGATCCGATTAGCATCACTATATCCTTCTAATACAAATGAAATCCACTATACACTATACCATAGTTCATGGTACCTCTCAAATATCTCATGAGTCCGACAAGTACAAATTTCAAGTGATCCTGATTTGGACTTTGAGTATATCGACTCAATCTCCCCAAAGCATATGCTATGTCCGGTCTCGAAAAATTCATTAAATGTAATAAACTTCCAATAATTTGGGCATACTCAGATTGAGCAACAGAATCACCTCTATTCTTTTTTAATTGAGAGTTAGAACCATAAGGGGTACTCACTGGTTTCGAGTCATAATGACCAAACTTTCTAAGAAGCTTCTCTACATAATGTTCTTGGGATAGTGTTATACTATCACCCTTCCTTATGATCTTGACTCCTAGTATTACACTTGCTTCACCCATGTCTTTCATATCAAACTTAGATGTGAGAAAAGATTTTGTTCTTATCACAATATCATTACAAGTACCAAAAATAAGCATGTCATCCACATATAAACATATGATTACACATTCACCATTCATTAATTTAGTGTAAACACATTTATCAACTTCAATAGAAGTAAAACCATCATCAATCAAAATTTGATTAAATTTTTTATGCCATTGTTTTGGTACTTGTTTCAAACCATATAAAGATTTGAGAAGTTTACAAACTTTATTTTCTTGACCACGAATTACACATCCTTCAAGTTGTGTCATATAAATTTCTTCTTCTAAATCACCATTTAAGAAAGCAGTTTTAACATCCATTTGGTGAATAACAAGTTTGTAAATTGAAGCCAAGGCTATCAAAATCCGAATTGAAGAAATTCTGGTCACAGGAGCAAAAGTATCAAAATAATCAATATTTTGTTTTTGAGTAAAACCTTTTGCTACTAATCTAGCTTTGTATTTTTCAATCGAACCATCAGGATTATATTTTCTTTTAAAAATCCATTTGCAACCAATAGATTTTGTTCCAGGAGATAAGTCAACTAAAGTCCAAGTGTTGCATTTTGAAATAGAATCAATTTCGGTTTTAATAGCTTCTTTCCAAAATAAAGCATCAGAAGATAAAATAGCTTCAGAAAATGACAAAGGATCATTTTCAACAAGATAAGTATAAAAATCATTTCCAAAAGATGATACTTTTCTTTGTCTTTTACTCCTTCTCAAATCCTCATATGAGTTTTCACAATAATTTCCTGAAGAAATATTTTCTAAAGAAATATTTTCTAAAGATTGTTTATTTCTAGATTTCAAAGGAAATATATGTTCTAAAAATTCAGCATTTTTAGTTTCCATTATTGTATTATGATCAAGCACATCGCTTCGCAAAACAAGAAACCTAAAAGCAGCACTACGTTCAGCATAACCAATAAACATACAATCAGAAGTTTTGATTCCTATTTTTCTTTTCTTAGGATCAGGAAGCATAACCTTAGCTAGACACCTCCACACTTTTAAATATTTTAAATTAGGCATATAACCTTTCCATAATTCATAGGGTGTTTTACCAGTTTTCTTATGAGGTATCCTATTTTGCAAAAAATATGCAGTTAATAAGGCTTCTCCCCAAAGGTTATCGGGTGCTGAGGAACTAACTAGCATTGCATTCATCATTTCTTTTAATGTTCTATTTTTTCTTTCAGCGACACCATTAGATTCAAGTGAATAAGGGGGGGTTACTTCATGTATTATTCCTTCTTTTTCACAAAATTCATTAAATAAGATATATTCACTACCCCTATCAGATCTAACCCTTTTAATTTTTCTATTTAATTGATTTTCTACTTCTGCCTTATAGGAAACAAACATTTCAAAAGTTTCATCTTTATTTCTAATTAAATAAACCTTAGTGTATCTAGAAAAATCATCTATAAAGGTCACATAATATTTTTTACCACCTCTAGTCATTGTATTTTTTAAATCTCCTAGATCGGTATGAATTAAACTAAGTAATTCAGATTCACGTTGTTGTACAGAAAAACAAGATTTTTTAGTTAACTTAGATTCAATACACATATCACATTTATTTAAACATACATCACTATTCGCAGAAATTAAACTAAGATATCGCATTTTCTTAATATAAAAAATATTAACATGTCCTAATCTAGCATGCCACATATCAACGGAATCAATCAAGTAAGCAGAAGAAGATGCAATTTTATTAATAATTTCAGAAATACTGAGTACAAAAAGTCCTTGATCACTATAGCCCTTTCCCACAAAGACATTATTTTTTGTCATTACTATCTTGTCAGATTCGAATGACACTTTAATCCCAGCTTTTCCCAACAGTGATACAGAAATCAAATTGACCCTAATATTAGGCACATGAAGTACATCATTTAAAGTCAAGGTCTTCCCAGATGTGAGCTTTAGAAGAACTTTCCATTTTCCCGAAACTGCAGCAGTTCGAGAATCTCCAAGATACACAAGTTCTTTATCATCTCCCACAGAAGTGTAGGAGGTAAAAGCATCTTTGTTCGCACAAATATGCCTGGTAGCACCAGAGTCTACCACCCATTTGTTCACACCGATCACAATGTTAACTTGAGAAATGACCGCAGCCACAATATCATCTCCTTCTACCAAATTTGCCTTTGGCTTGGGAGGATTATCGTTTCTCACTCTATGCCTGCATTGAGTAGTATGATGACTTAACTTTCCACAAACATAGCAAGCACCTTTTCTTTTGAAAGTGGGATTAGTAACTCTAGGAAAGTGATCAAAAGACCTTTTGTTATTGTCATACCTTTTTTTCGGTGATTTATTTTGAACCAGATTTGCTCGAGAAGCCAAAGCCTTCGCCTTTGCAGCCTGATACTCTCTTCGGTTGGTGTCTTCAATGATAATGTGCGTGATCAGATCTGAGGGTGACAGTTGCTTTAGCTTTTGCTTGTGCTTGTGCTTCAGCTGTTGCTTGTAGTCCTTCCATGATGGAGGCAGCTTCTCGATGAGGAGTCCAGCAACAAATTCGTCCGGGAGGGTGATGTTTTCGGCCTTGAGATCCTCCAATAGCTTATGGTATTCATTGATTTGAACTTTGATATCTTTGTCCTCGGTTATCTCCCAACGATAGTAGTTGCCAATGACAAATTTCTGCTTCCTGACATCTTCAGCGGTGTACTTTATGGCCATGGAGTCCCATATCTCCTTCGCATCCTTGTAAGAACAGTACACATCGAACAGATCGTTAGAAAGTGTGCTAATAACTGTGTGACGGCATACCTTGTTTGCATGTGTCCAATCCTGAATCAATTTTGGATTGGTTGTTGATGGCGGTCTGGGTTCGGTAAGTGCGGAAGCGACTCCGTGCATGTCGAGGATGGTGTGAACACGTTCTTGCCACCTTTTGAAATTTTGGCCACCGAAAAGCTCTATTTTCGAGATATCTGGAAATGGCTTTGCATAGGTGACTGGAGTTGGAGGCGGCGAAAGGATAGCGTCACGGTTGTTGGGAGCGGGAGCGGAAGCAGTAGCCTGATTGTCAGCATTGTTGTCAGCCATAGTATAAAATCCTTGAGATTGTTGTAGATTTGATTAGGAGACAACGTAGAAAATGATGATCAAACAATAGCCTGAGGCGTGTGAGAAGACACTGTCCTCAAGGATTTTATCGCACGGGTGTGCGAATCCCCCAGGATTCAACAGGCTCGTCCCGGCGGAGACCGAGGTAGCAGAACAGCAGAGAAATTTGTAGTTAACCCAGGTAAAGAACGTTATTTTTCAGAAGAGGCAGAGGGAACGTATATTAGTATTAAAAACACCGTCAGAAAAAAAGTATTTAAAGAAGGTAAGAAAGAGCCGTTTAGAAAAAACAGAAAACAACGTTAGAAAATATGGTTGTTGGAATAATAACGTTAGAAACGGATTTGGTTGTTGAAAACTAATTGGAACATTAGGAACAAAATCTGCCCGTTTACCAAGTCAGTTTTGGCTTCTTCAAAAACATCATTTTTTCGGTAAGCTCAAAAAATTAATTAAATATTTCACAAAAAGATTCGGACCTCATGATATCACGTGCAGGGGGGGCAAATCGATGATTTGCACTAGTCATGAGCCTCTAGCCCATTTTTCTGCGCGCGAGCCCACCACCTCATTTGTTTCTTACAAAACCCAAAACACATGTTGATTTATACTCTTTAAAACTTTGAAGGCTAAGCAATGTGGAACATAGACTTTTGAAATATCAAAGCTAAAACAACAACACTATCATCATATATAATCTTAAACCTCGTAAAGCAACAGAAGGCAAGAACATGCCTGATTTAGATCGTTTGTTAGAGTCATCCTCCACATAATCTTCCCTTATCTCCACAAGGCCCTCCTGTGCCGAATTAAACCACCACAGCAATTAATCATTTAAGCAAACTTCAAAAATATTTATACCAAGTGCTAACATAAGCACACAAAGACAAAGCACAAGAAGAATCAAATCATAAGAAAAATGGAGCACAGGAAGCTAAGGTCAGTTCCGCAGACACTGATAAAAACTAAAAAGCAATACACATTACAGCACAACTCCGCGTTTCACACGAAAAGATATTCAATAAAGGTGTTTATAGCCAAAAGAAAGAAGCAATGCATTCATAACAGAACAGAGGTGTGGACGTCAAAATTGCCACAAAGCAAACTCAAAGTTTCAAATTTTATTCAAACCAATCAGGAAAGTGGTAAGGCAACAAGTAAAGGTTGAAACCCACCGCAGCTTCAGAAGCTGTGGCATTGAAAAACAAAGCCTCTGCTTCAAGGTCCTTGATCATGGCCTCAAGAGAATCAACCTGTGAATCCAATGACTTCCCTCTTCGTGTCAAAATCTCAACGGTCTGTTTGGACGTTCTCTCTGCATAATAGCCTTCTCCCAAAAGAACCTAACAAGCAAAACAAAACTTCTTGTCACATTGAAAAACCAAATTCCACACCTTCAAAAAAAAACACAACATTCAATTAAAAGCAAGTAAACGCTGAAATTCTGTACCAGGAACTCGTTGGTGTGAATCAAACGACCCGGGAAGAACGCTGCTTTTCCAAATGGAACCTAAAAGACCCATTCCCAAGTTTGAAACTTTTTATCAGAGGGAAAATCAAAAATAAAGAAAAAACAATTTTTTTTTTAAATTTACCATGATATCATGGGAGAGGTGTTCGGGGAGCTTCTGAAAGAGGCTGATGAGGTTGTTGTTGTCGGCGACAAAACTTCGTAAGCGGTCGAGCTCGCTCTGCTTATCGGCGATGGCGTCTTGAACGCGCTTCGCCGCATTCCGAGCCTCCTCTATGGGGAAGAGAGAGGCCAGTGACGTCACCGTTCCTTTCCTTGACTCTTCCATTTTTGCTTCCACCCTCACTCTGCACCCTACTGCGCTACTCTCTTAATTTGCCGGCGATTGGACCCGATTACTAGTTTGTCTTGCCGGATCCGGTGAACCAACCCGACATAAACCGGTTTTGGAATCCAGTCTCCGGGCCCAGAGGAAAAGCCCAAGCTTTTGGGCGGCCTTCGTGGATTTAAATATTGTTTTACGGGTGACCAGAAAAAACAATAATTGTGAAAGTGACAATAAGCTTTTTCCAAAAAACAAAAACGCACATAGAATAACATTGTCGTTTGGATTGAACTAAATTGACTGGTTCCACTGCTAAAATAGAAAATCAAACTGCAATCCAACTTTAGAGTCAGATTTAAATCGAACTAGACTCAAAAATTAGTTTTGGAATGGAGTCTCGGAAGCCTAGAATAAAAGCCCAAACTTTTGGCGTTTAGATTGACTGGATTGAACACACGCAAATAAAAACACACAAAATAACATTGTCGTTTGGAATGAACTAGATTGACTGATTTGACTGTCAAAATTGAAAATCGAACTCCAATCTAGTTTTAGAGTCGGATTTAAATCGAATTAGACTTGAAAACCGGTTTTGGAATGCAGTCTTGGGGGTCCAGACAAAAAGCCCAAGCTTTTGGGCGGCCTTTGTGGATTAAAATATTGTTTGACGAGTGTCCAAAAAAAATATTATGAAAATGACAATAAGTTTTTTTCAAAAAATAAAAACACACAAAATAACATTATCATTTAGATTGAAATAGATTCACTGATTCAACTGTCAAAATCGAAAACCAGACTTCAATTCGGCTTTAGTTTAGTGTTATATCCATTTTTGTGGTTAGATTGAGTTAAATCGAACTAAACCGATTGAAGTTATTTTTTTTTTTGGTATAATGTCAATTTAATGTATAAAAAATTTAAATTTAATGATAAATAAATTCTATACAATATTTTTATGTATTTAAAGATTATCTAATTTAACTAAATAGTTTAATCAATCAAACCAGTTAAACCTAAATCAAAAGTTTATGTCTAATATACTATTTGATCTAACTTTTACAACAATGCAAAATACACTTAAAGACCCTTTTTTTGTCTCTTTTTTTTTTTTTTTTTACAAAAAAGAGGTTTAAGGGTTGATGTGGGGAATTGAAATATATGTCATAGTTAAGGCAAAGCAAGTCCATGATATTTGAATCCAATATTAACTACTTTCCGAGGAGGAGTCGGAGCTCCTTAAGCTAAGACTTGATATATTTTATAAATCTTATATCTCTTTTCCATATTTTTCTTTTTTAAATCTTTGTCTCATTTTTTAAATTTTATTTTTTATTTCAAAAATGTTATTTTCCTTATTTTGTATACTTTTGTGTGTGTGTTTTAAAATAAAAAATGATTCTAGTGAATTTAAAATACTTCACAAACTCTAACGATGACTTATCTGGACCATTAAGGAAAAAGTTACATTAGGGTTAAGATGTTAACTATTAGTTTTCATTAGAGAAGTAACATGATTTGTGATGATAATATATGTACAAGTATCATTACTTATTTACAAATACTTAACTTCACATATCTATTTTTCATATTTTTATCTTTGTTTTTCTATGATATTTATAATGTATGAGCTCAATAAATCCCTTTACCGCCTAACATGAAAGCTAACTACTCAATCAACACGTAGGACTATCACTTTTCTTTGTCTCATTCCTAATTATTTATTAAATAATTCTTGCACCCTTTTTCATCATTTGGATGAGAATAAATTAAAATTGTTAGATTATATTGGGATTCTCTATTACACAATATGTAAATTATAGTTAGTTAGAATAGTTAGTTATTAGTTAGTTTCAGTTACAGTTAGTTAGTTACTAAATTTAGTTATCAGTTATTCATTTTGTTACATGATGTAAAACTATGTTATTGTTATGAGTGGTATATATACCATATTCCAATCAATGATGAATCACAAATTTTGTTTCTTTCATTTTGTTAAAGTGTAATATGGTATCAAAAGTGCTTTAATTCCACTTTTGTTCTCTTATTCTTCTTTTTCATCTTCTTCACCCCTGTTTCATTATTGTTCTTCAAATTTTTTTTCCATGGCAAATCTCAATATTGTTTATGATTTTGCCAATCCTTTTATTCTTCATCCATCTGATAATCCTGGATTGTTACTTGTTTCTCAGCCATTGACAAGTGACAATTACAACTCATGGAGTAGATCGATGAAGATTGCCTTGAATTCCAATAACAAATTCGGGTTTGTTGATGGTTCTATCCCGAGACCTAATGGCACTGATCCTGTGTTTCTTGCTTTTTGGGAACGAAACGACAATATTGTTAGTTCTTGGTTATTACATTCCATTTCTAAAGAGATTTCTGCAAGTTTGATTTACTCATATTCAACTGAAACTATTTGGAATGATCTTCAGGATCGGTTCCAGCAATGTAATGGACCAATATTGTTTCAGTTGAGGAAAGATCTATTGAGTCTTTCACAGGGTTTCTCTCTGTCACATAATATTTCACCAAGTTCAAAGTTATTTGAGAGGAACTAAGTGAAAATCATCCCTTGATTCATTGCATCTATGGTGGAGCTAAGCCATTATAGGATCATCTATAATGAGTATGTAATGTGTTTTTAATGGGGTTGAATGATTCTTTCTCTCAGACTCGTAATGAAATCTTGTTAATGAAACCATTTCCTCCCATTAACAACGTTTTATCTTTGATCCTACAAGAAGAAAAGCAATGTGAGCTTGGGGTGATTCAGTCTCAAACAGTAGGTTCACAAACTGCCTTTGCTGTGAAATCAATGAGTTCTAAGTAGAATTCAGATTCTAACAGAAATTTAGGCAAAAAGATAGGCATTTATGTACACATTTTGGTGCTTATGGTCATGTTAAGGAGAAGTGCTTCAACCTTCATAGTTATCCCCCGAGTTACAAAAAAGCATTCAAGAATAGGAATGTTGCTTCTGTGAATCAAATTTATGATTCAAGTTTTCTTCAAGCTGGTAATAGTGCAGTATAATTTACTCCAGAGCAGTATCAATAACTCTTATCTGTCATTACCTCTCATGTATCTCAGGCTGTCAAGCCAAATGTGGAGTACAATGATCCTTCACCTTCATCTTCTATATGTATAATTCTGTCTGCAACTCATTCTCAAGTCCCTCTAAATTCTAGTTTGTGGCTTTTAGATTCTGGAACCACAAGTCGTATTGCTTGTTCTTACAAAATTTTGTTCAACGTTCTTCTTTAGCTAATGTTTATGTTACTCTTCCAAATCATGATAGAGTTCAAGCTCATTCCATAGGTTATGTACAATTAACTCCACAATTAGTTCTTGATAATGTTATGTATATTCCACAATTTCATGTCAATCTGATTTCTTCTTTAGCTAAAATGTTTTCATATTCAGTTTCATTCAACAACACTTGTTTTTCTATACATGATCCCAGTTGTTCAAAGGTGATTAGCAGGGGTAACCTGATTGGAGGGCTTTATGTCTTCGAACCATATTCATCCTCATCACCAAAGGTTGCATCAAGTTCCAATTGTCATGTACAAAATACTGTTTTACCTAAGCATTATTCATTTCTTTCTTCCCTTAAGTCATGTAGACAGTCATGATTTTATTTCTTTTGATACCTGGTATGCCAGACTTAGTTATTTGTTAAACAAAATTTTGCAAAAGCTTAGTGATAAAATTTCCTTTACTTTGCCTAAACCTAAGCATAATTTTATGTGTTCTATTTGTTCTTTAGCTAAGTTTAGAAGGTTATCATTTGTCTCATATAATCATGTTTCTGATGCACCTTTTGACTTAGTTCATTGTGATATCTGGGGTCTATATCACATTCTAACATATAATGGTAAGAGATACTTTTTAACTCTAGTAGATGATTGCACTAGATTCACATGGACATACCTCATGTAAGCTAAGTCACATGCCACTGCTTTGTTATAACAATTTTTTACATTAGTGGAGACACAATTTGGCAAAGTTATTAAGTGATTAAGGTCAAATAATGCCAAGGAGCTATAATTGACTAGTTTCTTACAAAGCAAAGGTGTCATACACCAATATTCTTGTGTGCAAAGGCCATAATAAAATTCAGTGGAGGATAGGAAGCATCAACACTTACTCAATGTGGCATGTTCTCTTTATTTTCAGTTGAAGGTTCCTATTACTTTTTGGGAAGAGTGTTTACTTATTGCTACTTTTCTGATAAACAGAACTCCACACCATTATTGCAATTTAAAACTTCATTTTAGATGTTGTACATCAAGGAACCTGACTATCAAGCACTAAGAGTCTTTGGATGCCTGTGCTTTGCTGCAACTTTGGTATCCAACAGAACCAAGTTATGTCCTAGGGTTGTCCTATGTGTATTTGTTGGCTATCCTCTTGGTTACAAAGGGTACAAGTTATATAATCTTGAAACCAAGAAATTTTTCATATCTAGAGATATTCAATTTCATGAATCAACATTTCCTTTCCACACTTTACCTCACATTGATTTCCATAATGACCTTTTCATGGATATGGTTCTACCACTCCCTCAATCAGATAACTATCCAAATTCTTCCACTCCCTCAATCAGATAACCATCCAAATTCTTCACCTCAACCTATCACTTCCTCCTCCGATCCTCCCCCATAACCTACTCTACCAAGTCTAAGAAGATCAACTAGACCTTCCTAACTCCCATCCTATTTAAAACAATATCAATGTAACCTGACTTCAACCTTGTATCCCATTACAACTCACATGACATATGATAATCTTAACCTACCCTACAGATAGTTTGTTATAAATGTAGATTCAATTTTTGAGCTAACCCTTTATCATTAGGCCATAAAATGTCCTGAATGACAAAAGGCCATGGCTCCTGAGTTACAAGCTATGGAAGATAACCATACTTAGGATGTTGTTCCATTGCCAAAAGGTAAACACACTGTTGGTTGCAAATGGATCTACAAGGTCAAGCATAAATCAGATGAAACAACGGAGAAGCATAAGGTTCGATTAGTAGCCAAGTGCTACACTTAACAAGTTGGAGTTGATTTCTTAGATACGTTTTCCCCTGTTGCAAAACTCACAACTATTTGGGTGCTGTTGTCCATTGCTGCCATTAAGGGATGGA
This sequence comes from Ormosia semicastrata, assembly GCA_029884595.1. Classification (NCBI taxonomy): domain Eukaryota; kingdom Viridiplantae; phylum Streptophyta; class Magnoliopsida; order Fabales; family Fabaceae; genus Ormosia; species Ormosia semicastrata. Next base: position 4,968,370 of record JAQQTO010000038.1, on the reverse strand, counting down.
AGTCGTTGTAGCTGTATATAAATAATGTCTTCCTAAATGGAGGCCTTTTTGAAGAAGTCTACATGGACTTGCCATTAGGATATTATAGTAAAGGGAAGAAGGGGGAGAACCTAGTGTGCAAGTTAAACAAATTCATCTATGGTCTTAGACAAGCATCTAGATAATGGTTTCGCAAATTCTCCACTGTTTTAATTATTCATGGTTTCATCACATCCAATAGTGATTATTCATTATTTTCTAAGGGGACAGATGTTTCTTTAGTCATTTTCTTTGTCTATGTTGATGATATCATCATTGCAAGTGCAACTCAATCTCAAATTTAGCATGTTCAATGCTTACTCTAGAGTTTATGCAAGCTTAAGGTGCTAGGTGACTTGAAGTATTTTCTTGGACTAGAGATTGCATAGTCAACAAAGAGAATTTATCTATCTCAAAAGAAGTACACGGTTTCCCCACTTGAATATACTGGTTACTTAGATTGCAAACTAGGGGCTTTACCGATGGAACCCAACATAAAACTTAACAATTGAGATGGTGACTTGATTGAAGATGCTTCTATGTATAGAAGAATCATTGGGAGGTTGATGTAGTTGACAATATTAAGACCAGATGTATGTTATGCAGTAAATAAATTGAGTCAATATATGAGTTCTCCAAGAAGTCCTCATTTACAAGCCCTGCATTATCTCCTAAGGTATTTGAAAAATTCCCTGAACAAGGTCTGCTATTTTCTAACTTTTCTTCACTTAGCATTAAAGCCTTTGCAAATGCTTATTAGGAAAGTTATCTTGACACAAGGAGGTTTACCACTAATATTTGTGTCTTTTTGAGAGATTCATTAGTTGTTTAGAAGTCAAATAAATAACATACAATATCCAGATCTTTTGCTGAGGTTGAATATAGAGCTTTAACTAGTGTCTCTAGTGAAATTACTTGGCTTACAACTTTGTTGAAAGATTTCAAAATCCAAATGGATGCAGCTATGATTTATTGTGATAATCAAGCTGCCACTCATCTTGTCATCAATCCAGCATTTTATGAAAAATCCAAACATGTAGAAATTGATTGTCATTTCATTAAAAAAAAGTAAATGTTGATTTAATAAAATTGGTGCATGTCAAAACTCAGCATCAGCTTGCAGATTTGCTGATAAAGTCTATAACAGTTACTCAATTCCATTACCCTATATCCAAGTTAAGAGTATTAGACATATACTTCTAAGGAAGTATTACATAATATGTAAATTATATTTAGTTATCAATTAGTTTAAGTTATAATTAGTTAGTTACTAAAGTTAGTTGTCAGTTATTCATTCTGTTACATGATGTATAACTTTGTTACTGTTATAAGTGGTATATATACCACATTCGAATCAATGATGAATACCGAATTCCATTTCTTTCATTCGGTAAAGTGTAATATTCTCTTTGTGAATTTTACTAGAAATATACTATTAGTGCTTATAAATACCAAACCTTCCCTTGCAAAGCTACAACTATCCTCTCCTTTTCATTCAACAAGGGAGTATATTGTTTTGTTATTGACATTGACTTAGGCTTTGGAGTGAGACCCAGAGCTTCCTATACACCTCTTCTTTGCATATATTCAAGTGCTCAACAACCCGAGATTTTGGAGAGTAGCCCAAGACCAAAAGAACTGAGCTCGGTTTATACATAACACAACAAATTTTATTTTTAAAAACTAATTTTCGTCATTTTGTATAATTGTATTTTTTTTAATAAAATAAAAAATGGCTCTAATGGGTTCAAGTCCCTTAGAACTTAACATTTTAAACAGGTGCGTCATCTCAACTAAACAAACCCTTTGCAATCATTAACTTCAAAACAAAATTGAAAAAGTGATTGTTAATTTGTTCAAAAAATTCACAGAATACATTGAGAACATAATATTGTCCTTATCTTATCTTATTTTATTATTAAAAGACAACACAGAAGCAATTGAATTGAAAAACAACGCAATCTATATGGTAGTTCGTGAGGGACTTATTTTATTTTTACGCATATAAATGTCAAAACCATGCAAGGATATTTGGTTCAAATTTTTTCATTTATCTAAGAACTTTTTTTATGTAAAAAAGCAGTTGTCCAATTTCTCATTATGTTTGACTTGTCTAAGAAAAAATCCAACAGCTTTTATTAGGAATAAAAAGTTGTTGGCAATTAAACAAAATTCTGAGCATTCTTTTATTAAGTTATTAGGATTATTCTTAATAGTAATATATAAATATTATTTTATCATCCATCAAATAATTTTTTAATTAATTAAATATTTTTTAATTATTTAATATTTATTTTGATAATTTAATACATAAAAATAATTTTTTTATATTATTCCAAATAAAATAAATTAACTTTAAAATTATTTTTAACTAACATATCTAAACATAATTTTTTCCCTTATAATCAATTATAACAAAAAAATTTATATAATAATTAATTATTAAAATAATTTAAATTTCATAATTATTCCAAATATGCACTTAATGCATGTTTGACACAACTTATTTTGTTGTGCCAACAACTTGTTTTCAAATAAAAACTATTATAACAATGTTTAATTATATTTGTTAAAATTAATTTTATCTTTTACATGAAATATAATGTATTTTAAATTTTTTTATAATGCTAAAATTTTAACTTATAATTTTATATTATAGATTACTCCTTACTTTTTGAGATATAAATATTATTTTATTTTTAATCAAATAAATTTTTTAATCAATTAAATATCTTTTTTATTCATTTTATACTTATTTTAATAATTTAATTCATAAAATTAATTTTTTTTTATATCATCTAAATAAAATAGATTAATTTAAAATTTATTTTCACCTAACATATTCAAACATAAAATTAATTTTATTATAATCGATTATAACAAAAAAAATTATATAATAATTAATTATTAAAATAATTAAATTTTCACAAGTATCTCAAATACACATTTAATCCTTTAGTCTTAAAACAAATAATTATTTAATTATTACTCGAAAAGTAAGATTATTTTTTTATTGCGACGAGGTGATACTTAAGTTAGTTTATGCATACTTCGACAAATTTACCTCTCTAATCCAATTAAAGATAAATCATTTGCACCAAAACACATTTATTTTCTTGTATACTTTATTTTAATATAACAACTAACCATAATTTTAAAAGTTTTAATCAAACTAACTATCGTCATCCGTTATGTGATGTCAATGCTTTGGGTGTAAAATTACATGTAATAATTTTTTTAATAATAATAACAAAAAAATAGTAATAGTAACGAGTATATATAATATATAGCCATATATTAATTTAATTTTTGCTCTATTTTTTTATTTTTTGATTAACTTTTGGTGTTTGGTGTAAATGATGTGATATTTCTATAAAATACTTAGCGATCTATTTAATAAATATTTTTCTCACAAATTCTAAAGTTCATAAAATTTATTTTTTTAATTTTTAAATTCTAAATTTTAGAAAATCGAAGTATAACTCGGTTAACAACTTAAACACTTTATGGCTCATAATAATAATAATAATATTATTATTATTATATATATATACATATATTGGTAGTGAATATTTTCTTTAACTTTTTATAGATAGATAAATTCACAAATTTTCCTTTTTTGGGATACAGATAAATTCATAGATATGTTGAAAATGTAACACACATGGTATATGAGATATTTTTTTATTTTTGTTTAAGTTTGTCTAATGAGTATTTTAAAAGTATTAGTTAAGAAAAAAATTAAATATAAATATTAAATAAAAATTAAAATATTCAATATATAAATTTTTAAAAAAATATACTTCTTAATTAATAATTATTATTATTTTAATTTCATAAAAAAAACCCTTTCTTTTTTTAAACAAAAACCACATTTATCAGAAAAAAAAAGCCACATAACTTGTAAAATTTGTTTTGATTGGTACGTGGAAACACAACCCACATGGCGCGTGAGCAACACCTCCCTGTTCTACACTTCAACCAGACCAGAGCCAGCAATGACTTCATTTACCAAAAAAAACAAACCACAGCGAACCTCGTCAACCACTCCTCCTGCAAAACCCACCAATTTTTTTATTTTTTTTTCCTGCTACGAATCCAAAAATATAATATTTTTTTTAATCATAATTATTTTTAATTAGAACAACGTTAGCTACATTTGGTGCAAAACCGTGCTGGTGAAGGGGAATTTGATTAAGTCGTTGGGCTTTCACTTTCTCTCTATCTGATCAACGTCTGTGACTCACTGACTCGCCGTTGTGACTCGGTGATTCCTTTGTTTGACTCCTTTTGAAGCAACCCTTTGTCTTCCTTAACCTATTTGCTATGTTGGGTTTTGGTTGGATTCCCTGTATTCAGCTGCTGAAACTGGGAACTGGGTCGTTGAATTGGAGTTGAAGTTTTTGAGACATGGTGTCCTTGGGGTTTGACATGGTTGAAAGATTGGAGCTTTGGTTGGTTAAGGGGAGGGAACAGGGGATTTTGTTGAAGGTTGCATTTGGGTGGTGGGTGTTTCTATTGTTTCTTAGTCCAGCGGTGGGTCTGAGACCCTTAAGGGACAGAACTGGATCGTGGGGCGATGAGGTTTGCATATGAACTTGTAGTTAATTTCAGTGCTCTTTTTTTTTCCCCATTGACTATGGTAATTGACTAATTGTGGATGCAGATTGTAAATTTGAACCATAAAAAAATAATTGGTTTTTGATCTTTTTTTTGGCCTTAATGTTGATTATTTCTTGCTTTCATTTTAATTTTGATTAATTAAGCTGTAAGGGGTTGCTTTAGGTGTTACTGGTTTTTGTCGTTCTTCTCCCCCTGTTGTCAAAGTGGAAGCATGAAATTTGGTGTTTAATGTCTGGCTAGAATAAAAATTATAAAATAAAATAATGTGGTTTGGGCAAAGGACTAAAGGTGTTTGCACATAAGGATTTGTTTCCAGTTTTTGTAGTTTCCTGCGTTTGCAGAACTTGTATTTTAGAAATAGCTGAAGCACAATGAATCTTCAAATGGAAAAAAAATTATATTATTTACAATTAAGTTTATTGTAATGTAATGGACTATGTAATTTTGCTATATTGTTTGGTTGCAAGACCTTTAGCATTCCTCCGAGGACTTTCACTTTATCATAAGACATTAGCCTTTGGTGTTACTGTTATTTAACTTGCCTAAATATTGTTGTTATGATTAAAAAAACATTATTTTCATTGATGAATTGATTTTTTAATGCTTGTGGAAAAACGTGACTGAAGAAGAATTCATTAATTTGCATGTATTGGCATTGCTTCTTTCAGTGGCTTTTTTCAAGAAAAGACGAAAGTGTCTTAGGTCCATTTTCCCAATGGAACATAACCGGAACTTACAGAGGTTGGTATTCTTTACTTACATAAATGTATGTTTAGGCTGGCATTAGCTTTGAGTTGTAGTTTTGGTCTGTTGTACAAATGTTTGATGTAACCATTTGCATAGTGGAAGTATTCCTAACTGCTGAGCTTCTGCTTCATGCATGGTTTGAAGTGGATACATGATTAAATAATAAACTAAATCTGATCTGAGCTGTCACAAAATTACTGCTTTAGAATATTATCACTAGAAATTTGTCTTTTCTTGTGCCTGCTTGAATTTTTGAATGAGTATATCCTTTTCATGGATCAAATTTTCTTTTTTGAGGAGAAAACATGGTGTTATGCTTCTTACCTTTTCGCTTAAGTTATTATGCATTCTTAATTGACTACCACTGGACAGAGAATATAATGGCAAAAGGGTGGGGGGAGGGCCAGCATCCAGGTGTAAAGTAGGACACTTGCTCCCATGAATTAACTAAATAAACTTAGGGCATTTGGACTAATCATCTAACGGTAAAAGAAATTTTGTGCAATTAATTAAAATATGCTTCATCTGTAATTGAGTGCATGTTATTTTCAAATAAACTTTCTTCACTATTTTATTATGTAATGAGTTTGTAAGTTTGTTACAGTCTGATGATATACGTATGTTGCCTCTTCAAATGCAGGGACTTGGAAGTTTTTTGATACCCCAAATGGCTCTTCCAGATTTCCAGACATCCAAAAAACAAATGGAAATTCTGTAATTGAATTGGTTAGTACACCCACAAAGATAACTGGAGTACATTATGTACAGGTGAGATGTTGAACTATATGGCTAATTTCAGAAGGAAATCAGCTTTCATATGTGATGCAATTTCTTATTTGTTCTATTATATAATTTTAAATCACCTCAGCTTTTGATAGAGATGCTTCGAAGTTCTACCTTAATGGAGTTAGTGAAGTTCCAATGAAACTTGTCCTCTTGATATACTGAAGAATTATGCAAAATATCTCATTTCATGCTGTTTTTCATTGCCGCATATATTACTACACTTCAATTTATTTCAAGATTTGTTCTTAAGTTGTCAATTTAGTGTTGTACTGCTAGTACAATCCCAGCCCAATAGTAATTCTAAGTTCTAACATAACAAGACACCTAACACATGAATAATCCTAATTTTCTAACACTTAGTATACAATGGAATGCATTAAATAGTTGGGTGTTTTCTTGTACATCAACAACTCAAACTCATCTGATCGACCTCACCCAGTGTAAACAAATGCTTTTGTACCATGGCATGAAACCATGTCTCTAGCTAGATCAGAGTCTGTTCTGTTGGTATAGTGAGCTTTTATACATATTTGGATGAGTATCTGTATTCATATTTCAGGGTTAAAGAGGATGATAATTTGTACAGATCCTAAAACTGTTGGGGATCATATTCTGTATAGTGTCTGTCACTGTTGCTTAGTCAAGTGTATTTTGAATGTCTATTTTTCATTTTTCTAGTGTATGTGTATGCATTTATCATAATTTAATCTAGAGCTGAACACCATATTTTGGAGATCATAAAACCAAATACATTATTACACTTTCATTTCATTAAGGAATAATATGTCATTGTATTAGTGAAATTTTATAGGCTTTTAGTCATGCAAAATCCTATTAACAGTTTCAGTCAAATAATTATTCTACTAGGAAAAAATTTATTCCTCTTTTTCATGCTCTTTTGTCAGGGGGTAGTTATATTCCATGATGTGTTTGACAAAGAATACAATGTTGGTGGTGCCCAAATCAGAGTTGAAGGTGTATATATATGGCCTTTTAGACAGCTTCGAATGATAGCCAACAGGTGAACACCAATATGATGTGCAGCTCAGCTGCTCAAGTTTATATGACACCTTATTGCATTCAGACACCTTACTACATTGAGACTGTGAGAAGGATTTTTTTTGGCTAAAGCCTTTTATACATAACATTGTGCAAGTTGATATATGATAAATAATAGCTTTCTTTTCTCTTCCTAACAAAGTACTGTTTATTAGCTAGAAGGGGGTTGGAATTTAAGAATGAAATAGATGCACTGATCAACCCATATGCATGTGGCAAATTTAATGAAATAGCTAATTAAGTATAAAATTGCTAACACTGCATCTAGAACTTAGTAATCGGTTGTACTTGGAACATTGGTTTAGAATAAAACTCGTTGTGATGGACTGATAGTAAAACAAAGAGTGACACATATTAAATTAATTAAGAAAGCTCATTTTTTGTTAAGTGACATAGTAAACGATGGAGGGAAACTCATTAGTAGTACTTGAGAGTTAAGACATGCCACATATCGCTAATCTAGGTATCAGCAGTTTTGAATTTAATTTCCATACGCTCATCTAATACATTCTGACTTGCAGAAGCTATCAGCAGCCTGAAGGGTCTTAATAACTTCATAACTCTGTCTTGTTCTGACTAAGCTGATTGGAAATTATTAAACTAGCATATTTTGTTTTCTAATGCAGTAGATTATGAAATAGTTCTGATTTTAATCTTTTATGTTCAATGAGACCTTTCTTAACTTTTCTTAGGATACAGAGTTGGGCATATTTTGGCTGACAAGTTGGGATATGTTATCATGATTGTTTAAATTTTTTCAATTTCTTTTCTTCCTAATTTGGCATTGTTTGTCGAATAAGCTTTTTAATGCTCTGTTTTATTTGTTGAATTGTATTTTATTTAATTATAAAATTCTATTTACAATTGAAATAGTGATAGTAAAGCCTATAATATCTAAATGTGCTGAAGAATATCTTTTGCTTTCTCTTATTGCAGTGGAAAAGAGGGAGGGTTGAATCAGGATGAAGATTATATTTTATCTAATCCATATCATCTGGTATCACATCTTTCTTGATGCATCATTAATTGTTCACATATTATATTGATTCTATAGCATACAATAATTTTTAGCAACACATCTGATTTTGATGATCAATAAAAATGTTTATTATTCTGTATAATTGATATTTCATAGTCCTAGAATTTCAGTAAGGATGCTGCTATTCAAATTTGTGTTATCCTTTTCACGGGCTTGATTTTATCTGGTGTCATAAGCTTGCCATTTAGTGCTGATCTTTGCTTTGTTGGCTTAATCATACTTTCTGTAAAATTATTTGAAGCTCTAAGTCAATATCTGCTGTAATACACTTCTACCAGGGCCAGTGGGATGTTCTCTCATAAGATCTCATTGTTTGAAGTGTAATCTTGCAGCTTTAAATTTTAAAACTGACTATATTAAAAATTTCCAAATGTTAGAATCCTTTCTTATCTCCTCCTCAAAAACTTTCTTGAGTAAGACCACATTTGGGTTCTTTAGAACAGGGTATGGACATAAGTTAGATAGCTTGTCATTATTTCAATAAAGCCAGTTTGAGGAGAGGAATAGCTAGCGGGTCCTCATTATGGATATGTGAAAAGAAATATGGCCTTTATTATTTTTGGGACTACAATGAGCATTCAAAGTACTTACTTGCTACATGTATGGCTTTCTGTACACAGCTTGGAGTTTTCTCATCTCAAGTATTCCAAGATTCTTCACGAGATAAAATGTGGAGAAGAAAGCCTTGTAATTGATCTACTTTACTTGTATACTTTGAAGATATTTTTTTCCTTTTTTTTTTTTGGTTGGTTCATGTTGTACTACTGACTTGCTATTTTTTTTGCCCTTACTGTAGCTCCATTGCATGACTTGGAGAAACGTTGTAATGTTGAAATTGCCGCACAGGTGTCACGCTTGCCATCATCAAAACACGGTACTTGAGTTCTCTCAGCGTATGAATACTTTCTGTTGCTTCTTGCTTATCCTCCTCGCATGCATTCTTTCTCTCCTCTTTCTAATAAAATGACTTATTTTGTTAAAAAATGAAGTTTGAATGGCCATGTTGCAATGGCAACAGGAAACTTCTAATCCATTTAATATTAAAATTTCTGATTATTAATGAGTATTAATTGCAGAAGAATTTTACTACGAGTTATTGCTTTTTTTTAGTGCATTCTTGTTATTGATGAAAATATTATATTTTTATCCTATGATTTACCAAGTTGTTATATACTTTCTCATAGAAGGAGAGCATGATTCTTTTCACCTAGAAGGGTTAATGGAGAGTCCCTCAGTGGATGATGATGGGGACTGCTTCTCTCCTTTACAGTTAAATGCAACATCTGTTAACATTGAAGCTTACTATAATAAAGCAGTGAACTATACCTTGATGGTTACTTTTGTATCCTTCAGTCATCAACATTCTTTCAATTTTAAGACTCTGTTATTGTCCATTACTGTGTGAGCTCCTTAATGTACATATACCAGGTCTCTTTCTTGCAAGTTCTTCTATTGATTCGGCAAATGGAGCATAGCAACACTCAATCTGTAAAAATTTACTTTAGAATTTAATTTGAAATTTCACATTATAGATTTATGAATTGAACTAACATAAATGTTTCAATATTTGAATGAAAGTACTGGACAATATTTATTTCATTATAGTTTATAGTTTATAAATATATGATTATAGAGACTGAACATGATTTTTATATACCTTTGCAGGGGGCTGCTAAGGTTTCAATATTAATGATTGGTCAGCAAGCTATAATGGATGCTTATCTTTGCCTTTTACATCTGACTGCAGGAATACTAGTTGGTAAGTTTTTCAAATAAGTGCTAGGAATTTTCATATAATCATTTGGGATTGCTCTACAAACAGTTCTCTCTCCATCCTCCTAAAACATATCTCTGGTATCCTTGTAGAGTTTGAGATACCAGTTTTGGGGTGAGAAAATATCAAAGGATCCCTTCTAATTGGAAGTGGGCCTTAAGTATTTTTCTGTACCCTTTAATTTTGTTTTTTGGTCAGCAGGCTATAATGGTAGTTTATCACTTTATCTATGCTTTGTGAATACGCATTGGTATTAGCATGCCCACACAAACACAAACACAGGTGCATTACCCATAAAAAGAAGATACCAATCTAGACATTGAACCCGATAGTCATTGGAGATTTATACTTGGATGCTCAGAACCTGTCTACACTTTCATTACCACCTTGCACGTTCCAACCTAATATTTTTGCGTGTAATTCAATCCCTAAAATCAAACTTACTCTGTTTTATTCTAAACCCTATAATCTACAACATCTAATTCCTAGAACACACCAGAAAATTGTAGTATACAGGTTCTTTAAATTTGTGCCATGTCAGAAGATCAATTATTTTCTTTTGGCTCAAAATAGGGTAAGAAGTTTAGAAATTAAGTTTACAGGAGGTCATGGGTTCAAACTTCCATGCCCTCATTGTGACCAAAAAAGAAGATTATAAATATATGTGTCCATATTAATTGCAGTATAGTGTTATCATTGTTACAATAGATGTGACTTGAGTGGTTGATTTTCCTCTTTTAGTAAGATTGTCCAATGAGTAATTGTTACTTCCTGCCATGCAGAATCGTTGTTTAATGCTTTTGCAACTGCTGCATTTTTCAAGTTTGTGGTTTTCTCAATATTTGAGATGAGATATCTACTTGCCATCTGGAAGGCAAGTAGGCCTTTGAGTAATGGGGAAGGTTGGGAGACAATGAGGCGTGAGCTTTCAGTTTTATACAGCCGTTTCTGTAAGTACTCGTTTATAATTACAGTTTCTGTCTGCAATCTGATTTTGTGATCTGTTCACTGTGGGTTTGCCCCAGAGTTGTTGGCTCCATGGAATCCATGATCACGTTATGTTATTTCCTTTACTATTTCACTGTAATAGTCACTCTACTTCTTAGGAGCCGACCAAGTTTGGGTTAATTTTTTTTTCTTAAAAAAAAATATGTTGCTTGCTTGAAAGTATTATTGGAATAAATAAAAATATAATAAATGCTGGTTAATTGTCTTCACTTGAATAGCTCTTTAAAATGCTGTTTTGTTGTCTATGAATTTCACATATTGTTGATTCTATTTGCTTTTAGGCCAACATGAACCTATGAACTTAAAGCATACATGAGCCAAGGGTCACCTTGTTAAAATAAGCGTAATGGAATGGCAAATATCTCATAGTATAGTAATTATCTGTTTTCATTTGGGCTAGCCCACCTTTGTACGGTAGATTCCTAGTGTGTCCATATCCAAATATTTTCTATTCCACTCCAGTGTTCAAGCATGCCAGATAGCTCTAGTTATATGTTTCCAGTTGTTTCAATTGGTGCAAGATTTCCTTGTATGAAGAAGTGTGGCTCAGATCTAACTGTTTAACTTCTCTTGCAGATGGGATCCTGTTGGGAGGCATTCTGCTCATGTATGAATTCCATAATTATTTGAGACCTATTCTTCTTCTTGTATACTCCTTTTGGATACCTCAGATAATCACCAATGTTGTTCGTGATTCACGCAAACCATTGCATCCTCATTATATCTTAGGCATAACTGTTACTCGGCTAGCAATCCCATTATATATTTTTGGTTGTCCTACCAACTTCATGCGCATAGAACCAGACCAGAGGTGGTGTGTTTGTTTGGCTATATTTATTGGACTTCAAGCTGCAATTCTTCTACTTCAGCACTATCTTGGGTCCCGTTGGTTCATTCCTCATCAGGTTGGGCCCAACTCTGTCTTCTTCTTGATACTTTGTAACCACTTATATTTAGTTGACTTCATCCAATTCTTTTTAAATTGAAGTTTATTTTTGCTGATTATATTTTAGTTGTAATTGAGGTTCCTTTAATCATTTGGAGCATTTGCTAGACATCCTACGTGTATGGACTCTATTCTCTATTTTGATAATTTTGCTCCATAGTATTGGTTATTTATTTATTTTTATTCATGAGCATGATTGTGTGGCAAAGATGGATAATAAAACTGTTTTGGATTCTGTGCTGTAGAGTGTAGACCATTGCCCCGAGGTTTTCTTAACTGAACATGCATCATGATGCAGCTGCATGTTACCTTTTTCCTTTTTGCATAATGTTTCTGTCAGTCTAACTTCATCTTCATGATTTTCAGATTCTACCTGAGAAATACAGCTATTATAGGAGGTTTGCCCAAGATACAAGTCATGCTACAGACTGTGTTATTTGCATGACAGCCATTGATCTTACTCAGCGGTCTAATGATTGCATGGCATGTGAATATAAACCTTTGTCTAATCAAATTAATGTTCACAATCTGGATTAAGTCTAATGCACCAACTCGTACACAGGTGACGCCTTGTGATCATTTCTTCCACTCTGGCTGTTTGCAAAGATGGATGGATATAAAGATGGAGTGTCCAACTTGCCGGCGCCCACTTCCACCTGCCTGAAGAGATTTCCACTGTGTTTATATCTATAGGATCAACTGACCCTGCCCAACCTGATAATTTTTGGTAATATGCTTATTGGTATCCAAGATGTACATTTTGCTTTTAATGTTTTCTGATGCAATAGAGAAGTGACATCACATGGGTTTTGCTGCTTCAACCTTTTCTTTTGATTTTTTTTTCTTCTCACAGCAATTTTGTAATTTGATACTTCCCCCTGATTATGCTAAGAATATGGCTTTTATACATAGTTTTCAAAGGCAATGAACATAGAATTTTATTTTTTTTCTAAATATGAAATATATTTTTACTTGTGCCCCTAGTGATTCCTGTCCAAAATTGTTATTTTTTGGTTTTCTACTCTTTGATTGCCTTATCTTGAGTCCAAAGGTAATCAGTAACACGATTTCAACTTAAGTGTTTAGTTTGCATTTTACAAAATCTGACTTTTTCTTATGCTTCGCAGGTTGGGATAGAATCCATATTCAGTATAATTGCACCTTCAGTACAAGGCTGAAATACAGTACTTCTCATTATTGTGTCATGCGGCATTGCTTTGTAGCTTATTATTTTAGTAAATTTTTTACTGGTTATGTATCAATAACGTTGTACATTAGAAAAGTCCATGAGATAATCTTTTGAATTCCATCCTTGGCTTCAGTGCATCCCTTTATTTTCCATAGATAGCCTTTGCCGTGATGTCTGTCTGTTCAAAGGACGTTGCACTTTTGATATCTCAGTATAAAAATTTAGGTATGTACTTTTTGGAAAAATTCAAATAGGTCCAATAGTTTAAATTAGTCCTTATAATTTAAAATTTATAATTGGGTAACTTTATTTTTAATTTTTTTTAGTGTTCTTGAATTCACCTTACCGTTTAGCACTATAGGGATCATACTAAAAATAAATTGAAACTATGGGAACCTAATTATAAATTTTAAACTATGAGATATATTTGAAATTTTTTTCAAAAAGCACATGGACCTAAAAGTAATTTCATAAAAAAAAAATTATGTCCTGTCATTAAATATGTTATATCATTGAAATAACTATAATATTTCACCTACAATTAATTTGTTAACTATTTTTTAATCGCATAAAATCAAATAATTTATTGATAGTATAAACTTTTACATTTGGATCATAAATAAATCCTAGGTTAAAGGGGAGAGCGTAAAATTTTTCCTTGGAAGTCAATCAACGAAAGCGTCTTTATCAGTGGTTCACCACGTTCTTAGGACCTTAGGAATATTCGGACACTAATAAGCCATCCACTGCAAAGATCTCCTGATTCGTTTACAAGACCATTTGGAGAAAACCAAATAATTCAGCAACATAAGGGACAATAAACACCAACTGCAGTGGTATTATATTTTGACAGCATTCAACAATAATTTCTAATAGATTAAAGGTTAGTTGTTGGATAAGTAAAAATGTTAAAAGACTCTTCATCCATCCAAGAGTCATAAGCTATATCAACTCATGGCAAAAATATTCTAGTTATCTACTATTTTCCCTTTTAACAATATATCCTAGGAAACTAATGTTGGTAACAAAACTCTTTACTAATCCATGCATAAAGCTTGAATGAATCACGATTTTCTAATGTAGGAAAATGTAAGAAAATTATAGTCCCGTATGCAATGGTTTCCTTATGGCTTCACACTTTGAACCTAGTATTCACACAAAGCAAGAGATTCCATGACCTTGCTCATTTCCTGTCAGATACAACACTTTCCAAGGAATGGGGCGTATGATACAATAGTATAGACACATGTATTAACACACAACTTTAAATAAAATATGTACAAGGTGATTGCCTAACTTAAATTTGAACCTTATTTTGCCTATTTATATCAACATAAATGCTTGTTCATGGGTAGCTTGGTGCAAGAAGAGGTGCCGCATAAACAGGCATTGCTGCTGGAATTGGAGCAGGTGGGATAGCCACTGAACCAGCACTGACATTGGCCCCGAACCCACCTGTAGGACAGCAAAGCTCATTGCAGTCAACTGGGTGCTCAAGTATGGCATTGCATTCCTTTTTGCTCCTCTGCAATGGCTTCTCTGGCAAACAGTTCCGACGATCATCAAACACAATTCTCTTTGATGTCAAATTCTGACAAATACCCTCTTCCTCACAGAAGTAGTTATAAGAAAACGTGAAATTTGCCAAGTTTGGCAACTCACAAACTCCCATAGGGACTATGCCACTCATCATATTATGGCCCAAATTTAGCTGCTCCAAATGAGACAACCCTGCAAGGCTGTAAGGTATGGGGCCAACAATTTTGTTGAAACTCACATCCAACACTCTCAATTTGTAGAGAAACCCAACTTGCTGTGGCAGACAACCAGATATACTGGTGTTGATTAAGACAATTTCTTCCAAAGTATTAGCAAAGTTTACTATGCTTTCTGGCAGACAGCCTCCAAATTTGTTGTTAGCAAAGACCAGGACAGAAGCTGAGCTTTGGCCAAAATTTGGTGGAATAGAATTGGTGAAGCGATTATTATTAAGAAAAATAGCATCAATATTTTTGTTGAAAAGTTGAGGAGGCAATGGCCCTTCAAATTCATTGTAGCGGATGTCAAGATAGTTGAGGATAGGGAGGGAAAGCACAACCAAAGGAAAAGGTCCAACAAATCTATTGTTGCTAAGATCAAGCTCATAGAGTAGAGTAAGGTTGCTCAAGGTCATTGGGATGATGCCACAGAAGCGGTTGCTATTGAGATGGAGGAGTGCAAGGTCAGAGAGTAGGCCTAATTCGTTGGGTAGGAACCCTGCTATGTCTGCAAAGTTAAGGTCAATGCCAGCCACAACTCTCACCTTAGGGTCATCTAGAGATGGAGCACAGTAGACACCTGTATAGTTGCAAACTGAATGACCAACCCAATTGGTAGTGAAGTTATTTGGGTCAGAGTAGATCACACGCTTCCATGCTTGGAGTGCAAGAAAAGAGCGATAAAGCCTTGGGTTCAATGAAGGATTATGGGTGTGCTGGAGCTTGTGCTTGTGCTGGTGCTGGCGGTTGTGACTATTGTCAAGACCGTGCTTTGCATTAAGGTTGTTGAAGAAACAAGAGAAATGCAGAAAAAGGAGGAATAACACACAAGTGGTAAAGGAGGAAGATGAAGCCGAAGCCATTGCTTTGTGAGATTATGGACTAATGAGTTAATCAATATATGTAAAAGAACAAAGAGCTCTTTCACTTACAAGCAAAAAGGCATAGTCTTGTGTTTAATCATGTTGTCTTGTTCATGTTTCAGATAAGTACAAAATCCAAAATGGTTAGAAAATGACAACATCCAAACGTTGTCACAACAACCCGTTAAAGTGATGGTTAACCGTTACAAAAACCTACGAACTAACGTTGGGGGTTATAGGTTTCTTCTCTACCAATGAGTTTCTAGATGCCGGGCATCATGGCAGTGATGACAGATACGGCTTGTACTTACATACAAAGTCAATAATGCTGTTGATGCTGATTGCACCATGACCCAGAAACTTGACCATGCGCATTATAACGACTTATCTCCTTCCAGGTAATTTTCGTAGTAGTTTGAGTGGATATGGAGAAGGACAGCTTCTGAAACTCCCTGGGGAGGAGAGGAGCAAATGAGAAAAATTGGTTTCTTTAAACCAAAGGGATAACGAGGAATTTTGTTAAAGGTTTCAAGAGATGAACAAAGTCCACCAATTAGCTTCAAATATTCGTAGTCCTATGTGGCGACTACCCCTGCTTCAAGATTGTCTACTGCTACTGCTGGCCCTTGAACTCTTGGATAAACAAGTTGATTACTTTGATTATTTTCTCATTCCTTATCACTGGTAAGTTTCTGGCCATTGACGTGTTAGCGTGTTACATTATCAAATGTTTGTACGAGTTGAGTATATCTTTCAGACGAAGATATATTATGAACATTCTCGAGCAACAAGTGGCATTGCATAATTTTTGTCTGAAGGAAAATTGGAATACCGTGAATTTCTTATTATGACATTGTCACTGATTCTGAAATCAGCAGTATTTTGCATCTATTTGATAGGTAAAACTTGAACCACTTTCTTGGTGTTATCTTACAGCTTCATTTGTTTCCAATTTTGAACCAAATTGTGGAATGACATGATACCCTGTCAAAGCACAGATTAGTATAGTTTAGGCAACTTAGCGACCTTACTGCCCCACGTGCCCGGCCTCAACATTTTGTCACAACAAACACGAAATCAAGTCAAATTTTTGAATTTGAAATGAGTTACATTTTAAAAAGTGAAAGACTAATGACAATCTGACAGAGGATTTCATAAAATCTTGGCTCAGCCGATTATAACACCATTTCGTTCTTAAATTAACTTACCACACCCCCGCTCCCACAATTCCCACCTCATCCCTCCCCAATTAGAATTAAATTTGACACTCCCAAGACAACTTTCCAGGGATTTTTTCTCTGAACAAAGTTCAGCACAATTATTCACAACGTTTTAAACACAGCAATCCCTTTATACCAGGGGTATCAATGGGTTGGGTGAGATCAACATTATTTTTGGACTTGACCCGCATAAGAAATTTTTTCTTTCGACCCGACTCGACTCGATTAAGAGATTTTTTTTATTCGACCCAACCCAACACGTTCGGCTCAAGAGTGAGTTAGGTTAGGTCCAACCCGCGGGTATGACATTTTAAAAAAAAATTCTTGAAAAAAAATTAAAATACAAAATCTAACAAAATAATATCATAAGTCACAATATCAAATAAACTAAATATCATAAGTCAATAAGTGTAAAATAAATTAACAATTAATAAGTCTTAGTAAGTCTTGAATAAATTAAACAAAACTAGTCATAACTTAAATAATAAATTAATCTAACTAATCAGAGTCAGTGTCATCACGTATGTCATATGAATTATGGACAACATAATCATTGACTTAACTTTCTATTTTATCCATATATTCTTTATCATCTAAACGATCTATTAATTTTTCAACACAACGATCACTTAGATGCATCAACCCTCCCCAATTTTTGAATTTGAAATGAGTTACATTTTAAAAAGTGAAAGACTAATGACAATCTGACAGAAGATTTCATAAAATCTTGGCTCAGCCGATTATAACACCATTTCGTTCTTAAATTAACTTACCACACCCCCGCTCCCACAATTCCCACCTCAACCCTCCCCAATTAGAATTAAATTTGACACTCCCAAGACAACTTTCCAGGGATTTTTTCTCTGAACTAAGTTCAGCACAATTATTCACAACGTTTGCAATCCCTTTATACCAGGTTGGGGGATCGTGGGTTGGGTGATTTCAGCATCATTTTTGAACTCGATCCGTATAAAAAATTTTTTCTCCTGACCTGATCCGATCCGATTAAGAGATTTTTTTTATTCGACCCAACCCAACACGATCGACTCAAGAGTGGGTTAGGTTAGGTCCAACACGCGAGTCTGACATTTAAAAAAAAATCAAAATACAAAATCTAACAAATTAATATCATAAGCTTCAATATCAAATAAACTAAATATCATAAGCCAATAAGTGCATAACAAATTAACAACTAACAAATCTTACTAAGTCTTGAATAAATTAAACAAAACTAGTAATAACTTAAACAACAAATTAGTCTAACTAATCAGAATCAGTGTCATCACGCATGTCATATGAATAATGGACAACATAATCATTGACTTCACTTTCTATTTTATTCATATATTCTTTATCATCTAAATGATCTATTAATTTTTCAACACAACGGTCACTTAGATGCATCGAGAATTTTATGAACTTATTTTCTTTGTTCACTTTGAGAGTAACATCACAATGCCTACACTTAAACTTGATTGGAACAATACAAAAATGAGGAAAAGCATCCTAAAATGCCACCATGGATATTTAGGATCCATGAACATGTCATAGAACTTTGTACGACGGCGTGCTCTCCTTTCCTCCTTGGTCTGCACAATCAACAGGACAATTTTCAAATTACATATAAATTTAAACTCAGAAATGAAATAATAGGTTCATAAGAATTAGAAAGTCAACCATTAAACTGCAAACAGCTAAAAGAATCAATGTTTAAGACCCACAATTTCTTTTCTAACAGCTGACATATCTAACATACCAAAAAAGTATTAACAATTAGTAATAGACAATTAATAATTCATTAAACAAATTGAATGAATTCTATATAACACACTACCAGCTTCAAGCTTCTCAATATCATCCATCTGAACCCGTAAATCTATGGGTTTCTTAGGAGTCCTCAATCAATTTTGAGCACAAATCAATGCCTTAACAGTGGTAGGTTGCAAAGAATTATAAAAAAGGTTAAGAACTCGCCCCCCAGTACTAAATGTTGACTCAGATGAAACTGTAGAAACAAGAATTGCTAAGATATTCTTAACAATGAATGAAAGAACATAATACTTCTTGATCTTTTCTCTCTACCATGTAAGAATATCAAAGTCATCAATATCATCCTCCACATCATCCTCTCAAGCTCATTCTTTTTTATCGCATGTTATTTTTTCTTCACTTTCAATCTAAACTCGAATTTATAACTATCATTATCATCTTCAATATCATCATCATGTGTAAAGAAAGGAACATTAGATGACATGCAACTAGAATCACTTGGATCAAGAGGAACATGATGCATTTGTTGATAATGTTCAAACAATGTCCTCGTAACATCGTCTAACCTCTTCATAATTTTCACACTCAATTCCAAGCCATACATCTTTTCCAAACAAAACTCAACATAATTTATTTTATACCTTAGATCAAGGATAATAGCCACAAACAATAAATAATTTAGAAGACCATCAATGTCATCCCAATATTTATCTAACTTCATTTTAATGAAAATGGTCATTTCCATCAAAATTGGATTATTTAATCCAATCCACTTCTTTATAAACTTATTGATACCACACAATTTATGAAAGAAAGTATTTGAAGTAACATGCAATAATCCATAAAAAATAATAGTAATATCACAAAAAATCTTCAAAAATTTAATAATAAGAATAAATGTTACAAATTGAAACTGAGTGGAAATTGATTTTATAAGAAAAAAAACAAACCATGGGTAAGTTAAGTTGTACAGATTAAAAATGTTTCAACTCGTTACTCGACCTACACACTATGAATTAAATATTTTTCAACCTAACCTACATTTTATAAATTGAGTTAACTAAACCTAATTCTACATTTTATAAATTGCACCTAGATATCGTTTCCAGCATAGTCACTTGACGTGTGCACGTATTATCCAATTATGTACCCCCACATCATTATTAGAAATTAAATTGTTAAGTTATTACACCATTATAACAATTTGGCTTTTTAAATACTTATTAATCATAATGTCAAACTTAATTACACCAATAATAATAAATCAAAATTAAAATCTCACGGAGCCTTGTCAACAAGTGGACCATCCCATCCCACAAATACTATAATATACGACAAGTTGTTAATTTTTTGGCTGCATGTCCAACAAAGAAAAGGAAAACTCAACCATGCAACAATATAACTCACTCATTAGTGCAATGCATGACACCTAAGCTTAAAATGAATGTATCATCTAAATCCTTCACTTCAGGACAACTAAAATGATGACCACCACATAATCCAAATTTTAACAACCAAACTTGGAACAATGAAAAGAAATAAAACTTTTCACTAGACAAAAACGCATTTCAACCAAACATGAACAATCGAAACGATAGTCTTAATTATTTCAACCAAGAGGGGGACTAAAGCTGCAGGGATTTTAACCTCACGACATGTAACAACCAATTAAAACTCAAGTTTGCAAAACTATGATTTCTAAATATCAAGGCCCTAAATTCCCGGAAACATCAATACCACTATTTTATCCAAAATTATTCAAATCAAATGGGAACCAACATAATCGTCCCAGGTAAATTTGTCATCATTATCTGTATCTTAGCCGCCCCCGCCAGAACCATATTTCTTTCCAAACACGATGAGCTGCAGCTTGTCATAACCAGCAAGCACACCAGCACCTGCAACAGCACGCAAAATGTTTGCACCAGCACCTTTGAAGAGTGACTTAGCACCTTCATTTGCGAGGATTGTTTGGAATGCATGCAAAGAGCTCTTGTACTTCACAGCTTCTCCAGAAGTCATCATCATCCTTCTACGCACAGTGTCAATGGGATAAGAAGCCAAACCAGCACCAATTGTGATTCCCCATCCCAAAAGGAAACTAGCAAAGAAACTATCCTGTTAACAAGAAGAGTACAGTAAGTAAGAAAACATAAAATAAAATAAAAATCACGATAATAGGGGTAAAAAATAGAGTCAAAATGTCATAACAAACTCCAAAGTTTAATTTAAGTTTGGTAGTCATAATGGATAGTATGTGTTGAAATAAAGAGTGTTTAGGAGAAAATATGTGCATTGGCATTACTAAATACAGTTGACTAAATGCTAATATTATTATCATGCGCTTAATAATGCAATGAATCTAGACACGTATTCTAACAGTATCAATTTTAAAGTATTTTGAACTCATCAATAAACTTCGAGAGACAAAATCATAAAAATTCATGTAGCCAATATCAAGCTAATTATTTACGAAGAGGATCCTTTAGACAAGTATTCTAACAGTATCAATTTTAAAGTATTTTAAACTCATCAATAAACTTCGAGAGACAAAATCATAAAAATTCATGTAGCCAATATCAAGCTAATTATTTAGGAAGAGGATCCTCTCATGTTACATGATGGTCATGTTAGAGAAAAATAGACACAATTTTTATCATGTATAGACCCACTATGATTGGTTATAGGGCCCACTAGTTATATGAAAAATAAATTGTCTTTATCTCTCTAACATGACCCTCTCATGTTATTTAAGAACATGAGAAAATCCTGATCCAATTATTTATATTTAACAAAATAAAGCCTATATAAAACATAAATCCAAAATGTATTGAGATGAATATGATTAGTGTTAATCTAACACAATACAAATTACAAAAGCCCATATTTTAGATTCAAATTTTGCACATACCTGCAACCCACCAACCAAAACAACTGGTTTCAGAGAATCATACATTCCAAAGTAAAGACCGCGATACACTATAATTCCAACACATGAGATGTTGAACCCACGATAAAGGCCAGCAATGCCATCAGACTGAATGGTTTTCTTGTAGACATCAATCAAGCCATTAAACTGCCTCCCACCACCCTTCTTTGCAGCCTTTGCATCATTAGCCAAACGTGTTCGGGCATAATCCAAAGAATAGACAAATAAGAGGGAGGAAGCCCCAGCAGCCCCACCAGAAGCCAAATTCCCAGCAAACCACTTCCAGTAGCCATCTTTGTCTTTTTTAAAGTTGAAAAGCCTCTTGAAGTAATCCTTAAAAGCAAAGTTCAAAGCCTGGAAGGAAAAACGTGGGAAATTAGAAGTTACAGAGTTAACATAGAGAAACTGTAGAACCCACAGTCAAACACCATAAATACATTTACATTAATCACAATTAAATAAAAGAAGGACAATGTCGCTTTCGTCAAGGGATGTAAATAGCAAGAGAGTGCTGACTAGATATTATCTAAAATCCTTGCCTTTCCAAAATATTAGCAAATCTGAAAATAGAACAATGCAATACGAACAGCACTTAAAAGAGACAACAAATGTGCAGAGTCATTGGATTGCATGTGGATTTTTGTAAAAATAAGTTTTGATGTGACACTGTACAGATCTAGAGGAAAATCTCATGATATGGAAATAGGTGAGTTTTTACAAAGAAATAAAGAGGCAAAGCAAAAGCATATTCAAGCATTGTAAAAAAAATGACTGTTAAAACAATAAAATCAGATGTCACATGTATAAACAATATAACATGACCCCATATTTTCTTGTTTTAACAGTGCCTCTACTTTTGAGGAACAACTGTTACCACACATATAACTTCTATAAGAAAAGTATAATGAAGGCAGCCATCTATAGAACTCCTTAAAAATGATCACACAAGAACAAGTCAGATTATCACCTGAGTAGGGAAGTATCTGATAACATTAGCAGTATTTCCTCTCCAAAGAGAAATTACACCCTCATCCTTCATGGTTCGAGCAAAACAATCCGAAATTCCCTTATATGGCTCAGATAACCGACCACCTTTGCTCATTTCATCCTGATTTTGAATAAGCAATTTGACTCGTTCAATTGGAGCAGCAGCTGTCTTAGATACAGCAGCAGATACTCCTCCCATCAGGAAATCCACCAAAAAATCCAGATGCTCCTTTCTCTGCTGGAGCAGGCACGGTAATTGAAGATACAGGCGAGTCAATCGCCAAACCTGAAGACTGCACACCTCCATTGAAATAAGTACCAGACGTAGAATAATTCCTGGAGTGAAAGTTGGGGCTAAGCCTGGACACAAGATAAGACTGTCCAGCTAATTTCTGAACCACTGATGGATGCTGCGGTCCATCAGCCATGATTGCGGTCTAGATGGTGACCTGTGAACATTTAACATAACAATAAGTCATAGATTCAATGACAGCATAGTAAAATAAATAAATAGTTTACAAATAAACACCATTTTGAATGAGAATCAAAATCATTCATATTCTTATCACACCCCAAATCTAGAATATACTTGTCAACTCTGATTAAATTGAAATACATATCAACAAAACAAATGCTCAATAAAGCATTCACAAAATGTAGAAACATAAAATACAGATAAATGAAATTTGCTACCAGTCCTCTTTACTTCAAATAGTCTATTAAATCATTTAGCCACATTTTCCCAATCTTGACGGGAAAAAACAATAAGCAAAAACAGAAACAGGGAAAACATTTTCTTCCTTGTAATAGCACCGCAATACTTCATTCACTTAGCCTAACCTAAGCATTCATAAATCCCACAGCACTACTCAACAAAGGGAATTAAAAAGTCCCCAAGTTAATCAATTAACTGTCGCAGAATGCGAGTATTTGACTAAGCATTAAGTAACCATTACAACAAAAATCCAGAAAAATCCATTCTAGTTTACAATTTTGCTTCACTCTCTAAGCTCAGCCACCACCACAAATCAAGTTAAGCGTAAAAAAGAAGTGATCGCCAACGAAAATCGAATACTGCTAAAAATCACACAGAAAATAACTCCACAACAAAAAATAACAAAAACAAAAACAAAATTGACCTAATATGAGTTCGAGGAAAACATGGTGAAATGAGTTGAAAACAAAAACAAAACAAAATGATGGAGATCTTGAGAAGGAAAAAGGAAACAGCAGAAAATGGAAGTAGGAAAGTGAAAAGTAAATTGTTGACAAGAAAGAGGAATGGAAGAAGATAATACCCGAAAAGGGCGACGAGAGTCCACTACAGATCGTGGTAGAAGGGAAGGAAATGAGAGTGAGAGCATAAATGGGAGCACCCAAGGAAGACTAGGGTTTTGTTTATAATGACCAATTTGCCCTTCGCTCTTTCTTGTTTGTCCGAGAATACCGTTTTTCGCCCCAAAAAAAACGAGTAGGTGTCTGCGCTTCGAGTTGCAACATGCTCACAGAAAAGTCCATACATTTTGTCTGCAGAGTCCAATGACCATCACCATTATCAAAAAATAAATTTAGACATGCCCAAATTTTTTTTTAATTATGATATTCTTATATTAATAATGTATATAATTTTTTCATATTTTTTATATTATTTATTATATTTATATTTTTATTATTATTTTATTAAATTTAATATTTTTAAAAAAAAAGTCAATAATTTATATATCCTTAAAAAAGTATATGATAATTTTTTTCTTTTTTTTTTATAACTTTTTACACTAATCGTAAGAAGGTTATCTGATTTTTGTTTGCATGACGAGGAAGGAAACACTATATGCAATGGATAATAATGAATAATGAATATTATAAACGAAATTTTATTGATTGGCCTACAGGATTTAACAATTTTTTTTTATTTGACAGGTTTTAACAAAATTGAGCGTAGTTAATGAATTATTATAGATAATAGATCATAGCCAAAAAACTCTATAATAGGCCTTTTTTTTAACTTTTTAAATATGAAAACACAGTAACACTATATAAAATTTTAAAACACCTTTAAAATGACATAATGCTTAACACTAATCCAACACGAGTTAAACACAAGCATCTTTTCCTTTAAGTGCATATACTTTATAGTTGAGTTCTATATTATAGAACAATTTAAAAATTTAACACAGCTAGTGTTTATTTCAATATACTTTGACAAATTTTTAACATTAAAAACTTAAATTGTTTTTCGTTAAATCCATAGTAGTTGGCCCACTTAAATTGCAAATATGGTGAATTTCAAATACTATATAAAGTTCCTAGTATTGAAAACAAAATATAGAAATTCAGTTTGAACTTTGAAAATGCCTAATGCAAAAATAAGTATCACAGTATTCTTTATGGAGAAAAACCATATTTTTTTTCTCAAATTATGTTTGAAAATTGGCAAGATCTCAACTTCAAAATAGTCAGTGAGCACATAAACGTCGCAGCCAAAATGTTGTTTATGTTGGTGTTAGCTAAGCATCCTTATTGTTAGGCATTTCGTTTTAGGATCTGCACTTTGCATGAGCCAAATCGTTTTTAGAACCCTATTCCATTGGAAGAACTGAAGAAGTTGGGAACCTTAACTGTAAGAGCATTGCCAGGGAGTCGCAAGTGGCAACCTACTCATATCATATATGAAGAGATCTCTCAATTCTCAAGTCCTGACAACGGGTCCATAATCATGACTCCTGAATGCATGGCAAGCCCATGTCAATTTTTTTGGTCTCAAAGTCATATGCCATTTGATTAGATAATATCTATGAAGCATAAATACTGTGACATAAAGACACGGATATGGACACAATAAAATAAAAAAAATTGTAAGACACAAACATGTCATATATATATATAATTAAAAATTTAAAAAAAAAAATCATAATTTATAATATAATATATATAAAATTCAAGATTTACAATATCGATAGATATCATATGTATTAATATTTGTTACTTGATAAATCCGTCACAAAAAACATAAAACATCATTTGTATTAATATTTTCTAAAAATTCTTAGAAATCAACTTATCCTAGTAAAACTAACTATATACAAATATATGTACAACAAAAATTAACTAAAGAGAGTATCTAAAAATTAACTTTATTTTGCTCTTTGCCATTGGCACAATGGTCACACAATGGCTTAGTCACAGATGGAGATAGATAACTAGATAAGAAAAATAATCTCACAATAAAAAATATTGTAGTCTGGTTAAAGTAAGTAGTACTAGTAATTGAATAATTGAACTTGAGTAATGAGTAATTAATAATTGGGTATATCAATGCTTGTTTACTTTTTTATTTTAAATGATAATTATGTTATTTTTTTAATTTTAAATTGACCATATCTTGCAGTGTCCTTGAAGTGTCCAAATCAAAAAATATTTTTTCAATCGGACACATACGACATGTGTATCATACATGTATCATTCTGCGTTCGACACACAGACATGGCACCCAAATGGTGTGTCCGTACTTCATAAGATAATATTATGCATATGTTCTTAGAACCTGCAACTTTGACATGTTGAATTGGTCTATATCAGGCCATGAAAAGCCCTTCCCAGTGGGAACATTCGATTCTGAAGTAAGCTTTAGAAGGGGCAGCAATTGAAACATCGTTATATCTGAAGAACCTTCTCAAAACACTGTCCAGTAACATATCACTTAACTTATCCAGCACCAAAGTATACATAAAAGGGAAAAGCAAGTATCATAGAACTTACACAAAACATTTAGAAGTTTTATCACAAAAAAACAAACAAACAAAACTATTGGAGATTTTAAAGAACTCAGAACTATAGATATAGCCTTAGTAGATTTGCACATGATACAAGTCCTAATGACGATGAACACAATAGCATATAAGTAGAAAGGATGAAAACTGTATATCTTTCCTTACCCTTTTGTACATGGTTTCTTACAATATATAGAATTCAGGACTCAATATACAACGTATGGACATCTATAACGTATGGACTCTAGGACTTCCTACAACGTAAGTAACTAATGATATTCACAATAATTTACAATAACTACACATAAAGAAGACGGTTACAACACTCCCCCTCAAGCTGGTAAATGAATATCTATCATTCCCAGCTTGCTAGTAAGATCTTGGAACCTCTCTGTGTTAACCCTTTAGTCAACACGTCAGCAATCTGCAGTTCAGAGGGAACATATGTTGTGGTTATCAACCCGCTATCTAACTTCTCTTTGATAAAGTGCCTGGTCCTATCTCAATATGCTTTGTTACTCATCATGTTTGGCTTGGGTTGTGAGCAATGTTAATGGCATTATTGTCGCAGAGCAATTTCATAGGGTCTCATATTTTATCTTCGGATCATCCAATATAACTTTCATCCATAGCACTTCACAAATTCCTTGTGCCATAGCCCGAAATTCAAACTTTCGCACTTGACCGAGCTACCACATTTTGCTTCTTACTTCTCCAAGTTACTAAGTTTCCCTAAAAATGTACAATAACCAGAGGTTGACCTTCTATCAATGATTGATCCTCCATAATCAGCATCTGTATATACTTCCACGGATAAGCTCTCACCTTTCTTGAAAAGTAACCTCTTCCAGGTGTAGTTTTAAGATACTTGTAGAATTTTGTCCACGGCACCGTAAATGTCTTACCCTTGGGTCATGCATAAAGCGGCTAACAACACCGACAAAGATATGCTATATCCGGTCTAGTGTGTGCTAAGTATATCAACTTCCTACTAACTTCGATATCGAGCTTTATCCACCTTGGAATTCTCTTCATCGTTCCCTATTCTATGATTCTCGCTCAATGGGAACACCAAGATAGACTTGCAACCCAACTTACCGCTTTGAGAAGATCAAGAACATATTTTCTTTGGGAAATAAAGATGCCTTGTTTGGAGTAGGCAACCTCAATCCCAAGGAAATACTTTAGTTTCCCAAGATCCTTTATCTCAAACTCGCTTGCTAATTTTTCCTTTAGCAACCTGTCGCTCAACCAAGTCATCCCCGAGAGATAATAATGTCATCCACATACACAAGTAGAACAAGTGAGTTTACCTTCTCGTGAATGTTTAAAGAAGAGGTATGATCACCTTGACTTTGCTGTATCCCAAGGACACCATTGCCTTTGTAAACCTTCCAAACCATGCTCGGGGAGACTGCTTTAACCCATACAGAGCCTTTTTTAACTTGCATACCTTATTTTTTCCATTGGTGGAGTCATAACCGGGTGGAATCTCCATATAAACTTCTTCCTCCAAGTCTCCATGAAGGAATGCATTTTTAACATCAAACTGATGCAAATCCCAACCAAGGAGTGCAGCAAGAGAAAGTAGGATTCTTACAGTATTCATCTTTGCTACTGGAGCAAATGTCTCTTGATAGTCAATTCCATAAGTCTGAGTGTATCCTTTTGCAACTAACCTTGCCTTATATCGATCTAATGTACCATCAGAGCGATATTTCAAGGTATAGATCCAGCGGCACCCCACTGGTATTTTGTTACTAGGTCTTTCAACAATCTTCCATGTTCCATTCTTCTCCAGAGCACTCATCTCCTCATTCATGGCTTGAACCCAGTTCTTATCCTTTAATGCTTCTTGTACTGATGTTGGAATTTGAACAGAATCAAGGGATGAAATGAAACTCTTGTGTTGTAAAGACAGATTTTTGGAGGAAACAAATTGAGAAATAGGGTATCGAGTACACGACCTTTTCCCTTTTCTCAAGGCAATGGTAAGTCAACTGGGTCAAGATCACAATTATCCAAAGGAATATTAATATTATTGAAAGTATTGGGATCATAAATATGGGAAACTATACCTTCAGTACTTACCATAGGTTCGGACAACGGGAGTTGCTGTTGAGCTAGATCGGGTTTATGTCTCCTCTTATACACCAGTTTTGGTGGGCCAGCCTTGGTCTTGACCTTAACTGGTTCAGATGGGGTACCAGAAGAGGATGCTAACTCCTGTGGACTAGAGAGATAGGATCTAGGACAGATTTGGACCCAGCAAAGGAACGAAAGGCTCTGAAAAAGAACTCAGAGGGCTCAGACCACTCAGCTTCCGAAAAACTCTCCCCCTGAAGCTGAGTGCGAGAAAAATAAGACTCGGCTTCATGAAAAGTGACATCCATGGAGACAAAGAAACGATGACTCGAAGGATGATAGCATTTATACCCCTTTTTGTCAGGCGTATAACCTAGGAAGACACACTTGACAGCACGAGGATCAAGTTTAGTGCGATGCTGCCGATGGACATGTACGAAGGCCACACAGCCAAAAACACGAGGCTGGAGACTCTGCATAATAGGAGCAGAAGGAAAAAAGGATGTCATGAGTTGAACAGGACTTTCATTACCAAGGACACGAGATGGTAATCGATTTATCGATATCTTTGCCACTTCCCCCAATATGAATGTGGAACAGACATTTGGAAAAGCAAAGTGCCACTGTTATTTCAAGTAAGTGACGATTTTTTCTCTCAGCAACCCCATTTTGCTGAGGAGTATCAACACATGTCACCATGAACAATACCATGCTCTTTAAGAAAGTTAGAAAGTGTTTGGTTGACAAACTCCCTACCATTATCAGAGCGCTTGTCTTTTAATGGGTTTTCCAAATTGGGTTTGAACCATATGATAAAACTGAATAATTTTGACACTTCAGATTTGTCTTTCATAAGGAAAAGCCAAGTTGTACGAGTGCAATCATCAATAAATGAAACAAACCATTTGGCTCCGTAAATATTAGAAACAGATCAGTCCCCAAACATCGAAATGAATAAGAGCAAAAGGCTCAACACTTTTCTTAATGCTAGGGGAAAAGATACACGATGATGTTTAGCAAACTCACAGACATCACAATGAAAAGACTCCAAAAAATAAAGATGGAAACATAGACTTAAGTAAAGAGAAAGGAGGATGTCCAAGACGCTTTGTGTTGAAGCCAAATCTCATGGTTAGACTGATGACAGGAAAGTAACAAGCTCTGACTGGAGCCATCTGGACCAGTGAGGAGACGATACAACCCTCCTCGTTCCTCAGCAACTCCAATCGTCCTCCCCGTGGCAAGATCCTGAAAGACACAATGAGAGGGGAAAAAAGTTACAGCACAATTTAAATCCTTGGTAAGTTTATGAACAGATATAAGATTAGTAGACAATTGAGGAACATGAAGAACATTGGTTAAGTGGATGGAGGAGGTGAGGTTAATATTACCATACCCAACTGAGGTGTGTGAGCCATCAGCCACAGTGATGGTAGGGATACCAAAAGGTGGTTTATAAGACAACAAATGTGAGGAAGAATAGACCATATGATCGCAGCACCAGAGTCAACAACCCATGATTCTTCGAAAGCGTTAGAAGCATTAAAGGATTGAAAACATAAATTCTTACCACCATGGCTAGAGAACAAGTACTCGACGGCTTCTCGAGAGAGTCAATAAGAGACCGTAAGCGCTCCAATTCATCCGACCGAGAGCAGGAACTTCATCCGTCACATGTGAGACTTCATTTGAGGCCATCGATTGGCTGCCCCGTGAAGACCCTTGAATCCACCTATACGCCGAAGAACCTGGTTTTTCCCATGGAGATTAAAACAGGTTTCCTTAGTGTGACCAAATTTCTTACGGTGGGTGCACCAAATGATCGTCTTTGTTAGGTCTAGAAGAAGAGGAAAAGGAAGAAATGCCAAGGAGGCTTGCCCATGATCAAGGCCGACCCATTAGAGGGTTTGTCATCAAGCATAACGGCCGTCTACTCTCCTCTCCACGAACAAAGTGTAGAAGACCTCGGAAAGAGAGGGAAGTTTTTCCTTACCTAGAATTTGAACTCTGATTCATATTCTGAGTTCAAACCAGAGAGGAACTCAAAGATGCGGTCTCGTTCAACGAAACTGGTCAAAGTGGAAGCATCGTTACTGCACTCCATTGTCAGATTTTGATACTGATCCAGCTCAATCCATAACCCATTGAGGATCCCATAGTAGTCTGTGACGGATAAAGCCCCCTGCTTAGTGGAAAAAATTTTGGTTTTCAACTCATAGCATGTAGCTATGTCCTGCTTCATGGAATATGTTTGACAAAGGTTGTCCCAAATGTCCCGGGCAGTAGGCAGGAACATACAATTTCTACTAACCTCTGGTGTCATAGAATTCCATAACCATGTCATAATGAGAGAGTCCTCATTATCCCATTCTTCAAATGTCGGGTCAGTTTTACTAGGGGCTGTACCTTCGATGTGACTTAATTTTCGACGGCCTTTGAGGGTAGTACGAACAACTTGAGCCCACTGTAAATAGTTCTTGCCTCGTTAGACGATAAGTAGGATGGAAAACAGGTAGGTCATTGGGATTAAGAGGCGTGGTGATGCACGGAGTGGTTGTCTTGGTGGTGGTGGAGGTGATGGTGGTCTCTGTCTGACATGATGGTCTAGGGTCACTGTTTGGCTAATAGGATGAGTAACAGTGTCACTTTGTTTGGGCCGAAAGGATGAGTGTGCGGTTCTTTGTTTGGGCAGAGGATAAGAAACCGGTTGTTGTTTGGGCAAGGTGGTGGTGGATTCGTGTAGGGAAAGACAAGACGAGTCGAGGAGACCAACCTCGTCGGGAACGAACGGTGGACGCGCGCCACGCGCGGCTGACCGGCTGTCGCCGCGTGGGTGGGTTCACGCGCGAGAGAAGGAACCGCGCGTGAGAGCGCGTGGAGTATCTTCCGTGGTGGGCTTTCTGGTTGGCCGGAATAGGGACGGCGATCCGTCCGGTAGGGTCACCGGAGTGAACAAGTGGCGGTGACTGGCGGCACGGTGGTGACAAGTGGCGTTGGACGCGATTAAGGCGCAAAACAGACCAGGGAAACCAATCGCAATGAAGGCGGAGGCAGCTGCAATGAAGGCAAGCTAGCCTAAGGATTGCGGAAGCAGAGTCTCCCAGATCGGGGAGCTCTGATACCAAGTAGAAAGGATGAAAACTGTATATCTTTCCTTACCCTTTTGTACATGGTTTCTTACAATATATAGAATTCAGGACTCAATATACAACGTATGGACATCTATAACGTATGGACTCTAGGACTTCCTACAACGTAAATAACTAATGATATTCACAATAATTTACAATAACTACACATAAAGAAGACGGTTACAACAATATACAACTGTCATACCTGCATACAACACTCTGCATTTACACATGTATGTACACCCTTACTTAAAAAGGTCAAATTCCAGACCATTACCCAAACTACAGAATACAATAAACAAAAAGATTAGCATTACAGAGGCTAATGCAAGATTCACTAAAGAGCATTGTTAGAAACACACACACACACACAAAAGGAAAAAAGGAAAGGAAATTTACCTTTTAAATCTCTAAATCTGTCTCCAATTTCTTGCATTGTGTATTTGTTTATTTTTCTTCCTTTATAAAAAGGATATATTGTGCACTCAGCAGCTGCAAGACGGATAAAACGAAAGTGGCTATGTAATGATCCTAAAACACTAAGCAGAACACAAGGAAGCCCTTTGCTTCGCAAGTAACTCCTTTAGTTTCTTTATAAGCTGGGGATTGGAGCCCATATAGTCCTGGAAGGACTTCTTCAAGTCTTGCAGCAATCTTCTATCATCATTGCCGGGGTATTGATTTAGCATCTTAGTGAAGAAAGTCTTCCAGAGCTCAACGTTCCAGTAACTGTTTGATTCCACAAGCAAAATATCAGAATGAAAAAGGAAATTGAAAACAAAAGGAAGGGTGAAAAGTGCTTCCGTTGTGGCTGCATTAAGTTTCCAAATTTACTTTAACAACCTGGAAACTGGAAAGTGACCAAATTTTCACACAACAATCCCTTTACAACAAATCACAGAGGCAGAGCTAAACAGAAGTAACAATTGCATACAACTATAAAATGAGGAATATACCGTTTAAAGGGTAGTTTGGGAAGATAGACGTAGCCCCCATCAGATGATTCTTTTTTGACGATCTCCATATAGGAATTATGCAACATCATATGGACAACAACACAAAGGCCATATGCGTCTACCTGTTGACAAGTGATATAGAAGGGCAACTTTAAAGGGTCAATAATGAACTTCATTGCATTTGGAGTGTAATTTAAGAAATGACTCGCCTGAAATTTCCATGGTTTATCCTCTTGCATCTCAATGCAGCGAAAACCAGAAGTCTTGCAGTCTCCCTTAAATATCGTGTGATCTGGAAAAAGATGCAGGTCAATCCCTCTTCCCCAGTCAACAAGGCAAAGACCCTGCAAGATAACACAATATGTAATAATGAAAACATCAAAAAAGTTTATTTGTATCTTTGGGAGAAAATTGACCTGATCACGCCAAGGACCACTTCGGTCCAAGAACCCATCTTCTGTAAGGTCACCCCTGCAAAATAGAAAGAAATGTATGAGCACCATCCACAAATGCGAATCATATAAGCAACTTGACACAATGCATGACTATTAGAACATGCATAGCACATCATATAAACGCTCATTAAAACAAAAATCTTTTAAGCATTTGCATGTAGGTTTTATCATAATCAATTATCTTAAAACACCATGATGTAGATCTTTCTTTGTCAGTAAATATGGAAAGGCTTATATCAGTGATGCTTTTAATTTTCACTCCAGCAGATGATGCTTTTCTAGATACAGAGGGCCTCTGCAAAAACCACATCCTTAGATACAAAAGCATATAATAACAAGAGGATGCAATTAATGGGTTGAAAAAAATCCCTACTCGATATACATTAGTCATGTCCTCAAAAATTAAGAAGGGGGAAACAACTTAACAATTACAATCTTGCAAGCTACAAACAAACCAAGGAAAGGGACAAATGTATAACTGGAAAGGATAGTAAAACAAAATTCAAGTATTAGGATTCTGATTGTACAAGCCTTAAGTTTGTTAAAATAAGTGACACGAGCATGATCTACAACAGAAGCTTAACTTTACCTAGCATAGCGAATAAGCAGATTATCAGGCTTGAAATCACCATGAATCAAGCCAACATCATGCAAAGTTTCAACCATGTGTAACATTTCTATTGTGTAATAAATGCATAACACTTCTTCCATGGATTTTCCTATGACCACATATGAGTTTATGACATCCTGCAAATATTTATCTGAAAATTAATACTACAGAATGTTGAACAAGATAATGTTGAACAAGATAAAAAGGGAAATTAAAGGAAATAACTAACCTGTAGCGTCCCATGAGCTAAATAGTCACAGATGAGTATGCTACAGTCAGAGTAGAGATGAACTCTATGAGCAGAACCATAGCTTAACCTCTGATAAAGTAAGATGTCAGAGAACTCAGAATTAGTAGATGTTCATAGAAAAGGCAGGTTGATGGTATAATTGATATTGGCATACTTCTCTGCCTAAGATGCGCTGATCAAGCTGACGATACATGTAAAATTCCCAAGAGAAAGCTGGTTTTTGTATCTGCCATTTAAGGTCCAAAACACAATCTGATGAGATAATACTATAGGTCTACATTTGAGAGAAAAATGATTTTGAAAGGCCATCATCACCTTTAGTGCAACAAGATCATCAGGATCACCGTTGACATATGCCTTATATACTTGAGCAAAACCACCCTGTCCTGCACAACCCTTGATATGGTACTTCTTTCCACCTTTGGATGTCATGATAAGGACAATCAAGAGCAATTGTGCTCTTAGTAAAATAAACTGAAGCTTCCAGATTAAGAAGCAGCTTATAGAGATAAATAAATAAACCTAGTTCTTGTAGAAACTATTTCCAAACATGCTGGGAAGATGTAATAAATTCAAATTCAACAAAGATTACATGTTTCATAGTAAGGTTAATCTTTTATCATTTCCTACTCTAAACAACTAGAGAGCCTACGGTTACATGGGCTCATAACTATAGACATTAAACTCAGAGATTGTAAGTTATTATGGTAATGAATACAAAGCAAGTTATTATGGTAATGAATACAAAGCAAGTTATTCTGTCCATGAAATTTTATGAAGAACAAACTCAATTGAACATGCACTTGAAGTAATGATATTTATGATCTAACATATACAGTCATCATTATAGTCTAAAGTTTTAGTGGCATGAACAGAGTGCTATATACTGTTTTGGATTTGGATATGAACTTCACATGCAAAACAATTTGCAAAACATTACAGGGAAATGACTATTTACAAATTATTCTTGTTCATAATACTTTGAATTTTTTGGGAAGAGTCACTGGATCTCCTACCAAATTTATGGTATCAGTTTACTCCTGACATAAGTGTTCCAAATCCTTCATAAATACAGGCATACTGTAGAAATATAAACAAGTAGATTCAAATAAAAACGGACTCTTCAGGTTGATCGTACATATACAGAAAGCTGGAAAGCAGTCAGACAACTATATTCAGATGATAAATATGATTAAGACTTAAGAGTATAACCTATCTCGATAACTTTATTCCTTGATGAATTCTTCAAAGTAGATAAGGGCACTTTTCCTGTGTAAGATTTAGTGCTCGAATAATACCCCTGAAATGTGTTTAAAGAAGCAAAAGGGAACTGAATCTTTGCCAGATGTAGTAAGTCAAAGCATATAGATAACAAAGGATTAAAATGTCTCACATCAACTTTTGTAATTAAAGGATCTATCTTCTTCAATAGGTCATCCATGGTGGAGGTGTCCCATGGATTAATGCCATTGTTTCCCAAATTCATGGGTCCTTTATGATCAATCTGAAATAAGAAATTATATAAGAGTTCTTAAATAGTTAATGAAGTCAGAGCGTTTAGTAAATCTCAAAATTGAACGGACACAATGTTGAGGAAATAAGTGATAGAGACCCTAAAGAATAGTAGTATATAAAACTTGGCTCAATTTTTTAACTGTAAGGGACTGTTCCAAGATGCATACCTTCTGACTTGAAGCAGCATTCAATATTTCGGAAATTCTATTGAGAAATAAGGTCCGTGCCTTCTTCAACCACTCTATTGGCTCTGCATTCCTATCGAACATTGACCCAACAAACTTAAATCCACAATCCTAACGCCACAACTTGCAATATCAAAACAAGCAGGTAACAAAAGGAGACTCAACAACACTGACCTGGAAATGCCAAGCTGATAGACAGTGAGGGCATCGCGCAATCTTCCTTTTGATTCAAAAAAACATGCAGACCACACATAAAGTGAAGAATTGTTGGCACATACATTACTATCCAGCATTTCTTTGAAAACACTATCATAGTCTGCACTATCACCCATCTGCAGAAACCAAGAGAACCAAGTTGAGCCCTTCAAAAGTGCCTCAAAGCAACATTACATACGCCATCTCCAAAATGGGGACTTTAGTTTGTGTTTAGATTAACTTAATTTGTATTCAAACAGCTTATAATCAAAATTACACTGAAAGAGATTTTGATAAAATAAAAGAAAGAAATTTCTCCCAAAATTAATCAAAATCATACAAGCTAAAACCAAAAAATTTAAAAATAAAAATAAAAATGTTTCTTTCCATATCACAGCTGCAAGCAATCCTAGCTGGCAACCGTTCCAACAACATAATATATTAGTTGTAATATCAGGTAGGTTTAGGTACTGTAAATAGCTATGTTAATCATCGTTACGTATTAATTAACCAATGAAATCATTTTTCATCAAAAGCTCCAAGCACGGTCACATGCATAGAGAAAGAGTAAGAGTGGGAGGGTTGGTTGGATTACACAGAGGAGCCAAATCTTGAGAAATCTGACGTCGTTTCGGTACCGGTCACTGTCCTTGAAGTTTCTGACGCAGTCTCTAAGTAACTTACTGAGATAAGGACCAGAATCGCAGGAATCTTCTAGGGCTTTCCTGATAGACCTGAATTCCCAAAAATGGAAACAATTTTGTGAGGTTGTGAGATTTTGTGAGCGCGTGTGAGTGAGTGAGAGAGAAAAAGTAATAGTACCGGAGAAAGGGTAAGAGAGGATCGTCATTGGGGATTCTGAAAGTGGGGAAGTTGTGGAGCGTGGCCATTGACATTGAGTTGAATTAGAGATTGAAAATGTGTGCGTCTGAGACCCTGATACTGTGCCAGTACGAGCCGAATCTGAGAAGTGAAGCGCGGAAATTGCACTACTTTGAATCTAGCGGATTTTTATTTTATTTTATTTTTAAAAAAATTGGACTTATGAGTTCTGGCCCATATTTATGGTCTCAATGTCAATGTATTGTCGAAACCTTGTCAGAGACCCAACTCAGGCCCTGTTTAGGAGTCCGGCCTTTTGGTTTGGCGATTTTTTAAAAGTATTTACGGTTTGGTTTAGATTGATTTTAAGTTAAAAGATTAATCAATTTAAATAACATTATTTACATCAATTTAAATTAAATTAATTATATTCTGAAAATCAATCTAATTTCAATTTAATCAACTTTTGAAAAAAAATTAAGTTTAAAATGTTGTGAACTAAAAATAATTTAGTCTATTAATAACAAATAAAAGAAATAAAAAATAAAAATAACTCATTTTACATGTCTAAAATAATTTTGATCATATAACGGAAGAGAAGTGTGTGAGAAATTAAAATTATTATAAGTAAATATATAAATTCAATAACAATTAAATATATTATATAATGTTAATATGTTTGAATTAGATTAGATTGATTTTAAAAATCAAAATAAAAAACCAATCCAGTTCAATTGGTTTTCAAAAAATCAAACAAAAAAGAATTAAATTTTTTTGTTTTGACCAGAAATCGATTTTTCGGTTAAATTTTCAATTTGAATTGAATTTGGACACTCCTAAGTTTATCTACAACTTAAAAAGAAAAAATATTTAAAAAATGTTTTATTTATGAGAACACAGATACAAAAAAAAAATGTGTTTATTGGGTGTATCATTTTATATACGTTTAATAGAAATTTTAAATAGTAACTTAATCGACACATATCAAAGTCTTTACAATTTAAGTATTATGTTAATGTAAAAGGAATTGATACAACTTAGATGAAAATTTTGGTGAAACCAACAATTAAGGTCTGAGTGAGTAAGTGAAGGGGGAAAAAAAAGGAGAGAAACCCTAAAGAAAAGACACTAAGCACTAGTTTTGAAATTTGAATACATATATAATTGGATACCAGAAAGTGTTTATTGTTACTATTTTATGTTTATTATTATTTTTATTTTATTAATTTTTAATTAACTGAGTTATTTTGAGTCATTGACCAAATCAAATTTAAAAGTCATTTAATAAAAAATTTAATGGAATAAAAATGATATTAGATACAAAGAAAGAGAAATACTTGAATAGACTTTGTTTTCATAGTTGTGTAAATTAGATCAATTAATACTTAAATAATTACATAATTTTTTGTGTCATACAATTATTTTATAATAAAAATAATAATATATCAATTGTTAATGGATTTAATCTAAACAATTTATATAAAAAAATCTACCTAAGTATTTACCACAAAGGAGTGACAATTAAAAATAGACACTTCATTGGATACTATTACTTATTGGATACTATTACTTATGCTCTTTTTAGTTACAATTTGTTACCCATCTCTTATTATGTTTTACGAGAAGTTAAGAGTTCAAATAATATTTTTGTAAAGAGTGAAAAAATAAGAGCATATTTAAAATTAAATTTTAATAAATTAAAATATTAATATACTTTAAATTAAATTAAAAATAAATATATTTTTATTTATTCATTTTAAAAATAATATCATTTAAAAAAATTTGTCCCAAAAATTTATTCATCTATTCATCACCAACCACCAAGTTCACATTTTTTTTCTTCTTCTGTCAAAGTCCTCATACATTAAAATAAAAATAAAAAAAATTATGGAGCTAAAAGCCACTTTCATCCACCAAAATTTTTAAAAAACCATTATATATCCACAAAATTGTGATGAAAATTAAAAAAAAATTCAAAAATCTGCTCTGTAAACTTTACAGATGGGAGTGGGAATTGGGTGGGAGGAAAAACTGTCGTCCCTACCACTGTGAATGGGAATCGTACGCGACGTCTTGACAGGACAAACACCCGTCCTACCTACGAATCCCAAACCAGAAATTCTACGCAACCAACAAACTGAGACTCCATGTACCACACCACGTTTCGATCTCCCATTTGCTCAAACCGCAAAACTCCAACCACACCCAAAACTTTATCATCCACCGCCATCGTCCTTTCCCCCTGTCATGCTGTGTGCATGCATGGAACGCATTATGCACTTTCTTTGTTTTTATTTTATATATATATATATATACATATTGGGGAGGATCAACTTACACTAGTGTAAATCTTTTTTCTCTTACACTCTATTTCAACCGTTAGTTTCACTTTCATCTAATGGTTACCTTTAATGAAATAATCTCAACCATTAGATGAAAGTGAAACTAACGGTTGAAAATGGGTGTAAGAGAAAAAAGACTTACACTGGTGTAAATTGATCCCTCTTAATATAGGGAGAGGATCAACTTACACTAGTGTAAGTCTTTTTTCTCTTACACTCTGTTTCAACCGTTAGTTTCACTTTCATCTAATGGTTACCTTTAAATGTAGAGATTTGATATCATTTATAACTGAATTTATTTAAATATTGTTTGCTTATTACAAAATATTTATATGTATATACATTCTTCATAAATGTGCATATAATTTTATTTTTTTGACGTGGAAGCATATAATGTTACTCTATAATAAATCATATTAAGCTCACAACAAAATAAATCGTGTTTTTTCTTCTTCCAAGATCCCATTCCTTGTGAATGTGATACTACTTCGAGATATTTGTATATGTATAGCAGATGTAATATATTATTTTTATAGACAATAAACATAAAGTTGAAAAAAAATTCATTAAATTCATTTACCACAAAAAAATCACCTTATCTTTTTATAACTTTTTGTAAATATACATAAAAATAACGTGTTAAGTTTGTCTACAATTAAGAATTTATCTGCCACCTCTCAACTATCCTCAAACCTTAAACCTACCACACACGTACATTCATTCACTTCACCTCCTAGCAATCTTTCAGGTCCCACCACCACTTCACGAGAATGCTCTCACTGCCACTCCCTCGTTGAATAAGAGCAATTCTTAAACCATCCAGAAAAATCACTTACTCCTTACTATTCAATTGATACCGCTTCACTTATATATTAAAAAATATAATTAGAGTAACACATTAGAATTAGATCTAGTTTGTGCTATATAATATATAAGAACCTACAAATTTCTCCGTTGGATGATGATCAGAAGTTGTTTCACCATACAGAGAGAGCGTGTGTGAGAGTAATAATTCTTAAGTAGATATAATAATTATTATATATACTTAAATTATTATTTGATATGTGAAATATAATAAATACCATCATAAAATTGTACCAAAATGACGTGACCTGAGAATTTCTCGTGTGGGAGAGTGAGTTTTTGCATGCGTTTTACATCCTTCACGGAGTTTATGTACAACAAAAGCAATTAAGGAGAAAGAGACAGACTTAACTCACCACAAGTGTTTTATAATCACACTTCACTCTCAAACTAGCTCCCAATCCATTCATAAATCCATTTTGCTCCCACCCCCTTTACAATTACAATTCAAAAGCCTCTGCACTTGCACCCTTTCGTTCTGGGCGCATGGTCATGGAAGCTGCTGCTGGGAATGTTGAGCCAAAGGTGGCGGAGAGGGAGGAAGTAGAGCAAAATGGGTGCTTGGAGATGGAGGATGATAAGAAGAAGAAGAAAGGTGGTGGTGGTGGTGGGTCTGGGAAGAAAGGATCTTCTTCTAGTGGAAGTGGCATGAGGTGTTGTCAAGCGGAGAAGTGTGACGCGGATCTTCATGATGCAAAGCAGTATCATAGGAGACACAAGGTGTGTGAATTTCATGCCAAGGCTCAGATGGTCATTGTGGCTGGCATGCGACAACGCTTTTGTCAGCAATGCAGCAGGTTTGGGGACGAGGTTCGCCTTTGTGGGATTTGTTCATGTTTGTTTGTGTTCTGTTCTGTGCCCATGCCTGTGTGTGTGTGTTTTTTTTCCTGTTTTCTGGGATTGTTTTTATGTATCTTTTCTGGGGTTTACTTGTTCTTGCTAAATTTGGTTGCTATTTTAAGGAAATGTCTTGAAATTCAATAAAGGTTGAATTGTTATTTCCTCTGTATAGAGTTGGATAATTTGTTTGGAGGAACCTTATTCTTTTGGAGGAGAAAGGGAGGGGTTTAGGCTTGAATTTGAGTTAAATTGGTCATCAAAATGGATTTAAATTGTTGATTTAGTTGTGAACATGTATGGTTACTTCAAAATTCCCCTTGTCTCTTATTCCATGAACTTAGGAAATATTCTGTTGAATATCCCATTGGTGGTTGTGAAACTACTGTTTATTTCCACATTAAGCAAGAAACATAATATAATTAATCTATAACATTTTACCCCTTCTACTCTGTTGAACTTAATCTAACTGGGTTAATCTAGGTAGTACTAATTCGACTTTGATTCTATTTAAATTCTAATCAAACTCATGTAATTTTACTAAAGTGATTGCTTAAAAGTGATAATATAATCTTTTGGAATGTTCTTTCATGTTACTCACTGTATATTGTATAGTTGATACTAGACTTTGGC
This sequence comes from Ormosia semicastrata, assembly GCA_029884595.1. Taxonomy (NCBI): domain Eukaryota; kingdom Viridiplantae; phylum Streptophyta; class Magnoliopsida; order Fabales; family Fabaceae; genus Ormosia; species Ormosia semicastrata. Next base: position 4,927,005 of record JAQQTO010000038.1, on the reverse strand, counting down.
TCATGTGGAGGTGCACTGTGTTTTAGTGCTATCAGAGTCTGCCCTCTTTCACAAAAACATATATTGTGATAATCCTGGTATCTGAAATAAACTCACATCTTATTTGTGCTGTCTTGCTCTTTAATTGGTCAAAACTCCCAGTGAACTCGCATTGGATTTGGCCCTTTTACTTAGACTCTTTGGTTTATGTATCTAAACTAGCAATTGTACTGCAGATTCCAGGAGTTAGCTGAATTTGATGACACAAAAAGAAGTTGCCGCAGGCGTTTGGCTGGACACAATGAACGGCGAAGAAAGAACTGTGAGTCTCAAGCAGAAGGCTTAAGCCGCAAAGGGACATGCCCTGAGTTGAAGAACATCGTTTGTGGGCAGGTTGATGACAGGAGAAGCATTCATGTAAGCATCCAAGAAAATGCAGCTTATAAAATTTCCCGATAAGATATATTATTGCCGCTTTGAAGCATGCTCTCTCTCTTCTGTCATCCTCAAGATGTATTGCTAAATTATTCCCATGTCACATCTATGGTGAAGATAAGCATTTGGATTAAAGACTAATGTAAGAAACAAGGCCAACATCCATTTCCTGGTGTTGCAGTAGAGATTATGAACTTCTGTCCATTATGCACAATCATTATGCTTTACAAATTACACATCTTATTATTCTTTGCCACTATAACGCTTTTGCTACATATCCATTAGAGAAAATTGACTATTGGGAGGTTTTTGGTAAGAGACTAAGTTGCATGCATACATGTATAAGTAACGGCACCGATATGAGTATTGGTACGAAATATGATAAAATTTCTAAAATTTAAGATGCGAGTACGACATGATATATTATATAAAAATATAAAAAATATAAATAATAAAGCGATTAAACCATAAAATAAATACAATTTTTATAATGTTCTAATTATGAAATTTCAACAAAATTCTATAAAATATTTCAAATAAATAAAAATATATAAAAGAAATGTGCGTGATTTGAAAGGAGTAAAGTATTAATTTATTTCATTTAATAACAAATCAAATAACTTAGCAACAAAATTTAGTATTTTACATGGATAGATAAATTGTATTTGAGTTATATTAGATACTTACTCATTAAGTGAGTATGTGTTAAGTACCTATGTGTATCTAGTAAGTACTAGTACGTGAAATGTACCCAGTACTACAACCATTTCAGAGCACCATGCATCGTAGGTAAGAGATTTGAGACAGAACCTTTAGCCACAAATTTTAGGATAGCTTAGTGACAAATCAGCTTACTTTTGCTCAAATCAATTTGGTTTTATTTACCGTCATTCTTATATTACTGACTAGGTTGGGTTCGACTTCGTTCACTCTAATTCGCTAGTATGTTGATGATCTATTGATCTTGATGAAAAGGAAGTATTTAAGTAATTAATGTTCACTCGTTCACCCTAATACACAGTATTTCACCGGATAGAAGCAGTTTAACTTCATATTTTTAACCTCAATTATACATAGTTTGCTATTAAGAATTGTTCCTTACACTAAAGTATGAGTAGTGATTGCCAAAATATTAAAAGTTTAATGGATTAATTGTCAAAATTAAAATTAAAAGTACTATTTGACAAAAGGATCAAAATAGAATAGGATAATTTTCTTTCACTTAACAATTGAATTTTATCTTAATGTCCTTTGAAATCAATTTTGTATAACAAATTTTCCAATTGATTTGCCATACATTCCCCAGAAATATGGTTCCATTTCCACTGGCTTTAATTTTTACTTTTGACGAAATTCTGATGAAAGTAATTTCTAGGGTAAAATTGATTTTACAATATAAATATCATATGCAGATCAGATTCAATTGCATAATGTCAAGTGCAAAATTCTTCATGCCTTCCCAATTCAAGCCATTGCATGGAGATTGATGCCAGATTCAAGTTTTTCTCAGTTCATAAAAAGTCAGTTCTTTTTTTAGGGTATAAATCAACTTACATGCTTTCAATATTAAATCAAGTGTCTCTAGACTCTCTACGATAAAGTTACCACCAAAAGTTTAACCACAATACCTCAGGCCCATCGTTGAAGTCAGAAGATGAGACATTTTCAATATGCTTGCATTTAGAGATATCGATGTTCAAAAAAGACTATCCTTTGCATATACACCAGTGAGTAAACTAGCAAGTAGTTTGATTACGTTCATTTTCAAAGAAATGGAATGCCTTAACATTGGTAGTTAATGGAGAAAGACTCTGCACATTTTGTGGCGCTGATGTATGATTCTTGATCGAGACAAATGCCACCTTCTTTGAACCAGAATGAAGTTTACCACTGGGAGAAGACCGTGATAATGCATGAAAGCCGCCTTCTGGTGAAGATTCCTTAAAAGCGGCTTTGGTGGTGTCTTGATTTTCTCCTCCTTCCTCACTACATGCAGTCTCCTTACCATGATCAATCTGTGACGAGCCAGTCAATAAATCAGTATTCATACGTGTGACATGAGAGGGATCCTCTTTGGCAGCAGAATCTGCTTCAACACTCTTGAGGACAAGCTGGTCATCTGTACAAGATACAGTTTATCAAGCCTTGGTTAAAATTAATGATACCAAAATATTACAAGTTAACTTTAGCGAAATATACAACGGTGATTAATGTAACCAGTAAAGGTGAGAGAAAAGCATTTTTTTCCTTTCAAACAATGGGTCCTACTCCTAAGCCTGGAAACCAATTTATTTATTTCGTTCATATTCAAATTCAAGCATGCAGATTAAAAAAAAAAGGTGTTAACCACTGAGATGCCAACTCTTAAGCAAGCATAATAAAAAGAACTCTAGAAACCAAAGTGACAAATGTATACCGTTGATTTAAACAAGCAAAGATGACGAAAAAATGATGCCAAATCTTCAATTAAACCAATTTGTTTTATTTTGCATTTAACTGAATTCACATGCCTAAGTTTCCATAACTACAGTAATTAAGTAATAACTAGGAGCAGAATATCGTCTCCCAACTGAACTTTACAAGAGAAGCTACTGAATGCAAGTCATATCAACAAGACATTTGTTATAAACATTCAATTATCGCCTGAAACTGAACTATCCACCAAACAATGAAATATAAGAAATTAAGAACAAAAAAGATGATCAAATAGAGATGGAACAGCAAGGACAAGAGCACATTATGATTCTTACCTCCAAGAAAAGACTGAATACTATTATAGTTGACAGCTGATGCTTGGACAGAAACATTTCCACCAGAGTCCTCACCTTGATTTTCATTCTCACTCTCATGCTTCCTCTCAATTAATATAAACTCATCTGATTTCCACACACACTCCAATCTACAAAATCCTCACTAACTGGGTAGAACTCTCTAAAAACCTGCATCAGTAGCATATATCATAAAAAACGGAGAGAGAATAGATTAGCATGTAGAATATTATTTTCTCTGCATATCCATGTCTATGCGTAAATGTACAACAGAGAATTTAGTGGTACAAACTAACCTCAATTCCCTGATGAGTTATTTTCATTGATTGCTTCTTTTTAGAGAAAGAAGAAACCATGTTGAACAATGAAACAACATCAAGTAATATCTGTACAAGGAGGAAGAAAAGGTTCCAGAATAAGTTTCATGCTTATTTATGGTAGACAGCTACCATAACTGAATCAGTAGATTTATATCTGAAGCAAGATGGATTCACAAAGAGATATAATCTATGTCTTAAATAGCATAAATTCTCAATAAATTGACAGTATCTAATGCCAAAGCCTAATAATATTACTTTCTCTTTCTAGTTAATTTACAGATAACCACTGCATCATTGTTCTACATTATTGTCATTTTACATTACTTCCAACTTCACGATGATACAACCTAGGCTAAATTATAGTATGTGGACTTGGACACTTACTTGTTGAACCAAAACCCGTAGACATGCTAGCAAAGCCATGATTGTCAGAGAAAATCCCATGAAAAAAGTTCGAGCAAACAATACAGATACCTCACTATTAAATAGTCAAGGAAAAGAAATTTTATGTTGCAAACTTGCAATCTTAACAGATTACTCCTAAAATATATATATATATTTTTTAAAAGCACTAAATGCTACTGGCGCTGATGATGAGAATAATTTCTACGAAAGGGGTGAAATATTTTATTTTTTCTAATTATCAAGCAAAAATATGATTCAAGTATACATATTTATAACAGACCAAAAGACCAACATTACTTAACTGTAACCGACCAAAAGCTGGAAACTGCTTTCAGAAACTTAGAACTTCAAAGTCAATCAAATCTAGGAAGTTAAGAAGGGAGAGGGGGGAAGATGTCAAGGTTGGTGAGTATAAAATCAAATGATAGAGCACATAACAAAATTTCAGCACAGATAAAGAAATTAAATAGACATTGTGCTAAATGAAGCAAGTAAATTTTTAATGTTTTACAAATAGCATCGTAGTTACAGAAAAAAAAAATTAAATGAAAAAGGAAAATGCTAGATAGCTAGATTATTTTTTGGACAAAATTTTTGATAAAATGAGTTGGCATGCTTGTTGACTCTTGAATGGATGAGCGGTCTTAATCACTTTATCTCATCCTACAACCACCTTTGAATGATTGAATCTAGGTGAATTTTGTCAAAATTCTAGCTTAATTGTTCTGGCTATAAAGCACTACTCAATAAAAAAGAATACTACAATCATATCATGGTACATGTTGTATCATTTGGTGATACCAACTGGCATATGGTACAAATGATAGGGTATGTCCAATTAACTAAAGCATGAACATATAGTATAAATGAGCCAACTGTTAAAATATAAACCAAATGATACCAGTAGAAGGATACGTTGCAGCCTTCAGTATTGGTTCAACCATATACATGAGAAAACACAACACAAATTGGAATAAGAGAACAAGTTCCAGAAGAATTAAGCAATCAAATGCTAAATCTATTAAGATATATAGGAAAACCCATTAGAATCAATTAATTTGTGTGAAATCCTCATACTGTATGCATGGTAAGAGGAAGCAACTAATGAGCTACCACAGTAGAAAAGCAATGGACTTAATTTACAAAGGCAGCAAGGAAAACAGTAAGAGAAACACTCAAGAATATTCAGCTGCAATTTCACCTCTCGTAAGCATGCAGCTCCTAAAAGGTGCTCCATGAAATTATGCCTTTCATTGTCGCATTTTCTCCTTTTGAAGTTGTCATGAAGCAGTAAGTAGAACAATATTATCATCTACAAGACAGGACTTACAATATCATCTCGTACGTATGGAGAAATTTCAACATAATCAAAAGCCAATAACAAATTCACAGTCAAGAAACGAGCATGACTGCAACATATTCAGTTATACAAGAGAGAGTAAGCCATCTGTCACAGTCACAGGATGGTAATTTTGCCTTATAATGCTGTCACAGCCACATTCACATACTTCATTCTTTAACCATAAGTTCATAACGTGTAGGTCTAATGGTCTATGGTATCACACCTCTTCACATGAAAATTATAAATTTGTCACTTCCCATTTTCATGAGATCTCGTAAAATGAGAATTTAAAAGTTTTCCATTTTCTCTTTGCGTTGCACATATGATTGAAATGTGCAAGGAAAAAGGCAAACAAAATTGAAGCTATTTAAAAAAATAAAAATTATCCATGTCAATTTGCTAGTCACCTGAGGCATACCACTTTTTTCTTTTTCTGTTTTTTTTCAGTCATTAAGGCATACTGACACTGATTTAGAAAAAGTGGTAAGAGAGTAACTGTTTCAAATATCAGCAGCAGACACCCAACATATTTTAAACACTCAATCATATTACCTTGTCATAGTGTAGTATAGTGCATCATAATGTGATTGTGAAGCGTAACTACCTTCAAAAGACGCTGGAAATAGGAACAGCGGCGTTGCTGGTTCTTGTTCTTGTATACCATTCTTTGTAGGATGCCACACTCATATTGGAGCTGGGCAAGCATAGATGTTATCCTTGCCTCAGTTGTTTCGAATGCGGTACCCATTGAGTCCCTGCAATTCCAAACGTGATTCATGGTCCTACAAACTACCAAGTTAAAATAAAATTTTAATGCGCGCAAAAAGAAATTAAAATTGAACTATGAAAGCACTTATACTAATGTCAATAATCAGTGCACAGGGAACAAAGAAACCAAATCCGAAATGTGAAAAGGTACAAGTCAAGATAGCAGTAACACTAGTGGCTGCCGCTGGAACTAACCAAGTCAAAGAGTGAGAGAGTCCGAGGGCTTTGAATGGGTTAGTCTGGATTACTCTGTTCGAACGTGTTTAGCTATGTATAATTTTTACACACTTTTTTAAATATTTATTTTATTATTAATTTATATTTTATACATCTATAAATATTATTAAGATAGAGATATTAGTAATATTTATTTTTAAAATAATAGTAAAATAAATGTTAAAAAATATGTTATTAATATTTCTTTTAAAACAAGTTGCATTCTAGATAAAATGTAGATGATATGTAGATACGTTTTTCTTCTTCTCTTTTGGGTTGGATTGCAATAATTTACAACATCACAGTGCAATCTTCATATCAAACATAATATGTTAAAGTTTTAATCATAAATTCGATTTACACTACATAACTTCATGTCATATATTTATTAAAAAAAATCATATTGATTAGTGTGACAAACATATTAATTACTCTCTTTCAAACCAATAAACTACTAATGTGGATTAGTTCAAGTGATTTGATACTTATTATCTTTAAATAAAATCTCGAATTTAAGTCTTGCGAATAAAAAAATTAATATTGAAAGAGTTTTATATTTTTATAATCTAATTTGACTAAATTCTAAATTAATCGGACCTGATGCGACTTTCGAATACCAGAAAGTTTAATAAACAAAAAAACAAAACTAAGAAATTAAAACAAATACATATTAAAACCACTATGTACTAATTTTTTTATGTCATAAATCTTAACCATAAGTATAATTTTTTTTTTAATGATAAAATTGATCGTAAGGAAAGGTACTCCAAATATGAGATTTAAATGGCAACAAGAAGACTTAAACTCACATCCGTCTAAAAGCAAAGCTCAAGACTAAGATGTTAACAACTTGCACCAACCTAAGTTGGCAATAAAAGAGCTATTAATAATAAGTTAGTAGCAAAAAATATGTGTAATTTTCATAAGTTCTTCATGTTATGATTACAAATAATTAAAACAAATCCTAAACAAAAGAATTTTTTTAAGGCCTAATATCCACCCTGTGAGTCTAAAGTTGTGTTTGGATGGAGCATTTCAAAATTTAAGAAAATTTACAAAACTAAAAAATTTAATTGTTTTATTTAAATTCTTTTTATTTGTAAAACTTTTGGTTTAGATGAAATAATTAAATTTTCTACCATTTTAAATTTTTTTTTTGTTAAAGTAATTAAATTCTCTTCATTTGCAATTTTTATATTTTTTATCAAAACAATATTGTTATTAAGAGTATTCAAAATTCGACTCAACCCGAAACTAATTGGGACGGATTCGACTATTTGATTTTTATAAATTAAACCCAATATATTCATCTAGTAATTTTTTTAGAGCATATAATACTATTAACCATATATAAATGAATACAATTATCCAGAAACATGTATCTCAGTTTCAATAGTTCTACTAAAAAATTTTGCTTAACAAATAAACAAACAAAAACAAACAATAACTAAACATTTTTTCATTAGGTGGGATCAGTTACATAGACCAAATGATGTCATTATGCCTTATCATAAATCACGTTTTCAGAAATATCATTCAAATTTAAATATTTTTTAATCATTTTACTTATAATCTTTTTTAGTTTTCCTCTACCTCTAGTTATTGGGATATCTTCCACCTAATCTACTTTTCTTACTCCTTACATATCCAAACCACCTAAGACGATATTATCCCATTTTTTTCATAATAGGTGTTACTCCTACTTTCTTTCTAATGCATTCATTCATAATCCTATTTTTGTATGGCTACACATTCATTGCTTAATTAAAATAAAATTATATATCTATCGTTATGACAATTTAAAATTTTAAAAACTGCTTAGGAAGTATTATTTCCAATTTAATACCTTTCAGTAAAATATTCACACTTGTGGGCTATCAAAATAGAAAAAAACAAAGAAGAAAAAATTAAAAACTGTGACTCTTATATTTGTCTTGTCATATTATGTTTTGAAGAAATATGATCAAATCCACGTAAATTATCAAATAAAATCATTTATCAAATTTAAAGATTCTAAACAACAAATTTAATTTATACATGAAATCAATTCTCGTTTTTAATCATTTCAAACACACTAGAAAGGAAACCATTTTAATTATATATGTATACTGTGTTATAAATTTTCTTGGCAGCCAATGTTTTTCTCATCGTCCAAACAAGGAAATTTTAAGCACCTACTCAAAACCATTTGACAAGCCTACTGTGTTGAAAGAAGATTGGCTCCTAACTGTGAATCCGAGCAGTGTGCAGAAGGAGTGAGTGAAAGCACCTTGAACTAGTCACTGATCTTTGACTCACTTTTGATCTTATAGCCATTGTGGCATTGCCCAACGATTTGTGTTTGTCACCATGGTTTCAATGTTCAAAGATTGTGATGAGTCATTATACGAAATAATCAGAAAGCTGTGCGCAGAGAGAATAGAGAGAGAAAGAGTCGAACGTGGAATTCGAGATTTTAGAATGACACTTGAAGAGGTGTGATTTCAAATTCCCGATTATGAGGTAAAAAATACTCGATAAAAATGATAGAAAAATCTTAAAATTCACTTTCTAAATATCCAAATAGGGCATTTTGTTACAGAGTATTCAAAATACTCTAAAAAATTTACAATCCCCTATTTAAATGACTTATCCAAACACAAGCTAACGGATGGGGCCTTAGTGGAGTTGAGTGAAATAGGTGGTAATAGTGGAAGGAAAAGTAAGATAGAGATAGAGGTGTCAAAAGCCCGCAAGGGCCAAGCCCAATTTCGGGCCAGGATGGGCTAGACTAAACTTGTCGTGGGCTAATATTTCGCTAGTTCAGTTTGTCTTGATGCGGTTTGCGGGTTGGGTCAAGCCGATCCATTGACCCAAATTATCTTTATTTTTTTTCTTATATTTTTAACACTAACAAATTTTATTTTTATGTTTCATCACGCTATTTTTCTTTTGCATACTTCAAATACTAACAAACACCAAATAAAATTATTTTTGTAATAAAAATATTAACTTATATTAAAAAAAATAATGGAAAAGCTCTTCACATATCTTAAAATTTATTAATTAAATAATTAAACATTGGGTTGGCAGGTTGGCTGGGCCCGTTGCAGGCTGGTCTGATAGTCAGATCAAAAATCATTTTTGCATGAAATTTTTTGGCCTAACCCGAACATTTTATCAGGCTATGCATATTAGTCCACAAAGCTTGACCTATTTTGACACCTTTATATAAAGAGTATTTGCGATGATCAAATCTTGCTAATTTTTTTTTTGTTAGACCATGAGGTATCCCATAGGTTTGACTTATTTAAACTGTCCATGAGACTAATTCTCATTCGACCATGGGAGCACAAGAGTTCTGTGATCTCTCTACAAAAATTGTTTCCTTAATATTTGAGCTCACATCATCATCAAAGATGATTTATGTTGCTTACCATGTTAACCCATCCTTAGTGGGTTGACCCTTTACTATCTTTGCATGTCTCTACGTTTTACTAACTAAGCTACTAACTTGAAATTAAACATAAGAAATTTACACATTAAGAAAAAGGTTGAGATTGTACCAAAATAAAAAAATAAAAAGGGTGGGATTATAGACTTTAGAGGGAGAAAAAGAAAAGTAGCGAGAGAAATTTTTTTTATGTATTAAATATGATAAATAAATAATACACTAATCCAACTAAAATATAACATGTAATGAAAAAATAAATATGTATGTATTATAAGATTAATTTCATAATATTTAATAATAAAATTTAATTCATTAAGCTAAGATTTTTTTAAAACTAATGAGAGCAATATTAATAGAATAAGTTTTTATTTTGATTATCCAAAGATTTTCATTACAAAGAAAAACATATTTTTTTCTCTTTTTCCCTCGTGATGTTTTCTCTCCCTTTGTGGTACTTTAGTCCATTCTTTTGAGTGTTTGTTTAATGAGGTTGCCAATTCTTTTATCGCGGTAACTCTTTTGATAGTTATCTTTTTATTTTTTCTTTTTTATTGTAGTGTTTTTTCCTCTAATAAAAAATTATATAGATATTTTAGATTTATTATCTTTAGGAAAGATTTAAAAAGTTTGGTTTTGAATTTATCATTCTGTTTCTATTTTTTTAATATGCAACATAGATGTAGTATTTTTTTCTAATAAAATTATCTAGATAGATATAAAAAGTTTTTTTAATTTCAATTTTTTATTATGATAGATTTAAATTTTTAATTTTAATTTTTTTAGGTCAATCTCATGCTTTGACCTTATATAACATTAAGACCTTCAGACCTACTAAGATAAAAACTGTGATATTCTCTTCATACAACAATGTTATGTGTCAATTTTCACAATAAAAAATGTCTCGTCATTGATAATTTATGGACCAAAAGCAAAACTATAGATTATGAGTTAAATTTTTGTGAAGATTGCATATATTTTATTTTATTTAATAAATTTATTGATTTTACCAAAATTATAAGTGTTATTGAACTTTTAATTTAATAAATCTATAGTTTATCGTTAAAAAATAAAGATTTTCAATACATTAATTTGACTTCAAAAGATTATTTCATTAATTTTTTCTTTAAATAATATTTTATATCTCAAAATAGTTCAAAATTATTATTTGATGAAATCAAATTATGTCATGCAATAGAAAAATATCAATTATTAATATAAAGTTTAAAACAAATAAACGAATTCAAGTATAATAATAATAATGATATGAGATATTATTTGCGCATCAAAATTTTATATCATCTTTATCTTTTTCTAGTTTAGGATAAAAAAAAGTTATAGGGAGTATGTATTAAAATTTGTGTTTTTTTTATTATTTGAAAAAAGTAATATAAAAATTTATATTTTTTGATGTAAAAATATGAAAAATTATTATATGATCATGAAGTAACAATAAATTTACGTTCTAAAAAGATATTTATTATTAATTTTAAATATATTTACATAAATTTTTTTAAAAATTAATTTAAATCAATGATAGTGATCGAGCATGCATTTTGTTGATACTTCCGTCTCATGTATAATTTCTTTGAAAATAAAAATATCATTATTGCAATGATATTTGCGTAGGCGTACCAAAATCTCCAATCTCATTCTTCGTCTTCTTCTTCTTCTTTCTTGTTTGTGCACCTTCTCTCGATGGCTGTTGTCATCAGCAGCAGCAACAACAGCACACGCAGATAGACAGAGCAGTGATCCACCAAACTCTCTCTCTGTTATCTCTATATATCTGAACCAGCAATGCCTGCCCAGAAGCGCTCCTTCTCCAACTCTCTGCACGATGCCAAGCACTCCAAAACCGACCAACAACACCACCAACGTGAGCTTGAGCTGCGTCAGCACCACCAACAGCCACACCCAGATGATAAATCAGATGGTTCGTTACGTATTAATTACCGTTTATTGTTCCTTCTTACCCTTCATGTTCTCAAGTAGAATTCTTCTTTGTGTTCTCAGATTCTGATCACACCCCATCTTCTGCCTCTGAAGAAAAACCCGAGTACGTACACAAACACTCTCTCTTTCCTATACCCATTACTTAAAAACTTCTGCTTTCTGTTTGTTTCTTTCGAGATTCACGTTTTGATCCTATGTCTCTGTAATGGGTTTTCGTGGATTCTCTCTTCTACTTTTGAAGGGCCATGCTATGCTACCACTTCGTATCGTTTGAGTTGGGATGTCTCCATTTTTCTGAATCTCCCCGATTTGATTCCTTTTCATGTTTGGATTTTCATCTTGTTCATGCTTGTAAGTTGTAACTTGTTCATTTCCTACATATCAGCAAAGATAGTAATCTCTCTCTCTCTCCCTCTTTTTTTTTCTTTTTTTAAGGCGTAGATTTTTTTTATCCGGTCCAAAGTATGAATCCTAGAGGGTGAGCCTTGGCTCAAGGGTAAGGTTGTTGCTTTATGACCCAGTTCTAGAGCCTCTCTGCTTATGGGGTAAGGCTGCCTACATCTTCTGACCTTCCCCATGCCCCATATGGTGGAAGCATTTGTACTGGGCCGCCCTGTTAGTCCAAATTATGAATCCTATTGCATGCTTGGATTTGCTTAATATTTAGGAAAAAATCACCTTGTTTTCAAAAGCTCCCTTAGTAACATTTTGATTACAAGCTATTTTAAATACAAAATAAGCTAATCCAAAGTGCTTTTGATTAGCGTCAGATTGAACATCTGTTAGCACTTGAGATATAATTCATGGTGTAGAGGGTGACTCATTTTCTTAATTTGTGTAATTATACAGTTACAAATTATATTATTTAGTGACATGTTCTTGATCGTACAGAGCATACTAGGATGAGTTCTTTGGACTATGTTCTGTCTGCATTGTCTTAAGAAGAATATGATTAGGCAGTTTGCATGATGTTCTGGATTGATGACTTGAGTATCTTCACTAGATGAAAAGGCAAGTGATTACACTTGTATAGGGGGAGATTTGATACTTATTCCTATCACATCTTGTACTCTTGGACCATCGCTAGAATGGTTTAGGTCACATCCACCATGATCTCATAGCTTTTACAACAAACAATTGCATAATGATTCTATTACCCTCCCTTTTTAATTGGGTGAAGAAAGAAATGAATCAAAAGATAGATCCATCCACAAGGTATTAGATATTTTAACTTATCTGTGTGATTCCTGATACTCATGATGTTGATGTTGGAAAAATAGATATATAGAATCTGCATGTTGAGATAGGAAGTGATGATTCAGAATATCATGGTTCTGTGGTTGATGATATCTATGAGAAGCAGGATCAATATCTATTCCTAAAATAAGTTTCAGTTTTCAGAAGTTCTTAGTTGCAATGACATTAGTTTTGTCCAACTACAAATGTATTAAAATTACTATGAAACTATTGTCTTTTTCTTTGGTTGGAATCATAAATATGTTCATTTGAACTTAAAGTTTGTGTCCTTTAATGACTTACTATAAAGTGCATTCAATATCTGGGATTCCTTAGTTGTATTTGTTAACATTCTTCAGAGGATCACATCAAATTTTTTTTTTTTGAAGGATAAGAATGCCACTGATATATATATATATATATTACAATAATAGGAAGTAAATCAAATATCTAAAATAAAAAGTTGATGCTGTGGGTATCTGCAAGACTGCAACTTAAGTTTGAAAACTGCATTTCTGCCCCTTCTGGCTTTTTAAGAGGCTACTAAATGTGAAATTTCTTTCTTACAGGCATACAGCTACTTAGGTGATTTAGATGATCAAGGAGGGTAGTGGGAGTGGTCATTGTCTAGTATGAACTGTGTATTAAACTATTAAAACGCTGCTGAATTTACTATTTTATTATAAGCCATCAAGTGAGTCAAGATTTTTGTGACTACCCAATTGGTAGATACAAGTTATAAATCCCATACCCCTTTAGAGACTGACACTGGGAAACAAGGGTTAATCTGCTATATTTTAGATTTGGGACATTAATTTTGTTTTTTCTATCAAGTTTATATAAATAAAGCTTATGCTCTTGTTCTGTTTGCAGATTTGTGTTTGTAGAACTTCTGGAAATTCGTAAAGATGTCCAATGTCCAATTTGCCTTGGTATGTGTTTGTTTTACCTTTTTGGGTGGCATAACTGTGCAATTAAATTGTATGTAATTTGTTTTTTTGCTAGTCAAAATGTATCTGGAGCTGTAGGGTAGGATATGCTTCCAAACACCTGTCAATTCTGTGTCATTGCTCTCATTTGGAATTTAGAAATCATGCTTTATCAAGTAATGATGTGCAATGGCAAGTAATTAATATTTACATCTGTGAGAATATTAGCATTTATGTTTAGAATATTAGCATTTAGTCAATTGTATCTATTTTATTGATGTCAATTAGCTAGTGATTAGCTCCTTGATTGATTGTAATTATCTCCTTAACTGATGGTACCCATAGTATACTACAGTATAAATAAGAGATCAGCGTGCAAGCCTAGACTGACAATTTCACTCAACACTCTCTGTTTCAACAATGTTGAGATCACAATGTGTGATGGAAAGTCTTCTTTGCTAATGCTGCTTTTATGTTTTATTTGGAGGAGAGGGGACAGAGTAGTGTGTGTGTGTATATATATATATATATTTTATAGATACTGGTAGAATGGTTACCGATCTTTAGTGGGTGACTGGGAGTTGACGAACTGTTACTGATCCTTAGAGGTTTCATATTCTCTGTTGTTACTGATGCTATTATCTACTTTATATTTGGAAATTTCAACATATTGCATAAATGGATATCACTTTATATCACTTCAAAAAGGATTATAGTCAGGCTGTTGAAATAACTTGATGCTCTATATCTATTTCTCTTTTAGTAAACTCTGTGGTGCCTGCCAATTGGCTGTTCTGGTGGCAATCATTCATCTGGTGCACAACTTTTCTGTATGGTTTTTAAGCAATCTGATTTGTGAAACACTGGTGAGTGGTGACAGTTTTAAATTATGTGTGCCTCCTAGACTGACAACAGAGGAATGCTGTCACACATTTTGCAGAGGGTAATGAGTGACTTGAGCTAGTGAGTTAGATGTAACAATGAAATGTATCTGTAATTTGACAGGAGCTGATCTCCTAGATACTAATCATTAATCAATTTGCTAGTATCATCTAATTTAGGAACAGGAAATCCTTCCTACTTATCTGAGCTGAGGATCTGAGCTGGATGAGAATGACATACAAGAAAAGATAAGTAAAAGAATGGATGACGGAAACTCGCCTAAAGTGGTTTGGTCATGTTAGAAGTAGATCAATAGAGGCTCCAATGAGAAAAATGGATCAAATAGAAGATAGTCCGATTAAAAAGGGATAGCAAAAGATCTAACGGAAAACATTAGGAGAAACCATTTAAAAAGAACTTGATCTAAATGGTTTTACTGGGAATTTAGATTTTGATAGAGCACTATAGCATCTATCGATCCATGTAGCATGCTTGATTGATGTTGTTGATACTTGTTACGTTATCCATGGAAAGGAGAAAAACTGGGTTAAACTGTTAAGGTGACAGTTGAATTCAAAGTGAAGCTAGATGGAAAGGTTAAAAAAGTTAGGACAATGTTTGACTTCTCTGTTGTGACATATTAATAAGACTTGTAAACAAGAACTGACTATTCCCCCACCCAAAAAAAAAAAAGGCACAACAATGTTTATAGACAAAGGGAGTTTAATTTTAACTAGTGACTGATCCGATTCCATTTTAAAATATCCTTAAAGTTTAGCTTAATCTGTATAAAAGACTTTTTCCGGTTTCCACATAATTTTGTTTATGTCATTTGTCATTTGGAATATATAGGGGGATGACATGATTTTGGCATGCAACATTAAGTTACCCTTGAGAAAGATAAAAGGACTTGCTGAGATATGATCAATCCAAATCTATCAAGTGGTAGGAAGGGAAGAGGAAATCCTGATGTTTAAACCCTGGAGGTTGTTTTAATTTAATATGTGGTAGAAAAGGACAAAGGGATCTTGATGATGTTGAAGCTCCGGAGGATGGAAACACCAACATAATTTCATTTGTCTGATTTGCAGGTGGCTTAGTAGTCTTGGGCTTCTTTCATTCCAAAACACATTGCATAATGGAATTGCTTACGCCAGTGTGCCACAGCTCCTATGTTTTTCATATCTCCCTTTTCAAGATGCAAATGTCTCTGCTGTGATTTAAACAGTACCCTGGAATACCTTATACAGAACCAAGAGAAGTGTGGATTCTCCACTGGTGTCATTGATGTCCAATCATGTAATATCAAATGCAACAGTATTGAAGCTAGAAACTCTAAATTTGTTGTGTAAAATATAAAAGAATGATTATCCTTATAGCAGCTCAAGTTTCTAAGTGATTATTATATGAGCTCTTAGTTGTTCTTACACCTATCTTTTGACATACATATTACTGTGTTAAGTTTTGTTTTTAAAAGGAAAAATCCAAAAGATCGAAGATCTCAACATTGCCTGAATAGGTCAAAAATTGGAAACGCATTTCTATAAACGGGGCATAGTGGCATACTAGTTTGTTTAACGTAGGCAATTTTATATATTTAATTCGCTCTAGATTTGGTGTTTCAATGTCAACCATAATGTGATTGCCTATTGCTTTTGGTACCTATAATCTTAATTGTGGTTTTACCAGGTAGTTCTGGATTTTATCACTACTGAAAAATTTTAAATTTACTGCTCATTTTATGCTTGAGTTCTGTTAAACATATCCTGTTTGGTAAAGAAATAACCAAGTATTTCTTGTGCTTAAACAGGTATTATTAAGAAAACACGAACTGTTATGGAATGCTTGCATCGGTTTTGCAGGGAATGCATTGACAAGTCAATGCGACTAGGGTAGGTCACATGAAGCCATTACAGGCTTTCTCTTTTATTTAATTAATATGCTGCTGATGATTTCAAACTAGGTCCTTCATCTTGCCTATCTTTGTGTCTATATACAGCCAGATTTATCATTTATGTGTAATCTCAGGAACAATGAATGCCCTGCTTGCCGCACGCACTGTGCCAGTCGTCGTTCTTTGAGAGATGATCCAAACTACGATGCCCTAATTGCAGCTTTATATCCAGATATTGAGAAGTACGAGGAAGAGGTATAAGTTGACTTAGTTTACTACTTAATATTTGACTGAGTTTACATAAACTTTCACAAAGTTTAACTAGCGATACCACATACTGTCTCACTGTAGGAGCTTGAATTTCGTGAAGAGGAGAAGAACCGCAATAAGCTGGTGAATATTTCTTGAGTAAACATTTTTAAGTATGCTTTCAGCTTTCAGATGTGTGTAATAGTTACACTAGTAAGGAAGCCTACATCAGCCATCTGTTACTGTTTCAATCCTTGGTTATGAAGGCTAGTATCATAAATTACCTTTGTGGTGGAGGTTCATACAACAACCATTGGTGCTCTTTTTAATTTTTTTTAAAATTTTATTGGTGTTGATTTCTTGACTATCTGCATGGCATGGCAACGCCTAAATACCTATCCTATCAAACTTATATTTATTTACTGCTCAGGTTTATTAATCTTGAATTTTATTAGTTGTCAACATTCTTTAAATTATCAAATCTTAGCATACTCAATAGTACTTTTATTCCTGGTTTGTCATTTAATAGCTTTTCTGACAGATTCAAGCTTCAATTGCAAAAGTAGTTGAACGGCAATCTGAAGCACTGGTTAAGAGACGTAGAGATACACTAGGTGCATTTGTGACAAGATCGCAGCGCAATCAACGAAATGTTCTTTCTAGGAGACAAAACCAAGTGATTGATATTCAAGGATCTGAAGATAATGAGGAGGAAAATGACAATAATGAAAAGGACTCCTCTTCCACTGATGAGCGATGTACAGAATTCAGGCAGAGAAAGCGAAAGCGAAGGACCAGAGTTCACCCTTCTCAGCCCTCGTCATTGATGGCAAGTCCTGATCGTGGAAGCATAGAAAGTGACATGGATATAAGTAGAGAAAATCGAGGAATTTCTTCAAGGCAGGTGTCCAAACCTCGAAAACTTACTTGGGGAAGGGGTGGTTTTAGGAGTCACACACGGCATGGCAGTGGCAGTGGTAGCAATAGCAAAAGTTCCCGCAGTGGTCGCTTGGCTAAGTTGGCTGATTATCTCCGTAGCTTGGATGAAAACACTGATAAGGAGGTATAGGTTATTATCCTCTAATGGATCCATGGATGACAGATGTTACTACTGAATGCTTCTTTATTAATGAATCTATTCCTGTTTCAGTTCAATTCAATTAATAGATTGCTATATTCTTCTTTGCAGTTAGATGTTCATCTCATGCTTGTTTCTCTGGACAAACAAAGTACACCGAGTTTGCAGCAGCTACACCTTATCTGTAGGCCAACTTTGTCTGTCAAGCACCTTTGTGAAGTGAGATTCTCTTTGATCACTTGTTTCTGGCAGTGATAGTTTGTGGTCACTGGTCAAGTTGATTTTAACCATGTTGTGACATCTGTATCTGACTTTGTTGGATCACCTCTGCCAGCTTAAGTTGATGATATTTTGGCAATGAAAGGATGCTTTATTAATATGTATAAGCAACTCTTTTACTTTTCTAATCCTCTCTTATTGATGAAAATGGTTGCATAATATTGTTTTGTTGATGAGCTGATTTCAAGACTTATGATGATTTCCTAATGTTTTTATGCATTATTTCTGCAGTATGTTGCTTGTCAGACACCTTTGCCAGTTGAAGAAGTTGAGATATTGGCAGTTAAGGGATGCAGCAGTACATTTTGTGATAAGCCAGTTGATGAGACTTCATCCATGATGCATGATGAGCTAACAACGCTGGTTATAGATCCTAGCAAAGATGAACTGGAAACTTTGCAAGAGCATGAATCTTTGGCTGGGCTTAAATCCAAATGCATATCTAAAAGGGAGCATTTGGTGAGTATTAAGCTGGGTCTTTTTTCCAATATTATTAGTTCAAGTAATGACTAAATTTATTCCTTTTGCTGCTGCTTCAGATTCTGGCATACAGGCGGAAGGAGTGAGCATTATTGACAGTTTTGATATTCACAATGCCAGTACTTTTTCTGTATGTACATAGGAAAAATTTCAACAAAAAAAACTACAATATATACTAAATAATATGAAGGTTTTTTTTTTTTTACTGACTAAATAATATGAAGTTATGAACCTCCTGAAAGGTTATTTATATACAAGATTTATTTCAACTTTCAATTGTTTTGTGTGTACACTCATAAAAACTATACAGTTTCAGTTCTATTTAATTCAGTCATGCTTAACTGATAGCTATATGTAATACAACAGTCGGTAAAGAGCAAAAAGTATAGTGTACTAAATAATATGAACCTCTCGAAATTTTAGTTACCGTTTCAATTTTATCTTTCAGTCATGCCTAACTATCAAGCACTGTGCAGAGATGTCCTATTTATGATAGAATAAAAGGAAGTGCATGTCATACAACGGGTGGTAAACAGCAAAAAGTATAGTGTACTAAATAATATGAATCTCCCGAAATTTTAGTTACGGTTTCAATTTTATTTAATTTTCAGTCTGCTTAACTATCAAGCACTGTGTAGAGATGTTTTATTTATGATAGAACTAGTCTATGACACCGTAAATTTTATGGGATATTTTTATTTATTTTATAATTTTTTATTGCATGTTAACATTTTTAATAATACAATTTAATTTAAAATTTCATGTTCATTTGTTTAGGTTAAAATTTAAAGAATTCCTTTCAATTATATATCAATTGTAAGAAATTTTTTTATGCTTTAAAACTTAATAACTCAATTGTTTAAACTTATAAAATTACACATATTGATTCCTTACATGAGATATTTTACACATGCACAACGAGTTAAATTTACATTACTTTGAACTGTTTAGTAAATTTAGGTAATTAAGTTATTGAATTGTAAACTACATGAGAATTTTCTACAATTGACTTATAGTTAAGTGTTTGGAAGGGATTATGTACATTCCATCTATTTGTTTATTTCATGTCTTAAATATTTATATTTATTACAAATATATAATTATTCTTTAAAATAATAATAATAATTATAAATTATATATTTTTAATATTCATTAAATAAAGTAAATGAATAAAAATAGCTAGCACTTTAAGAAATTAAAAAAATCTAAATTTAAACAAAACTCTTTAATTTTTTTTCTTTAACAACTTACACTGTAAGAGCTTCTCTCATTCATCATTGTTCTTGAAAGAAAAGCAAAAGAGAGAGACAACTTCATAGAGAGAAATACATGGCCATCACTTAACATGGAGAAATAGAGAAAGGTGTAGGGCAATATAGAAAAAAAAAACAAAGATAGTGACATGGGTGAGTTAGATGGATCAGATCTCACATAAAAAGTATACGTAAAACTTTTGATAGTAATTTTAAGTTAAAATATTTAATAGAAAAAACCCCGAGCAAGGATAATAATATTAAATAGTTAAATTGATAATAATAACAATAATAATAATAATAATAATACAATGAGAGCTTCTTCAGTTGTTTTATTAATGAATAATAAATAATTTTTAAAATAATATAAATTTAAATTTTATTTAATTTTAATTATATGTTTAACTAACAAATTTTGTTAACACGTGTCTTTTAAAATATTATTTATTTATTACTTATTAACACGTGTCTTTTGATAGTAATTTTAAGTTAAAATATTTAATAAAAAAATCCCGAGCAAGGATAATAATATTAAATATTGATAATAATAACAATAATAATAATAATAATAATAAAAATGAGAGGCTGCTGCAGTTATTTTATTAATGAATAATAAATAATTTTTTAAAATAATATAAATTTAAATTTTATTTAATTTTAATTATATGTTTAACTAACAAATTTTGTTAACACGTGTCTTTTAAAAATATTATTTATTTATTACTTATTAACATGTGTCTTAAAAGTACATGTTAAAGATTAAAAATATTATTTATTATTTATTATGAATTATTTGAAAAAAAAATATTGAATATTTTTTAATTTTAAAAATAATAAATATTTATACTTTTTATTTAATACTTTTTATTTTTTATTCCTTTGACATGTGTTTTTAAGACACATTAACAAAATTCTTTCTTAAATTAGAAAACTTTTTTCACTAATTAAGATTATCTCACCTAATCAACTTTCCACTTATTACAATTACATATCATGAGCTCGAATCTTCTTTTGATATCCACTTACCCTCTAAACTTTCTTGTTAAAAATAAGAGAGAGAGCTTTTTTCTTTCTCAAATTTTAAAAAAATCAAAATAAGAAATAAATAATAAATGAAATAAAAAAAAAGAAAAAAATTAAGAAAAAGTGAATTAAAAACAGCACATCCAGCAAACCACGCACTTTAAGAAAATTGCATATCTTCATTATCTCACCTAATCAACCTTCTACTTATTACAATTGCATATCTTGAGTTTGAATCTTCTTTTGATATCTTCTTATTCTCTAAACTTTCTTGTTAAAAATAAGAGGGGGAGCTTTTTTCTTTCTCAAATTTTAAAAAAATCAAAATAAGAAATAAATAATAAATGAAATAAAAAAGAATTAAGAAAAAGTGAGTTAAAAACAGCACATCCAGCAAACCACGCACATTAGGAAAATTATTCGCAACCAGAAACTGGTATGACCAGAAAAAGGAAATACAGATGCCACTAACTTCAGTTTTAGAAAAATTTACATCCAAGAATCGCGATTTGTACCAACAATATACACGCAAGGAAAATCAACTATGAGCTGTTAAGATGACAATAACTTCAGTTTTAGAAAAATTTACATCAAAGAATCGAGATTTGATGTTCCAACAAATCGCAAGGAAAAACAATGAGCTACACAGACCCAGAGAGGAGTCGAGGATTCAAGAGTTCTTGAACACTGATCGCAAGTTGAGATACTTCAGTCATCTCATGTTGGCAGCAGGACTCGAGACTACAGTTCCATTGAATACCTTTCGTCTCTCCTTTCTATGGAGTACACGCAAATTTGGTGACTTGGGTTTTGTCGTGTCCTTAGCAGACCTAATGCAACATGGTGAGCAGCTTTAGAAGTGTTTAAAATAGGAAAAATTTAAAATGAAAATAAAAATAAAGTTTAGGGGTTTAATGCATACTTTTGAGGACAAAACGGATGATCAAATTTGGGAACTGGTCTAGCATGAGGAACCATTGTCCTTCTCAACTGTTTCAGTGCCTTCTCTTCCTCTATCTGCATGCACAATATCACTGTCAAGCATGCAGCTAATCCTTATGATCAGATCACTATCAAATAGTAGACAATAACAAGGTATCATACCATTCTTGCTGCTTCACTTTCCTCTCTGTATCGTTTGTACATCATTTCTTTCTCCTTAATCTGTAAAAGAAGCTATTTGAGTACTGTAAAACCATAAATAACTCAGACGTTTCTTCAGGCAATCATGATTAATTTCTATGGTTAGAAACAAATAGGGATTGTTTCATTACCCTTCCATCAAATTGTGCTCTATCCACAGCCCGATGATCCACATGTAAATTAAACTCCTGAACTTGTGTAAGGGGTTTGCGGACCTTCTCTGGAACAGGGATTGGGTCCCTGTGTGCAATAACATCCATGAAAAAAGAATAAGAATACTTGCATTTGCCATGCCAGAAGAAAATCGTATTTCTTCATCTAAGATACTCACTCTTTTAAGATTTGTTGTGCCTTAAACATTCTCATCTGAGCCTCTTCTCTCTCCATTCTAAGTCTTTCTTCCATTTCCCTTTGCATTTCTTCCTCATGTCTCACCAGGCTCTCCAGTTGGAATGGTTCTGGTTTTGTGCATTGCTTGGGTTCTGGTTTTGGTGGGATCTGCATATGATATCAGTAATTTAATAATATAATCAATTCGTAACTAGAGAGCCAACAAATTGACAAACTTCTGTACCACAGGAAAGTCAGTGGTATAAGGGTATGGATTAGCCTTGGGAATCCTTGCTGTTTCCTCTTCGAACTCTTTATGCAGAAGTTCCATGAATAGTTTCTTCCCTTTCTCAGCGCCTCTTTCCTGACATATGATTAAGAATGTTGGTATTAGCAGAATTAAACCAATCAATGTGTTGCATTAATCCTTTCAAACATAGGGAAAGTAAGGAACCTCTGTGAGGAGATGAAATGGATTTGGAGTTGTGTTTCTTGGAATTGGGTTGTGGTTACGTGCAGGTTCAGACTTCAAAGAAAGCTGCAAAACCAGAAAAAATCATTAATGGTAAGCTTTTCATTCTAGACTAACAGGGAAAAAAAATTATTACAGAATATAGTCAATACAATCTTCTGTTATATTCTAGAATTAACTAAATCTTTGGGAGTAGATTCTACAATTTCACTTTAGACTACCTTGTCAAACAAATCAGCGATAGCAGCAGGTGGTGGAATCCTCTCATTTGTTGCAAAGTGAAATTCTCGAGGTTCAGTAACATGTTTCTTGGTATTGCAGTATATCCCAATATCTCCTTTACTTTCAAAGATCTGAAAGAAGGATACTGTTTGGTTAACTAAAGGATAGAATGAAATTCTTAAGGTTGGGTAACATCTAGTGTTGGCACTTACCTTCTTATTTAGAGGCCTTGCCTTGAACTTTGGGATCTTTTCAAGCTCCTCTTGCTCTAATTCTACTGAGCTTTTCACCTTGTCTGGGCGAGCCCTTAGTGACGTTTGAAGTACTGGTGTTTTAGGTTCTGTAAGATGAGGCTTCCATGGATTCTCCTGTTTCAAAAAAACAAAAAAGTGACTAATGAATCGAAGTGAATAAAAATGACTAATGGATTCTCCTATTGCTCTAAAAATACCTTATGAGACAGATCTGTTGAAGCTATTGAAGCTGAATCTGCATTCTGATGGGCCCTAGCCATTGTTTCCAGATGAAATTCCTGAAGAAAATTAAAAATGTTAATCCAACACATCACATTTGGAGCCTATATATATTTTCTAATAACAAACTTCTATTCTTTGGTGTGGTTTACCTTAAACTCTGGTGGTTGTGGTGTACTTCTTGGCATTGGAGGCAAAGTTGGAGTTTGCAAAATCTATAATGAAAAAAGAAAAGAAAAAAACCATAAATTTAAGCTCAGGACAACAATCAGGTACCAGAGAAGAATGAAAGAGTACCTTCTTGTTCAGTGGTCGAGCCTTGAATTTTGGCATTTTAGCCATCATTTCTTCCTCAAGCTCGGCAGTACTCTTCACCCTAGCAGGGCGAATCCGCTGAGTTGTCTCAAATTCAGGTTCCTTAGGTCTGGTCAGTGTGAGTTTTGGTTTCGTCTGGATCATGGAAGCACCATTACCCCAAATAATTATTCAAAAAGTATTCGAACATCCACCCCATGGTGCAATAAAAGATGAAAAAGGAGTGAGAGAAAAGAAGAGAATGTAACGGATCCATGCATTACATTAGAAAGAGCGCTGTTCAATGACAGGTCTCTGGTACTAGATTGGAATCTTTTCATCATTTCTGCCATTGATACAAATGGTACAGATGCTGGTGTTGGTGTTTGCCGAACATAAACCTTTAAATACAGATACAAAGTTCAATAAATTAAATAAAAAGATTCAGCTAAAAATTTGAAACAAAAGGGATTTTGATTTGATACATGAAATTAATGAACAAAACAAACCTTTCTGTCCTCTTTGTGAGTTTTGCTAGTACTTGAAGAGACGTTGGCATTGCTAGTGGTTAAACCCAATTTTGACTTGTGAGGCAAATTTTGATGTTTGACATTCAGAATCTAGAAAGTTTAGAAAAAAAAAAAAAGAATGAGAAGATCTATTTCAGTTAAGACCGCCCAAACAAAATAAAAATTTACTACTTAAATTTAAACAGCGGACAAAAATGGCAAAAATTACCTGTCTAGTTTTTCCTCCTTCCAATTTTTGCCTCTTAATAGCTTGATTATCTTGGGCCAAGTTTGGAGTCCCAGCAGTGCTCTTCATGGCTGATGACTGTAACTGAGGTTTTGTATTCATGGCTATCTTTTTAGCGGCCTGTTGCTTCTTGGAATTCGTGGATGTGACTCTTTTCTGCAATGTTGGATTGGGTGTGCAAGCATCTTTTCCTACTTCAACAGACTCTCCTCCAGATGATGAAACACTTGAGCATGCTCTATTCCCTTTACAATCATTGTCACTTCTTTCCTTATCAGCAGAAACCTGATAGATAATTGATTTATGAGAAGATAGTAATAATAACCAGGGAACAAGTTGTTACCGGGATATAAAAATTATATCACTAATTAATTACCAAATGAGAAGCAGTGGTATTATTTTCTTCTTTGGCTTCACTGCAAGGTGCATGGGAAGCAGTTGTATTATTTTCTTCTTGGGCTTCACTGCAAGGTGCATCATCTTCCTTTACTTTGGTAGTCATGCTCTGTGGTTGTATATTGGCTTCCAGAACATTATCATCAACATTCGCTGACATCTAGTAAAAACAGATAATCAGTGATGTTTAAAGTAATAAAATTTAAAGTACATCTATATCATCAAAATTGAAGTTAACAGTACCTTCTGCATTTTGTCAGCTTCACTAAAATCACACAAGCTATCTACAGTAATAGATCTACCAGTCTTGATTTTAGGCATGAATGCTGCAACAATTTGAAAACCAAAGAAAGATCAACCAAGTAATTCTTTCATACAATATACAACAATTAAAACAGGGTCTCAAGCAAGTAAGACTCTGATCAATAACGTTCTCTGACACAACATATAGAAAAATTAGGCAGTTTTTGAGGCTGAAAGCCGCTCTTTCTGTAGAAAGAAATGCAACTATAAAAGAGAATAACCCCAGACACCTAATTGAATTGTGTTGGTGTAAACAAAATTGAATTCCCTATAAAATGAAGTATAGGGTTCATCTCAAGCACTACCCGAAAAACTTCAGCTTAAGGCAATAACATACAACCATACGCAACTAGAAGCTCGAGAGCTTTATAATTCTGTCGTTTTAACGGCAGGACCCTTTGATAGCCAGCAAGAGGAACGGAACCACAGGGATAACATAAGCTCAACAAGGATATTTGCTCAGTCGCAAGATAAAAAAAGGCGATTTCACAAAATTTTGCTTGATCAAGAACACTAGTATCAATTAAGAAGAAAACCTAATTTCTCCAGTTCATTTCAAGATTCCATTTCAACAATTTTCCCACATAATCAACCACGTACTGCCAAAATTTCCCGGGAAAATGATCAAAACACAATCAATTAACCCTATTTCCAGAAAATCTAACAATCCAATAAACTGCACATGCAAATCAGAAATTCAAAGAAGGAACCATACTCGAAAAACAAGAAGATTTCCAATCTAATTCACGAATAAGCCTTCCTTCAATTCTAATTTCTAAATGAATTACCCTAAGCCCTTACCACAATCCATCATCCGAAACAAAAAGAGAAGAAAAATGAAATTGTGGGCAAAAAACCAATAACCTCGACATAATCGAAAGTAACCGATTAATCTTAATTCTTCAACGAGAACGAAAGTTTCTAGAGAGAGAGAGACTTACGTGAAGGAGCGTAGGAGAGAGCGGTGTCGAACCAGAGCTCGGCCTTGCTTTTGTCATCTTCGGACTCCCCTTTGATGAAATCGAAGAAGCGCGGGGCCGAGAACTCATAGGTCTCGTCGATCACAGTGATGACGGTGCCGCCGCCGCCGTTTTCCTCAGCCACCGCCGCCATTTTGAGTTAGGGCGCAACCGCGAATTGAGGTGGAACTGGAAGATGTTCCGATTAGGGCTTTTGATTTTGATTGATTTGATGATAATTAATAAGAGACAGAGACAGAGGTTTGATGTGGGAATTGGGATTTGAGAGAGAGAGCGTGTAATCGATACTACTGGGAAAGGAGGGAGAGGGAGTGTGTGTCTGTAATGTAAAGTGTAACGGTTAGTTCTCTAACGGTCGGAAATTTTGAACTGTATTATGAAATGAACCGTCTGTGCATGTGTCCGAAGTGAATAGTATCTAACGGCTATTTCTCATGCTCCATCAAGAATTTACGGGTCGACCGGGCTTGGCCTGGTTGAGATATTTTTATTGGGCTAATTTTTTAGATTCCACATTGGCTCGGTAATGGTTCGATTAGTGCCTGAGATCCAGCTAAGTTTGCTGTATAAGTTTTAACAATATGTATGGAGTTTCTACTGCCATTTTTTTTATATTTATTATCATTTTTATTTTATTAATTTTTTATTAAATGATTTAATTTGAATACTTGGATTAAAATAAATTAAAATTTATTTAGTAACAAACTTATAAAATAGAAGTGATAATAGACATAAAAAAAGACAATAGATATTCCAAAAAATGTATAGTTACATTATAAAATTTTAAAAATTA
Organism: Ormosia semicastrata; assembly: GCA_029884595.1. NCBI lineage: Eukaryota > Viridiplantae > Streptophyta > Magnoliopsida > Fabales > Fabaceae > Ormosia > Ormosia semicastrata. The sequence continues at coordinate 4,899,921 of JAQQTO010000038.1, read as the reverse complement.
AAAATTAAAATTAAGAGATATTTTACGGTATATATTTTTGAACAAAGGATTAGACTATTGGCACTTATTTTTATCAATTTACAGTCCTCAATAACTATTTAAATTTTATATTTTCTTAATTACCCTTAAGTAATTTTCAAGATAAACTTGTTTTTATTTATATTTTTTTGTCTTTATCTATTACTTCTTCTTATTACTTGTACTTTTATTTTTATTTTTATTTTTTAGAATAAAACATGACAATAAATTTGTAAATATTGCTTATATGATAATATCATCATTCTTTTAATAATTATATATGTGATCACAAATAAATTCTATTTACAAATAATCACCTTTTAATAATTATATAATTGAATTATTCCAAATATGTATCCAAAAATTAATTTTTTTCAAGAAATAATATGCAACATTATTACATAAAATTTAGGCTTCAGATGTTAACAAGTTTGTTTAAAATGAATTGATATTAAATTAATTGTTAAGTCTTGATAGCTTTTTTATCAAATGATCATTTTACAACTTAAGTATTAAATTTAACTTTAAAATTTTGTTTGAATAGATCATTTCAAAATAAAATACTGCTATATTTTGTAAAAATAATTAAAATATGACCATGTTTTTATTAAAAGAAATAAATACATTAGCTATTATATAATATATCTTTTTAAGAATATAACTTAGAGGTTTATGTTTTTTAATGACATGAATTATAGTAAAATTATATTTTATTACTATTTTTTAGAATTATTTTGTTAATATGACAGATTTAAATTATATTAAAGTCATAAAAAACCTCAAATCCACTAATTAAAGAGAAAATTAAAGTTTGATAATTTAAAGATGAAACTATTTAGTGAACGGTAGTATAGGAAATTAAGATTAAAATTGATTAAAGAGGAGTGTAGATAGAAAAAAGAGTGTGTGAATAGCCCCATCCTTAAACAAAATTATATATCAATATAAAAATATTATCATCTTATACATTAAGTAAAAAAATCTTATAATTTACATTTAAATTTTATAAAGATTATAAATCTTAAAATATTATATAACATTGAACCAAACTAATCCAAAGTTTGATCTAATCTAGATAAAGAAAAATATATCAAATCTAATTTTTTGAACTCAAATCGACACAATTAACTCAATCACCTATGATAAAGATAAAGATATAACTTGCAATGAGCCAAGCCAATTCCAGCGTGATTGAGTTAATAACTCAAGAAATTGAAAGTTTTGACTTGTTTTTAATTGAGCTGAGTTTGAATTTTCAAATAGTTAGCTTATTAGCTTGTGAGTCAATGAGATATATATTTAGTTATTTTAATAATAATAATAATAATAATAATAATAATAATAATAATGTTTAAATTCTAAATAAAATAATAATAATTTTTAAATTTAATATATATTAGCATTTAATTTAATTTTTTGTTTGACTACATTATATTTTTACTAAATATATGGAAAAAGAAGAAATTTTATAGTGTTATAAATTAGAGTCTAATTCATTGAACCAAAATGACTTAATTAATACAACTAGTGGCAGAGTCACAAATTGTTTAGAGTGTGTATAGGCATTCGCTTAGACACAATAGAAAAATAATATTTAATATAATGATATTTTACTTGTACTGGCATGAAAATATAAAAATAAAATAATTATTAGATGTTGGCTTACGTTATTTTATGATGTTTGAAGATCTATTACGGGTATGTATCTATACTAATAAGAAAAAGATTTTGAAGTATCCATGCTTAAACCATGAGTGGTCAAGAATAGCCCTTCTTTATGAATAGAACAATTATGGTTTAAAGGAATCTCTATACGATAGCTTGTAAATATCTTATATATTTCTATTTTAAAAGTTATTTGAGAAAATTTTAGAATCTAGTATACACTTAATTACATTTCACCCTCTGGTGGAACGACTATAAATAAAGAGCACATATTGCTATTTCTATCTAATGCTATTCTACGAAAGCAATTATGAAAGGCTGATGACCAATCACGGAATACAAGTAGCATAGTGGTGAACAGTAGTTATTGACGATAATTACATGCCACGGTAGTTCATATGATATTTCATAACGAAAAATTCGCAAAGTTCGGCATTAACCATAAATAAAATAGATGATTCCCTATTAAGCTAAATTATAGAATATTTCACACTCAACACCCAAACCAAATATCCTTTTATAGCATCCATGTCACTGAACATAAGACTTGATATTGATTTTTTGAGTTGAGCGCCATTTTTTCTTAGTTAAGCTTAAATCATATCTAACTCGGTTCAGCCTAACTCATGTTTAATCCTCCATAAAAATCTCTAGATAAAAAGCGTTTGCACATTATCATTGTGACCCTCGTATGGGTATGCCATTCAATGCACTTTTCTAGTAAGAAATGAGAAAGCATGTCAAATATAAATAACAAATATGTGTTGAGTGTTGAGTGTTGAGTGAAATCTAGTCTAGGAGGGGCTATTGACATTTCTTCTCACACTCCTTCTTAATTGCCTTCTTAATTGTTTAAAATTTTAATTACTTAAAATGATCTTCATTAATTTATCTTTTTAATAAGTTAAACTTTTTATTACTTACACTTAATTATTTATGAATTTTAAATATATTTAATTTATTAATTTAGATATTGTTATGCAAAAATGATTTAATTCAAACTTCTTACTATATATATATTTTGTTATATATTTACACTTACTTATTTTCTTACTTTATAAATTTAATATATTAAAAGGCTTTTTTGTTTTATTTATAATTTTATAAAATTAATTTGTCTATAATCATTGAGTTGTCTATAAATAAAAACACATATATTTACTTAAATAAATTAAAATAAAAAATAACTAACAAAAGAAAAGGAGGAAGAGCAAAGGTAATTCATTCTCTCTCTTTTTTACTTCACATAATGATAATATGATTAAGAATTTTATTTATGTTAATAATTATTTTCTTGTAAAAAATAAATATTAGAAATCTAAATGAATAAATAGTCAAGTATAAATGATAAATGAAAAGTGATTGCTCTAGTGGCTACAAAAATCAAGTAGTTTCGATGCCCTCCCACAAACGATCAAGGAGGATGAAACACATGTGCCGGTAGCGTAATTGTCATAAAAGAATGTGACACACACCTTATATCCATAAAACAAGGGCATCTTATTTTTCTCTTTTGCTGAATTACTCTATGAGCCTCTTTTGCAAATATGTGAAATACATAAAACCATATCCCTGAATGCAATCCTAATTTCAGAATCAATGTGAAATCCCTCATAAGCCATTTCTCCTTCTCATTTGTTATTGTAGATTTAAATTCTCAAAATTAGTATGAACTTTAATCCCCATCTTCACATACCCTTGCACTAAAGTTGAAGCGAACACGTAATCCAAAATCATCAAATACAAAAAGTTGTAATAATAATGCCGAAAAATAATATTTTCACCTCAGAAGAAAATGAAATGGCCATAATAATGCAAAAAACACAAAATACACAAATTTTCTCATGAATTAAAAGGAACATGGGAAAAAAAGAGATAATGACAAATTAAGAACTGAAATGAAAGGAAAAATAGTATGAATATGAGTATCTATCTATCTCTGGATCAAGTATTTGATGATTGTCTCAATCTGCGAAGCTGATCAATCCAGCGATCCTCGGGAACCTGGGCAACCCAATCGGGAGCCACTCCACCAAAGGACACACCACACATCGCCTCAATCACCCTCGTTGCGTTCTCCACCATCAGCGGTGCATTCCTCTGATTCTCGTCCTCCTTGAATGCCCTCTGAATCTCCTCTCTCTTCCTCTTCCTCTTCCCTCTCCTCTTGATCGCTACTCTTCTCTTCTATGCTGTCGTTTAGAACCATACATGAGATCTCGTTCTCCGCTCCATCATACACACAGTAATCATTCGACAGTTGGTGGAACTCAGCGTCGTGTTCGTTGTTCGAGCTCTCGTCGTCGTTGCTATAGTGGACGGCGGAGATCGACTGGTAGTACTCCGTCTCATCAGAATTTGTGTCTAAATCTCTTTCGTTTTCATTTTCTAAGCACAAAAAAAAAACACATTCAATTCACAAAATTAGTTGAACAATTTTATTTTTACTCTTTTTTTTTAGAAAATAAAAAAAAATTATGAATAGATTTACTTACCTTTGATAATGAAGAACTTCCATGCAGGGATATGAGAAAATGAGAATTAGGGTTCATATCAATTTTGAAAATTTAGATCTACAATAACAAATGAGAAGGAGAGAGTGCTTATGAAGGATTTCACATTGATTCTGAAATTAGGATTGCAGTGAGGGGTATGATTTTATGTATTTCACATATTTACAAAAGAATCCTAAGGAATAATCTACCAGAAGAGAAAAATAAGATGTCCCTATTACATGGATATAAAGTATAGGTCACATTCTTTTATGACAAAGACACTACTTGCACATGAGTTTCATTCTCTTTTATCGTTTATGGGAAGGCACCGAAACCACTTGATTTTTGTAACCACAAAAAAAAATCCCTAAATAAAGAAGTTTGACTCATAACAAAGGATATTTTAAGTAATTGAAATTATAAGTAATTAAGAGGAAGTATGAATAGACAAATTGAAATACCAATAACTCTATCCACCATTGCTTCTTTTCAACCACACCAATTTCATAAAAGACTTATATGTAATACTAGTAAAAAGTTATTTAATGTAATAAATTTTGTTTTCGCATCGCTAAGTTCTTTGCTATATTAGAGTTGTTATGTTGTAGAGTAGGAAAGGCCAACTTGGAAGGAAAGAGGAAGGGGTGGGGGTATAGGAAGAGATAGCGGGAGTGGGGTACTTTATTAAAATTTAATTAAACTATATATATAAATATATATATATATATATATTTATATAATATTTTAAATAAAAATGTATACATTTAAAATATTTAATATTATAAAGAATTAATAGTAACTTTTTTATTGAACATATAATTTTAACTTCAATTTTATAATTTTTTATGAAAATTAATTTGATAATTTAAATGTTAATAAATATTTTAAAGTTAATATTTATTATAAATTGTAATTATTTATGTAATCTATCTTATTACAAAGAATATATATGTCATTTCATATTATTGTACTTTTTCATTCTTAATGGGTACTTTTTCGCAATAAAGGGTTTCCAACATTTTAAAAGCGCTATCTTACCACTTTAGCATATAATATATATATATATATATATATATATATATATATATATATTTCAATTTATATTAATGTAAATTTTTTTTATATTTATTTTTAATCGTTAATTTTACTTTCATTTAATAATTACTTTTAATAAAATAATATTAATTATTAGATAAAAATAAACTAATAATTAAAAATAAATATAAAAAAAAAAAGAATTACATTGATATAAACTAATCCTCCTCATATATATATATATATATATATATATAACTTCCAACTTAAATTCTTCAAGTGCATTTATTTATTTTTGGAAAAATGGTTTTTTTATACTTAAAATTCTATACTTGCCGTACATTAATTAATGATGAGTAAATTATTAATTAATAACTTATATCAATTAGTTAATGGATCAAGAACACATTTTTTAAAGAAAAAATAGGTTATTAGTTTGTCAATTAATTTATGCACGTTATTAACTAATAATTGACTCATTATTAATCGGTATAAGAGATGTAGCATCTCTGGTATAAAGATAAGAGAATGATTATTTTTTGAATTAAAGTAATATATATTGCTAGTATAAAGAGTTTCACATTGACACTCACTAATATTTTGACAAGAATAATTTCTTTTATCTTTTTCTATTCAAATAAATTTAATCACTCCTTGAATATCACTTGTGGTTTTTTTTTACAATTATTTGCTTAGAAAAGTTCAATTCACTTGTCTTAATGTCTAGATTAATTTATTTTATGTTTAAAATAGCTTATAATTAAAATTTAGTTAAGAGAATTTAAAAAAAATCAGAATTTTCCTCAACATCAAGGATGGTTCTATAAATCGCTCGAGAGCATATGCACTCGGGATAACATTTATTATTATTTTTTAAGTTTTAATGTTAAAGTTACGCATCTTAAAGAAACAAAAGCTATTTGTCAATGTATTAATTAAAGGTATGGCAAAGGGAGGCATTCAGTTTGATGTTCTCTCGCATCAATTATCTCCGCCGAAAGTGTCACATACTCCAATTCTAGTCGAAAGAATTTTTCCGACTAAATCGTCTTCCAACTTATATTCTCTCTCCGCTAAAAGTTTATTATTATAAGAACACAGTACATATAAAATAACCAGGTATTTGTTGTCTTTCTGCATGATCGAGTGAATGGCAAACATTTATTCTTACTCAGATGTCAAAGAGTAAGTCTCACACAAACATGCATGTTCAAGGTGGTAAGAACCTTGGTAAGATCAGAGCTGTTAGCTGTATATGTATGCTACGGATTATGACCCCAATTAACAATAGCAATAATTTGTAGGTGTCAAAATCAATGTATTTATTTAACTTAAATTCGGGCGAAGCTTATTGAGTATTTATTAATTACTTTGCATACTAGTCAAAGAAAAGGAAATACTCATCTCCAATTTACAAAAAAAAAAAGAGGAAAACTTATCTACATGTTGTATTTATAATAATATCCTTATCCACGAGAGGCAATTCATTGTCTAATGATATGTTAAATGACAAAATTTAAGTCTATTTTTTTTATTTATTATATTTATTCTTTCAATTAAATTATGATATGTATGTATTTTTTATAAAAAAAAAAAAAAAACATTAATACACATATATTATAATTTAATTAATAGAATGAATGTAATAAATATAAAAAAATGGACTTAACTTTTGTTCTATATTAAATTGTGGGAACAAAGATAAAATCTCTTATTTGAATTGTCTACTCTATATGTCATATGAAGGTTGATTCTGGGAAATGGTAAATGATTCATGAGGAATTTCAAATGCGTATGGTATTGAACAAAATCTGTACAGTGAGATAGTTCTTTTGGAAACGCCTGATTTTGAAGCCAAGCGCTGTCTAATGCACCGTTTCAGACACTGTAGAATAGGCGACTAGTTGAAATGAAATGTCTAGTAGCAATAGTAGAAAGCTTTAGAGTATCCCAAGACAAGAGCTAGAGGATATGGTATTGGTAAAAAAATAAATCACCCAAATTGGCATGAATTGCTGGTAAGATTCATAATATTTGGAGGAAGTTCTCACTTTGTGTCCCACTGCCCCATGACAAATGTATAAAGTGACTGCATGTCCTCTTTTTTTTATCCAAAATAAAAGTTTCAACTCTGCCTGCTGGGCAGAACAAAGAGTGTATGGTTCTCTAACACCAATATCCTTATTTACTAATACCAAATATAACGAAACATCCTTATCTAGAAAGTTTGTTCTATACAAACTTGCGAGTTGCAGCCACCCTTTTGGAGAAAGTGAAATGGTGAATTTTCACTCTTAACTTCAAAAACCAATTCAATGTATCTTACTAAATTGAGGCACAAATAATATTTTATTGGTAAGTTATTTAAGTATAACTGAAATTCTGTAAGATTTTGTTAAGGTTTGTGTCAATGTCCTAATATTATAATGGGACAATCTTCTTTCACTTAACCTTTTTGTGTATAAAAAATAAATAAATTAAGTCATGGGTAAATTTTCATAGTTTATTGTTTTCCTTTTATAGAGTTGAAGAGAGTAGCAGTGATTATGTTTTTGAATTTTAATTAGATACTGAGCTGAGGTATTCAGAGTGGCTGTTGAAATCAATTTGAGTCAATAGCTGCAGGCAATAACCATGGGAATTCCTTTTCTACATTTGTCCTGTCTTATCCCAAAAATTAATTATCTAGGGTTCTGTTTCCACGGAATTGACAAAGCCTCTGCGTTTAGGGTTACAAGTTTATCAATAAATCTCTCGCCACATAAACTGCTATAGAAATTTTTTGTGGTTGTTATCACAGAAGCTTCTTGCAGTCCGTGACACCATATTTCATTTTACTACGAAATTATAATCCAATCATTCTGACATTATTTCAATTAATTACTAGAAAGTGTGAATGTGATACAATTGCAATGCATTTTTTATAAAAAAATAAAAAGAAAAAGAAAAACATACTAACTTCTAGTGGAAACCTGGCTCCATACCAAACAACCTTATAATAAAATATGCATGCTTCAATCAATCTACTTAATTCACTGTATAATTTAGGCATATCAATCGCTAGCAATGGTTTTTCTCTTTTCTTTTCTAAAGTCACCCTTTTGATCAATTCCAAACCAGGTGGCTGCTTTTGATTGACTCAGTTCCATTCATATCAAATCATGCATGAACATGATACAAGTTACAACAACCTCTGTGTAATAATTCAATAAAATTCTCCCTTTCTCAATATAAAAAATTCTTACCTACCTACCAAACAACTCCTTCTGCTGTCATATTCACCACAATATATATATATATATACATTCTTATCACAAATAATGCATACATTCCTTTTCACACTTCATCTAATATTATTTATCATACTTATTTTTTCATATAATTTTCTCGCTTTCAATCACACACCCTTAAAAAGAATGTGTATAATACCTACACCTCTAAAAAAGGTGTAGGATCATATTTTTTCATATATATATACCCCTTTAATTTCCTTGAGATTTCCAAGAAAAAAATTGTGCTTATTCCGGACGATGACCAAGACCTAGGTCGGAGGAAAGAAAAGACTCGCCGAAAGCCTACAAGAAAGGCAACAATGAGGGCAAAAGAATTTAGGCTAGTCAAAAGATAGTTAGGGTCGTATGCTAAGTTGGTAAGCTTAAGTATTGAGGTAGAAAGTGAAACATGCCTAATTTATTGTGCTAGGCTGGTTTAAGTAAGGTTCCAGAAAACTGATTCTCCGATGCCTGCCCTACTTAGGTCATTAAGGATTATAGATGTTGGGCGTGCATTTTACCTTGTCATCATAGCACCAAGCTATCGACGATCATTGATGGGTCGTATTGAGCATATGTTTTTCGAATTATTAATCATTCAGGTGTTGACAGGTCAGATCTTACTGATGACTACAGTCGGATTGACCCGAATCTTCTTGGGTTTAGTGATTTGAAATAGGTTTACTAAATACAAATGTTCACTCTACATGGTTGGTCTGACAAGATCCACTTTAATTAGGCTAGATATATTACGTCTTAGGCCCACACGAGAGGCCGATTGATCATTTCATTAATCCATACGGTCCACAGTCTCCCAACTCAGCTACCTGAAAGGATAGACCTGAGCTTATTAAGTAGGCTAAACATAATGTAGGTCCATATAGTCCAATACTCAAAATTGCAAATATTTATCACACATAGCAATCAAAGTTGAGAATTTGAAGCTTTCATTATTAGCCTTAGGCTTAATTGTTAGAGGAGGCAAAATGGGTTCAACTCGTTGGGTTAACCCGTCAACCCGCTATTTTTTTATGGGTTTAGTTCAAGATTTCAACCTACTTTTATTTTTCAACCCGCATAACCCGCAGGTTATTTGAGTCTAGGACGGGTTAGTTCGTTGGGTTAAGTTTTTTTTTAAAGTATTATAAATGAGTTTTTTATTTGTGTTTATGATATTTTTATGAGTATGATATTAATTTTTTTTTATTTTATTTTTATTTTTTAGTCTCTATAAATTATAATTTTTTAATTTTTTATAGATTTTTTTATTTTTTGTACATTTTTTTATTTTTTAGGTGGATTAGACAGATTGACCTGTCAATCCACTTATTTTTTTTCATTTTCTCTTTTAAGCGAGTCAACTTTCCAACCAACTAACCCATCCTAAAAAAGGATGAGTTAATTCTTCTAACCCATTTCTAAAACAGGCCAACCTGTCTCATCTCATATTTTAACGGATTGAAGGCGGAACGAGGCGGGACGGGTTGACTCATTTTCCACCTCTATTAATTGTTATTCCATGAGTCAGTAAAACAAAATGGTTTAGATTTTCCTTCATTGTCACGGAATTTTTTTTTTCCAAGGATGCAAATGGGACCATGGTTGGAACAAATGAGAAAGTAGGAATACAAAATGATAAATGATATGAAAGAGAAAATACAAAGGAGAGGACCGACTAAGAAAATTAGAAAAGAAAGGTCGTCGGCAAGAACGCGTTCTGGTCAAACAACGCGGTCTACAAAATAAAAGTTACGGGCAAGTCACGTGCTCAAAAGTCAAAGTTCCCTTATTTAAACACCTGTCCTTTCTTTCTCTCTCTCTCTAAACTTTTGAACTCTGATTAACAATTCACATATCTTTCTGACATTTTAACAACATGAACGGCAAAGAAATCCTCCATAAGATGAAGGTAAGTAAGGCCTGTTTATCATATGCAAATTGAACATGCCATATTAGTTTAAATTTTCGCTTGTGAATTAGTATAGTGTGTTTGTTCATGGTTGTATTTTGCAAATGCAAATTCTTACAATATTCTGGAGTTCTCTTGAGGTTGTGGATTTGTATGCAAGTAAGTAATGCAACTTTGTTTGTTCTTTCAACTAGTTTTCTGAACAGTAATTGAGATGTTATAGTTTAATTTGTTTACTTTGTGTAAGGATTTGTACTCGAAATGTTTATTTTCTTTGCATGTCTTTATTTGCTTAGAAAGTATATATGATAAAATTTTATGTGATAACATAAATCAGAAAGTTTTCAATGCATTGCATTTGATATGCATAATTAGATCGTGGAAATTGATTAGGAGTGTGCTTAATAGCATCTAAAACTGATGATTGCAGAAACAGTATGGAAATTGATTAGGAGTTTTCAATTCAATTACTTTTTTTTTCATTTTTAATTAAAATTTGAACACCTCAATTTTCATTTCAACTTAGTTCCATGGCCTAGCTTCCAAAAATGAGACTGAGATTTACTTTAATCATGTTTCTAGGCCAAAGCAGGGTTTGGAACATCAGCACCGGACACAGGGAAAGGAAAAAGCAAAATGTCAAAGCATATAACACATGGCTTCCATTTGGTGAAGGGAAAAGCAGGCCATCCTATGGAAGATTATGTAGTTTCAGAATTTAAGCAAGAAAAGGATAAAGAATTAGGCTTGTTTGCTATATTTGATGGCCACTTAGGCCATGATGTCGCAAGCTATTTGCAGAACCACCTTTTTGAAAACATCTTGAAACAGGTAAAGTAACTTTCATATTACTTCAGTTTGGTTACATTTTCATGAAAATGGTTCTTTGGTAGCCTCAATGTTTGATAGTTTCCACAATCTCTAATGATACCCTTTCTTCTAAACCTGCTTCAAGTGGTTCTTCTTTAACTCATTTCTGTTTGCTGCAAGCAGCATGACTTCTGGACTGAAACAAAAAGCGCAGTAAAGACAGCTTATCTTGAAACAGATGAGAAAATACTGGAACAAGCACTTACCTTGGGACGAGGAGGGTCAACAGCGGTAACTGCAATACTGATTGATGGTCAGAAGCTTGTAATAGCAAACGTTGGTGACTCTCGAGCTGTTATTTGCGAGAATGGAAAGGCCAGGCAACTATCGGTTGATCATGAGCCTAGCAAGGAAAAACAATCTATTGAGAGCCGTGGTGGTTTTGTATCAAATATTCCAGGTAGCCAGCTTTTTGAGATGTTCTCACAGTTTTCAGTAAAATTGAGTTTTGTAAAACACAAGAAGTTTTACATCTGCATGAGTTAATACGTTGGATTCTGTCATAAAAATCATTTGACTTTCCATAACTCTTATTTAGAAGGACATTCTGCGCAAGTATGATTGACATTTGTTTTTGTCCATATTGACTTAAAATGGTATTGGAGAAATGTATTATAATATATACATTTATTTTGGTTTCAAATAGATTTCCATTAGAAATAATGAACTAAAGTTGGTAATATAGAACTTACAAGTAGAATCCAATTTCTGTTTCTTGCAGGAGATGTCCCTCGTGTAGATGGACAGCTGGCAGTAGCAAGGGCTTTTGGTGACAAGAGCTTGAAGATGCATCTTAGTTCGGAACCTGATGTGGCTGTAGAGGAGGTAGATCAACATACAGAGTTCCTTATTCTGGCTAGTGATGGAATATGGAAGGTTAGTTTTTTAAACATTTTCTTTCTGTTCCAGTTCATTATACACATTTTAATAGACTTCTGAGGCACTACTCAATGGATAAGTGGTAGGTCAGGAGGGGAATTTTCTTTTTTTTTTTTTTTTTGGGGGGGGGGGGGGAGATGGGGGGGAGCCACAAATTTATCAAATCTCAGTGGCTATAGCAAATGGACTTTTGCATTTTCTACCATTGTTTAGTAGCTCACTTGATTTACAAGTTTCTTTCCATTATGTTCACAGGTTATGTCAAACCAAGAAGCAGTGGACTCTATTAGACAAATAAAGGATGCTCAGGCTGCAGCAAAGCACTTGATTGATGAGGCTATTTCCAAGAAAAGTAAGGATGACATATCCTGCATAGTTGTGAGGTTCCAATGACATGTTTTTGGATAAGCCGAGCAATCTTTTCCTAAGTGGAGGTCCTGGAGGGTATTAAGTACAGCTGATGTGTGTATATCAGATGAACTTCTTGTTCTTTTCTAAGTTGAATATTTGTAGAAATTCATAAGAACATATTGCATGTATAAATGAACAAATCAAACTTTTACAATTTTATAAGATTTTTTATCCGTTTGTGTCTAAATGAATAGTTGTCACCGCCACACTAAAGGTTCTGCTCCATCTATGTGGAATTTGTTATCCATATGTTTTGGTATTTCCTGTTTAATTCAAATGGGGGTGGCAATCGAATTGAGCAGCAATAGCAATAATGAAGGCTATTTAAGATCTTGAGTTTTAGTATCTGAATATGGCTACTTTTTTGTTGCCCATTCTTTATTCTTGTCATACCTTCGTGAAAGGAAAGTGCATTCTTGACTCTTGTGATGATTGATAATCCCCAGCATTCGTTGTGATGTTTCCTTCTATGCATAATCCGTTGCTATTCTTCTTTGCCGCAATTCTTCTAAATAGCCCAATACTAATTCACTATGGTTATTTATAGTTCTTGGTTACTATTACCATTTTTGTTTTCTGTTAAACAATTAAAACAATGTTTTGAAATGCTGGAAGCTACTCCAAGTCCAGCCGATTATTTCTTCTAAGAAATACATAGACAAAGAAAAAGAAAAGAGAAATATTATATGGAATCAATTAGTACTAAAATTGTTCTGAAAATGTTATTGCAGTTGGTTGGCATAGTCTTCAGTTAACATCATGACCCTGTTAGGAACAAGTAGATAAAATAAAGGAACCAACAAGATCAAGTTTTTATCACGATTTCACATGTTATATTACTATAGTATAAGCGCCTATTAATTATAAAACTATCTCCTAGTCAATTTTGTAGTTCTCACTTGAGCTTCAAACCCTATCAAGCCTTCTAGCCTGCACCCTGCTGCCATAGTGGCATACAATTTGACTGATTCTGTGATGTAAAACAAAGGGGTACCAAGAATTAAAATACTATAAGTAATACAAATAATCAAATATCACTGTGTCGCGACCAGGATCGCGACGAAAAATAGCAACTCAAAGGTTTTAAAATATGAAAATAGAGTCGCCACCAATTTTATTTTTAACCTAGGAAAAATTAGAAAACCCTTTTTTGAAAATGGTTTTTAAAACCAGATTGGATTCGGGAGTCGATTATGGATAGGGAATGGCGGAAACTTAATCCCACAAAGATGCTAAAACGGTGCCCTTAAGTTAATTGTGCAAATTCTTAACAATTATTGGAAATATTTATTTTATCCCTTTTTGCAAAACATTGTAATTAATTTTTTTTCATGAAAAAAAGAAAACCACAAAATTATGAAAATTTAACTTTGGCTTGACAGAAATAAAATTCTGCTCTACGTATCCTCGGGTGCAATGAGGAACTCAAAGTCACGTAGTTCTTTAAAAAATAATTGTAGGTTGGTTGATTTTAATTAAGAAAGAGATTTTTGAAAAGGGATTTTGTTTAAAAACAAATCCATTCTTGCACGAGGTTCAAGTTAGCACTAGGCTACTCAATAAACTCTTATAATCCAAACGACATTTAAAGATAGCATTCGTTATTCAATCATCATCATTGGTCATTGCATGGATTAAAAGATTTTTATTTTATTTTAAGACATGCACAAGGACAATTAAGTAGTTACACAAACAACACATTGTCATACCATGAGTCAAGTAAATAAAATAACATAAAAACTAAATTAAACACAACAATGAAAAACAAAATTTTTTATTTTTTTTAATCCTTTAGCATTTTTTTTTCACTTTTTTTATTTTATTTTTAAAATTTTCTCTTTTTTATATGTTTTTAGATTTTTTCTTAAAATAAAAAATAAAAATAAAAAAATACAAACAAACCAAAAAAAAAAAAAGGAGAGCAAACTTACCTCAAAGGTGTATAAAAATGTTATGCTCAAAGAATTCTGCACAGAACCTCACGCGTTCTCTTCAAATCGAACCTTGAAAAGCAACCCATTTGCATGGAGGAAAAATTTTACTAAAACCTCGAGCTCTTATACTTAGTATTAAGCCCAAGTAAAAAAAATTTACTAAAGTTCTCGGGCTCTTATACTTTGTATTAAGTCCAAGTGTATAATTTTTTGGATGCTTCAAACAATTGAGAACCACCTCTATATATAGGAGAAGGGGGGAAAGAAAGAGCAAGACTTCTCCAATGTGAGATTTAGACACTTTAGTACTTTTTCAACTTTTTTTTTCTTTTTTTCATTTTCTTTGTTTTTTTTTGTTTTTGCTTTTGTTTTTTTTTTTTTTTTTTACTAAGGTGTGCCTATGTGTTTGGGCTAAAAAAGTCAACAATGTAAACTTGAATTAATTAAATTTTTATTTTTATTTTTTTTCTTTTTTCTTCTTTTTTTTATTTTTTTTAACCTGGTCAAAATTGAGTGTTCACAGTTGCCCCTCTTTACTTGTTTCTTACTAGATAAAAAGAAAAATTGTGATTTTTCATTTTATCGTCGTAAGAAACAAGTAAAGACATGAACTCCAATTTTGTCCGGCAATGCATAAGAGGATAAATGCAAAACAAAGCAAGAACAATGATAGGAAGTTAAAAATGCAATGAGCCAATGCGCTCAAAAGAATTGACAAGAATTAAAAATGCATGGAATGCGTAGAGCCGATGCACTCAAAAGAAATTAAAATGCGTGGAGCCGATGCACTCAAAAGAAATTAAAATGCGTGGAGCCGATGCGCTCAACAGAATTTAAAATGCATGGAGCCGATGCGCTCAATAGAAATTAAAATGCATAGAGTGCATGGAGCCAATGCACTCAAAATTGACAAAAAAAAAAGAATGCGTAGAATGCATAGAGCCGATGCGCTCAAAAGAATTGACAGAAATTAAAATGCATGGAGCCGATGCGCTCAACAAAATTTAAAATGCACGGAATGCATGGAGCCGATGCGCTCAACAAAAATTAAAATGCATGGAGCTGATGCGCTCAACAGAATTTAAAATACATGGAGCTGATGCGCTCAACAGAAATTAAAATGGATGGAGCCGATGCGCTCAACAGAAATTAAAATGCAAGGAGCCGATGCGCTCAACGGAATTTAAAATGCATGGAGCCGATGTGCTCAAAAGAATTTAAAAAGATAATGGGCAACTGTGTCTCGGATTTTAAAAGACAGGTGGGCTACTATGCTCCCGAAAAACAGAGATTTAAAAAGGCAAGATATCTTGATCCAAAAAGATTTTTCTTTTTTTTTTCTTTTTCTCTTTTTCTCTCCTTTTTTCTTTTTCCCTTTTTCTTTTTTTTTTTTTTTCTTTTCTCTTTTTCCTTTTTCCCTTTTTTTATTTTATTCTTCTCTTTTTTTCTTTTTTTCTTTTTTTTTTTATTTTATTAAAAGTCCTTTGAACCAACGTCGACTTTTGGAAAGCTTTGACCCATCAAAACCCTTGTTCACATGCTTTTCTTCCTTAGACTCTTCGATTCTTTCCTTCTTCTTCTCCTTTCTTTCTTTTTTTTTCTTTGTTTTCCGCTCTCAACTCTCCTTTTGAGAAATGAGATGAACCATTGCTTGACTGATTCCTTGAGAGAAAATTTTGCCCCAATATTTAACCTTGTCTCTCATTTAATTGATTCCCTACAACTACTTGATAACTTAATCACTGTCTCTGTTGTTACTTCCTTCAACACATTTCTCTTTAATCCTTCGAAATTTTGCTCCAGTATGGCCAACTAAATACAAATGAGATTGCCCCTGTGTAGCTGATCAAATGCAATTCAAAATTGCCCCAGTTTGGTGCACCCTTCAAGGCATTTCAGGCCAACTTTCCTTGAGATTT
The DNA here is from genome assembly GCA_029884595.1 of Ormosia semicastrata. Taxonomy (NCBI): domain Eukaryota; kingdom Viridiplantae; phylum Streptophyta; class Magnoliopsida; order Fabales; family Fabaceae; genus Ormosia; species Ormosia semicastrata. Next base: position 4,883,514 of record JAQQTO010000038.1, on the reverse strand, counting down.
TACCTATTTATTTGCCCTAACTTTTGCTTAGACCGACCTTTCGGGTTTTCGGACTACAGACTCTTTTCCATTTTTTTTCTTTTGCTCTAACTTTTGCTTAGGCCGCCCTTTTGGGTTTTCAACCTAACGAGCTTTTCCTCTCTCTCTCTCTCTCTTTTTCCTCTTTTTTTTTAGGTACCTCCTCTTCCATCAAATGGTATTTCCAAGATCTCTTCAATCTGAATTGTTCATCAGGAGATTATCATTAGATGGTCAAATCATAGTGTTGTACTCATGTTCACCTTACCTGAAGCATTACGTAACAGACACTCATGAATTCAAAAAGTACAACAGAGAAGAAGTGAATAACTTTCAGATTGTTCTTGGAAGTTTGACTACAGAAAGGGTATTATTTACAAAGAGTAAAGACACAAGAAGTAGAATAACAAGAAAGTCAAAAGATTTTTTTTTGCCCCAATATGGACGTGATTGATCTAGACTCGACAACTGGATATCATGACTATTGTTTTATCAGGTATATACAAAAACCTGCCTTCATGTAGGGTATCAAATGAATTTGGCTTAGAGTATGTCATTTGTGAACAAAAACTGCCCCAGTGTGAGTCACGAAGCTACACTAATGTAGGTCAATTTGAACCAAGAGAATGAAAAAAAAAATTGCCCCAGTTTAGAGTCAAATCGAGCAGAGTAGAAACTTCCCCTGGTGACCAAAATATTTGTCCCAATGTAGGTCAAATTGGGCTAGGGAGAAGAATGCCCCAGTGTAGGACCAGCTCGAACAGGGTAAAAACTTGCACGGGTGTAAGTTTCTTTTTTTTTTTTTAGAGCAATGAACTAGATACTTAGATGAGCATACCTTTGTTTCAAAATTAAAGTTAAAGAAAATGACAATAACCCTTCATTGATCAGAATGGACTTTTTGAGACTTGTAACGTGGCCAAGGCTAGGGGTTATGAAAGGAAAGATATAAGACTCAAACAAGTGTTTAAGGGTTTGAATGGGACCAAGGATCCTTGTTCAAAGTTAAACTTTGTCAATTGCCTTTGTACTTTCAAGCACACTTTTCTCTTACGGCTCTTCATTTCTTTTTTTTTTCTTTTCATTTTCTTTCATTTGCCCTTGTCATGACTTATTTTATCTCATTTTTTTCTTATCTCTTTTTTGGTTTTTTATTTTTTCTTTTCTTCTTTTTTTTTTCTTTTTCCATTATGTTTCAAAATAGCCACTATGACAATTAATATTTGCTTTGTGTCATCCCCTAGTATAAGGGTGATCCTTGTCCAGAGTTTATTAAAGAAAACTTTCAAGCTCAAAAAGGGACATCGAGAGATAATGAAAAGATGAATTCTTATGAAGGATAAAGAAACATGGTCAATCTTCATTTCAAATCTTGATTGCTCATTTTCAAAAAATTTAATTTAGAGACAAAAGGCTAATGCACACCAAGTGATTACTTCAATGCTCCCTTTTTTTGTTCAATCTTTTTTTTTGGTAAATGGCATTTGCGCACGCGGACCTTATGACTATTGACATCTATCAAAGCAAGGATTGTTAAGAACTGGAGTCCAACGGGGTTCAAACAAAAGGAAGGCACTTTAAATAAATAAGAGAAAATAAAATGACCAGAAAGACCATGAAAATGACAGGAAACAAGATATGCTTGAATCCATGCAAAATCATTACATTAATGCTTCAAAAAAAGTTAACATAAGTTCAGCACCACAAAAGTCTAAGATGACAATCACATCAATTAACGCCTCAGATCACCAATTGTTCAAAGATTTCAAGTTGATGGAGGGCGAACGGTGTAGGCAGGGTAAGATGGTGGGTTTCCAATTTTGGCTTTGCATGTAGCTCACTTTTGATTCCTTTTCCTTAAAGGAAAAACACATTCTTGAAACCACTTTCATCATTGCCAGTTGGCAATTTACCTGCTTTTACCAAAATTTGAATCCTCTCCCTGGCAGCTATTAACTCAGCAAAGTCTAGATAAACGGCGCCTGCCATTGTCTCAATATAAGGAGCTCCCAAAGTCCCTAGAAAATATGAGCACATTTCTGTCAACGTCAACGATGGTTGCACTTGTGCTGCGAGAGCTCTCCATCTCTGGGCATGCTGCTTGAAAGCTTCCTCATTTTTCTTTTGCATTGAGCCCAATTGTTCCCGGGTAGGAGCTGCATCAAGATTAAACTTATATTGATCCATGAATAGATCAACCAATTCCGTCCAATGAGAAATCTTAAAGCGATCTAATTGAAGATACCACTCTAAAATAGGGCCTGTAAGACTCTCATGGAAAAAGCTAATGAGGAACTTATCATCCTTGGACCAAACAGTCATCTTGGTTCCGTAACTGATTAAATGAAACCGAGGGTTACCACTCCCGTCATACTTGGCAAAATGAGGAATCTTAAAGTCTTTAGGGATTACGACATCCATGGTAGGACACAGTTCTTCTATTCTAAGTGATCCATAAGCACTAGGGCCCTTGATCGCTTTGATTTGCTCTTCCATCCTTTCCTTTCATTCTTCCTCCATCTTATCCTTCTGAATTGCTGCATGACCACTCCCAACAGGAAGTCCCGTTGTCATTGGGATGGACATACATGGTTGTTCCCATGTGAATTCAGCATTACCATGAACCTCATTTCGAGTATCCTCTGAAGAACGATACCCTTCTCCAATAGGAATTACTAGGGGTGCAGTATCCAAGATTCTTCCTACAACAGGCATCTCAGTGGTCATCCTGGGGTTTGTCCTCATGGAAGTGATAGTTGGTAGGCGCGGATGTGCCCCAGTCACTCTTGTGCTTCCAGCCGCCCCAATCAAGGTGAGAGTCTCTCTCATGGCCAACAACATTTCTTCCATTCTTCTCATAGACTCTGTTATTTCATCCATCCTCCATTTAATCTCATCAACTTCCATACTCAAGTTTCTCCCTTCCTTAAGGTTATTAGCAATCATTCTGGTCTGAGATCTAGGATTGTGAATTTGGGTTTGATTGGTCTCTTCTTTCCTAGGTTGCACAATGGTTCAAACCAATTTGATTTATTAAAACAAAAAACATTTAACAAAGAATGAGATGAAATGCATGAGATGCATAAGATGAATGAACTTTGAAAACACTTTTTTCATTTTTTTCCCTTTTTTAAAAAAAAATGTTATGTCATGAAAATGCAAGATGTTTTTTTTTTTTCTTCTTCTTTTTTTGAATGTTAGGGATGCTATGAAAATGCAAGATGCTATTTTTTTTTTAAAGCTAGAAATGTCATGAAAATGTATGATGTTTCTTATAATGCTAAGAATGTTATGAAAATGCAAAATGATATATATATATATATATATATATATATATATATATATATTTAGAATGCTAAGAATGTTATGAAAATGCAAGCAATGAATAACCTTTTTTTATGATTTTTTTTTTTACAAGAATGAATGATATGAGAAACAGATAAATAAAGAAGAAGAAGTACGCTCCCTTTTGTGCCCTAATTAGGTGGAACCTAAGGTTTAACAGTCATTATGTTCAATCTATTAGTACAAGATTTTTCAGGACGGTCTAAACTTCTAAAAAGTCATGGTTCCCAGATTGCCCTTATCTCGAAAGACAAATACCCAATTCATGAATTAATTACAAGTTGGGATAAACCCTCTCAATATGATTCGTCCATGATAATGGTAACAATCTGAGTGGTGTCTCAACAAATGTCAAGTGAGCATAAAGCCCCTCAATAACAAAAGCCGAGACCCCTCCTACTCCTCGAGTTCGCACAGACTCGAGTATAGAGCCCAAAAAGTGTGTGAGGTATATGACAGTGACATGTGTGAGGGAGCATACCAACTTATACAAAAATTTAAAAGACTGAAATACCCCAAACCTGCAAAAGCATATATACAACAGCCAGCCAACAATCATCTATCCTAGGGTTTCAACAATTTTGCACAATTAAGTACAAAATATATACAAGTATATCATGTCAAAACAAATACAGAATAATACTATCAGATATTTACATAAAAATACTGAATAAAACTATTTACAGACAAATAAGAAAATAAAATGGGTAAAATAAATAAATAGAGATTATCAATAACTTGCACAACTAACAACAACAGGCTTAACTCTGTCATCATCCCCAGTGGAGTCGCCATCTGTCGCGACCGGGATCGCGACGAAAAATAGCAACTCAAAGGTTTTAAAATATGAAAATGGAGTCGCCACTAATTTTATTTTTAACCTAGGAAAAATTAGAAAACTTTTTTTTGAAAATGGTCTTTGAAACCAGATTGGATTCGGGAGTCGGTTATGGATAGGGAAGGGCGGAAACTTAATCCCACAGCATCCCTAACACACCCGTTCTAAAACGGTACCTTAAGTTAATTGTGCAAATTCTTAACAATCCTTGGAAATATTTATTTTACCCCTTTTGCAAAACATTGTAATTAATTTTTTTTCATGAAAAAAAAGAAACCACAAAATTATGAAAATTTAACTTTGACTTGACAGAAATAAAATTCTGCTCCTATGTATCCTCAGGTGCAATGAGGAACTCAAAGTCACGTAGTTCTCTAGAAAATAATTGTGGGTTGGTTGATTTTAATTAAGAAAGAGATTTTTGAAAAAGGATTTTGTTTAAAAACAAATCCATTCTTGCACGAGGTTCAAGTTAGCACCAGGCTACTCAATAAACCCTTATGATCCAAACAACATTTGAAGATAGCATTCGCTATTCAATCATCATCATTGGTCATTGCATGGATTAAAAGATTTTTATTTTATTTTAAGGCATGCACAAGGACAACTAAGTAGTTACACAAACAACACATTGTCATACCATGAGTCAAGTAAATAAAATAACATAAAAACTAAATTAAACACAACAATGAAAAATAAAAATTTTTATTTTTTTTATCCTTTAACATTTTTTTTTCACTTTTTTATTTTATTTTTAAATTTTTCTCTTTTTTATATGTTTTTAGATTTTTTTCTTAAAATAAAAAAATACAAACAAACCAAAAAAAAAAAGGAGAGCAAGCTTACCTCAAAGGCGTATAAAAATGTTATGCTCAAAGAATTATGCACAGAACCTCACGCGTTCTGTTCAAATCGAACCTTGAAAAGCAACTCACTTGCATAGAGAAAAAATTTTACTAAAGCCTCGGGCTCTTATACTTAGTATTAAGTCCAAGTAAAAAAAAAATTTATTAAAGTTCTCGGACTCTTATACTTTGTATTAAGTCCAAGTGTATAATTTTTTGGATGCTTCAAACAATTGAGAACCACCTCTATATATAGGAGAAGGGAGGAAAGAAAGAGCAAGACTTCTCCAATGTGGGACTTAGACACTTTAGTGTTTTTTCAACTTTTTTTTTCTTTTTTCATTTTCTTTGTTTTTTTTTTGTTTTTACTTTTGTTTTTTTTTGTTTTTACTAAGGTGTGCCTATGTGTTTGGGCTAAAAAAGTCAACAATATGAACTTGAATTAATTATATTTTTATTTTTATTTTTTTCTTTTTTCTTCTTTTTTATTTATTTTTTTTAGCCTGGTCAAAATTGAGTGTTCACAACTGGTCAAATATATAATAAGAGGGTAATTGTTTTATTGGTTTACAAACTGTGAAACAAATGATAGTCAACAATTTGAGATGCAAGGGCCCAATGACTTAATATCCAAAGCACTACTTCATATTTTCCTGGTAGACTTTGTTGATCATGCAGAAACATTGCCCCAAACACTAGAATTAATAAAGTATCCGATTTACGTATCAGTAATTAGAATTTAGTACATTACTTACGAATATTACAACTTTACAAATAAATAGTTTATATAAATATCAAAATATGAGCCTCTCGCAAAACATATATATACATATATTATAAAACAGACTATTATGCAAGATGTTACATCATTGTACTTAATATACAAGAAGTGTCTCATAGCACCAAACTCACTATAACTAATAACCAAAAAGATCTAAATTATTCTTTTGAAGCCCAAAACTCCATCTTGCTCCATTGCTTGTTTCCTGTCTGAAATTGTCACAAAAATTTCATACACGGAGTGAGAATTAAAAAATTATCAGTAGCATAATTAATAAAAAAAAATTGTGTCATCATAACAATTCCAACTATTTCGAGAAAAATAATCTTTTTAAAACTAATTTTTATAACTTAAGAAGGTGGCAAATGCCAAATCCAGTCCTTCCTCTTCTCGAAATAGAGTTCTCATTTCCATCATCATGAAAATCATTTAAGTCCACAACTCGTGAATCATAAATTACTTTAACTAAACTCATGATAAAAATCAATAGTATCACTCAATATCGAATCATTAAACTCATGCATTAATCATGCTAGCATTACAAAAAAAATCATTTATTTGGTAGTAATCTACTTTTAGGTTGGTACACATCAACCTCTTCATGACTGTACGTCGTCATACAGAACTACTTTGGGTAGCTAGACCATGTCCTTCCCTGACTAGCTTAGAGGAGGTACGTTTCCTCCGTTTCAAAGCTAGGTTTAGACATCAAACCATCATGATACGGAAAAGGTACGTTATCTCACAATATCAATCATCGAGAATAGTAAGAGAGGTACGTTACTCAGACTATTCAGGATTTAGGATTACTCCAAGTAGTGAGAGAAACACTCATTCCCTACCACTTAATGACTAGGAAAGCTCAGGTAAAGAGGAAGACTTTTTCTTAACCTCGATTACTTTGTCATAGAGAAAATCACATATTCTCTTACCATTAACCAAGACTTACCCCAGTACAAGTACATTCAAAATCCAACTCGGTCTAGTCCCACAAAGGGATACCCATGAAAACCCATTCATTTTATCTATCAAATCATCACATATGCAATATAATGCATAATCAATTTATACTCATCAATCAATCTCATTTGATTTAATCATGTCATGAAATCATTTTTCTTAAACTTGTTTGGATGCATAATCTTTTCACAATCTAGTGAATTTCAATAACTTAATTCAAGGTTTAAGGTTTGTATTTAGGTTACCTGAGTTAAAGAACTATGTATCCATCATTTTCAGATCAAAAATGATATTTTTAAAGATTCTAGCTTCAAACACGGGTCATGTCTGATTACAGGGCCCCCTGTGTCTTGTTCTGTGAGCACTATTCATGAATTTTACTGGCAGAGAGGGATATCAGCCCCCCTCCCGTGTCTTCAGACACGGGTCGTGTTTCTCAACCAGAAACTCTGCAACTCATTCTGCAATATCGTGGCACTGTTCTAGGGTCCAAATTCTTGAATTTTGGCCACTCCAATCCAATCTCTAAGTGATTTCAGGTCCCAAACAAGTTCACAAACATAAAAGAAACTTAAAACACTAATTGATTTCATAAAAAATGGATCAAAACACTAAATTCCTCATCCAAACCCCTAAAAATCAACACTTTAAACTTTAGTGGTCCAAATAAAGAATTTTTAGTTTCTAATCCAAACTCTTAGCATTAACAAGTCATAAACTATACTTAAAAATTATCCAAACAAGAAATTCATTCAAAACACTTCAAGAACTCATTTTAACATATTAAACCTCAAACAATCCTAACATGGAAAATGAAAAAAAAATGAAATTTCAAGCTCGAAAACCCTTACCTTAACTTGGTATCACTTTCTTCTTACATTTTCTATCTTTTTCCTCTTGATCTTGACTTGATTCTCCTCTTTTCTCCTTGATTTCTTTATTTCCCTCTTTGATTCTCCCTTTTTTAGCCAAAGCAAGAGAAAGAGAAGAGAGAGCCAAATGGGAGACGTGAGAGCAGAGAGAGAAATGTGAGAAAAGATAAGAAATGAGTGGATAAGAGAAAAAAAAGGTTAATAGTAAAAGTGAAATGCAATTATAAATATTTTATCTGTCTAATTTGACCTTTAAACATCCTCCTAACGTCATTAACATTATCACACCAATTCATTTGAGCTTCTAAATTTTTTCTATAGCTTATTCTATATTCTTTGCTATTTCACCTATATTATTATTATAATTTTTTTAAACTTATTTGAACTATTTCTCACTTTCAGTGTTATAAATTTATGCTTAATTCAATCCAAATAATTATTAAAATTACTAAATAATTTATATCATTTTATTGAGTTACTAAAAATTTAATTAGAACTTGTATAAGGTAGAATGTTACATATCTTCTCATCCAAATAAATTTGACGCATCAACTAAACTTGCAGCTCCACAAGGACAAGGTCCAGTTCTGGATGAACGGCTGGATACCACTGAAAATGCGCTTTTCTTATTGCAAATAACCTTCAATTGGAAACTGAACCTGTTTGTCTGTTTCTCCTTCATGATGAATTCCACAAAATTGTTAAAAGATGCCACTTGGTTTTAGACTCAATGGAAGACTGAGCAGCATCATATCATGCAACTCGTAGGCCAACATATATTGCTGAATGCTGAATTGAAGACGAGGCCTGAGAGAAAAATTAAGGAAGTTAATCAGTTATGGAGCTTTAACAAACTGTAGAACAATTTTATTTATTTATTTATTTATAATTACATTTTATTGTAGAATAGGATAACTACATCATCCCCCTTCTCTTAGATATATGATTGCTACATTAATTACAATAATTTTTTATAACTTATGGACCAATATTGAATAGCCGCAATCCTTTTCATATAAATAATCACATTCTATAATAAAAATAAGGAATTGTTAATTTTCTCCCACTTCTTTTTCGAGAGGAGGAGGATCTTTTTGTTTTGTATAAAAACTTCAGTATGTTTTTTTTAAAAACTGTTTCAATTTAGTGGTACTTTAGTGTGTATTTGAATTACAGTTGATAAACTTAAGTTTAATTGAAAATATGTTTGTAAATTTAAGTTTAATTAAAAGTGAATTTACAGTAACGTGATCTATGTTTAAAAATTTTTATCTCAAAAATGAGTTAGAGAGGCAAAAGCAATAAAATCTTCCCTTTCATCCAACATGAATTTGGCTCTGAATCACGTTACAGTAAATGAATATTGAAAAAAATTCCAAACATACATTCATGCTATTCGAGAATTGTGAACGTCAGTTTGTTGAGGCAAATGGGTATCTAAACATGCACTTAGTCATTCAAATTTTTACACAAAGATCTAATATTTGATTTTATTTTGATCTAATAATTCATATTAACTCATTTAATAAAGAAATATAATAATGGAGGCTGATTTTAATAAAGAAAGAAAGCATACTCCAAGATCTTGCTTTTGATTTTATTTAAATTTAATAGTTTAAATTAAGAGTTTGTTTGGATGTATTTTTTAGATTATAAAAAGATCTTAAAAAAAAATATTTTTGCTTACTTTTAACATGTTTGAATGATTTTTTTAAATACTATAAAAAACACAAATTGTACTTTCTTAAGTTAGATTTTAGTGCTTCTCAAAAAAAACATTTTTTATAACATAAAAAAGCTATTTAAACATTATAAAAAAATAATTCTCTAATATTACATCTATATATAAAATAACATTTATTTTTTAAAATACTTTTTAAAAAATCACATAAAAAATATTTTATTTTAGAAACTCATCCAAACGAGCCTTAATTCATCCACATTTATATATTAAATTAGCATATTCTTACTTAAGGTAATTTAATTCACTTATGTTACTCTTTCACAAATAGTGACATGTGTCATTCTTAATTTATCTTTAAAAAATATCAAATTTCAATTCACTTTTAATATAATTTTACATATCTCTTTTCAAGTTTTTAATATTTCTCTTTTAATCTATATTTTATTAAATTTTTATAATTTTAAAAAACTTGTGTAATGCATAGGATACTCACTAGTTTAATAAAAAAAAAAAGAATAGTTAAGACTCATTTTAATGAAAAAATAGAGCATTTGAATTCAATTTTAATTAAGAAAGAGGATTTGACTTGTTATTAACTCTTCTTATTAATTTTTAATTATTAAATTGAGTTTTATTAGTTGTTAAAGAAGTCAAAATATAAAATTTTAGATAAAAATAAGACAAATAGTAAACAAATTTTAATCTCCTATGCATTGAATGTTTTGTTTTCATCTAAGACTTTTTATTTTGGTTTCCTATAAGTTACTTGTTAGCAAAACTTTAAATTTTATATAAAAATATGTTACAAATTTTAATACATACAACTTTACTCATTAAATTAAATAATAAAAAATACAATTTTTAAATATTAAAATTGAAACGTTAAACATAAGATATGATTTATTTATTATTTAAATATAAGCAATAAATTTTTATATATAATTTGTTAAATATTAAGCAATAAATTATAACTGAAACGTTATAAAGTTGAAACGTTAGACTAAAACATTAAATAGTTGAAACGTTAATATAAGCAATAAAAAAAATCGAAACGTTTAACATAGGAAATGATTTTTTAAATACAATTTATTATATTTTATTATTATTTAAATAAATTATGTTTTTAATATTTTATAAAAATCTTTAATGTAAATGTATTTTTATTTTTATAAAATAATTCAGTTTTTTTCTTTTATCATTAAAATTTGTATTAATATTTTTGTTCTGTATTAAATAAATTTTATAATTTTAAGTTACTAAAATATCATTAACACTAAATTATTTTATAAAGAAAGATTTTGATTCATGTGTATAGAAATATAACTATTAGAAGAGATATCCGTTTATGCGTTTGATTGTATTTTAAGAAATTAATTAATCTCTTAATTATTAGGTGAAAGTTACTCTGATAAACTAAAAAAAAAAGTAACTTTTTTGTTCAAAATGAAAAAAATGAAAGTTGCTCACTTGACTTCCTCCTATTGAAAAAAAAAAAAAAGAAGTTAGCAATTTCTTATAATCATATAAGTGATTTGAATTAAAAAACACTTCTCACTTTATCTTCTCTCCATAAATTATTGCGTGATCCTAAAATGCATTTGATACATGGTATAAAAAAATACTTCAAATTTATGTGAATTTATTTAAAATTAATTATAAAAATCCTTCTTGATTATATTCCAAGAACTTAGTATGTATTACTGTCGATCTATTTTAAGTATCATTTTAGTGCAAGATATAAAATTAAGAAATATTAAATCAAATTTTAATTATAAAATAATTTTATTAAGTTACCTTTATTTATTTCAATTAATTATTTTACTTTATCTTATTCATCTAATTTTTATCAGTAGTTGAAATTATTAAAATATAAAAATAAAGATGAAAAAAAAGAATTAATATTTTATTAATATGTGAAAACATCACTTATAATAGATTAAATTTTTTCAGACACTTAAAATAAATAATAAGGAAGGACTATCAAAACTCTTTCTGCTCTTATCCCTGTGCATGCAATTACTATCCTTCATCTTGTCTTACTATTTCGCATGGAACTTAGCAGCCACTCCATCAGATATTGAGCAAGTGTCATGGTTGCCCCTCCATTATGTTGATTGAGTATAATTTCTAGGGAAATAAACTACAATGAAAAGCTTATAATGCAGTGATGGTCCTAAAAGTTTGGTCCGGGACATCAACATCATGATGCCCAGGGACCAAATTATTTTAATGGGCCTAACGTTGTTTGTCTTCAACGAAATCAATGGGCTTGGACCCTTTTTTTTATAAACCTTTTTTTAATAAACATTTGGATTTATTTTAAGATAGGCTTGAATCAGATATCACCCTGATACAATGGTCAATGGAAGACAAAATGCTTCATCTTAATAGGTCAATCCACGCTGTTAACCAAGTCAACAATTATACACATAATCTTTTTTTTATCTTTTAGGAAAGTTTAATAGCTCAGAAATTTTTACTTATAATATATTCTCCATTTCCTTTTCAGGTGAGTTCTAGATCCGCCCGGTGTTTATTGTGGAATAAGTGGCCAATTTCATTTCTAGATTATAAAATCCATTATTTCTCTCTAATATGATAAAATATAACATAATTAATCCTTTCCCTATTTATTATAATAATTATGTTAAGATTTGGTCAGCAGAATGAAATGAAGAGATAAGCCTTTGCCTCAATTTTTTCTATTTGATTTTTTTTCTGAAAAGAAAACAATTAATTAACTAGATTGGATTTTGTTGAAAATGATAAGATTTCATTGAGCAAGATTCGTGCTTCAATACCCAATTTTGTTGACATGCTATGACAAATGTTGTCATAAAAGTTAAAATAGCCATCACTTATAATGCATGCAATGAACATCAAAATATCCTTTATTTTAATTTGTAAAAAATTGTAATTTGACCTAATTCTCAATTACTGTAATTAAGTTACAGAGCTGCCTAGCCAGCATAATTCATGCTCTAGTATCCATAATGTATCATCACATCTTATTAGGTTCCACTTCACTTCTTAAAGTTGAAAATTTGTTATTATTTTGTAAAGAAGGGAATATATTTTTTCTTAATCCTTTTTTGTCTTTATTTTAGACTAATAACCATGCCTTTATAATATTATTTTAGTTTTAAAATGCTAACAAAAGAAAGTAATTAACTCCCTAAGATTTTATTTACTTGGGACAATCAGTCAAATTTTGTTTATTTTGATAAACACATCTTCAGAGTCAAGGGATATAAAAGAAAGAGGATAAAAAGATGTAAATGCCAATGAAACTAACTTTTGGAATTGTTGTCAAAATAAAGAACTTCCCCTATATGGAGGCTCATCAGACCCCTTTGGTACACACTCATGTGATCTAGAATTTTCATTGCTGCGTGTGATACCAACATAACCCAAAACAAAAGTAGCATATCCAAAATTTCCCATAGCATATATTTCAACAAACAGCTTTGTAGCACAGTTACACATAAGCAAAACTGATGCCTGCAAAGAATTGTCAAACTGCCACATACCCTCTTTTGCATGGTGATCCCAAATGCTATGTAGCCACGCTACTCCCTATGCCCATCCTCAGCATCATCAGCCATCCGACAGTCTCACCCTTCTCTTTCTCTCCATATCACTCTATTTTCTCTCTCCTCAACCACCCTATATAACCAACCCCTTATTTCTCTCCACCTATACCCATTCTGCAATTCTGCATTCTCACACTTTCTCCTCTTCTCGAACACCCTCTCTTTCACAAAAACAAAGGGTACCTATATCCCAAAAATGAGCAGTATTTGTGCAGACCAACATAAGTTTCAACTTTCTCATCCACTCTTTTCCCTCAAAAAATCTCTTAGTAACATTGACATCCCACCAAGGAAGCTTCTCACCCGCCGTGCCGCTACCGCCACCACTCATGATGTCACTGCTGACATGTTTTCTGATGAGACCCTTTTTCAGAAATACCTTCCCCACAACAATATGCAGATAGACTCTGATGATGATTCTGACCCTTATTCTTCCGATCACTTCCGCATGTACGAGTTCAAGGTCCGGCGTTGCACCCGCAGCCGCAGCCACGACTGGACCGACTGCCCTTTCGCTCATCCTGGCGAGAAGGCTCGCCGCCGTGACCTCAGACGGTATCATTATTCCGGTACCGTCTGTCCTGAGTATCGCCGTGGCGGTGGGTGTTGCAGCCGCGGCGATGCATGTGAGTTCTCTCATGGGGTGTTTGAGTGCTGGTTGCACCCTGCTAGGTATAGAACCGAAGCTTGCAAAGATGGCAAGAATTGCAAGCGAAAGGTGTGTTTCTTTGCACACACACGTCGCCAACTCAGGGTTTTACCTGTAAATTCACACACTTGTAATTCAAATGACATCATGTCCTCCATTTCATGCAACAAGAAGTTCTTGAACCCTTCATCATCGTCTCAGGGTTCAAAGAACAACAACCACTGTTGTTTGTTTTGTCACTGTTCTTCTTCTGGTGGTTCTACTTGTTCACCAACTTCTACTTTGTTTGGCATGTCCCATTTTTCTCCGCCAATGTCACCATCTTCTTCTCCTGCTTCTCCTGCAAATGGGTTCTCACCCGTTTCTAGGTTTGTGGGATCTGAGACAATGAAACATCATGGTGTTGGTGTAGTGAGCTACAAGGATGTGCTAAATGAGCTTATGTGTTCCTTGGAGGGTCTGAATTTTGGTGAGGCTAATTCGCCCGTTTCTGTTACTTCTAAAGCACATATTAAGAATCTGCCTTGGCTTGATGCTTCTTTTAACTGTGAGGATCAGCAGCAGCAGCAGCAGCAGTTTAGTCTTTCTCCTTCTGCTTCTTCTTCTTTTGGTGCTGAAGATCACCACCAACAGCACCAGTTCATTCTTTCACCAACTATCACTTCTGCAGGGTCTGGAAGCTTCTCCAATGGGAGATATTCAAGCAGCAAGTTCTTGAGGAATGAGGGAAAGGTTGTTGATGATGTCAATGGGTCGTCATGCCCTGCCCCAGATCTCGGGTGGGTGAATGAGTTGCTGATGTAGATGATGACCACATCTTCAAGATGATGACGAAAATGGTAGTGGTGGTGACTATGATGATGATTCACTAAGTGTAAATACAGTGGGAACAACATATCCTTGGCGTCTATTGTTATTGTTAATTAGTATTGTTGAGTTCCATTACTTTCTGAATTTGTTTAAGTTTGTGAAAATTCTGTAATTTTTATGCCCATTAATTAGATTTGATCTTGTTTTATGAATTGTGTACAAGGGAACATTGATTCATGCTATGTTGTGTTATTTATTTTTTTTCTTTTGGATTTTTCATTGGATTTATCTTCTTGCTCTTATTGTAATTACGTGTAAAGCCCATCCTAATTATTGGATCTAAGTAGTTCTTTGTGTTGTGAAATCCATGATTCGGATATTTTGTGATTCTGTTAGCCCTTGCAAGTAAAGCAAATTCTTACACATGGCAAGTATGCTATGTTTATCGTGGCTAAATTTAAGATGATAAACAGTATTTCGTTACTTGATTTTGGCTAATAGAAATTTGCACAAAGCACCAGGAGGGCACCCAAATTATTAATTGGGAAAGTGAATTTGAGGATGAAATTCAAGATACCCTTAAGGTAGGAAAAGAAATATCTTAGATTTTGATAACAAGTGCCTTTATTGTTAACAAAATCCATATCTTTATAATAACTGCTATAATACACTTGCGTTTATTTACAGATAAAGATTAATATATTGAGTAGTGAAATTAGCGTTTATTTACTGAAAAAAGAGAGTAACAAATCAAGGGAACACATTATTTTTTACTGAAGAAAACAGTAAACAAACCAAGCTGCATAAGAAAGAACAAAGGTTATCTAGCACGTCTTGGTGCGGCATTGCACAATCATACCTGGTTTGGATCCAAATAAATTAAAATGTTCTAGTTTGTTATACATATATAATAATGTTTAGGGGTCATTAAGTAGAAGAAAATTAATTGGCTTGGCTGTAATTTGAAGAGCCAAAGGTTGAGTCTCTAGCAGTGGAAATATAATCGGTCCAATCTTTATTGTTGAACGTGATTAATGAAGCCATTTCATTTCATCACAACTCGTTTGTTCAGAATCTTATTCAGTTTTGGATCAGAAGGTTTTGATGAATTTCTTGATATTTGTTATTGATTGTATTCTGAACAAGTACTGCATATTTGTCTTCTTCGTAAACATCTAATAAAATTGGAACCATACAGAATATATCATGTTGAAAACAATAGAGTAACCTTAATAGAGCTGTATATGTATATTTGTATTGCAAAAAATATTAAAATTGTCCCCTATAGATAATGCTTAATTTCTTTTAGGGTTGTGCTCTAAGATGGAGATCTCCTCTGCTCATACATGTTATTGGAGGAATAATATGTATACATTATTTGCCTTGACATGGATGGTCATGTGGGAGGGGACCTTGCGTACGAGACATTATTAGCTACCTAAGATGGTTTTATTTGTCCCATTTTTAGCTTGAGTACTCTAAATTGGGTTTTAATCATTGTTCAAATCCAGTATGATCTTTTTCTAATGACTAATGCAGTGTCCCGTTTAGTTATTATTATTAACCCATTGGTTATTCCCGTTAGAAATAATTGTTTGCGTGCTAAGTTGGGTTTTAACCGGTGCAGATTTCATACATGAACAAAGTTTGGTAAGTAACAATGGGGTAAGATTCCATATCAAAAAAAAAAAAAGGTGGTGGGGGGTAAGATTAAAATGTCTTTTTTAAGTAAGTTTAATTTACACGTAAATGTTGAAACAAGAAAACTGATATTGAAGAATATTTCAAGTGGGTATGATGTGAATTTCAATTTCACAATACTTATTTGAGTTTAGATCCAAAATGGGTAGGGTTATTAATACAGATGGGTGTTGCTATCCATTAGTCCTTAAAGAACGACATTAAATCATAGAGCAAAGTGGGATAACGTACCATTCGTTGATAGCGTAATATTTGTTTCCTAGGAGGAAAACTTATCTGAGAGACAGCTAAGACGGTGAGGGAATGACCCATAAGGATGCGTATGGAATAACTCTTTCGGTGGGGTTCGCTGGTTTGGTGAGGTACTGGGTTAGGTAGTGATTGCCATAATCTCACACCTAATGGTGTGGGATGGGGGAGCAAACCCATGCTAAAATGACCCATTTTGGGGTTTGGGGTCCCCTATCTGCCGTTTCCTTTGTGTCACAATTTGATGTTCGTTTGTAGAAGAAATTAAACAGGAGCTTTTGTGGGACAAGGAGCCCATACTCTTATTACGCTTGTGACTTTCTTCACCTGTGTATAGGTGTAGACTACCGACACCTGTGAATGGGTGTAGACTACCAACACCTGTGAATAGATGCATTTTTTCTGTTATAGACCAATTGATGCAGAACTATTTCTGGATGCAGAATGCTACTCGTAGATTCTCAATGCTCATGCACTTCGATATATTTTAATCAATGCTCAGCTTGCCATGCAATTTGCAGTTGAGTTCTGACCAGGGTTGGCGGAGTATATTATATTAGCCGATTATTAAGTTGTCTCCTTCCTTCCATATAACATTCAAATGGTCACTAAACTTGTACGCATCTACAGATTCGTATGTTCACATCTCTGCACGAAAAACCACGAACTGCCATATGCATACATAATGCAGGTCATTTACCCTTGATTTAATAGCGTCGCCGTTACCCAAAGCATTTTTCTTGTTCTTGAAAGACCATAAGCTGTATTTCTCTTCCTCAAACGCAACATAACCCGAGTTTTAATGGCCCTGAAAATTTACTCTATAAAAACAGCGAAATCTGGCTACTGTTGGAAGTTGGAAAGCCTAAAAGGGGGAAATGCAAATAATATCATTTCATCAAGCCAACAGGATAATGATATATGGAATTCCATTTTCTTGACTTTCGCATAAACAGTTACCTGCCTGCAATTTAAGAGCCCAATCCAAAAAAATAAATATTTAAAGTAATAAACAGCTCAAGTATTATGATAAAATCCCGACATAGAAGATTAAATAAAACAAAATTAAGCTAATTAACTAAGGACAAGAAAAAAGAATTACATTTACAAGGCCCGTGAAAAGAATTACATTTACACTTGCCAGACCAGAAGCTGTTATTATACTAATACAAGGAAAACTAACGATATAATTCATTAGTTTAGTTCGAAGTCTCAGTACCCGAATGGTATTAGTCTCACATCCAAAGGTTGTGGGGATACCCGTCAAAGACCCCAAAAAATAGAGATATACAACTAAACTATGGCACCTAAAGCTCTTCCAATTGCTTGTTTATTCACTTGTCCTTATTTCTTGTGTGGCTAGACAGCGATAATCTTGACTGTGACTGAAAGAAATCAAATGGTGTCCCTGCTCCAAAAGATCTTCTGGTGGAATTTGGAGAATCTGATAACAGAGGTTCATGTACAGTATTTCTGTTTTTGGGCTGTGTTATCGATAAGAGAGAAACATCATTTTCTATACATCTGGGCTGAGGCTCGATGGGGCCAAGAGACAAAATTGGCCCACCCAGACGTTCAGCCTGCTGAAGTGTATTGATTTTGCTTGGTCTATATGTATATCGAAAGTACTTGATGGCCAGAATTGGACCCATCCCGCCTGCAACTGTGAGCTGTATGAAATTACAGTTTCTATCAAAACATAACCAAAGCAACGTATAAAATGTTCAGCAAAAAGAAAATGTGAAGAATAAAATGACATAGGCGATGGTCAATGTTAATTTATACATATTAGGCAAAGAAACAGAAATTGAATTTTATCAGGAAAAAGGAAATCAATGTATACGGGATTAAGTGGGAAATTATGGGACAAGATTTCAGTAGAATGTGAAATCTCATGCTCTAACTAAGACAGGAGTCAGGGAGGAGATTAGGGAAATGACAGGTGTACCATAAGAGGAGCTATTCATACAAAGGGTGGCCCAGTGCACTAGGCTCCCACCATGTGGGGTGTGAGAAGGGTCAGATGTATGTAGCCTTGCCCCCATAAGCAGAAAGGCTGTTTCCATGACTAGAAAGGAAGCAACCTTACCGTTATGCCAGGGCCCACCCTCGATAAGAGGAGCTATTCATCTTAAAGAGGGGATAAAAAAGCAAAGAACTTTCCATCTAAGAGCAAAAGATGTGCATAGGTACTTACAAAAATTGTTATCCAATATGATGGTTGCCGACACAGCCGAAACATAATTGTATACATCCCTGATGAAGGAAGAGCACTGAAGATCCAGTTGATGGCATAAAAGACAGCCAAATTACCCCATATTGCAAGATGTTGCAATATTGTAAAGGAACTGTGGGCATCAAACATAAGTGAGGGAATCAAAGCAGAGAAACTTCTGCAGAAGGTTGAGGCAAGTGCTTTTAAACTAAAAATGATTCTCTACCAATTGCCTCAGCAACCAAATAATATTTGCAAATCTAGCAAACAGTCAAAAATATCCCCCCTTCCCCCTTCTCATTTTCATTGACAATAGAAACTATACACATCAGCTAGCTCTTTATTTTTTTTGGTACAACATCAGCTAGTTCTTTAATCTGATATTAACAGCAAAAGCACCCAAAGCCGAACAAACAAAACCATGTCAAATTTTGATGACTAATAGCATGTGCAGTTACTGAAATTAAAGCTTACTTGGTCTCCATTGTTACTACAAAAGCCTGCAACCATATACAACTAGAGAGTACAACCATTGAAACCTCCTCCATTTCACTTCTCTCATAGGCATAGGCATGTATGCTTATTACAAATACAACTATTGCCTGCAAATCACAAACAATATCAATGAGAAAATGTACAGGCATAAAAAGTTCCTGAAACTAAATAATTGAATTTAGTTAGTAACAAGGAACTTAGGATGCATTTTTGTCAGGTACATCACAACAGTCATGATGATAAGCTTCCTATGAACTCACCATCTCAGTAATTTTTATTATCAACGATAATCGATAATTGGTTATTATCAATGCCTTTACAAAAACTATTCTCACAAATAACACTCACATGGAAGAGAGATCGGCCAAACCATCCAGCAAATGTACTAGGATTTAGAAGCCTGTTCCAATATTTATAGTCAATTTAATGATTATCAATGAAGTAGTTATCTAGTGCAAGTTAATCAAACATTTTCCACTTTGGTTTGTTGAAAAGGTTATTCAGTTGTAATAAATTTTGATTATTCAGATACAAAAAGTGGTTATCAAACCAAAATGCAAGAATTTTTGCTCACTTGCATTGAACTAGAAATTACCCAAAAATAATAAGAATATGTAGCATTTAAAGCAGCAAGGCAAATAGCAACAAAATGTCAAACCTCCCCGCTTGGCAATAAAATAAAATTTGAGGATGCTGCATCACAGTTTCCTCACTAAGATCTTTGTCAAGCACACTGATTAGAACAGGAACACTAGTGTAGAAAACATTATAAGCCATCAAGCTAACAGAATTGAAGAGGCTGGTTCCAGAGACACCTGAAATAAATGAATAACTGAAAATGCAATCATCAATACCTCAAAAATTTGAGAATAGAAAGAAGAAATTGAAATGCACTTCTTGCATTGAAACATTCATAATCATTAAGAAGAACCACAAAAGGAAAAAGAAAAAGCAGAACAGACTGTCTTAATTTTTCCTTCTTTTTTTATTTTTTCCTGGGCTCCCTTTGGGTTAGCTTTTATGTACTCCATTGTACACAGGTACACCACCCCTTCTTGCAGGGGTATCTATTTTCAAAATAATTTGCTGCTTATCAGTAGGTATCTATTTTTAAAAGTAAAATAAAATTAAAAAGGAAGGCCATTGTTGGCAGAAACTCACAAGATTTGGATGAAACATATCACTAGGGACTTATAGAATGAATACTGAGAAAGAAATGCTGTGCGGTTGTAAGAATACCGGCCATGGACAAGAATTAATCTTTTCAGGAACCTAAACTCTGCAAATTAAGAGAAAAAAATCATGTTAGAGATGAAATGTGACAATCATATGCAAATAATAAAAGAATGAGAACCATTTATCTGCCTCCTATAATTTCCAATTGCAATAAAAAGATGAACCTTCAAAAGAGTGTTGGATCAAATTATGGTTGCTAAGAATAAAATGGAAAAATTATTGATAGAGGTTCTGATGCAGAACAGCTACAAAAATTGAACCATATGGTTCAAATTTAAAAAAAAAAAAAAAAAGGGGGGGAGGGGGCAGCCCAGTGCACTTCGCTCTCACCATTGTGGGGGCAGGGAAGGATCAGATGTACGAATCCTTACCCCCATAAGTGGAGAGCCAGTTTAGGTAACTAGAACCCGTGACCTCCAAGTCATAAGGCAGCAAGCTTACTGTTGCACACCAAGGCTCATCCTCTAGAGGGGGAAAAAGAAGATAAAGATGCTTGGCAAACTGTAGTAAAGAACTTGCATACACACCATGATTGCACCTGCAAAAGGTATAAAAAGGCTTACTTCCAATACTGTAATCAGCCGCTCTTGCTGCCTGCAATCCTTCTCTGCCACTAATGCCAACACCAATGTCAGCTTGTTGTATCATCCTTACATCATTCCCACCATCTCCAATTGCCAATGTTCTATAATCACATGACTTTAATATCTGCACAAGCTGCAACAAATAGTGGTAGAGCAAACCAGTATCATTTTCTGGTAAATTAAATCAGAAACAATAAAACACAGCAGTATTTGCATTTTAGAAAGGGGGAGACTTGAGATAGCATGAACGCAGACACTATTTTTTCATATGAAAGGACTCCATTGGTAATGGTGATTTTGGATAGGGAACGCTGTCTTGTACATTGTAAAAAGGATGTATTGAATGTATATGGTGCAAAACATTGCAATGAAGAGGAAACTTCAATTATTAATTCACGCTAAAAAACAAATAGCAGAAAGCAGTCAATTTTAGGTAAGTTAACAATTCTGAATCTTTCTGATAGAAAACTGGATCAGAAATGTATTAAAGAACACTGAGTAACAATCTGAACCTGATATCAGTATGATATCAGTCCAGGAATAGCAGGAAAAAAACAAGAAAAAGAAACGTAGAGAGCCAGACACTTCGAGGGGTCTGAACCTCCTTCCCAAATATCACTCAAAACATGCTTGCCTCACTCTTTTCCCGTTCCCCTCTATATTCTCATCTGTCATAACAGAATTCCCTCCCTTTTCCGCTAGCTTCCGCTAGCTCAGCATTCTGCTATGGTTTAGGAACATGACCTGCCCGTTTATTTCATTTCCCATCATAACCTTGCTTCCCACGTGTGCAGCTCCGGCAGCTCCATTCTTTCCTATTTTCTTCTTTCTCGAATACACCTTAGTGACAGGGGGTCTATCAATACTTCCGCCCAAGAGTTTCACCTTGTCCTCAAGGTGAAAGTTGGGAAAGTGCTGCTGAATTGTGTCAAGTGATTCCCATGAACTCTCAAACTCTGGAAGATCTTCCCATTTGATGAGTACTTCCATAGCTCCATTGTCAGTTGTCCTTACCTGTACTACTTCAGCTGGACTCATCTTTAGTTCCCAATCCTCTGATAGTTGGGTAGGTAAGGGCTGGCTGTGGACATCTCCTATTACTGACTTCTTGAGCAAAGAAACATGAAAGACTGGATGCACTCGGCTGTAATCAGGGAGCTGTAACTTGTATGCTACTGTACCCACCTTCTCCAATACCTCAAAAGGCCCATAATACCTCAGGCTCAATTTTTCATTAATTTTTTTAGCCAAAGACCTAAGTCTGTAAGGCTGAATCTTCAAATATACAAAATCTCCTGGTTAATAAACCACATCCCTCCTGCTTTTGTCAGCTTGGACTTTCATTTTGTTTTGGGCTTTCACCAAGTTGTCTTTGAGTTCATCTAACATTGTATTTCTCTCAACCAGCAACTGATTTACTTCTTCTACAGTGGATAGATCTCCTGAACATTGAAGTAGGATTGGTGGATCTCTTCCATACAAAGCCTTAAATGGTGACATCTTAGTTGAACTATTAAAATTGGTGTTGAACCAATATTCAGCCCAACCTAGCCACTTAGTCCACTGTCGCAGTTTGGATCCTGTAAAGCACCTCAAATAGGTCTCCAAACAGCGATTCACCACCTCAGTTTAACCATCCGATTGGGGGTGATAAGCTGAACTCATCTTAAGGTGAGTGCCGGATCTTCTAAATAATTCTGACCAGAATTGACTGATGAAGACCCGATCTCTGTCTGACACAATCGAGGAAGGAAATCCATGGAGTCATACTATCTCAGTGATGAATAGTTCAGCTACCTCCTTTGCTGTAAAAGGATGGCTCAAGGGTAGGAAATGAGCATACTTAGTAAGACGATCGACTACCACCATAATGGTATCTACCCCCTTTGCTTTAGGTAATCCACCTATAAAATCCATGGAAATGTCTTGCCACACTTGGGTACGGATAGGGGCAATGGTTGCATCAGACCAGCAAGAGCAAGGGCTTGATACTTGTTTCTTTGGCATATGTCACAAGCAGAAACGAAATCCTTGACATCTTTTTTCATGCCTTCCCAAAACAGAACAACAAACACCTTTTTATAGGTTCTAAAGAAGCCTGAATGTCCCCCCACGGATGAAGAATGGAATTCCTTGAGCAAGGTAGGTATTCATATCGAACCTTTAGGTAAAACCAATCTTCCTTTATACAGCAACTTTCCTCCCTTCCTTTCATAATCCAGGTGAGAGTCCTTATTTGACATTAAGTCTAATAGGATATTTTTCAACCTGGTGTCTGATTGAACCTCTTCAACAAGTGAATTTGTTTCAGCCAAAAAGACAGTAGATAGTGCAGCAAATTCCATCCTTCTAGATAATGCATCTGTAGCCCTATTTTCACTTTCCAGTTTATATTGAATCTCAAAATCAAAACCCATCAGCTTAGACATCCATTTTTGCTGCTCCTCTCCCATCAACCTTTGCTCAGTCAAGTATTTGAGATTGCGTTGGTCAGTTTTGATGATGAAATGATACCCCATCAAGTAATGCCTCCACTTTTGGATTGCAAGAACAATGGCTAACAACTCCTTCTCATAAACTGACTTTGCTTGAGCCCTATCTGATAAACCTTGACTGAGATAGGCTATAGGTCTACCTTGTTGCATCAAAACTGCTCCTATTCCTTTGCCAGAGGCATCTGTTTCCACTGTAAATGGTTGTCTAAAATCTGGGACAGCCAGTATTGGCAGAGAGGTCATTGATGTCTTGAGTGATTCAAATGCTTGTTGAGCCTCCACTCCCCACTCAAACCCTTCCATTTTAAGCTGTTGTGTCAAAGGTCTTGCTATTCTCCCATAATCTTTCACAAACCTCCTGTAATAGCCCGTGAGCCCAAGGAATCCTCTTAGACTTTTGACATTTGTGGGTGTAGGCCAAGATACCATTGCATCAATTTTCTTTGGATCTACTGCTACTCCTTGGCTGGAAATAATATGTCCCACATATTCTAATTGGGATTGACCGAAACTGCATTTTTTCTTGTTTACAAAGAAATAATTTTCTTCCTGAGCATGCAAAACTCTCCTTAGATGTCCCAAATGTGATTCCTTGTCCCTGCTATAAACTAGAATGTCATCGAAAAAAACAAGCACAAATTTCCTAAAAAATGGTTTGAATACCTCATTCATCAGGGATTGAAAAGTTGATGGAGCGTTGGACAACCCGAAAGGCATCACGAGGTATTCATAATGGCCCTCATGAGTCCTAAAAGCTGTCTTTGGTATATCTTCCTGCCTCACTCGTATTTGGTGATATCCTAACTTCAGGTCCAGTTTGGAAAAGATTGCTGCCCCTGCCAATTCACTCAGCAGTTCATCTATGGCAAGTATTGGGAATTTATCAGGCATGATTACTCTATTCAAAGCTCTATAGTCCACACATAGGCACCACCCACCATCCTTCTTCCTAACTAATATAACTGGACTTGAGAATGGGCTGGTGGTGGGTTGAATGATTCCAGCCTTGAGCATGTCCCCCACAAGTTTTTCTATTTCATTCTTCAGGTAGTAAGGGTATCTATAGGGTCGTATGTTAGGAGTTTGGGCCCCTTCCTTTAGGATAATAGCATGATCTTGTTTTCTTTTCGGTGGTAGGCCTTGTGGTTCTTGAAATAAGCCGTCAAATTCAGCCAATAATGTACCCAACTCCTGCCAATGAGAATTGGAAGGCTGGTCTTCTGCTGCCATTGATTGATATTGCACCAAGCCTTCTCCCACATCTTTTAAAGCCTTACACACTGTCTTTAGGGAAGCTAAGGCTCTGGACAGAGATGGCTCTACCCTGAGTGTCACTGCCTTGCCTTCTATATGCACCTTCAAGGTCAGCTCCTTAAAATTTGCTTTTATTTCCCCCAACCCTTCTAGCCATTCCAACCCCAAGACCACATCTGCACCTCCCAACTCAAATAGGTCAAAATCATGGATTATGTTAACCCTTTGGACCAGCATCTTCATTCCTCTGCAAACTCCACTGCATCCTATTTTATGCCCATCACCCACATCCACAAAATATTCAGGAGTTTCTGAGACAGGAATTTGCAATTCATCCACCAATTTCTTAGCTATGAAATTGTTGGAAGCTCCACAGTCAATGAGTACCACCACCTTTCTACCTTTTATTTCTCCCCATAATTTCAGGGATCTTTTAGAGGTTATCCCCATTATACTGTTGAAAGACAACTGCCTTGCACCCTCTTCAAGTTCCTGTTCCTCCTCTTGACCCTTCTCCTCTTGAAAATCCCCCAATTCCTCTTCAGACTCCACTAACAGCAGATGCAGCTGTTTGTATCTGTAGACGTGCTCCGGGCTAAATTTCTCATCACATAGGAAACACAATCTCTTATGCATCTTATCCTGCCATTCAGCATCAGACAGCCTTTTGAAACCACTTCCCTTCCTCATGCTGTTGGTTCCTTCTCGACGAGACTCTGTAGTAGGGCGTACAAAATTTTGTGGTCTAGAAATCTGAGTAATGTTAACAGATCCACTTCTCCCCACATCATTAGTTAAACCAGACCTGAACCCATTTCCTCCCCAAGAGGTCCTGGTGGGTTGAAACGACCTTGACATCCCACGTTGGGCTGGGCCTAAACCTCATTTTCCTTTAGTCCAGTCTCGTTCCTCAATCAATAATGTCTGATCCATCACGTCGGAAAGAGTCTCCAACCGATGGAGCTTCACCTCTGCTCAGACATCCTCACGCAACCCGTTCATGAAGATTACTCTCAATATCTCTTCGTCAGTGTGTTTAAGGGGATGGAGATCCTTTCAAACTGATCTCGATACTCAGCCACTATTCCCGTTTGTTGCAAACTCAGCAACACCTCGTAAGGATTCTGGGCAAGTGAATGTTGGAAACATCTCACTACTGCCATTCTGAAAGCTTCCCAACTT
This sequence comes from Ormosia semicastrata, assembly GCA_029884595.1. Taxonomy (NCBI): domain Eukaryota; kingdom Viridiplantae; phylum Streptophyta; class Magnoliopsida; order Fabales; family Fabaceae; genus Ormosia; species Ormosia semicastrata. Next base: position 4,857,708 of record JAQQTO010000038.1, on the reverse strand, counting down.
GCCTTTGGATTTTGGCTCTCCCACCATTGGAACCAGTTTAAGGCGCGATCCTCCATCACCACCATTACTGTCGGAAGCTTCTCCTCCTCTTCGACCGAATTCACTAGAAAATACCGTTCACCCCGGGTGATCCACCCGTACGCATCGTCTCCGTTGAACACCGGAACCTCCATTTTCCTCCATCTATCGTCCGTGCTGTAGTTTCAGTTAGTTCTCTCATCGTCTTGGTCCTCCCTGCTTCGGTGTGTTTTGTTTCGTGATCCCTCCAAACCTTTCCCTTCCAGGAATTGCAGCAATCGGTTTTGCAATTCTTCACTGCGTTTCAGCCGAACCTCCTGAACTTCCCTCTCAGCTAAAGTGTCCATTCTCCACCGTTCCATCTCCTTCATGATCTCGTTAATTTGTCCGAAGTTTTTCTCCAAAGCTTCCAATCTCGTTTCCATTCTGGTGTTAACCATCCAAAGCTCCCAGGATCAAGAGCTCTAATACCAATTGATAGAAAACTGGATCAGAAATGTATTAAAGAACACTGGGTAACAATCTGAACCTGATATCAGTATGATATCAGTCCAGGAATAGCAGGAAAAAAACAAGAAAAAGAAACATAGATAGCCAGACACTTCAAGGGGTCTGAACCTCTTCCCAAATATCACTCAAGACATGCTTGCCTCACTCTTTTCCCATTCCCCTCTATATTCTCATCTGTCATAACAGAATTCCCTCCCTTTTCTGCTAGCTTCTGCCAGCTCAGCATTCTGTTATGGTTTAGTAACATGACCTGCCCGTTTATTTCATTTCCCATCATAACCTTGCTTCCCACGTGTGCAGCTCCTGCAGCTCCATTCTTTCCTATTTTCTTCTTTCTCGAATACACCTTAGAGACAGGGGGTCTATCACTTTCACTTTCAAAATTTACTTTTCACTTCTAAATTAGTATCTTAGAAGCATAAGATATCTGTCTTATTGTCGCCTTATTTTTCTGATAAAGTAAAAGTTAATTAAAAGGAGAAGTGTACAATGGGGAGAAAGAATGACAAAAAAAGGATTACATAAATTCTTTAAACAACAAGGTACCCAATTATATGCATAGATAAAGTTGTAAAAAATACCTGTGCTTTTTGTGATGGTGTCACACGACAACATATAGCTGTCCTTGACAATATTGCCAGCTCAGTAAAAGCTTTACGGTAATGATTAAGTGCTATCTCAAGAGCCCAGCCATCAACAACAAAAGCCACATCCTGTTCGGGATAGCAAAAGAACAATGAAAAGATGAACTTCAAACCCTTTTAAATTATCTTGATCCCATCACATGTTTGCTAAAAAGCATTGTCATAGCCCAAACTCCAAACACCTAATGAATATATGCAGCCAGTTAAATTGAACATATTAACATACTAACCACTGCAAAACAAATTATCCTTCTCATCACTCCTTTCCATCAAAATATCAAATTTAACTATACTTTAGAAACAAGTAAAGATGGACTGAGAAAGGTTTTTGTTAAAACAAAAATATGATTTGCTAGGCTGTAGCTAGGTATTAACAAGATAATGAAGAACATATTGCTACAAGTGACTTCCCATCATTCTGCAATAACAACTAAAAACTCATTTATCTTTATCTTCATCTTAATAAATTTCTTCTTTTATAAAAAAATAAATAAATAACAAAACTAACAACTCATTCAGAATTTTATAGTTTAATCTCTGCAGGGGCGAAGCTAGATCATTTATTTAGGGGTGGCCAAAAAGAAATAACATCATTATTGAGGGGGCTAAGCTTAAGAAATTTTTTTTCAAAAAAAAAACCAAGTAAAATAAAGAATTTTTAAAAATTTTGGGGAGGTATGGGACAAGTTAGCTCCACCCATCAATCTCTGTTTCCCTTTTCTGACTGGTAGGTCATAGACATGCAGTATTGTCTATTGCAATTGTGGTATCATTTTTTGCCCTTGTTTGTAAATAAGAAAGTGGGGTTTAACCATTCTGTTATATACCCCTACAAGGAAAATTATACGAGGAGCAATATCATAATTCTAAAAATTCCATTATACATGTCTAACACAGCCTATGATTACAATTTATTCAGAAATAAACAATTCCTACATGTTTGCTGGAGCCAGCTTCAGCTAATTCAATAATCAATAGTTTGCTACTAGAATATTTTAATATATTACTTAAGACTAAGAAATTGCAATACTTCATAAAACATAATGATGAAATGGATTGCAGAACACAAAATGAAGATGGAAGCAACCTATTACAGGATTTAATTTTAATTTTTTTTTTTTTAGATAAGAGAAGAAATTTATTAAAATAGAAAAGGATAAGATATCCTTCTAAAAGAAACCACAAAACAAAAACCAGAACAAATAAGAAAAAGCAAACCCAGTTAGCAAAGCTCTCCAATCACTGGATTCTAATTTGACATGGACAGAGTGTATAAGCAGTACCTTAGGTTCTGAGGTAGTTGTCTGCATTGTAAGAAGCACTCTCTCCAAACTTCTACGAACCTCATCCTCTGTTTTGCCATCAATCGATAGAAGCTGTCCCTTGGGTTCTATCAGTTTTGGGGGGGGGGGGGAATTGAAAGAATAAAGGCTGTAAATTAAAAACCTTTGAAAGAAGGATACATAAAATTAATCAAACAACAAAAATTCAAAGCAAATTATGAATACACACAAACACCCATCTAAGCTCTTCAGATATAAATAGGCAACATCATTGAACCCCCACCTACATGCCATTTCCATCAAACAAAAATTCCTAACTCTTATATTAACAACCAAACTTCATGTGCCAAAGTTATAGGAACCCAAATTAGCCCACTTGATCCCAGCATGAGTATCATGTGTTCTAAAGCTCTGAAGCACCAGTACTTCAAAATTGGGACTACATGCACAATAGGAAGGTAAATAATACGATTACTGCAAAATGCATTATGTATTTTTCTTTTTTCTATATCGAAATTTTACCACATTCATTAATATTTCTTGGATACCACTCGCCTACACTGCAGGAAAAGCTCAAGTGTGGCAAATTTGTAATTTCTTTAAGTAAAATGACATTACTATATTTAGTCCCAAGGAGACTTTTCCTTTATCTATGGAGAAGTTGAATATTTTCACTAGTACATCTTAGAATTGGTATAACCCAAATATCAAACTTCTAAAACTTAAAGGAAATGGAGACGGTAAGGCATTTATTTTGTAATTTTTCTGAAGCACTCTTTTTGCTTTCAAGTTGAAACAGTTGCATGATTTATCTGCGTTGGTAGCACAAACTGTGAACCAATAACTTCAGTCTTTGAAGCATCCTGACTAGGACTTTGAGGTATTTTCAAACTCAAATAAGGTATTCTAGATATTTCCTGATTTTAAGCTTTTATATCTTTCCAATTATCATGCTGCTGATAGATGGTTTGGGTGAAGGATATAAATCGATGCTTTTTCTAACCATGGTTTGGAAATTGGGATGATTATATTGCAATTTATGGTTTTAGTTCTACAACTAATTGATATTATATTATTTAGTAAAAATATGAATAAAAAATTATTTTAAAAAACTTATTACAACATACCCCACCATACTCATACTCAAGATTCTTCAGAATTTCAATATCCCACACCTGTATTGTGTAAGGTAAGGGCATTGCTACGACCAAGAATCCAAGATTCAATACCCCAAAATAAGAAAACACAGCCTTATAAAATTGCATGTCAGATTTTAAAATTAAATTGATTAAATCAAATAATAAAGAAACAAATATAAAAGATAAATAAAAAAGTAGAAAGCATATATAACATAGGTGTAAAGGGGCAGGGGGCACAAAGGAAAGGGAAAGGAGAAAGGAAAATGCAGGCTAACCTTTACTTGGAATAGGAAACAAATGCTCCCTATTATACGTTAGATTAAATTTTTTGAGGCTTTTAGTAATAAACCTATCAGTACAGTGAAGCTTTGAGAACAACAACCCGGTGTTCTCCTTTTCAGGAATTGGTTCAGTTCTCACTACTTTTACACTTACTCCCCAAATAAAGTAGATAAACAGTGAACAGAACTGTGGGATAAACACACGGATAAGCTTGTCACTCTCTGAATAAACAGAGATACAGGGTGAGCGACTGTGGCTCATATTGAGAATCTTGTGTTGCTTGATTCTTTGGATAGACATGAACAAATTCAATGTGTGTATTTGAACAACACTTAGAAGAAAACTACAATGTTCAGTATGGCTTGAAATCTGAACTACCTGGGGAAATAAAATTACATGACAGAGCAATTTGTATTGCAGTATTCTGCTTATCTCCAGTAAGCATCCAAAAATTCAATCCAGCTTTTCTTAGTGTTTCTATTGTTTCAGGCACTCCATCCTGAAAGATATCAAGTAAGAAAGAAATGACAATGGTCATCATATAAACCCACAAGGTAAATCTTTCTTTGATTTTTTTACTCCCTTTTTCCCTTTAACTATTAAAGAGGACACAATTCGAAAAAACTATTGAGGTTTAAGAATGTTATCTAAAAATTAGATCTGTGTGCAAATACGGCAAATACTCACCTGTAAGCGATCCTCTATTGCTGTTACACCAAGAACTTCCAAATCATGTTCCAATCTTTGGCAGACCTCAGCGATTCTCCACTGTGAATGATAGTAAATTGAGAAAGTGATTTCTTATAATTACAGTATATAAAATTAGTAATATGTGTGCCCCTTACCTCCCTATCAACCAGCTGATTCTCCACTGTGAATGATAGTAAATTGAGAAAGTGATTTCTTATAATTACAGTATATAAAATTAGTAATATGTGTGCCCCTTACCTCCCTATCAACCAAAGTACTACTGGCCTCTTTAAACATCAAAGACCATTCTTTATATTCATCTTCCGTTAAATCACGCCAGGCCAAAAATAGTGTACGTAGTCCCAAGTGAGCATATTGCTCCACAGCTTCAATGAAGTTCCGGGTTTGCTGCCCTGCAGTAAGCAATGGTGTCAATTGTACGACTAAATAACTAACTATTCAAACACATGAAAGCATCAGAGTATTCTCAGGCTGGAAACTCAATTGGTGAAGTTCGCTCTTGGCACTTTTTCCAAGCAAACTGACCTAATCAGTTTGGAGAAAAATCCCAACTGATGAAAGCAATGTTTTATTAAAAAACTCAATCAATATAATCCAATCTCAATTGGATTGATTTGTTGGTTTTAAAATTTCTCTGTAACAATTTTTGCATTATATATTATTATATTATATGTGAAATTCCAAACTAAAACTAATTGGTATTAAGTGAAGTGGCTCAACAGATTGCACATTTTATTTATAAAAATTCCTGCACATAAAGCTTCTGAAACTTACCAAAACTGTTGGAAGCTTAATTTTCTGAATGTTTTAACCAAAAGTTCTTTCAAATGAAAAAAAGGACAAAACAGTTGCAAGGTCTCTTCATCTCAATAACCGAAGTTGTGGACCAGAAGGTTTAATCTTTAAAGCATACACTTGAATATCAAAGAAACTTAGAGAGGATTTCTGAATTGCTTGAGTCAATTGTACTCAGCATATTGGGTTTATATATATACAAGGAATTAATTACAGTATGATATTTTCAAGGATAATAAAAGATGATAAACATTTCCTAGGATGCTAAGGTTCCAATGTTACTAGAAAAACACAAACTATAAACTGATCAAGTTCCAATAATATGCAAATTCCAACACTCCCCCTCAAGCTGGAGCGTATATATCATAAGCATCCAGCTTGTCACAAATGTATGTTATTCTTGGACCCCGAAGTGACTTGGTAAGAAGATCTGCCAGTTGGTCATTAGAATTTACAAACGAAGTAGAGATCTCCTTTGAAACAATCTTCTCACGGATGAAATGACAATCAATCTCTATATGTTTGGTTCGTTCATGGAAGACCGGATTTGAAGCAATATGAAGTGCTGCTTGATTATCACAAATTAACATCATAGGTCCTATTTCGCAAAACTTCAACTCTTTCAATAGTTGTTTTAACCATATGAGTTCACATGTAGTGAGAGCCATAGCTCGATACTCCGCTTCAGCACTCGATCTAACAACCACATTCTGCTTCTTGCTTTTCCATGAGATAAGGTTTCCTCCAATAAGAACACAATATCCAGAAGTTGATCTTCTATCACTGGGAGACCCGGCCCAGTCAGCATCTGTATAAGCAACAACATTCGTATGTCCTCTGTTTGTATACACTAACCCTTTTCCAGGGGAGCCCTTAATATATCTCAAAATCCGAATAACTGCGTCCCAATGATTAACACAAGGAGAGTTCAGAAATTGGCTTACAACACTAATAGCAAAAGATATGTCTGGTCTAGTCACAATGAGATAATTAAGTTTTCCCACCAATCTTCGATACCTTCTTGGATCTGAAAAGGGTTCTCCTTGATCTGGTAGGAGTTTAACATTCGGGTCCATAGGAATATCAACTGGTTTGCAGCTTAGCATTCCAGTTTCTTCTAAAATGTCAAGAGCATACTTCCTTTGTGGGATAGCAATACCATCCTTTGATTGAGCTACCTCAATCCCAAGAAAGTATCTTAGTCGACCCAAATTTTTAGTTTCAAAATGACGAAACAAGTGTTGTTTCAGTCTTTGAATTCCTTCATGATCATTTCCTGTGATAACGATATCATCCACATAGACAACAAGATAGATACACATGTTAGATGAGCGTGTATAAAACACAGAGTGATCTGCTTCACTGCGGATCATGCCAAACTGTTGTAAAATTGTACTGAACCGTCCAAACCAACATCGAGGAGACTGTTTTAGACCATACAATGACTTGTGTAATTTGCAGACCAATCTTGACTCCCCCTGAGCAACAAACCCCGGAGGTTGCTCCATATAAACTTCTTCAGTTAGATCACCATGTAAAAATGCATTCTTAATATCCAATTGATACAAGGGCCAGCGATTCATGGCTGCCATGGATATGAATAGTCGAACAAAGGCCATTTTTGCAACAAGGGAGAAAGTATCACCATAGTCAAGACCAAAAATCTGGGTAAAGCCTTTCGCAACAAGACGAGCTTTCAAACGATCCATCTTGCCATCAAGACCTACTTTGATAGTGAAAACCCACCGACAACCAACTGTCGATTTCCCAGGAGGAAGGGGAATAAGTGTCCATGTGTGATTAGATTCTAAAACTGTTATCTCATCAATCATTGCTTGCCGCCATCCTGGATGGGATAGTGCTTCCTGGACAGATTTAGGAATAGAGATAGACAACAAAGCAGATGTAAAAGCATAATAGGATGGGGACAAACGATGATAACTCAAAAAATTATAAATGGGATGAGGATTACGAGAAGTACGAATACCTTTACGAAGTGCTATAGGGAGGTCTGAAGGAGAGGAATCCGGAGCAGGTGTGGACGCTGAAGCAGGAGATGAATCACCGGATTCTGGAGCAGGGACATTTTCTGGAGGCAAAGGACGAGGACGACGATGATAAGTGATAAGAGGATGAGGTGAAGACTGGGAAGAATTTTCTGGTTCTGGTGGACTCGAAGACTGAGGAACAAAGACCGGAGTGCTCAGGTAAGGAGCTGGTAAGACTTGAGATATAGAGTCTGGTTCAACCTGTGTAGTATAGTACGGTGTTTCCTCGAAGAATGTAACATCAGCAGAGATATAAAAGCGATGAGAGGTAGGAGAGTAACACCGGTACCCTTTTTGCAGGCGAGAGTACCCAAGAAAAATACATTTAACAGCACGCGCAGTTAATTTATCTTTTCCTGGAGAAAGATCATGCACAAAACAAATGGAACCAAAGACACGGGGAGGAATTTTATAAATGGGTTCCTTAGGAAACAAGAGGGAATAAGGAACTTGGTTATGTAAAACAGAAGATGACATGCGATTTATTAAGTACCCAGCAGTAAGAATAGCATCCCCCCAAAATTTCAAAGGTGCATTGGCTTGTAATAACAAAGTACGAGCAGTATCAAGTAGATGACGATGTTTTCTTTCCGCAATATCATTCTGTTGTGGAGAATGAGGGCAACTAGATTGATGGAGCATACCATGAGAAGACATAAAAGAATTAAAAGGAGCAGAAAAATATTCTTTTGCATTATCACTACGTAAAATACGAATTGTGCACCCAAACTGAGTATGGATTTCATTGCAAAAATTTTGGAAGATGCTAAACAACTCAAAGCGATCTTTCATTAAAAATATTCAAGTATATCTTAAGTAATCATCAATGAAAGTAACAAAATATCGATATCCTAAAATAGAACTAACACGACTAGAACCCCAAACATCTGAATGAATAATATGAAAAGGGGATTCAGACCGATTATTGACTTTACTTGGGAAATTACCTCGAGCATGTTTTCCAAGTTGACACAACTCACTCAAAAGACTGCAAATGAGAGAGATGAGGAACCATCTTCTTTAATTTATTCAGACTTGTATGACCCAAACGACGATGAAGAAGACTAGGAGACTCGGTAACAGCACATATGGTAGATGATGGAGTTTGAAGATAATAGAGTCCTCGTGATTCAAAGCTTGTGCCAATCGTCTACCCCGTACTCCGGTCCTGTATATGGAAAGAACCAGCAGAAAAGGTTATAGAACAATTGAGAGTGCGAGTAAACTGACTAATGGAAATTAAGTTAAAAGGACAACCAGGAATAAAAAGAATAGAGTTCGAAGTTAGAGATGGGAGAGGTGCAGCTTGACCAACACCAGTAGCTTTAGTCTTTAAACTATCGGCAACGGTGATGGAATGAGGAATTTTGGTGGATACTAATCTTGAGAAAAGTGAAGGATTACTAGCAATGTGGTCGGAAGCGCCAGAATCTAGAATCCAAGATTCAGCAGGCATAGAATGTGTGAGATAAGCCGTAGAATTACCAGTGTGGACGACACCAGCCGTAGAATGAGTGAGACCCTTTTGAAGCTTATCAGAGGCCATGAGAGCAAGTTTAGAGACAGTCAAAAGCTCCCAAAAAAAAGATCTTGAACAGTGGCAGCAGAAGACGCCTTTTCAATATAAGAACAAAGGTAGGCTTCAAGGACCTACTATCCAAACAGGGGCGAATAGAGCAGGTGACCACTTGAATAGACTCAGGGAGGTCCGACGAGCAGAACGGGACAGGTAGTGACGAATTCCGACGACGGAAAGGCAGCACGTGGCGGCGTGTGCGGTGGTTTTAGGCGACGAGGCTTAGAGAGATGGCCGGAAATGGCCGTCTGAGATGACTGGGGCCTTTCCTCTGACAAATGAGGGGACTTTGGACGAGGTTCCAGCCTTGACAGCGGCTGGGGAAAAGTATGCAACGGTATGTGAACAGTGTAGAACAGTGACGTGAACAGTGACACAAACAGTGCAGGAACAGTACATGAACAGTCACAAACAGTGTAGGAACAGTCATGAACAGTCGAACAGTGTAGGAACAGTATGAAACAGTGCCATGAACAGTGACAGGAACTATACAGGTTGAGAGACCAGAAGCGGGATCAACCCGCTCTGATACCAACTTGAATATCAAAGAAACTTAGAGAGGATTTCTGAATTGCTTGAATCAATTGCACTCAGCATATTGGGTTTATATATATACAAGGAATTAATTACAGTATGATATTTACAAGGATAATAAAAGATGATAAACATTTCCTAGGATGCTAAGGTTCCAATGTTACTAGAAAAACACAAACTATAAACTGATCAAGTTCCAATAATATGCAAATTCCAACACATACACTTGAAGTAAATTCTAATTTGCTTTAGATATACTAGTTAATTATGAATTTTAAGCTGCTATCTGACTTGTTTCTTTCAAATTATAAAATGACTATCAATCATAGGACTTGGTGTATAAGAATAAAATTTATACTTATCAATATTTAATTCAGTATACCCATCATACGTGTATTTTTTATTTTCAAATATTCTTTTTTGCCTACCCAAGTGCAATAACTGTGCCTATATAGGTGCTAACTGGCATTGTCGAAACCAAAGCAATAATGGACCAAAAAAATACATAAACTGTGAATTTACAAGAAAGATTGGCAAGTTCCAACTTTCCATGGACAAAACTGAGTAACTGACATTCATGTTTCTTCGGTCAAGCCATGCTAAAAGTAATAACAATAAATAAAATATTAATCGAACTGGTGTGAAATGTGAAAGTGTATGCAGTTGTAGTGTAAGTACAAAGGATTACTACAAGCAGTCAAGAAATGAGAAACACAAATTACAAGAAAATCCCTATGTAAATAGCATTCAATAATACTACAATATAAATAAACAGGAAACATAAACAATCTTACCAGTGCAAGCATATGGAAGAATTGCCTCATCTGCTCCTTTTGACAAGAGAAAGATCTTTCCATTTTGGCAATCTTTCACCACTACTGACATTCTTTTCCTATCAGAGGTGAACTCTAGGGTTTCCAGGACTTCATACTGAAGTACTGAAGAGTTGAACTTGACTTCTGCAATAATATTAAAGAAAATTATTATATGAAGCCAAGTAGCCAACTAATCACATGCACACTTCCAAAAGAAGTAGCGAGTGACATGTACCAATAATGTTTCCATTCTTATTGAAGAAAACCATATGCAGTCGAGCAGCAGCGTGAACAAGAGCATCCTCATCCTGAGACTGTGCCTTATACAAGATATCTCCAGTTTTGCTAAGTATGACAGTATGAGAAAACAAAGTACAGAATTATTAAATTAATAACTTACTCTCAAGGCTTACTAAAATTATCCTAACTAAGAAATATGTCAATCTAAATAGTCATCATATCTGTTGGAAATATATGTAATTAGGTGTAAATTGTTAGTACAGTTGTTAGTCCCACGTCATGTATATTGTGTAATTATTTATTACTTATTGAATATATATTCAGTCTCCGTTGTGTAGTTGAAACACACGGTTCAGTATATGTCTTTCTTTTTCTTTCTCTCTCTCAACATGGTATCTAGAGCCTAGAGAAAGGCAAATCCTAGAACCGTGCCTACCCGGAGGACCCACTGTCCTCCGATGCCAAATTTTTTTTTTCCAGCAACCCGTGCCATCACTCCGGGTACCGGATCTCCTATGCCGTGCTCCTTTCCGGCCAATCTCAGCCGCTGCCGCTGCCGCTGACATCCTCTCCGGCCACCACCGCCGACGTCCTTTCCGGCCACCGCCACCACCGCTCGGAGCGCCTCCCTCTGCTCGGCCTGATCCCCGAGTACGAGGCCCGGCCGCCCATCCATGCGCCCACACGCGCGAGTACGGTGGGGCTGCGTTTCGCACCCACGCGCTTCACTCGGCCGCGCGTGACGGCGCGTCGGGCCTTCTTTCCGGCCGCCGTTCGTCCCACCGTGGTCGCCGGCCTCTCCTCGTTGAGCCCGGTCCTCCACTTCCCCAACCGCACCCATAAGACGTGTCGTACACCTTCCGTATACGTTTCGTGTCACCGTTCATTGCGTTTTTGGGTTATTTGTCATCGATCCATGGCTTCCTTGAGTCCTCCGGATGCTCCGAAGGTGAACCCGTGTTTTCGGTAATTATATCGTGCCTCTCTTTCCACCGACAAATTAGATGGCACTAATTATGATTCTTGGGCCTCCGACGTCAAACTTTGGCTTACTTAGGTCAAGGGTACGAGACTCATCTCACTACCACGGTTGATTCTTTGCAACCGTCCCCGGTGGAAAAAGATTGATGCTCGGTTGTGCGGTGTGCTTAAGTCCACCATCCACTCCTCTTTGAGGCGATTTTTCGGGCTCATTTGACCCGTGAACAGTGTGGGCGCGAGGCCAAGGTCCTCTATACCAATGATACTCGGCGATTGTATGGGGTTTGTCATGATCTTATGAATCTTATTGCCCCAGGAGGTTTGATGGCTCTATGTCTACCTACTTGGGCAAACTTCATGGTGCTCTCCACGATTTCAATGAACTGTTGCCTCCAAAAGATACCCGGCAAAGGAACTTGAACAACGGAACACCTTCATGCTTTTGGGCCTTTATGGTTTACAGGATTACTCCACCATCAGTGATCGATTTTGGGATCTCCTACTATTCCCACTCTTTACGCAACGTGTTCTACCTTGCTTCGGGTTCCGGTAAGCACGATGCGATTCTCTTGTTGCTCCCATCACGGTGACACATACGCCTCTTGCCTCTCGGACCAACGGTCGTGGCCGTTCTCGTGGGGGTCACTCGGGTTCCAAACCTAAATGTGATCATTGTCATCGTTTGGGTCACACCATTGATAAATGTTGGATTTTACATGGCCGTCCTCCCCGTCTGCTAATGTTGCCGCCTACTCCACCGACACTCTTGAGCCTTCGAACCACCTAGAGCCTCTCCGTGATTATGCACTTTACGAAGTGGTTTGAGCGGCGTCGATCCTCGTTCCACTGTTTCATTGCGCACACCCAGTACTTCCTATGCTTGTCTCTCTCGGTCACCTTCCCTTGGTCCTTGGGTTCTTGATTCGGTGCATCCGACCACATTTACGGTAATAAGGCTTTGTTTTCTCAACTCTCTACTTACAGTTATTTGCCTATGGTTACTTGACTAATGGTTCTCGAGACACATCTCAAGGGATTGCACTTTGCTAATCCCCTACCTTCCTCACTTTGTTGATTCGGCTTCTCTATATTCCCGGGTGTCCTTTTAATTTACTTTCTATTAGTCGTTTAACCCGTTCTCTTGATTGTTCCATTACTTTCACTAAAAATTGTTTCTCTAAAGTTCGGGACGGATGATTACCTGTATGAGTCCCATGGCCTCTACCAGCTCTCCAACCCTTCTCATGTTTGCTCTGCCACGATTCCCCTCTTACCATCCATGCTCGGTTGGGTCATCCTAGCCTTGCCAAACTACAGAGAATGGTCTCGAGCCTCTCCAAGTTATCGAGTCTTCCTTATGAGTCATGTCAGTTAGGGAAACACACCCGTAGTCCGTTTCCTGATCGTTTTGGTACTCGAGCTGCGTCTCCTTTTACCTTAGTTCATTCTGATGTATGGGGTCCTAGTCGTACTATTTCTACTTTAGGGTTCAAGAATTTTGTTACCTTTATTGATGATTACTCTCGATGTACTTGGTTATTTTTAATGCAAAACAGGTCTGAGTTATTCTCCAATTTTCAAAAGTTTTACCAAGAAATTAAAACTCAATTTGGTGTTCCTATTCGTACTCTGCGTAGTGATAATGCTAGTGAATACTTATCTAATCAATTGCAGACTTTTATGGCTTCTCATGGCATTCTTCACCAAACATCTTGTGCCCATACACCTCAACAAAATAGGGTAGCTGAACGTAAAAATAGACACCTTATTGAAACAACTCGGACCCTCTTACTCCATAGTCAGGTTCCTTTTCGTTTTTGGGGTGATGCTGTCCTTACTGCATGCTACCTTATTAATCGCATGCCATCCTATGTGCTTGATAACCAGGTCCCTCATTCTGTCTTGTTTCCACATCAGCCTCTTCATTCTCTTCCGCCTCATGTCTTCGGGTCCACTTGTTTTGTCCATAATCTCTCTCCTGGTCTAGACAAACTTACAGCCCGATCCCTCAAATGTGTCTTCCTTGGTTACACTCGGTCCCAAAAAGGTTATCGTTGTTATTCTCCTACTCTACGACGTTACCTTATCTCGGCTGATGTTACTTTCTTCGAGTCTATACCCTTCTATGAGTCGTCTCCTTCGCCTCCCGAGCCAATCTCTACGTTCCTTTCGGTTCCTCTTGTCCCTGTCCTTTGTCGAGTCTAAGCGCCCTACCCTCTGCCCATACGGTCCCGGCCACCACCGTTTCTTCCACACTTATCACCGCCGAAACAACCTCCTGTACCCCGTGTCCCTCCTCCTCGGATAGGTCATTGCGTACTTTTCTCCGGGAACCAACTCATTTACCGGCTCCCCAAGACTTTCGGACGACTCGATCTCCCCCATTGCCATGCGAAAAGGTATCCTACTCGTAATCCTTCTCCTCATTATATTGCTTTAAGTTATCACCGCCTCTCTTCTTTGCACTTTGCTTGTCTTTCTTCCTTGTCTTCTGTTTCCATCCCTAAATCTCCAGGTGACGCCTTGTCCCATCCCTGGATGGAGACAAGCAATGATTGATGAAATGAGTGCGCTTCACAACAAGATGGTACTTGGGAAGCGGTTGCTTTCTCCTCTGGGAAATCTGTTGTTGGTTGTCGGTGGCTTTATACAAGATGGGTCCCGATGGTAAAATTGATCGTCTCAAAGCCCGTCTTGTGGCGAAAGGGTATACAGATTTTTGGCTTAGATTATGGGGATACCTTCTCTCCTGTGGCTAAATGGCTTCGTCCTAGGTTGTTTTTGTCCATTCTTTGCCATTCGACATCTTCATCAACTTGATATTAAAAATGCATTCTGCATGGTGATCTAGAAGAAGAGGTATATATGGAGCAACCTCTGGATTTGTTGCTCGGGGGAGTCTTCTAGCCTGGTATGTCGTCTCCACAGGTCTCTTTATGGTCTCAAACAGTCTCCTAGAGCCTGGTTCTTTCGATTCAAGACCTGATTCAGAATTTGGTATGATTCAAAGTGAAGCTCACTCAGTGTTTTATCGCCACACGACCCAAGAACTTTATCTAGTTGTGTATGTTGACTTGTTATCACTTTGGAAGTACCACCATGGCATATGTAAGTTAAAACAACATCTCTCTCTTCACTTTCAGACCAAAGACTTTGGTAAACTTCGATATTTCTTGGGGGTTGAGGTAGCTCAATCTAAGGATGGTATAGTGGTGTCTCAAAGAAAGTATGCTATGGATATTCTTGAAGAAACAGGATTGTTGAATGCCAAGCCAGTTGATACTCCCATGGATCCAAATGTCAAACTCCTACCAAATCAGGGGGAGCCTCTATCGGATCTGGGAAAGTATAGGAGATTAGTTGGGAAGTTAAACTATCTCATACGACATTTCTTTTGCGCAGCAGTCGGTGTGGTTAGCCAATTCCTAAACTCTCCTTGTGAGGACCACTGGGATGCGGTGATACACTGATTCTCAAATACATTAAGGGAGCTCCGGAAGAGGTCTCATCTATGAAGATAAGGGACATACTCGGGTCATTGGATACTCGATTCTTCTCCTTGATCCACTTCCGGGTATTGTGTACTCATTGGAGGCAACTTAGTTTCCCGAAAAGCAAGAAGCAAAATGTTGTTGCAGATCTAGTGAACATCGAGCATCCTCAACTCACTTGGTTGAAACAACTCCTCAAAGAACTTCAATTTGGTGAGGTTATGAAAATGATACTCATATGTGACAATCAAGTTTTGCATATAGCTTCCAATCCAGTGTTCCATGAAAGGACCAAACATATCGAGGTCGATGTCATTTCATCGGGAAAACTATCGGAGACATCATCACAAACTTTGTCAACTCAAATGATCGGCTAGCGGATGTCTTCACCAAGTACCGAGAGGTCCACGAATAAGTTATTTATGTAACAAGCTTGGTGCATATAATTTATATGCTCCACTAAATATATGTAATTAGGTGTAAATTGTTAGTACCTTGTTAGTCCCACATCATGTATATTGTGTAATTATTTATTACTTATTGAATATATATTCAGTCTCCGTTGTGTAGTTGAAACACACGGTTCAGTATATGTCTTTCTTTTTCTTTCTCTCTCTCAACAATATCCTTGTGTCCTAGCAAGGATAAAGGCATAATCACCTTCGCGTAGGTACGACAGTATTACATATCGCCATAACTGTAAGAAATTGTACAACGTCAGGAGAACCATTTGAAACAGCATTGAGAAGTTCTACATCTGCAGATCACAGGATGTAATTAATCAGAAGGTGAAACTCTAAAACATTTACACAACAAAATATATCTTCACAATCACAAAACATTCAGTGATTAAACAAAAAGTCAATAAGTGTATGCATAAACAATAAAGGGTGAAAAGGAACAAAAGTGAAGCTCGCATGTTCATAAATAGATATGAATAATAATTTCAAGTCCAAGATCTATTATTTAGACAATCTTTGAATTGTGGATTTTCTCCTACACATTCATATGTATTATGTACCAGAGATGTAATCCAATAAAAAGACATGTTCCATTTTGATCATGTCAAATGATATTAATGCCCATTAGTTGATAAATTCAAGCTTGTATTCCAAAAAAATAACCATACATATCTTAATGAGAAAACTAAGACTTCCCAAAATTTGGCTGAATTAAGAAATTATTTGAACTGTTAATTTACGAGTCTTTCTGAATACCTAAAGTATCAGTGCAGGCTGTATTAATAAGTAAGGTTGAGATAAGCCATTAAGCACAATTATGCTTGAAACAGATAACCCTTAACTGCTTTGCAACTGCTTGATTGTATACATAATAGTAGATCGTAAGCTCAAGCATCTGTTCCCAATTTCAATTCAATTGAATGTTAAATGCACCCTTCAGCTTTGTTTTTGAAGAAATCAGAATATAAAACCTAGGTTTTTTTTATGACAACATAATAATTCTGTTTAGATTTCTCAGATCATTCACATTGAGTTCACAAGATCAATGCAATTAGTCATGCCTAAGATACAATACATTCTCAAAACCAGAAGTTAAATCATTTGTTCAGGAAAACTTTAACATATAAAGCCACAGATGCAAAGTTTCTATCTATGATATATCTCAAATCCTTAATTGCCAATATTCCAGTAAACTTTCCAGTTAAGAAAAAGTTCAAATACAGCTTTACATGATAAAAAGGAAACAAGAAAGAGTTCCATAAACCAAGCAGACCTTTCAGTGCATCTCCATTCTCATTTCCATAGAAAATGCCACTGATACAACATCTTCTAAATATCATCTTATTCTCAGTCAGGGTGCCTGTTTTGTCAGTCAAAATGTACTCAACTTGTCCCAGGTCCTCACTTATCGCTGTACTGCCACACGCAACAAACATAGTTCATAAAAAAAAGTGCAAAACTACTAGTGTCTGAAGGTACTTATCGTAATCAGGTTCCTTCACCCACTCACTTTGTTGCATTGGATGGAATACCAGTATCTGGGTCAATCATCTGATGGTCCCAATCAATAAACTTAGCATATAAGCTCTTCAACAGATCCAGAGATACCTGCCAGAGATCAGACAGTTGGCTGCATCAACTTTAAAAATAGTCACTCTTAATATTTACAGCAGCTTGAAATAATCCAATCAAATAATAATTGGCTGCAGCACTATTATTATCACTCCGAGATCACAATTTTGTTAGGAACATCAATTTAACGACATCCTTTCATTTACACAGTAAGGTCATCAATGCCATTCCCTCAAAGGACCAACACTCTGCTTTCTATATTGTGGTTGTTTTATGAATGACAACCGAAATGATAAGCATATTGAATCATAAAATATATTATAATGCCAAAACCTATCCCACCAGCTCACCTTAATTGAAATAGGTATCATGATGGAACAAAGAAGCTCAAACCGCAAAGGGATGACCAATAGTTCAAACCAAGGGCATTCATCTGGGTAAAGAACATACCATTGCTTCAAAAAAAAAAAAGACATGAGGATCTGCGTACATGCATCTTGAGAATAACATTTCATAACATGAAAACTTATAAAAAATAAATACAGATACGGCATTAAAACATGGCAAAAGCTTAAACAGAAGGAAGATTGAAAAACACAACCCTTGAAGGATAGAATAGCAAAATGACAGAAAATTACAAATTCAGTGGCCTCTGTAAAGAGGAATTATCTCCTAAAATTAACCAAGACCTTTCTTCATTAAAAGTATACTCAAGCATATAGTCCACATGAAACACAAAGGATCAACAAAACCAAGCCGGCAACTGTTGTTAGAAACAAACTAAAAATTCCAATACACAGGGTGCAAACTCCTTTCATGGAAGCACAAGAAGATGAAAGGATAATATAGCAATACATGGATTACAAAGACAGATGAACATGTCCTAACAAGTATAGGATTTGACACAATTATAAGTGCAAAAGAAACTTAAGTTCAAAAATTGTGACCTACTTTCTTTGCTTCTGTATCCTTCCAAACATTACCCGCTATGCCAAGAACCAAAACAACAACAATTTGGAATACAAATATAGCTGCAGTCAACTTGTCAATCATGGCATCCACAGCAGCGAGCTTTGGTTCTGGGATTCCTCTACTCATACCCAGCTTTGTTTCATTGCCTGAAGAAATAGAAGACGTGCCAGATACAAATTTTAAACTGTTGCTAAAAAACTATATGTTCCCAAATCCCAAGAGTTTAAGAAATGTTATTCAGGGACTTACCTGTATACACAGCCACTCCACATGCCCACTCAGTGTTTCGCAAGTAACATGACTGAAGAATTGTGTTTTTTATGGTTAAAGGGCATATATCATTATCAATAAATGGGGGGAACAGCCGCATGTTTGCATCAAATCTTCTGATGTCTTTATCTGGACTAGGGCACTCGATTACACCCTGGACACGTACACACACACACAAAGAAGGAGAGTGTGATTTAGTTTTGCTATATACTTTCAACAGTAATTTCTAACAATTCTACCCATTGTAGTTACTGTGGATAAAATCTTGCCTTGATTTTGTGCAATAGTTCAACATCAATTCCCATGCAAGCAGAAGGTATGACCCGTGTCTTCAGATCAGTTTCACCATCCAGTGCAGCAGTCTGAATAGCATGTCATATCATCAGATCCTTGAAATTTACAAAATGAATGATGTTCTTCTTTCCTCAAAGGAAAAGGAAGAAAAACAAGGAGAAGAGTGGAATTACATTCTTTGCGATACCCGACAAAGAGAGAGATAGACAGACACAGAGAACCAATTTTAGCATGTTTCATTACATAATTACCTCTATATAGCAAAGTCCCTCCAGATCAGAGCAACCAATCAAAACAAGGTCACAAGGAACTTCATCATTTTCACGTAGCCAAACTATACTACCAACATGAATATCCAGGGCTTGGATCTACAACAACGACGCCAATGCAACCACCACCACCCACAAAAAATAAAGGTTAGATTCAAAGATATACAGGAACACAGTATATATGAATTTTGGACCATAAACCCTATGTAATTCTCACTAGGAACAAGGTGGAAGGCAGACCAAGTTATATATAGGCTAAGAAGCTAAACCTTAAAGTCTGATTCATTTAAATGGCACATACAGGTCTTAGGCCAAATTGTTACTTAGAATAATGGCACAAATTGATGCCTCAAGCAGGTCTTAGAAGTAGGATAAGATTGCTCATAAGGATAGATTTGACCTCAGGATCTTACAGGTAAACTACTAATGATACATGAAAATGTGTTCACACTCATAATGATTTTCAGCAGGATAATGAACAATGAACGTGGTGCAAATGCAAATGACTGGATTAGCCAAGGCATTATGCTAGAGTAAGATCGTTTGAAAGTTGGATGTTGAATGCTGTTACTCATTGTTGCTTTTGGCCTGAGGATCCATTAGAATGAGGAAAAATTGGTAGGCATCCCACATTGATGTTAAACTACTTTGTTTTCTTTAGCCCTTCTATAGTCCTTGTGTAAGTGTCTTTTTTTTAAAAAAAAAGAAGAAGTTAATTTCCTTTTTGCAGTATATGCATAAGAATGTAAAGGAAAAGTAAACAGACAATTAGTCTATACTAGAATGGACCAATCAAACTTGCACTATCTTTGACCTTTCTAAACATAAAATTGGGTATGGCCAAAGAAAAAACAAAAAAAACTAGGAGAATATAAGGTTAGAGAAAATGCAAGGACGCATATTATTTGAGGAATTTACTCCATGCAGAAATACAGATAACTACCAAGTCACAGGCATAAATGTAAGAAGAATACCTACAAATAATTTTTCCTGATATTCCAAAAATTTCACAATTCTTACCAGATACCTTTTTGTGCAGGATTTTCATTAAAGTCAATCATTTACTGACATGAAAGAGTAACAATATATCAGAAAAATCAGCAGACTACAATCATTGAAATGATGATTAATTGCTGGAAACTGTTGGCAAAGTCTAGCTTCCTATTCATCTTTCACTGTTTGGTTGTTTTATTCTCAACTCATTAGCAACAAAGAACAAAAATATATTTAAAAAAATAAAAAATGTTTCATACAAGTTTCTTGACACCCTTCCTGACAACCCAAACTTCCTTCTCATTTGCTTTCTTGTCAGAAAGATATCTATTGTAATCATCCCATGCCTCTTTTGTTGCAGAGACTGCAAAAATAAAGATAAGTGGACCCCATGTAGTGGCAGGATTTACTGGAGTAATGAGAGGCCATAGCTGCAGGCAAGCTATCAGCAAAAAGTATTGATTCATGAACCGGCTGAAAACAGGGGGAAAAGAACAGATGGATTAAAGTCAGGGACCAGGCATTGTCAAATAAAAAATAACAACACTATACAACAACAACCAAAGCCTTTTCTCACTAGGTGGATAGCAACACTATATTTAAAATACTTATACTTCATTAGAAATTTAACAAGAAAATTTTCTAGCCAAGAATAACTGACTCTAATAAATAAAATAAATAAAAATCTGTGCCCTAGTCATAATAAATAAGGAAGCTTAAACAATATACAAAAAGAGCAAGACTGAATCTCAAGTAGCTAGGATGAGTTATATGAATGTCAAATCAAAACTGCTTGGGATCCTCACATAAATAATTTCAAACTAAAATTTTTCTATTTGACTCTACTTCTAATCTTCTGAACTCTCACCAACTCTGGCAAACTACATGATGCATCTCTAAAAACTCTGCAAAAACACACATGCTTACGCAGAAGAGCTGATCAAATGCATTTTTGCTCAATACAATCAAACCTTTTTTATTCATTATAAAAGAAGACAGGGAAGGAGATCATGCCAGAGCACCATGAAGGTTCTTGCATACGCACATGTGTGCACCGTGTGCATCAATGTTACATACTTGTAATACAAAATAATGAGTAATCAGCAGCATCAATGGAAAGATTACCTGAACTGTTCCCATAAATTTTTTGGAATAAAGTTCAATACAGTATATTTTCTGTTGGATATACGATTATCACAGAAAAGATCATGTGATGATTCATCATCATTGATATATACATAACGCTTCATGGTTGAGTTAGGAGCATCTGCTCATGTATGGATGTCCTCTACACCTTCCTTGCAATGCTCAAAGCGAACAATTTCAACAAAAATCTCAAATAGTCATATTCTGCAAGTAACAAAGTAGAAAAACAAAAATATCAGATTTGTACATATAAAATTTGTCATCATGAAAAATAGATGCAGGGAAGGAGATTGACAAACAAAAGATTCCAAGATAACAAGATTGAACCCAACATTAAGCTAGGTTTTCTCTTATCTTCAATTATAAACTGGGCATCATTATGCAGGGTGCAGACCACTACAGCATCACAAGCCTCATGTTATTCTTGACATATCTAAATGCTACCAAAGTATTCAGCACACAACTCAAGATGTGATGAGTATAAAGCCACACCTTAAGCTAATTAGAGCAAGCCTAAATGAATGATGAGTATAGTTGGAAGTATCAGGGCAATGTAACATAAAAGGAATATTGAATGATTGACAATCAGCTAAATATCAGGGAAATGTCTCACAGTGAACAAGTAAAGACTGCATAAATCCAAATACGCATGCACCAGATTATGTCTTATCAGAAGATTAACCCAGGTCACAAAACACCAATTTTAAACTTGGTTATGAAGAAAAATTAAAAATAGTATTGAAATATCATCTTAAGTAACATGATATGAACTCGTCCAGTGCTCACTCACGAGAAAACCAGCTGAATGAAACTAAATTAAACTTTACACTAAACTTGTTTAAGTAAAACAGTTAGTCAGTGATCAGTCACAAACTCTGCTCACAATCAATAAATTGTACACAACACATCGTAAGTTTTGCTTTTTGATCACCTACTCCACAAGACATTTTTATTAACGAATTAAAAATAAGGTAAAAGAAAATTATAATCTACATCCATTGAAATAGCAATCTCCATAAACAAACCTCTACATAATGTCATAGCAACATAGGGATCACTTAAAACTCTGAAACCATTCAAATGTCGAAATGCAAAAAGAAAAATGAAAATGAAAACGAAATTAACTGTGAAATCATTTTCTCCCTCCCAAACACGAATCATCGAAAATGAAAACTGTTTTCAACGAACAAAATTCTACACACTACACTGATATGCCTAAGAAAAACGCAACGAAATTTGAGGGCGGTAACAATTAGCTGGGAATCTACGCAAACTGAAGGTGATCCAAGATCGATTTCGACACCACAATATGCATTCGTTTTCGAAGACGTGATCGAAATCTTGATTGATAGAGAGAGAGAGAAAAGGGACGTGATGATGAGAGAGCGTACCTTTGATCTACGCTCGGGATTCGGTATTGAATCCGCGCCATTGTTCTCTTCTTCTGCGACCAAAACATGCTGGGGTAGTGCTTGAGTGCGGTCGTTCCCATTATCTACGGGTGATGCACCGGGTGGTACCTACCCAATTACCCATCGAATATGCGTGTTTCGTATGGTATAGTATACCTACGATGGCATACGATCTTAATATTCGTATCGGTAAACAAAGCCTTCAAAAACGTGTTTTGTCAATGGGCTTTGTAGCAATCAAGCGTGGAGAAAGAAAAGGCTAAGGCCCATCATTTTGACGTGGGAAAGATTTCATAAAGTAGAAGCTGGCAGAACATCCAGCAAATCAAGATTACAAAAATCTGAAGAGTCATCTTCAATCCACACATGATGTGAGGAAGAGCAAGCTAACTTAGCTAAGTTATGGGTTACTCTATTACCATCTCTCTTCACATGAGTGAATTGATTAAAAGATAATTCTATAGCAATAGATAAACAGTCTTCAGCAATTAAATCAAAGTAGGAAGCTTCCCTGTTTTCCTTTGCTAAGGCGAGAATGAGCTCCTGGCAATCAGATTCTGCAATGATGTGGGTGAAGCACAAATCTTGGCTCAGCAACAAACCCCAGCGCGTGCAAATAGCCTCAGCCATTCTAGCATTTGTTGCATCCTAAAAGCACCATGTAGCAGCTGCCAGAATATTACCCTGGTCATCCCTGAAAATTACTCCAGCTCCCCACGATTGGTCCGCCCCTTTAGCTGCGTCTAGTCCATAGAGTTAAAATTTATTTTAAAAAGTCTCTATAGTTTTTAATCGATATAAAACAGTCCATACAATTTTTGAAAATAATTTTTCTAAACTGAACTTAATTACAAAATTAACAAGTAAGTATATATTTATCATTAATTTAATCTAAAATTTATTTTCTCTAAATCGATCTAAAGTTTATTTTATTTAAACTCATTAAATAATTTAAAAATAAATATATTTTTACATATTTACTTTACAAATAAATTTATTTTAAAAGAGACTTATCCATAATTTTCAAATAATGCAAAGAGGTCTCCGTGTAGTCTCTACCGTTTTACACCAAATTGGTAACAAACTCAACTATAATAGAGACCAATTTCTATTGTTTGAAAATTATAAGAACCTTTTTAATTAATTATTAACTCAAAGGACTAAATTAAATTTATAGTGAAACTGTAGAGACGAAATGAGTAATTCAATCTTTAATTTTCACTTATAACAAAATTTTAATAATTTGGTTTGCAAAACTAAGCAATCAAATTCCCTAGATTTTTTCATATAATTTAGAATCATATTTGGGAAAGATAGATTATTTCTCATTCAGTTGTTTTTCCTCCAAAAATTAAGTTTTTTTCATGTGCTAAATAATTATTATATTTTGCACTAAAAAAAGATTATTTTTTAAAAAGTTTTTATAAAAATTTAATGCAAAATATTGGCATTTTTTCGCTTAAGAATATATTTAAAGATGAAATGATTTTAGGTATAATTATTTATTATACTTTGATATGTAAATATTATTTTTCTTCAACCAAATAATTTTTTTGGAGTTTATACTTATTTTCGAATTTAATACAAAAAGTGATTTTTTATATCATCAAATGAATCATATTAACTTAAAATCGCTTTTACATGCCTAAATTTAAACCTAAAAATGAATTGATTATACCATAATTAATTAAAGGCCATCCTATAACCCGAATCAAGCTTATTAATATAATATCTAATTTTTAACTTTCTTAAATAACCTTCACTGGTAAAAAATTGGTTATTCTACCACCACCTTATCCGCGAAAAAAAGGTTATTCTACCACCTATCAGTCAAGATGCCAAGTGGCGTGTCTTAGAGGTTTTCTTTTTTCATTTTGGATCTTTAAAATATGCCATATTTTTTGATTATCGAACACACTACAGGATATGACTGTCAAATCGTTCTACATGAATAACCACAAACCAATGGATGGAACTTCTACTCGAAAGGAGGGCTTGACATTCTCATGCATATATGATGACCCCTAACTGCGGATTCAATAACTAGATGAGCCAATCCACAGTGACTAGTGAAGTAGGTTTGTATGCCAGACAAACCGCATCAAGGTACTTTTTTTTTGGGGGCTTCAAGACTAGGTATCTATCACCTGGTATAACTCTGGAAAGCGTTGAATGGGTCCAGGAAGAAGGAAATCAGTCCTTTGGCTCAAAGGAACGATTAAGGAAAACATGTGTTGCATAACAAACGTGTCAGAAGACCACAGACAATAGATTTTTGTGTAATAATTGTGGAAAATGTCCTATCCCTTTTTAACATTTTATTTTAATATATTTTTTATTAAATCATGTCATAACATTAAAATATATCTTCCCAATTCAAAATATATAATTATTTTAATAAATATAATTAAATTTGAGATATCCCCGCCGTTTAATAAATAATGTGATCTAATAATAAATAATATGTTAACAACGTATTAAAAAATATGTTTCTAACATTCCTCAATATCGAATATTAAATACTACAAGATCCCACCCCCGAGACCCATTTGATTTCCACCCCATTTTTTTCCGAAAACCCATCCGAAGTTTTTCGCTTTAGCCCTATATGCTTTATTGCTTGATAGTTAATTCAAATACTTGGTGAAATCAACCACACCTGTGTCACGGAATATGAGCCGAAGCGGAGCTCCCAAATGCTTCCTCCCTGATTTCAGAGTGGCTAAAATTCCTTTTACAGCTTTCCCAGAGAACCCAAAACCCTCTGTTAAGGTGATGATCTGAAATTGTGTGCACCATGTTGGAGGTCATGTGACGAGTCCAAATGTTCCCAATCTCAATTTATTCATCATTCAAACTGGACTCCAATTCTCCCATTCACCTACTCCTTTCCCAATGGCTAAAAGATCTTGGGCCCATTTCACCGATGATGTCCTTGATTCATATGTATTCAAATGTATTCACGAAGCTTTATTGCCACAAAATAAGTTCTGAGTATTCCATTTGAAACAGCATCCGCCCACAAATTATAACGCTTCGTCAGATCCCACTTTTTCACTTTTGATCACCTCACCATCCTACCCGACCCATGTCCGAAACCCACTTTATTGAATCCACCTGGTTGTCCACCATCCTTTATCCAACACCTTGTCCTCCTTAATGAACTCATAATATTCCAGAGAGAGCCATCCTGCTAGTCCCCTTACGTTTAGCCATCACACAAAAATTCACCTAGAACAATGTGGGAAGGTTGTGATAGCATCGTTATCCACACTTCCAAATGTGAGATCGAAAGATGCAAGTAGAAGAAATGCTTATAGCCTGTTTGGAAATGATTCAAACGGAAGTCCTTTCTCTTCCCAAAATTCTTGTTTTATGTAAAAAAAAAATTTATATATATTGTATGTGATATATTATCGAGCCTTGAACGCCATTACCATAAGGACAAATTCCCATATATTTTTAGCCAAAAATCCATTTTTAATCAAGCTGAAAAAGATCTATATCCATTTAAAGGGGTGCATCTTGGTTTTCCAAGCTTGACCAATGGAATCGATTCCACCGAAGCTAACATGGATGAAGTGCTATCCCAAACATTTTAAATTACCGGGGTTCATTACGAGTATAATTTAATGCCCTTTGGACTCTCGAAGCTCCCTCCACTTTAATAAGCTAATAATGAATGAATAATAAGCTTAAACCTTTCTCACGTGAAAAATTGTACTCATTTCACGTTCTTTGATGATATTTTTTATTAAAATGAAAATGATCCATCTAGAAAGGGTTTTGAGAATATTGTTCAGGACAATTTTTCTAAATGGATAAGAATGGAATGATTCTATTTTAATATTGATGTTTAGTATATCTCAAATTGATTTTAATCCTTCCAAAATACAAGCTATGGTGGAATGCCGTTATTGATTAAATGTCAAAGCTTTTGAAGGGTTTTACGGTCTTTTCATTTCTCAAGAACCAAAGTAAACATATCAAAGGGTATGCCACCATTGATTACGCCATTAATCATCTTCTCTACTTAGAAGAACAATCGATCATGTAATTTTAATGGACAAAAGTTTAATAGATTTTAAATTATTATATTTTGGAAAACTGTAAAAAAAGTAATACTAAAAAAATAAAAATTCTCTCTAGCCCTTCCGGACTTTTCTTATATTTTTAAGAAAACAACATGCCTCGGGGCTTCTCAATAAAAGTTGTTCGATGCAAAATAACCACCCCATTACTTTCTTTAAAAACCTTTATCCAAATTACAAAAAAACATATGTGCGCGAATTACATATTTTTTTCGTTAAAGGCAATATTTTTCTCCCATTCACCAACTCACAACCACAAAACCTCCTATACTACCCTTTAGTTTTGGCAAACACCATATCAACAATGCTTTTATCAAAATTATTGGGCTATGATTACTCAATTCAATACAAAAGGCAGCACCACTAATGTTGTATTTGGGATGCTTATCCAATAATTTAATTATTTTGTCCATCGATTATCGATTTTGAATTTTTTTATTAAATTAATTATAATAAAAACTCGAATGAATGTTTAGATACATTAACTAAAAAATATCCTAAGTTAAACCCTTTTACTTACGATCCATCGTGGTCTTATTTTGTTCAAAGGAAAGAATGGTAATATGACAATCCTCACAAACACCTTATTTGATTGAATTCCACAAAATAACTATTTGATGGTCATAAATAAATTTCTAAAACATTACATCGCCTTCCAACAATTTTTTCAAAATGCTCAATGTAAAAACTTTGTTGCCGTACAAAATGCATCATCAATAGCCAACAAACAAAATATGAAACCAAAAAACCAAATCCAAAAAAGAAAACTTCTTAACCCTTCCAATACCCTCAAACATATTCTTTCCTACTAACTTCATAACCAAAGAGAGTAGTGTGGATAGCCTAAGCAAACCTCTCAAATCTTTCATTCTTGTGTGTGATCCATCTTTCCAAAAATCCCATTTTAGGGCACTCCTTGAGAATTTCACGGATTCAAGGATTGCGGTTTTTTCCTTGACTTGGTTTGTAAATTCCATGGCTTCCACAACAGCCTTGGTATAGAGACCCGATATTCATCGAAAATTTTGGCGCGAGCTTTTAAACTTTGGGCACTAAGCTCCGCATTTAGCACTTCATATCCCGGAAAAAACCGATGGTCAAACTAGAGGTACTTAATCGGGTTTTAGAAGAAAGATTACAACTTTTGTTCATAATTACAAGGAACCTTCACATAAAAGAATGGCATAAATTTTTTCCTTAGCCGAATGGTCCTATAATACTTCAGGAGGTCATTCAAGAACCTGTTACCCCACAAATGGTTGTGTACAAACCACCACCTACCATACTACTTGGTTGGGTCGTTACAACAATGGAAGCTCCCACTGAAGATTCTTTTGCTCTCATATTTTCACACCACTCTTTCTTGTCATCCTTGTTGCAAAAACGCCTACAAAGGCCCAAGGAGGATCGAAATCAATAAACTTATCCGTCGCGATGTCACGTACAATATCATAACATCTGGGTTTATGTTAAGCTGTGCCTTCTACATATCTACAATCACTTTCTTCCACATACAACAAGCTTCATAAAAGGTTCTATGGTCCTTTTCCTTGAAGTCACCGCCCAAATTGGATTCTTTGCATGTGCAACTCGAGGCACTCGAGTCATCAAAATACACCCAGTGTTCCATCTGTTCTCTTTGAAGCCTCATCGTTCTTCCCATTAACCTTTTAATCCAAATAGCTTTCGACCATCACCCATTGGGAACCACTAGCCATATTGGACTCCAAAATTGATCATACTACTACTCCACCAACCACTAACGTCTTGGTCCAATGGCTAGACTTGCAAAAGACACATAGCATTTGGGTAGGGAATCAAGATCACATTACCACCTTGAGGACAAGGTGTTTTTCCCACCAGGGTGATGATAGCAACACGATCCAAGATGATAATGCAACACGACCCAAACTTTAATGTATCTTAAGAGAGCAACTCCCACATACTTAAATGACTATGTTAGGCAAAAGGCAACCCAAATCCCCGATATAGAAGCTTCTGCTTGAGAGTAATGTCTATTCTTATACATATCATGGCATACATAAGGCACCACGCTAATGCATCGGTTGTTATTTCCTCCATGTAGTTTTCTTTCATTGTTAGAACTTTTATATTTTGCACTAGACTCCTTATAATTCCTAAAGTTAAGTGGAGTAGAAATCATTGGCATTTGTACTATTAAAGCGCCGCATATTTTCTCGATGAAATGAAAAAGGTAGAAAATCAGAATCATTCAGCATTTCTTCTTCTTATTTTCTTGGAGTTTACCTTGTCCTCGAATACAAGGATTATCGTTACCCTATCAGAAACTGTAGAGACGAAATGAGTAATTCAATCTTTAATTTTCACTTATAACAAAATTTTAATAATTTGGTTTGCAAAACTAAGCAATCAAATGAGGTAGATTTTTTTCATATAATTTAGAACATATTTGGGAAAGATAGATTATTTCTCATTCATTGTTTTTGGAGAATTAAGTTGTTTTGTAAAATAATTATTATATTTGAGTAAAAAGATTATTTTCTAAAAAAGTTTTTACATGAAATTTAATGCAAAATAAAAATTTTTTCGTAATAATCATAAGTTAAAAAGTTTTCTTATGATTTTAGTTTATAAATTATTTATTATACTTTGATATGTAAATATTATTTTAGTCTTCAATCAAATAATTTTTTTTCATTCTATACTTATTTTAATAATTTAATACATAAAAGTAATTTTTTTATATCATCTAAGACTAATTATATTAGTTTAAAATCGTTTCTACCTGAGAAAATATCTAAACATATAAATTAATTATAACAATAATTAATTATTAACATAATCATAATTTTTAACTTTTTTAAACAAGCCTTCACTGGTAAAAATAGGTTATTCTACCACCATTAAAAAAAAAGGTTATTCTAAGCCTATCAGTCAAGATGCCAAGTGGCGTGTCTTAGATCTTTTCTTTTTTTCATTTTCTTGAAAGACTTCTATAATTAGCCCTTTAAGCGCTACAGGATATCTGTAAAAATGAATAACCACAAAATGGGACTTCTACTCGAAAGGAGGGTTTGAACTCATGCATATAAGGATGCAGCATCTAACTCGGATTCAATTAACTAGATGAGCCAATCCACAGTGACTAGTGAAGTAGGTTTGTATGGTCCAGACAATAAGACAAGGTACTTTTTTTTTTGGGGGTCCAAGACTAGGTATCTATTTGGTATAACTCTGGAAAGCTGTTGGAATGGGTTTAGGAGGAAGGAAATTGAGTTTGTTTGGCTGCCAAAGGAGATTAAGGAAAACATGTGTTGCATAAACGTGTCAGAATACCACAGACAATAGATATATTTGTGTAATAATTGATAGAGAATGTTAAGAATATATTTTTTAACATATTTATTTTAATATTTTTTTATTAAATCACGTCATCATATACTAAAATATACACTTAATTCTAATTAATATGTAATTATTTTAATAAACGTATAATTAAATTTGAGTATATATTTTAGTAAATGATGTGATCTAATAATAAACAGTATGTTAAAAAGAATGTATTAAAGAATATGTTTCTAATACTCTCCAAATATTAAATACTACAAGATGGGCAGCCTCAAAAGGAGCATCGGTTCACTTTATTTTTTGTTCCGAAGTTTTTTGTGCTTTAGATATATGCTTTATTGCTTGATAGTTAATTCAAATAAAACGGTGATGACACATTGTTGGGGAATATGAGCCGAAGCGAATGCAATCCAAATGCTTTATCCCTGATTTCAGAGTGTCAACCCAAATAACATGCCTTTTACAGCTTTTCCAGAGAACCAAAAATGTTAAGATTCTGTTAATTATTCTTTATCTGACACATTATGTGCTAAACTGGAATCTGCAGGCATGTGACGAAAGTTTCGGTTTGTACATTTGATGGTATATGAATGATCAATTTATTCTATAAACTTGACTAATTTGTATTCACCTACTATATTTCCTCTATGACCTTCTGAAAACCTTGTGCGTGTTGGATGATGTCCTTGATTTCATAATGTATTCAAATGTAATGAGAAGCTTTATTGCCACAAAATAAGTTCTGAGTATTCCATTTGAAGTCAGAATTTTCTACTCTGACATTATATATGCTTCGTCAGATCTCTTTTTTGGCTTTACGGTGATTGGCAATTGGCAAACATGCTAGTAAATGGAAAACTACTTTATTGGAATATCTGGTTGTCATAGTCATCCTTTAATAGTATATTTGTACTTCTTAATGACTATAATGAAATTAGAGAGAGCCATCCTGCTAGTCTGCTTACGTTTATGCTTCTAAGAAGAATAATTGGAACAATGTGGCAAGGTTTTGATATCATTTTGTCTCTGCATATATGGGCAATTATGCGGAAGAATTCTGCCATATATAGTCTGTTTGGAATGGAAATGAATCCTCTCTTTTATAGGAAAATTCTTGTTTTATGTAAAGGGAAAATTTTATATATATCGTATGTGATATGTTATAAAAAAATTTTACACATATTATATGCATGCAGTATATAAATTTAAACATATATTTTTAGTCAATAAAATCTTCTTCTATTTTTAACCAACTTAAAAAAATCTCAATCCATTTAAAATATATTCTAGAAAAACCAATGGAATCGACTCCAAGAAGCTAACATGCCTTGTTAATTGTGCTTATAACATTTAACATTTTAAATTATTAATTCATGTTGGAGTGAACTAATTTATCACGTTGGAAAGAAGAACTTTAAACCAAAATAATAATAATAATAATAAGCTTAGAAGACAATCTCAGTGAAAATATATACTCATTTCAAGTTGGGTTAGATAAAATAATTTTTTATTAAAATGAAAATGAGATAGGAATGGATGTGAGAATAAAATGTTCATTCCTTTTTCTTATATAGATAAGAATGGAATGATTCTATTTTATATTGATGTTTAGTATGTTAAAATTGATTTTAAAAATAAATAAAAAATAATTTATGATAAAATGGAATGCCGTTATTGATTAAATGTCAATTTCGAAGAAATGTTACGGAACGGAATTTTCATTTTCAAGAACCAAAGTAAACATATTAAAAACTTATTCCCAACCACATGATTACCTTTTCATTCAATCTCATTTTCTCTACTTAGAAGAACAATCTCATGTAATTTTAATGGACAAAAGTTTAATAGATTTTAAATTATTAGTATTTTGGATAAACTTAAAAAAAGTAATATTTAGATAAAAAAAATAAAAATTCTCTCTTTTTTATTTTTCTTATTTTTTTAAGAAGCAACACATCCTATCTTCTCAATAAAAGTTGAAAAATTAATTATTTTTATAATCTACTTATTTTAAAAAATCTTATCCAAATAGTTAAAAATATTTTTAAAATATTTTTTTCATTAAAAAAAATTTTTCTTATAAAAAAACCACAAACAAACACATCCTATATACCCTTTAGATTTGGCTTACGTATAATATCATGGATTGTTTTTTCGGCAAATTGAGAAAGAAAGCAAAAGAATAAACAAAAGGCAACTAATCTCTACTAAGTACGTATTTGAGATAACTGTGAAAATTTAATTATTTTAATAATCGATAATCGATTATTGTATAAATTTTTTTGGTTATAATCAATTATAATAAAATCAATTTTATGTTTGGATATGTTAATTGAAAAGTAATTTTAAGTTAATGTGTTTCATTTAGATGGTATAAAAAATAATTATTTTTATTCATTAAATTAACAAAATAAGTATAGAGTGATTAAAAAAATTATTTGATTGACGACAAAATAACTATTTGATTGAGGACAAAATAAAATTTATATATCAAAATATAGAATAATTCCAACAATTTTTTCAAAAAATGCTCAAATGATAATTTTTTTTCAAGAGTTGTTGCCGTACAAAATTTTAACATCAATAGCTTTTATGCAAGTTATCCAAACATGTTGATGATCGTTTGCAACAGCTGAAATCCAAAAAAGAAAACTGTTAGACCCTTGAAATAATCCGAACCAAACATATTCTAAATACTACTAATGTGGCATCACCAAAGAGAGTAGTGTGGATAGCCTAAGCAGAACCTCTCAAATCTTTCATTGTGCTGTGCATCCATCTTGGCCATAAAATCAGCACTTGAATTAGCCTCCTTGAGAATGTGTTGGATCAAGGATCAAAGCTTGCCAATTTCTCTTCAGCAAAACATTTATATCTAAGATGATGTTACCATATCTATGTAAACTTTGGTGGTCTGAAGTGATTAATTCCACAACATTAAACGAATCTGATTCACAAATAATTTTTCCTGCTCCTTGCTGCCAAGCCAACCTCAATCCATGTAGAATAGTCAAAAGCTCCACATTAAGGATGGTTGTGTGACCTGCATGGCCTGTAAAGTCAACTATCCAATTACCATTGCAATTCCGAAGAAGACCCCCAAAACCAGCTCTTCCAGGATTGCCATACACTCCCATAAATGTTCAGCTTAATTATAAACCGGCAGGTGGCATGGTCCAACTAATTAGTCTTGGGACATGATTTGTTGGCCTATGAGCAGGCCAAATATCCTAGATTAACTGTCATAGAATCGAAACCCGGAAATGTGGTTTAGTTGGCAAACTAAATTTCATGTAGGCAATCTTAGTGGAAGAATATTATGATCAGAGTCAGGCCAACGCAATTAGTTCTATAATTAAAAAAAAATGTTAAAACATCTTGTGATCTCATTAAAAAAATATATAAAATTTGAA
Source organism: Ormosia semicastrata (assembly GCA_029884595.1). NCBI lineage: Eukaryota > Viridiplantae > Streptophyta > Magnoliopsida > Fabales > Fabaceae > Ormosia > Ormosia semicastrata. Next base: position 4,824,418 of record JAQQTO010000038.1, on the reverse strand, counting down.
AATATGCACAACTCCAAAACTTCATATTTTTGCGAAAAATAAACCGTTTATTAAACAAACCGTTAAATATTTGATGAACTTGTCAAATAACACAAATAATTTAGTGAAAAGATTACAAACGAATCTTAATTTTGTTATTTCGTCACTTAAATATTATAGGGTTTTTAAAAATTAAAATATTTTATCAACGGAATTGACTTACTTAATTGACTTTTCATACTACATGACTTGGATTCAAATTCTGAAATTTTTTATTAATAAGTAATTTATAATTTCATTATAAATTTTTATTAAGATTACTAGTTTACACTGACTTTTAAATGGAGGACCTTCCTTCATCTTAATTTTTTTTTAATTATTCTAAGTTTTTCAATTGATCCACTTATTTATGAGTTTTTACTAATTTTTTAGTGTCACGTGATAATTTAAAGAGTTATTTAACAATTTATTTACCTATGATGAAGTTTAGAGGGCTATTTGTACAATTAAAAATTTAAAGAACTAATCTATACATCGATCTCTATATAAAAGCAGGTCCAATTTTAACAGTATTTTTTTCTCACCAAAACTGTCATATCATCACTTGTTTTATGTTGTTTCTTCTTTCATTTGAATGTTAGATATCAAGCTTATGAGAGACTTTTCATTTTTCTTTTTATTTCTCACATATATTTCTTTTTTTTTTAAGTCTTATAATTTTTTATGTTTTTAATAGTGATAATGTTTGGCACTCATTAGATATGCTTACATAACTTTACACATGAGATATGTAGCAAAATTAGAAAATATGTATTAAAAAATGAGGTTAAATAAATTATAATTAATATTAAAAATTCTACAAATATAAAAATATGAGAATAATATATGAATAAGTATGTGTATATAATATTATTTTTTCAATAACACCGTGTATTGTACGGAGAATTCAACTAATTTACATATAAACTAAAGAGTTTTTCTAACAAATAAGCCAAAATAAGAAATTTGTATAAAAATTTAATTTTTTAATTCGTAATGTATTAAATACTTAATTTTTTATTAAAATATTTTTATTTTAAATTATTAACAAATATCCTAAAATAACCATAAACTAAGGACAGTATGTTTAAGTTACAATATCTATTATTATTATTATTATTATTATTAATTGTTATAATGGTGATTCCCAAGTTTGGTCTCCAAATTTTGGTATTTCCAAAAAGGCATTATCGCTTAATTAAAAATAATAAAAGCTGTTACACTTTTTCATATATAAAAGGATAAAAATATAATCTAAAAAAAATGTCATTTCTTTTACCACAGGCACGTCCAAAATAATATTGCCTACTTCTATCAGTTTATCCCAAGAAAAAACTACAACTTCTATCACCCACAACCAAGTTTAAAACAGATAACACTTTACAAGTTCTTTTCTTTTTAAATTTCAATTTTAATGTACTTTTCAAAAACTCTCTTCTTCTTCTTTGTTTCTAAGTATCCCTCTTAACCCTTCTTCTTCCTTTATAATTTCAATTTCAATATATGTATGCATTGTAACATCTAATAATTTAATATGTGGTGAACATTTTTATATAAACACAACCAAAAAATGAAAAATAAAAATATGAATTGAGCTAGTATCTAAAATAAATCTTATGTAATAAAAACGACGTGATGATTGAAAACAGCCTATAATTTATTTCATCAAAACCTTAGTTTGATCATTGATGAACATCATTTTCATTGAATGTACATATTCATTTAATAGACACCCCGGATCATCCCAAGTTCGAAAGTTCCAAGTTCCAAGTCCAACCACCAATGTTTTGTCGTCTACTGAACTGCCGCATTGCCACTTCAGTACCAACTGCCAAGTGGCTGTATATCAGTTGAACACGATTTCGGCCATGTTATGGTGTAGAATATTAGAATGTCGATAACAAAATAAATAATTCAGATTCAGATTACTAGTAAAATTACACCCAAGTGGTTTATGACCACAGGGATGAAAGAGTTTTGAGGAATAAAAAATGTTTTCATTTTGAGAAAAAAGTATTGTAGAAAGAATTTTAATTTTAGTGTGATATCTCAATTTTAAAATTTATTAATTAAGGACTTTAATTTTATTTTGATTATTAATTAATAACCTTAACTTTAATAAAAAATATAATATATATGACATACGTTTTGTTCATATTATAAATTATTTTTTAATTATTAAGTTGGATGTTTTTACCTTTTAGCATTTGTATTAATAAAATATATTTTAATAAAGTTGATGTCCTTAATTGATAATAATAAAAGTTTTGTTCCTTAATTGATTTATAAAAAATTTAAATCCTTAAACAATAATTCACTTAAATATATTTTTATTAATAAAAATGTTAAAAAGACAAAAATATCCAACTTAACAAACAAAAAAATATTTATAATATGAACAAAATACAAGGAAAATATGTTCTATTTTTTTTTCAATTGATAAATATTCTTAAAATATTTTATTAAAGTTTAGGTCCTTGGTTGGCAATCAAAATAAACTTGAGATCCTTAATTGATAAATTTTAATGTTTAGGTCCTTAATTGGTTATCACACTAAAATTGAGGTTCTTAATTGGTAAAAATAAAAATTTAATCCCTTAATTAGTTTATGAAAAAAAAAATTAAATCATCAAATAATACTTCACTCTTTTTATTTTAAATAGGTATTTTCTTTAAGTAAAAATATTTATAATAAAAATCAGTATGCCCTTTTTTGTGTTTTTGATTCATTAAGTAATAGGTATATTTCAATAACTCAGGACACAATTTCCATTAGCAAATGAATAACTGTTTAATTAGTAAGATTAAATTGTGTTAACATTAAATTTTATACGATAATAATTTATTTGTAAGTCATTTATAAATATTACTAATATAATAAATACTCATTAAAGCTTATAACGCATCCTAAACATACATTCTCCTAAACCTTTAGGGTATGTTTGGTGTACAGGATAAGGAAAAGCTGATGGTATTAATTAATACTATCAGGTGTAATCAAATGTTTAGTAATTTAACCTGATAGTATAGTCAAATCAGGTCTTGCATTTTTATCCCACTCTAACCTGATAACACTATCCTCTCTCCCACCCCATGATAAGACCTGATAGCAAATTTCTTCCCACCCTAGCCCTCAACTTCTTCCCTCTCCGTCCAAACTTCTCCTTCTTTACCAAGAACCCCATCCCCACCACTTGGAACAACCATTGTGAAGCACCATGAAGCACTATTAACGCCACCGTGAAGCACCATCCACGACACCGTAAAGCACCATCCGCGACGGGAAGCACCAAGAAGCACCACTTGGAACAACCACCGTGATGCACCAGGAAGCCACCGCAAAGCACCATCCGCATTGGAATAACCACTGTGAAACACCAGGAAGCACCATCCGCGGCGGATCTGCAACCACCGCGCCAGATCTGTAACCATCTGCGCCGTGAAGCACCATCCGCGTCGGATCTGCAACCATCGTGCCGGATCTGCAACCATTAGAGTCACGCAAACAAAAAGCCATGTGGCAATTACAAGAAACCAAGAACAGCTCATCAGAACAAGACACCAATTTGAACTGGGTATGACTCGTTAACATTAACATTGGAACAAATGGGTAATTGGTAAACCTCTGGTAATTCGGAGCTGCCATCGGCAAAGAAAGAACAACCACATCCAAACACTTCCTCGGAATCGATTCAAGCTGCAAAAAAGGTCTTCGATCTTTGGCTCGTTCTGAATCAGAGCAAGCTAGATAATATATTTGATACAAAAGGGCATGATCAATACCTTTTCATTTTTTCGCATTTGGAGCTCTTTAGAACACCTTACTATTGGATTTAGTTTTCTATAAAACAGAGATTGAACACAGACCAGTGTTTTAAGTTTAAAAAAATGAGCAAAAAGCAACTAGTCAATTTGGACGACAAGCAAATCGCCGAGTTACGCAAGATTGATTTTCTGTTCTTTCGATCGGAACAACGATGGAAGCCTCACCCAAATGGAGCTTAGCTCGCTTCTCCGATCACTGGGTCCGAAGCCAAGCCCTGAGAAAGGCCTAGAGAGCTTCATCCGTATTTGTAGAGTTTTCAGAGTTTGTGGCGCCGGTAGAAGAGCTTCTACCGGCGAAGTCGCCGTACACGGAGGAGCAGCTGAGGCAGCTGTTCAGAATGTTCGATAGGGATGGAAATGGGTTCATCATTGCTGCAGAATTGGCACACTCTATGACAAAGTACAATTTGAGGAACTTCTCCTTCTGGATGGTCAAGAAGGGTAATATGGTAATATAAAATAATTACATATACTATCATATTATTTATACTATATATATTAAATATTTGATAATATAAGAGTTTATCAACTTATTTATACTATCAGATCTTATCCTATTACCTTATATTATCCTATCTTATACTTATCAGGTATGCCAAACATAGCCTTAGTTAAAAAAAAAGGATAAATTACATTCTATTTCCTATAATTTTACACTTTTTAAAATAAATTTCTGTTACTCTTTTGTCGTTTAATTTATCTCGACTTTTGTTTAAACTAGTTATGCAACGCATGGGTTCTTTAAATGAAAATATGCACAACTATGAGTTTTTTATTTAATAGATAATCATTTAGTGTATGTTTGAAACGTTAAATTAGCTTATTTTGCATTAAGAAATGTTTTATAGTCAGTGTGTTTTAAATAAAACACTCGGTTAAAGGGTTATTTTAGTACAAAATAAATCAATTTTAACATTCTTAAAATCTTATAAAATATAATAGAGAGATTTGCATTTAAAATTTAATAATTATATGATTGATTTTGTTTTGTTACTTTGTAACAATATTTAGATTATTGTTATTTTTTAAAAAAAATGAAAAAACATGAAAGGTTGAAAAAGATGAAAAAAAATACAAATAGAAGAAATGAAAAGTAACAAAAATATATAATTAAAATGAATTTTAAAAATTGAAATTTAGGAAAAATGCCACATGACAATTTAGTTGAGGAATTTTAACATAATAATAATAATAATAATAATTCAACCTCCATTGAAATCTTAAAAATTGCATAAAAGTTCATCTCATCATGTGCTAATCAAGATTTTTATTTTTACTATAATATTATATATGTTTATAAAAACTTCTGACATATCTTAAGGCAATATTAGAACTACAAGACTAGAATTAGAAGAAAATAAAATTTATAAGTAAGTAAACAAATAGTATTTAGAGGGCATTCTACTAATGTGTTTATTTTTGTCTATTTTAAGATTAATATATGTAATAAATTAGATATTTATTTAATTAATTAAAATTTAATAAACTTTTGTTGATATTTCTTTAAAAAATAAGAAATAACTATAAAAGTAAAAATTGAAAGGTTGAACAAAAAATGAAAAGTCACCAAAACATATGAAGGAGGGAAAGTTAAAAAAATTAATTGCTATGAGACACTAAAGGTAGTAAAACGGGTTAACTTCGTTGAATTAACCCGCCAACTCCTCATTTTTTGAAAGGTTGGGTTCAAGATTTTAACCAACTTTTATTTTTCAACCATAACCCGCTTAATAACCCGCGGATTAAGCGGAGTGGGTCTGGTTGAACCGTTGGGTTGATTTTTTTTTAAGTATTATAAATGAGTCTTTTTATTTGTATTTATGATATTTTTATAAGTATTATACTAATTTTATTTTTTTTTTTATTTTTTAATCTCTATAAATTAGAATTTTTCTATTTTTTAAATTTTTATGAATTTTTTTTTTTTTTATACATTTTTTTATTTTTTACGCGAGTTAACCCGCATAACTAATTTTTTTCTCATTTTCTTTCTTAGACGGATCAACCCCGCTTAATCCACCCTAAAACGAGGTGGATTGGCTCTTCTAACTCATTTCTTTAAATGGGTCAACTCGCCCCACCCTATATTTTGGCAGTTAAAGCGGGCGGGGCAAGCGGGACAGGTTGACCCGTTTTGTCACCTCTATGAGACATAGACACATCTACAAAAATATACTAAATTTAAAAAATTATAAGACATGGATACAACACCACACATAAAATTAATATAAAAAAAATTAAAGAACTTGATTTATATATATATATATATAATTATTAAATTTAAGAAAAAAATTCATAATTTATTAATATCATTTCTATAAACTTGAATATTTATAATATCTTAATATATATTATATGTCTTAATATTTGCTACGTAGTAAGTTCTCTCTAAGAAATATGGAGCATAATTTCTATTAACATTTTTTAAAAAATTTCTTAAATTAACTTCTCCTAATAGAACTAATTATTTACAAGTACATGTGCATAAAAAAAATAACTAGAGGGAACATTTGTGTGAGGCAAGCTTCGATGACGATGAAGTGGACAACTTGGTACAAACAGAGGTAAAAGGAGCAGATGAAAATAATGATGTATGAAAAGATAAAACTTAAAAATCTAATAGGTGTGAAAGTATAAAACTTAAAATATTGGTATGTGAAAATAGTAGCTTTGGACATCAGTTATGTGATTGAGTTTGGGTGGATTACAGGCTTACTAATTGAACGTTAGTCATAGAAACTAATATTTTTTTAAAAAAATATTAATATATCGTGTCCAAACCATATTCTAGATGTGTCCGAGAAGTGTCTAAATTGAAAAAAAAATAATAATTTTTTTAATCAGATACATTTAAACACACAAGATACTTATATCATACAAGTATCTTCATGTGTCCGACACGCGGATACGCTTCAAAAATTGTGTATACGTGCTTCATAAGTTAATTGTTATTTAAAAACTTAAAAAATAATCATAAAAATATATGGAGGAGGAAATGATAACTCAAGAAAAGAAATCAAAATGAATTTATAATTAAAATTTTAATAAAAATGAAAATTTAGAAAAAATGGACGATTTAGTATAATAACTTTAGTATATAATCTATCGCTTATTTAACGTATTATCCCTTGTAATTTAATACTTTCTCATTCTATTCTCTTAAAGTTTATTTTTTTTAATACTAAATCCTCTTAAATTTTAGAAGGATAATTTGAGAAAGTGTTAAACTATGATTAAAATCAGTGTTTTAAAAATCGGTTAGACCGGTTGAATCGACGACCGGAGCTCTCAATGGTCGAATGATACTGTACAAATTGGTCTGGTGGTTCAACCGGAAAAAACCACCACAACCGGTGAAAACCAGAGATCGACAAACTTTTTAAAATCACCCGGTTCGCGAAATGCTTCCCTTTGAATTGCAGATCAAATTCGATTTCTGGAAAAAAAAATTAGCAACAACGATGCAACTCGAAAAATAACTCATGGGAAATCCAATGCTCGTCGTTCTGGCTATCAAAAGAAGAACTTGATTATCAATTATATCAAGACATTGTAAATCTCACCATCAGAAGAAGTAGCTGCAGTTAGACTTACAGATGGAGAGAGAAGGGGGGAAGAGGGGAAGAGGGAGAGATGGAGGCCTAAAAGAATGAATCAAAGTAAAAATAAAATAAAATCTAATACACTAATAACCCAATTAGCCCATATTCAAAACGCAAGGTTTCTTCACGTCAAAAAAAGAAACAACGCAAGGTTTCTTACTATTTTGGGTTGCTTCATTTGGACTTAATGCTGCTGAACTTTATACCATTTATGATATTCTATTTTTTATTGTGTTATAATATTATGTGGTCCAAAAAAAATTGCATTATAATATTATGTCAAATAGATTTAATAAAATAAAAGGTTCTTAAATATGCCCATCAGTCCATTATAATAAAATTGATTAATGTCCGTATATTATCAATTCTTAAGTATTTTCCAAGTCTAACTTCAGATCTTGTTAAAAGAAGTTATATTTTTATTAATTAATCAATATTAATATTATAATTTTATAAAATAGATGTTTTTTATATTATGAAAATTTTATATAATTTTTATATTATTATGATTATTAGTAATATTTATGTAATATATTTAAATTTTAAATATTTATTATGACATACAATTCGACCACTACTTGAATCGTTAAATCGATTTAACCTTGATTTGCCTTTTTTTTTTAGTTTGACAATTCAACTGAATTTTAAAACATTGGTTAAGATTAACAAAAAAAAAAAAAAATATTTTTAACTTACATCAAACTCGAGGAAGTTAAGTTACATATAAAAAAAAAGTTGAGGGGATTCCATGGTTTAGAAAAATAGAAAGAAATTATTTATAAGGGAATTCTTATGATACCTTTTTTATCATAAAATTTCTAATAATACCCAATTTTTTAAGGAGATTTCACCCAAAACAAAAACGCAACCGTTATGTATACGAAGATGATGAAATCTAAGGGTGTCTGAGAATTAGGTTAGGTAGCTTCAGTTGTGTTTTTAGACTCGATTTGCTCATTAGAGTAGTGAGTTTAGTTGAGTTAGGTCATAAATTTTTTCGTTCAACTCGACTTAACTTACCTAATCTGACCCGTTCAATAATAGATTAAGTTGGGTCGAACCCGTAGATAGATATTTTTTTTAACTCTTAAACAAAATTCAAAATACAAAATCTAATAAATTAATATCATAAGTCTTAATTTCAAAAAAATTAAACATCATAAGTTAATAAGTACATAACAAATTAACAACTAACAAGTCTTACTAAGTCTGAATAAATTAAATAAAGTTAATCATAATTCAAATAATAAATTAGTCTTAAACACATACAATTACATAGCATCTCTATTAACAACAAATTGTCTATAAGAACTTGGAATTGAGGTTGCATAACTTGAGCAAAACTTTTAAAGTCTTCATTTTTAACAAATTTAAATGGAAGTTCATCAATGATAATCATTTTAACAAGTGCAATCCTACACTCCAAGCTTGCTCTTCTTCTTCTCTAGCGATACTACATTCATCGCCTGCCTACTCTGTTCGTACTCATAGCTCTGCCCCCTGTAGCTTCCTTGCCCGTACAATGCAGTTGCACTATACCCAACTATACACTCTCTCTTATGTTCCAGATTTACATGAAAAGAGCAGAGAAAGAAGGCTTACTTGTTGGGGTTGGGTGGTGTAAAAAATTGAAAAAACTGCAAGAGGGAAGAGGGACGTGTGGCTGTGTGGTAGCGTGACTAGTTGCAGAGAACGACTGGGAGATCGGGTGGGAGAAGAAGCAATGGTCACGGACTCACAGCGATAGCGCAATGGCTGGGATTGGGAGATCGGGTGGGAGAAGAATCAATGGTCATTGACTCAAGGCGCAAACACTGGGAGCTTGGGAGAACGTCTGCATTGCGAAGAACTAGTTGCAGAGACTAGTTGCAGAGAAGAGAGAACTACTAGTTGTGCTTGGGCCAGTAGAGAAGGAGTAGATAGATAGAGTTTTGATGTATTTTTCTCTTCCCACTTTGACCTCTATTTATTAACGTATTGATATGATCTAATGCTGTTCCTAGTTATATCAGAGAAGATATTTATGAACCTTAAAGACATTTTTTAAGCAAAATGCATACTCTATCTGAGTCACTTTTAAAAAAAAAAGAGTGAGTTAGGTTAAAAGTATCTCTAATCCACTATCTAATTCACATATTGTATATTAAAATATTTTTTAACTTAATTTAATCTATAAATTTATAAATTAATCTGATACGCTGGACACCCCTAATAAAAAGTAAAAAGACTTGGGCATGAAAAGTTTGAAAATTTAAGATAAAAAAATAAAAAAATTGGGAACTTCCTTCGGCGCACCTATTGTTTGTTTGTGATTTGGATACTTTTTTCTTCGGACAAACAGCAAATATTTAAATTGACGGTTCCGACTCGTGACCGCATATGATATAGCCCACATCATTTCCCCGCAGCACCGTGTCACGTGACACTCAAACACGCAAGCTTCTCTCGGTCCCAGGAACACCACTAACGCTAACTAAACCTTTGACCTATCGCCAACTTTGGCGGCGAAACTTCACTGTCTCCTCATCTTTCCCTTCGCTGCGCCGTACGCATCAGGTCATCCACTCACCCACCCGGCGCGTCGCCTATCTTCTAACCACATTATTTAATCCACTTAATTTTGTATCAAATCTTATATAAAAATAAATAAATTAAAATTTTAATTACTATAGTTCTTATATTTTTTTAAATTTCGTCTTCATATTTATAAATATTTTTAAAATAATTGTTTTTTTATAATGATTATAATACACTTAATTTGTTAACATTGTAATTATTCTTTTTAATTTCATAAAGAATTTTTTATATGTTCAGTTTTTTCAAAAATTTTGTAAATATGAAAATTAACTTAAAAACAAAAAAGATGTAAAAGTCGAATCAAAATTAAATAACTTTTTTATAAACAAATCTTAATTTAACCAAAAAAATTACATAATTCTTTTGGTGAGCACCTATATCGTGGGGGAGTTCAATCTCAAATCACGATCCTAACTCTTTTTTAGGTCTAGAGCAACGTGAATACCATTCACAGAAATTTATTTAAGAATTAAACACAATATTTTTTTAAAAAAATATAGCTTGCTTCTAATACATTATTATCAATGTATATATCTTTTTTATATACTTTTTAATATTATTAATTATATTTTTTTATTTTTTCTCATTTAATCATTATTATTTATAAAAAATATGAATAATAATCAATGTGAAAGTATATATGTTTTAAAATAATTCATTTAATATTACAAAGGAGGTGTGTGGGCGAGCGTGAGTGGACTGGGGCCTAGGGGAGCCATCAACGAATCCGCCATCAATGCATGGGAATGGCACCCATGTGGTAAGAAAATTTAAGTTAATGGTGCATCATAATTAAGAAAATTAAATTGATGTTGTACCAAAATGAAAAAAAAAGGGAAATTAAATTGATGGCAATGGGAAGATGCATGCGTGTCCAAAAGGGAGTGGGAGGAACCAAAGGCAAAGGGAAAGCGATATCCTCTCCACAGATTCCGCCGACGCAAGCACCCGGTCCTACCGAAAGCGGCAGCTGATGCCACCACTTTCAAAGTCTATTTTGCTTCTGTCCCCTCCATACTCTTGCTCCATTCTCTTCTCTCTATCTCATTGTTTCTTGCTTCTTACTCCTCCTTACTATATACATTATACACTAAAATATTACAAAACTCATATTAAACATTCGAATAATTATTATTTTCACCGTCAATTTTCTAAATCATCTTCCTCCCTCTTTCCTCTTTCCATTCAATTGCTCAGAAGCAACCAACCGCATAAAGCTGGTACTTTTATATGGAAAATGAAATAAAAGTTAAATAAAGAATTATTAAAAGAGTTTTGTTAATAATACTTATTAATAAAATTAAAATATTTTTTTATAAAAGTAAGATATTTAATATGTTAAAAATTAAAAAAATTATTTTTATCTTATTTTAATGAAAAAAATTACTTTAATTATTTTAATAAATATTTGTATACTTATTAACAAAACTCTTATAAAACAAGAGTTATTTGGACGGCAAAAGAGGTACACGTGCCGTCCACCGTATGCTGAGACATTGGACACGTAGCCGTCAACACGGAGCGCTTTCTGTGGGGCCCAAATTAGATACTCCAAAATGTGGTGATTTGTTCGCATGATTTGCAGTCGGTGCGCCAACACCAACACTGCTAATCTCATGATTAATGTAAAAATAATTGTAAATCTTTTTAACACATCTTTTAATAATTTTTAAATTTTAAATAAAAATATTATATTTTTTATATTTTAAATATATTATTTTATTTAATTTTTATTTAATAATAAAATAATTATTAAAAAATATTTTAAAAACATATTTTAAAAGATTATAACAAAATTTTGAATGTAATTAATTTCGGCATAATGATCCACTGGCACAGGACGAGTCCTAAACTGTGTCAGTGTCAGCAGCACTGCAGCAGCCACAGGTTCATTTTTCAACTACTTTCTTATCTCTTTCATGCGCAAAAGTAAAGGATAAATATACTGCTTGCCCATTGATCAATACAGGATGAGAATTAACTAATTACTAACCAGAGATCGTACGCTTATGGATATCATTACCATGATTCTAGAAACCTAACGTGAACTTTCAAGTAAAACTATCATAGACACATTGTATCCCACTTCTTGCCGTGATTTGAATAAGAAAATATTTATAACGAAAGGGTTATGTATGCGAGTAATTCTTGTATGTATATAATTCTAACACATTATATTTATACATATATATAAAAATAAGGTTTATTTTATATTTTATTTATATATATAAAAATAATAAAATATAAGATAAATTTTATTTTTATATGTGTATATAAATATGATATATTAGAATTATATGTATACAAAAATTTTTCTATGTATCCTTTCAAATTATTTTAGAAAATGAATGCATATTCTTTTAGAAAATGAATGCCTCAATGCTTGCTTGGGATAATTACTTGCATTTTATTAAACAATGCTGGACGCTGGTTCATAGTTATTATTATAATTTTTATATTTTTATATCAAATAGTTTATATATTTATTTTTATATTTTATTTAATATTATTTATTATATTTATTTTTTATTATTTTTTCACTTAATTATATTCTTTAAAAAATGTGAATAATCTTACATCTCTAAAAAAATGTAAAATAAATATTTTTTTTATTATTAATGTGTTTTGTTAGACTTGTTAAAAATATTAAAATTATTTTTTTAAAATAAATAATAAATTATTTTTAATTTTTAATATATTAAATATTTTATTTTTATATAACTTGTTTTGTTTAAATTATAACTAAGTAACTCTTAAAAAATTATATTTAGATATTTAGTAATTGATGAAATAATATAAAATAGATGTAATGAGATAAAATATAATAAGAAATTAAATTATTATTTTATTATTTAGATATTTTAAAATAAAATAAAATAAATTTTTTACTCTTATTTGAGAAATAGATAAATTTTAATGAAATAGAATAAAATTATAATTATAATAATGAAAAAAAAATAATTTTATCTCATATTTTAAATTAAAAAAAAATAATAATCTTTAATACAATAAATAAAATTTATCTTACTCATTTTATCTTATTTTATTATTTTTTAATATATCTAAATAATAAAATATATCTTTATTTTATTTTTTTATTTCACTCAATTCCATCCATTCAAACGTAAAGAAGCCAGCATAACTCTCTGCTTCAACATCAAATAGAAATTAATTTTATAGATAATTCAAATAAATTGAATTTTTAAAAATATTTCGTAATCTATAAAAAAAATTATAAACATCCTTTTTTGGTTTCTCTAACACAAATCATTATTCATTTATTATCATAGTTTATAACAAAAATAACGTAAAAGTCCGTAGTCATAATTGGTGTACTTGAAATTTGTACTATATAAAAAGAAAATAAACAATAAGCAGAACTTTTATATTAAAAGAAAATTAACATTAGGCAATATTACAAATTAGAGGATACAGAAATTTTTAAGAGATTCACAGCAATTCGGATCATGTTCTTTAAGCTGGTTAATGGAAAAGGACCTGAAAAAAAAAGCTAACTTATTTACATCAACAAAGTATGTAATAGCTTATCTTCCTCAAAATAATAGAAGATTAATCTTCAGGTAAAAAAAAAGCTTCAGCTTTCTGCTACGGTGTGAAAAATAAAAAAAGTTAACACTTAAGCATCCATAGGCGGAGCGAGGTTAAGATCAAGGTTGAGAGCTCGCTTTGGCTGACAATCAACAACAGAGGATGAATCTGAGTCACTCTGGGCCCCACCGCTAAACCCGGTGTTAAACTCAAGTGGACCCGGTTCGAACCGGACAGGAAAACGCTGACCCAGAAACTCAGTCCGCCCAGCCGGGTCAAGAAAGAAAACCGGTGGCACAGGAGTAGTTAACATGCCCTCAACGGCACCGCCACCACCTCCAAACGCCATGAGTTGCGGCGGCTGCAGGGGAAGAAACGGGAAGCGATCCATAACGAGGTCTCGGCGGCGCGTGACCTCACGCTCCGTCGGAGTGGAGGATTCAACGGTGCTGCTCTGGCTAGGGCTCCGGTGGTTGTTATTGTTAGCATCGTTGACGTTTTCGTTGGGCGAAGAAGGGAAGTTGGTTTTGGCCTTGGGGCCGCGGAACTGTCTGGCGGCTTTGTCGTAGGTCCTGGCGGCTTCCTCGGCGGTGTCGAAGGTGCCGAGCCAGACACGGCTCTTCTTGCCGGGATCTCTGATCTCAGCGGCGTAACGGCCCCAGGGACGCTTCCGTACGCCCCTGTAGTGGACCTCGTTGGCATTGTTGTTGGGCTTCTTGTTGTTCTTCAGATTCTGCCTCTCCTTCATGGCCATGGATGATGGGTTTCGCATATCAAAGAGATACAAGAGCGCAAGCGCAGTTACATGTGTAGTAGTGGTGTGTCTGCCTCTTTGTGGAAGAGGTGGGGTATATATAAATATACGGTGATAGTGTTTTTTAAAATAAAAATAAAAAACTAAAAAATGGGAAATTTTGTGATTTGTGATTGTGAGAGAGAGAGAGAGAGAGAGAGAGAGAGGAAGGTGCAGTCAAAGAAGGGTACGTTACGTATGTGTATGTGTATGTGTATGTGTATGTGTATGAGCTTGGAGGAGAGACGCCGCCCTAAAGAAAGAAGAGTTAACGGTGTTGGTGTTTGGGGGATTACGTGGCACGCGGGAATTTCGAGACAAGCGGCGACGGTGGGGCTTCATGCGTGCCGGCTTTTAACCCTAATGGGCCGTTTTTTCGGCTCTCCTTTTACGTCCTCACCCTCTTATCCAATAACATGTATTACACGCACCTACTTTTCCTATGTTTTGTTATCAGAAAATTTTAAAGAAAAAACTTTTACTATGTTTTGTAACTGTTGTTTCCTGTTTGGCATACATAAAATAGTAAAAATAAATAAATATTTTGTTAACGAGCATATTAAAAGCATTTATTAAAAAATTTAAATTAAATTAAAATATTCAATATATTAAAAATTTAGAAAAACATTTTGTTTAAAAATTATTATTTTGACTTTTCTTTAACAAACATCTTAAACAAAACTCAAAGAATAATAATGTTTTTACTTGCAAATGTCAAATATAGAAGCTACTTGTATAAATGTAACTTAAATGATAAGTTAGAGTTTAAATAAGACAAGTTTAACTTGTATTATTATGAGCTCAAATTTTTTTAAGAAACATTCTTTGTAAAGAGATAATATCAGTACCTTAAAAATTGATCTCAAATTAAAAAAATATGGGCATACCTTGTAAGAATAAAACAAAAACTAATTGCGTCAAGAATATATCTATTTTATTGATTTTCAAAAAAAAAATCTTAGAGTGGCTATTGCTAAATGCAAAAGGTAAGATTATAATAATTTCTTATAATATTAATCATTGATAATGATGCTTTAATATTTTTGAGCGAGATTAATTTAATATATTTGGTGCAATAATAATCTATAATTATTATTATATAATGTTTATTTGTTGGACAAAATGGAATTTAATATAGAACGTGCTAATTAGTTTAACTATTAAAGTCCTTTATAAGTATTTGTTTTCACTCTTTTAGAATCACATGAACAAAACTTAAAATAGTCTCTCATTCCTCAGGTGAAGCTGTATGTTTCCTAAATCTTCTATTTGTGGTAAAAAGAAAAAAGAAAAAATGAAACTCAACATACAAGAAAATTTGAATTTTTTTTAAAAAAATTTGTTTCTCCCAAATAATGGTAATTCTATTGAGTAATAATAGTATCAATTGGGCTGACATCTCGATCCCAATAATTCACAATAATACGGACATTTATATTTTTAAATCCAATATAAATAAATTAATATATGATAAAGTTTGCTTTGTTAAGAAAATGATTTTGAAAAATAGTTTTACATCCTTTACAATTGTGAGAAACAATCGACACCTAAATGTAAAATTAATGAAATATTAAATTAATTATTAAACATCTTGATCTATCAATTTGTTTTTAGTAAAAAAAAAGGTTTTAAAATATTTTAGTAAAAAAAATAAAAAAGAAAGTGAAAGAGTTGGTCGGTACGCGCTTTTGCAGAACGGTGAAAATGAATGCAAATAATTTTATGGATTTTTGTATTTCAACGACCAAGTCTAAATTTCTAACAAGTGTCAGTATTCATGGGTACATGGCCGTCTCTCTCTCTCTCTCTCTCATAATTTCACTAATCACTATAGAGCTTTTGAATCGTTCTTTGAGACAGTTGGTGAACTGGGGGTGAATCTGACCACTGGAACGTGTACACGCGTCACTGTCTTGCTCTTGACGCGTCCTTTGAAACTTGAAACCAGCCCTTCTCATCATTTTCGTTTCGGTGCCATACCGACCCAAATCGCGTCCCTGTCCCTCTCACTCCCGTTAGATAACGAAAGAGCGTGTGTCTGCGCGCGGTGAGTCACTTTGGTGTAGCTATTCCACGCCACCCCTGATCGCGTTTGGCAACACTAGGTTTCATCTTGAGTTTTTGACCGTAGGATATGGGAGAGGGAACGGAATGGACGCGTAGAGCGCGTGTTACGTGATGATGGGCCTAAAGCCAGTTGTAAATCGCAAACTTGCCAAAATTATGCGCTTAAAAGTTAAACCAAAGAAACGAACCGCAAAATGAAATTATTTATGTAAATTTTATTTATATAGTTAAAAAAATAAATCAATTAATATTTAAATAATTATATAAATTATTATGTTGAATAATTATTTTATATTAAAAATAAAAATATATTAGTTGTTAATTAATTTAACTTGTATAAATAAAATTTACACAAATATTTCTCACATATAAAATTGTCATACATAAGTGACTGGTGCTTAAAAAGGCAACATGGATTACGGGATTGGTTTAAGAAAGTAAATTTGTTTCTCCCACTTTTCAAAATTTCCTCATTATTACTGCTGAAGTGGGACTGGTTAGTTGACATTTGTGCATATTATTTACAGGAAAGCGAAAGCTAACAAAGCTGCTTATATGCTAGCCAACCTAGGCTTATTATTATTTTTTGTGTTTTGCTAACTTGTTAAAAAATCAAAGATAAAAAGTAGGTCACACCTCCGGTGAAACTAATGCTTTGTTTGGATGGGAAGAGAAAATGAGAGGAGAGAAAATAAAGAGAAGAGAAAATGAAGAGAAAATTGCTTTTTCTTTACTAGATGAAGAGAAAACGGAGAGAAAGAAAAATGAAAGTTAAGAAAAGAAAATAAGATAAAAAAATTATAATTATATAATATTACATATATGCCCTTATTATAATTATGATGAGATACAAATATATATTATTTTTATTTTTTTATATCTATAACTAGATTTTTTTAATAAATTACATATATTAATTTATAATTTATAATAAACATTAATTACAAAGTCACACATAAAAAATCACTTACAAAGTCTTAAATTATGAACATCTAAATTATACAATTTATTTTAAAATTTTATTCAATAAAAAAATCATAATTAATTATTTATAATTATATAATATTTGTATATAAATTTAATTTAATATATTTAATAAATAAAACAAAGTTTATCGTATTTTTCTTAACATTTCGAAAAACTCTCTCCCCGATATTTTTTTCCACCTCTCCTCAACATCCCCTGCACCCCAACGACCCCACCCCCACCCCCCCCCCTCCAGCTTTACCCTTCCTCATTCCCACGCGCTCTCCCCCACAACTCATCATCCTTCTTCATTCTCATGCTTCACCCTCATCCCATGACCGTCTCTCACCCCCAAATTTCCATTCGTCGCTCATGCTCGCTGCTCACGGGGCCATAGCGACTCGTCCTTCGCATCTCAAGCTCGCCGTTCGTAGCTTGTGCTTGCCGTTCGACGTTCACCGCACGCCACTCACACCTCCAGATCTCGTTGTCGCAACTGGGATCGCGACGGGATGACCGAAAAAGATTCGATTTGAAAAATCAATGGAGTCGCCACCAATGTTTATTTGAATTGGGAAAACATTAAAAAAACCATTTAATTTGGAAACTAGTCTTTTGAAAAATGAGTTTGGATTCACGAGTCGATTACAGGTAGGGAAAGTGTTAGCACCCTACACTGCCCGTTCCAAGAACGGTACCTTATGTTAGTTGTGCAAATTTTAATAATCTCAAATATATTTATTTTAATCCCTTTTAACAAGAGACTTTGTAATTATTTTTTATTTTTTTATTTTTTTTATTTTTGAAAAGAAATAGAGAGCCTCATAGAGAGAGAAATAGTGAGAGAAAATAGAGAGAGAAAAATAGAAAGAATTTTTTGAGATCCACCTAATGGTGAAGTTTGTATTCCCATTATTGTTATAGTGGAGATTTAAGTGGCCTACGGGTCCCGTAGTTTTTCCTTTACTCACATTGAGAAGGTTTTCCACGCTAAAATTTTTTTGGTGTTGTTATTACTCTTATTTACGCTTCCGCATAGTGCCTATTTTTGAGTTCACAGATGAGGAAAATTATGCTGACATTTCCCAACAGTTTTGCTTTACATTTAAATTAAATGAAAAGCAAAGGAATTGATTCAATTTTGTCCATAAAAATTTTGATCTTTTTTCCTTTTTTTTAGAGTGTGTAGATTGATGCAAAATACAACAGAAATAAAAACAAGAAAGGTAAAAAGCTTGCGGAATCGAGTATCCATCAAAACTTGACAAAATACAAAAAAGAACGACACAAAGCTTGCGGAGTCGGGTATCCGCCAAAGCTTGACAAAAAAAAAGTAAGAAGTTTGCGGAGTCGAGTATCTGCTGAAGCTTGAAAATAGAAAAGGCACAAAACTTGCAGAGTCAGGTATCTGCCAAAGCTTGACAACATAAAGGTAAAAAGCTTGCGGAGTCGGGTATCCTGCTGAATCTTGAAAACAGAAAAGACACAAAGCTTGAGGAGTCTGCATCTCACCGGCTTGACAACAGAAGGTAAAAGCTTCATGAGTCCTGCATCCGCCGAAACTTGACAGAACAAGAAAAGCTTGCGAAATCGGGTATCCACTGAAGCTTGACAGAATAGTAAAAGCTTATGAATCGGGTTTCCACCGAAACTTGACAGAACAAGAAAAGCTTGCCGAGTCGTGATCCGCTGCCGGGCTCGATGAACAAAGAAAAGCTTGTGGAGTCGGGTATCGGCTCAAGCATGACAGAAAGGTAAAAAACTTACGGAATTGGGTATCCGCTGAAGCTTGACAGAACAGTAAAAAGCTTGCGGAGTCGGGTTTCCACTGAAACTTGACAAAACAGTAAAAAGCTTACAGAATCAGGTATCCGCTGAAGCTTGACAGCAATAAAAAAAAAGCTTCATGGAGTCGGCATCCGCTCAAGCTTGACAGAAGGCAAAAGCTTGAGTGCAGACCGGGTATCCGCCGAAGCTTGACAGAATGCAGAAAAAACTTGCAGAGTCGCATCCGCTCAAAGCTTGACAGAAGGTAAAAAGCTTGAGTCGTGCATCCACTGAATCTTGACAGAATCAAAAAAAGCTCATGAGGGTCCTGCATCCGCTCAAGCTTGACAGAAGGTAAAAGCTAATGCCTACAAGTTAAGTCGTAGGGTGCCCATCGGCCGGACAGAAGGTAAACAAAGAAACAGCCAAATGTGGGGTAGGTGCTCATCGATGCCGATGAAAAGTAAACAACAAGCAGCTTTTGGGGTTGGGTGCCCATCGAAACCTGATGGAAAGGTAAAAAGCAAACAGCTTGTGGAGTAACAGCTTGTGGGGTAGGGTGCCCATCGAAGCTGGACAGAAAAGTAAATAGCAAACAGCTTATGGGGTAGGGTGCCCATCGAAGCTAGACAGAAAGGTAAATAACAAACAGTTTGTGGAGTAACAGCTTGTGGGGTAGGGTGCCCATCGAAGCTAGACAGAAAAGTAAATAGCAAACAGCTTGTGGGGTAGGGTGCCCATCGAAACCTGACGGAAAGGTAAAAAGCAAATAGCTTGTGGGGTAGGGTGTCCATCAAAGCTGGACAGAAAGGTAATTAACAAGCAGCTTGTGGGGTAGGGTGCCCATCGAAGCTTGATAGGAAAGGTAAACAGCAAACAGCTTGTGGGGTAGGGTGCCCATCGAAGCTGGATGAAAAACTTAAAGGCAATGGGCACAAGGCCCTGACTTGCTGTGAAAACGATGGGTGCGAGGACCAGAGAATTGAAAGGCAATAGGTGTAAGACCTTGACTTATCTTGGAAGCGATGGGTACGAGGACCTGTAAACTAAAAGCCAATGCAAATAGTCAAAAATGAAAAGACAATGGGTGCGGGGACCTGGAAAAGAAAAGACACTGGGTGCGGGGACTCGGAAACTAAAAGGCAATGGGTACGGGGACCCAAAAATTAAAAACAATTGGTGCGGGGACTTGGAAAAAATAAAAACAATACGAAGGCAGATAATCTTTGAAAGCATTATTTTTTTTGTTTTTTTTATTTTTGTCTGATCTGTGTTTGCCCCTTTTTTTTGAAAAATTCAACCTCTCTTTTTTCTCTCTTTTCCTTTTCCTTTTCCTTTTCCTTTTCCTCTGTTTTTTTGAATTTTATTAAAAGTCCTTTGAACAAACAACAACCCGCGAATGAAAAGGTAATGAGTGTGGGGACCTAGAAACTAAAAGTAATGATTTTGTAAATGCATGTGATGCCAGAGATGGTGCATGATGCAATAGATACAATGAATGTGATACCAGAGGATAATGCATGTGATGCCCGAGGCGATGTATGTGATGCCAGAAGTAACGCTTGAGGACAATGCATGTAATGCCTAAGATGATGCATGACGCAATGGATGCCCTATTGTAGAGATTCTCATGAACAAATTGAGTAAGCAAAAAAAAAATTTTATATATTTTTTTTATTTTTTGCACATTAGAGCTTTGGTTTCACAATCCTTAAGGACTTTTCTCCACAGCAGGATCAAGGTCAAATAGTAACAAAATACGTTGATTTGCTTTATGATTTGTCAGGTCACCCTTTCTTTTCTTATTAATACTCTTATTAGGACTTCATTGTGTTTCCTAGGGGTGTAACTGGGTGGTTTGATTTGGTTTTTGAGGGAAAATAAATCCGAACCAATCAAAATCAATTGGTTTGGTTTGGTTCGGTTTTCATATTTTTTAATAGCCAAATCCGAACCAAACCGAACCGAACATCTATGGATTGGTTTGGTTCGGGTGATCGGATTGGCCACCTTTTCAATACAAAAATTAACTAAATAATTAGTTTTTCATAAAAAAATACAAAATAAACTAATGAAAAAAATTTTAGAAATAGAATCAATCTTATTAATTTGAACACTAATAATTATTTCATATTTTAGAATGTGTATTAAAAGGTTCATAAAGAGGAAACAAAGAAACATATTGATATTTGTATTAAGAAATTATATTTGAATAAGTTAAAAAAATATTCAAGAGAGATTTAACTGGACAAGTTGTATACTACTACTATTTAATTAAGAGAAAGTTGTGAGACTACTAACCTGGAGGTATATATGTAACCAATTAAACCCCTAATGACACGAGTGAAGTTAATGAAGACTTGATTAGTTAAACTTTGAATCAGAAACCTAGCGAATCCAAAGTCTCCAACCTTTGCAGCTATATTTTCATCCAAGAGAATGTTGTTAGGCTTCAAATCACAATGCACAATAGGAACTTCACTATCATTGTGCAGGTAATCCAAAGCACAAGTAGCATCAATATCTATATTTAGTCTCTCCATAAGGTTCAACTCATTTTCATTTGTATACTTTCTCTTCCCCTTAATCCAATCTTCCAAGCTCCCATTACTTAAGTACTCATAAACTAGAGCCAGAAATTCATTTTTTTTTAAAGTCAATACTAGAACATTTAAAGTCAATTCATCGTTTCCAAGCTTTCAAGTTTAGATGATGTTGTTGCTGTTACTTTCACTTTTCTGTTCTTTATGTATAGTAGCAAGTAAATTGTTAGACATAATATCAGTATTACCACTGTGGCTCTAATGATGTAATGTCTGACATGCCTTCTAACGTGGCCATGAGGCTCACATGCAAAATACAAGCAAATTTTTTTATTACTTTCTAAATGGAAGGCAGAAAGCTTTTGGAAAACTCCACTATTAGGAATGATTCCTTCTAAATCATTATAAAAGAGGTTCAAAAGTTGAATGACATGTAAATTTTGAAGTTCAATAGGAATGGATCCAGAGAGTTGGTTGAAGGAAAGATCCAAAGTTTTCAAGTCTCTCACCTCTCTAAGAGTTTTTAGAATAGCACCTGATAGCATATGCCTGGCTAGAACTGCAGTGCCGGTGAGTAGAACCGAATATTTTGGCAGAGGAGTTTTCTAGCCTTCTATGTTGAACGAAAACGACGTTTTAGGAGTTGAAAGCTGAGAAAGTATTACAAAAAATAAAGAAAAACAAGTAGTAGCCAAAAAATATTGTAACATAATTTTTTTTTAAAAATAAAATATATAAATATATGGTTTGGTTTGGTTCGGGTTGGTTTGGTTTTGAAATTTCAAATCCGAGAACCGAACCAATTAAATTTTAATTGGTTTGGATTTTACCCGAACCAATCAATATATCCAAACTAAACCGAACCAATTTAATTGGTTCGGTTTGAATTAATCGGGTTGGTCAATTATCCGAACCAATTTACACCCCTAGTGTTTCCCATGACCTTTAGAGATTGTTAAAGCAAATCTGAATGTTTTTTTGCAATATTGTCACATGTTTCACATCTCAATATAAAACTATCATGAAAAATGCAGATTAAATCAACAATGGGTTGCAACAAGGAGGGATTATTATTATAGAAAATAATAGTACAAGAAACAGAGTACAAAAGGGATCAGAATTGACAAGTTTACAAAAGAGATGTCAGAATGGAGTTTTCCAGCTCTTCAGTGGTATTCTCTTGGATGATCAGTGCTAATTTCCCATGCATACAACCTTAAATACCCATTTGTCTGTTTCTAAGAATATGATTTAATCCAGCTTTCATATATTAGGAGTGTTTCCTGACAAGACTTCATATATTCAAATTGCCCCAGTTTGGCCCAACTAAATTTAAACTGCTTCAGTTTGTGACTTCAGGTAAATCCACTTCTTTAGATGTGTCAAGTACCATTTTTTAAAACCCTAACTTTTGCCTAGGTCGCTCTTTCGAGTTTTCAACCTAGCGGGTCGCTCTAACTTTTGCCTAGGTCGCATTTTCAGGTTTTCAACCTAGCGAGCCATTTACCTTTTCTTCTTTTTTTTAAGCATAGTACATTTTGACCGCATCTGAATTTATGGGAAGTGGTAAATCTTCACCATCCATGTTTGTGAGAATCAAGGCTCCTCTCGAGAAAGCCCTTTTTACAACATAAGGCCCTTCATAGTTTGGAGTCCATTTTCCTCGATGATCCTTTTAAATGGGAAGAATCTTCTTGAGTACTAGATGTCCTTCTTGAAACTATCGGGGACGCACCTTTTTTGCATAGGCTTTCATCATTCTCTTCTGATAAAGCTGGCCATGACACAGTGCAGCTAATCTCTTTCCTTCAATGAGGTTCAACTGATCAAGTCGAGTCCGGACCCATTCAGCCTTCTTCTAATCCTCGCCTCCATCGCAGACTCTTAATGATGGTATTTCCACTTCAATAGGAGTACCGCTTTCATTCCATAAACCAAAGAGAAAGGGGTTGCCCTAGTTGAAGTACGAATGACGTACGATAACCATGCAATGCAAATGGTAGCATTTCGTGCCAATCTTTGTATGTTACAACCATCTTCTGGATAATTTTCTTGATGTTCTTGTTTGCTGCCTCAACTGCCCCATTCATCTTAGGGCGATAAAGTGAAGAATTGTGGTGCTCAATTTTGAAATCCTCACACATCTCTTTCATCATCTTATTATTCAGATTAGTGGCTTTGCCAGTGATGATCTTGCTTGGCAAACCATAACGACAAATTAACTCCCTTTTGACAAACCTGATCACTACATTTCTGGTGACATTGGCATAAGACGCAGCTTCAACCCATTTTGTGAAGTAATCAATTGCAACAAGAATAAAGCGATGTCCATTTGAGGCCTTCGGTTCAATGGGCCCTATGATATCCATTCCTCACATCGAGAATGGCCAAGGTGTCAGTTAAAACATTTAAAGGTACTGGTGGTGCATGAACCTTGTCAGCGTATGTCTGGCATTTATGGCATTTCCTTACATAATTGAAGCAATCAGTTTCTATTGTCAACTAATAGTATCCAGCCCTTAAGATCTTTCTTGCCATTGCGTGCCCATTTGCGTGAGTTCCAAAAGAACCTTCATGAACATCTTTAATGATTTTCTTTACCTCCGTTGCATCAACACATCTTAGCAGCACCATATCGTGATTCCTCTTATAAAGAACTTCCCCATTAAGAAAGAAACCCATTGCGAGTCTCCTGAGGGTCCTTTTGTCATTTTCTGAAGCATCTGGAGGGTATTCTCTACTCTGGATAAAGCATTTGATGCCATGATACCATGGTTTCCCATCTGACTCCACTTCTACCATTTGACAATATACCGGTTGGTCACGACTTTCTATCTTTATAAGTGGGAAGTCCCTATCATGGCTTACTTTGAACATTGATGATAATGTGGCTAAAGCATCAGCCAACTGATTGTCTTCCCGAGGGACATGATGGAATGTGACTTTGTCAAGTTGTTCAATCAACTTCTTGATGTAAGCATGATAAGGGATTAATTTGGCATCTCGTGTCTCCCATTCTCCCTTTAGTTGATGAATGACCAAGGCGGAGTCCCCGTATACCTCAAGAACTTTTGCCTTTGATTCTATCGCTGCTTGGATTCCCATGGCACATGCTTCATATTCGGCTATATTGTTTGTACAATCAAAGCACAATCTAGCAGTGATTGGGATGAAATTATTTTCGGGTGAAATTAGTATGGCTTCAACTCCATGCCCCAGTGAATTGGAAGCTCCATCGAACAACAAAGTCCATTTTTCTTTTTCCAGGGATTCTTCTCCTCCAAATAAAGCCATTATATCTTCATCAGGGAATTCACACTGCATAGACCCATACTCCTCCACAGGTTGACTGGCCAAGAATTCTGTAAGGGCGCTGCCTTTTGGGAGACATAGACAATGTCATATTCTGGTAGCAGAACTTGCCAACGTGCAATCCTCCCAGTGAGAGCAAGCTTTTCAAAGATGTACTTGATTGGGTCCATTTTGGACACTAACCAAGTGGTGTAACTCAACATGTATTGCCTCAAATGGTGAGCTGCCCATGCCAAGGCACAACATGTGCGTTCTAACAATGAGTATTTTGCCTCATAGTTAGTAAACTTCTTACTCAAGTAATAGATGGCATGTTCTTTTCTACCAGTTTCATCATGCTGCCCCAGTACATAGCCCATGGATTCATCTAATACAATCAAGTACATGATAAGGGGTCTTCCTGGCACTAGAAGTACCAAAACTGGGGGTTCTTACAGATACTGCTTGATTTTCTCAAATGCTACCTGACAATCTTAATTCCATTCTACGGTCTGGTTTTTACATAGTAACTTGAAAATTGGTTCGCACGTTGCAGTCAATTGGGATATAAATCTAGCAATATAGTTCAGTCTCCCCAGAAACCCTCGAACTTCCTTTTTAGTGCGAGGAGGTGGCATCTCTATGATTGCTCGAACTTTGTCCGGATCAACTTCTATCCCTTTCTGGCTAACCACAAACCCCAAAAGCTTGCCTGATCTTACACCAAAAGTGCATTTAGCAGGATTTATTCTGAGCCTGAACTTTCTCAAACGTTCAAAGAGCTTTTGAAAATTAACAACATGGTCTTCTTCTGTTCTAGACTTAGCAATCATGTCATCCACGTAAACTTCTATTTCTTTATGCATCATGTCATGGAACAAAGTTACCATTGCACTTTGATAAGTTGCCCCTGCTTTCTTCAATCCAAATGGCATTACTTTGTAGCAAAAAGTTCCCCATAGAGTAATGAATGTAGTCTTCTCCATGTCTTCAGGTGCCATCGTGATCTGATTGCATCCCGAGAAACCATCCACGAAGGAGAAAAATGAATGTTGAGCAGTGTTGTCCACTAGTACATCTATGTGAGGTAGAGGAAAGTTGTCTTTAGGGTTAGCCCTATTCAGATCTCTATAGTTAATGCACATTCGTACCTTCCCATCTTTCTTTGGGACAGGAACAATGTTGGCTACCCATTGAAGGTATTTTGCGACAGCAAGGAAACCTGCATCAAACTATTTTTTAACCTCTTCTCTAATTTTCAGTGACATCTCTGGCTTCATTCGTCTCAACTTTTACTTGACGGGAGGACATTCTGGTTTTAATAGGAATTTATGTTCAACCATGCTAGTATCTAGCCTAGGCATATCTTGGTACGACCATGCGAAAATGTCACAATAATCAAATAAGAGCTTAACCAACTTGCTTCGCTCATCTTCTTTCATGGAAGTGCTAATTTTTACTTCTTTTTTATCATCTTTCGACCCTAAATTAATCACTTCAGTTGGTTCTTCATGGGGTTGAATTTCTTTGGTTTCTTGCTCCATTAATCTCATTAACTCAGGAGAGGTTTCCCAATTGTCATCATTATCCTCATCAACATGATTAATGGGATAGTCAAAATCATATAATGGGGTCATAGCACTGTCATTTTCAAGAGAGTCACTTTCAGATCTGCATTTATTGGTATTAACACAAATAAAAAGAAGTAATAAATAAAGGTTAATGTAATGGTCGGGTAAAAAGTTAAAAAGAAAAGAAAGAAAAAAAATGGCAAGATAATTTGAAAATGCATTTATTGATAGTAAATATTAAAATAGAAACATGTGAGCCTACTTTTACAGCATATCTTCCTAAAGCCTTGGGCAGAGCTAAAGGATTAACATTACAGAATTACTTTGAATCAATTTCAAAGGTCATGGGAAAATCAACGAACTCCCAATTGTTGAGCTCTGCATCTGGGGAATAAGGGTACACCAGGTTGACACCATGATTGATGAGTTAATCATCTTTGATAGTAGTCACTTGGTTCAGAAACATCAATCCTGCACTTCGAAAGCTTTGATGGATGTCACAGATGGGGATCCCCTCAGCTTTAGGGTCCCGATTTTCCAACCGAGCCAACCTCCTTTCTTTTTTCTCTTCGATAACCCTTCTCTTATCAACTTTGGTGGGTTTATATCCTAGCCCGAACCTGTCTTTGTTTTCACAGGGTTGTAGGAACTTTATAATGCCTTGTTCGTTCATTCCTAGTCCCCTTCCACATTGATATCCTCTTTCAAGCATGACCTTAGCCATCATCATAGATGCATTAGATGGCTGTGGCTTTAAAGTCTGAGCTCCTTCTTCCACGTAAGTGGCATTAACAATCTCCAGTGCTTGGAACGCAGTTTCAAGAGCTTCTTTTGTAGCTTCAATGTAAGGGGTTGATGGTGGTTTACTCACTAACAGGTCTTCCTCACCCGAAACGATCACCAACCTACTGCCAATTATGAACTTCACTTTCTGATGCAATGTGGACTCGCACGGCTCCAAAGAGAATGAATCCACGGTCGTCCTAAGAGACAACTGTAAGTTGGTGTGATGTCCATTACCTGGAAGAGTATATGAAAGATAGTAGGTCCAATTTGAACTGGGATCTCAATTTCTCCTATTACTTCTCTCTGGGTCCCATCAAAAGCTCTCACGATCGTTGTACTTGGTTTCATGTAAGTCCCATCAAAAGGCAACTTAGAGAGAGTTGATTTTGGCAACACATTCAAAGAGGAACCATTGTCAATGAGCACTCTAGCCATTATATGCTCTTGGCATTTGACAAAAATGTGTAGCGCCTTATTGTGTCCCATTCCTTCAGCAGGTATTTCATCATTAGTAAAACTGACATAATTATCAGCAGTAATGTTGCCAATAATACCACCTAGCTTGTCAACTGTAATGACATGAGAAACATGGGCTTGATTCAGTATCTTCATCAATACTTTTCTGTGCGGTTCAGAATTCATCAATAAGGACAATAGTGATATCCTTGCAGGGGTGCGATTCAACTGATCTACCACTCTGTATTCACTTTGCTTGATGAACTTCAAAAATTCACAGGCCTCTTCATCAGATACCTCCTTCTTATACTCATTTAGCTTTGTCAACTCTTCCTTTGCTTTCACATCATTTCCCATGGAAGTCTCTCCTACCTTGCTCTTCCCTTTACAGTTTCTTTTCATTTCTTCTTCTTCTTGCCCTTTTCGCAGCTCCTCCGGAGTATAAATGCGACCACTTCGTGTCATCCCTCCGATCCCTGATATATTAGTAACAACAGAGGTTAGACAAGATGAAACTTTTGGTTGATCATTTGTGGGATTACTTCCAAGGATTTGCACATCATAATTCCATGGTACTGCCTTTGTGTTTTTGAATGGAAAAGGGCTAGGAACTTGAATAGTGATAGGCCTTGGGCCACATGGAGATGGCGCAGCTGCAACTTCAATGTAATAGATAACCAGTGGTTTGATAGCTGGACTTGCAACAGAAGGGACCAGAGGGTTTATGGCTTCCTAACCTTCTTGCGATTGTGGAACAACACACTCATCCACCATGCTTATGCCACCATTGTCACATAAATGACCTATTTGCACTAATTGCATGTCCATTAGATCTTGGAGCATTTGTCTGAACTCACCACATTCCTCGATAGAATACCCCACATTCCCATGGAGATTGCACATTATTTCATCTTTGTCGCCTCCTTTCTCTTCAATATGAGCTTCCATCATCCCGCATTTGCACGCCTTTTTTAAAGATGACCCTCATGGGGTCTTGACATCCGCCACTGCCTTATAAGCTACCGGGCAAAGCACTCCTCTATAGCATTGACTCGTAGGATTCCCATGATTAGGCAAAGGGTCAGGCCCACACTAGGAGTATTTGGCTTGAAATTCAACCATTTAGCGTTGATTAGATCTTGCACCTTAAACTTCGGCGCTTTGCAATTCTTCGTGGAACGCCCTACGGCCCCGCATGGTAATCACATTTGGCATTCGGGTCAAAACCTTTAGTGGTATGGGGTTCTAATGGCTTCATCCCGCAAGGAGCCAAGAGAGAGTTACGGATGAGTTGGGGTAGTAACTCGGTGTAGGTCATGGGAATTGGGTCGAAGTGGACAAATTTCCTTTCCCGGTTATTTGGTGGTCTTCTTTGGTTCAGTGTTTGAATTTTGAGTCCATAGTCGAGCCGTTTGAGGTGGTAAGGTAGAGGTGTTTGGTGTTGAGTGGGGGATGGTGTCCTCGTAAGGTATCATTGGGGTGGTGAGGTCGGGGTAATGAGCTTGTGAAGCATTGGCAACATACGGGTGGTAAGGTTGGGAATGTGGAACTTGGGAGACATGAGCAAAGTATAGGTTGTAAGGTACGTAGGAGGTTGGAAGGATGGTTGAGTATTGCTAGGTGATCTGCTATGTTTCCCTTGGGTAAAGCTTCTTTGATCAAAGGTAACAAAGATGAGTTTCTCCTTCTCTTTTCTTCCATATTGGGCCTCTTGGCATTAAATGTCCCTGTTGAACTTTCAACTATCTTCCCACTTCTCATTCCTCCCTCGACTCTTTCTCCAATGATGACCATGTCTGAAAAATTTGATGACACACTCCCTATCATTTTGTCATAAAAGGGTGATTGCAGAGTGTCGATGAACGTGGCCACCATTTCTCTTCTCACAATGGGGCTCTACCTGAGCAGCCGTTTCCCTCCACCGCTGAGCATATTCCTTAAACGTTTCAACATCTTTCTTAGCCATATTCTGCAATTGTAGTCTATCGGGTGCCATGTCGATGTTGTACTTATACTGCTTCAAGAAAGCATCAGCTAAATCCTTGAAACTCCTTATATGGGCACGCTCAAGATGTGTGTACCAATTTGAAGCTGCCCCAGTTAAGCTGTCTTAAAAGAAATTGATTAGCAACTTGTCATCATATGCATGAGAAGCCATCTTACGGATATACATGGTTAGATGGTTCTTTGGATAAGTGGTTCCCTTATATTTATCGAAATCTGGGACTTTAAACTTTGGGGGAATCACCACATACGGGACAAGACAGAGCTCTGAAGCATCAAAAAGACCATAGCCACTTGCTCCTTCTGTGGCTCGTAGTCTCTCTTCAAGAATTTCAAACTTCTCTTTGGACTGAGGATTTTCAGCAGAAGAATTCGTTGGATATTGTGGCATAAAAGTAGGAACAAGATGTTGCACGGGTGGGATTCCACTAGCACCAGGGTAATGAGCATGCGGTTGGGCTGTGCTTAATGAATTTGAAGCAGGCATGTTGCCATCAGAGGTATTGGAGGCCTGTGGTGGTACAAATCCGGAAGGAAGACCATATGGTGGGATAAAGAAAGGGAATGGGTGTTGTGTTGGCATGGCTTCACTGACATTTGGCTGAGTGACTTGGGTTTGAGAAGTGTTTAGCGGGTTTGAAGTTAGCGTTACCGCTAGGGTGGTATTATTAAGGGGTTTGGCGGCTAATGGTGGTACATATCCTGGGGGGAGACCATATGGTGGGAATGATGGCACCTGGTTTTCCTGCGAACTGGTGACCGAAGGTTGAGTGGTGTTGTTTGGATAAATGGTGAGTGGCATCACAACCCCTTGAGGATTAAAGCCTTGGTATTGTAGAGGAATTGAAGTGAAACTGGGCGGGTGAAGAGGCGTGGCTAGATGTCCTTCGTTTGCCACTGAGGGATTCCCATCTATGGTCCTTCTATTTTCCATGGACTGTAGCATCTCCATCATCTTGGACATTTGCTCTCTGAGCTGATTCACTTCATCCTTCAATTCTTGAGTTTGTTCTATTTCATCCATGATCTTAGCTTGGGAACGAGTCCTATAAGGATGTCGTAGAGACAGTTTTTTTCTGTATTCATTATTTGTTATTATTAGGAGCATGAGAAAAAAAATGCAAACAAAAATAAAATTATACATGTAAAGACATGAGCCAAAGCAGCAAACGATATCAATAAACCTCGTTCATTCAAAAAGAAAAGTTTTGAGGCTATAGAGAGTTAGCGTTTACAACTTGTCTTATATATCTAGAGATTGAGACATTAGCTTTATAAAACAAGACAGAATGAATAAGGCTAACTCAATATTTCCATTAAAACCGAGGAACATTACATAAGTACTCCCAAAAACTAATTCTGGAAGTTTTCTTCAATGAAATATACTGAGGAAGTTGAGATCCTTCCTAACTTGAGTCAAAAGCTCCTGGGTTTCTCCTGGCATCAACTTAACTTCCACGTCGAGAATCTCTCTTGCTCTTTTCCTCGATCGATTAGAGATCTCCCTCACATTGTTAATTTCCACTTTGGCCTTCCGCTCCATATCTCGACTCCCATTAAGGTAGAAATCTTTTTCATCAGTCAAGAGAATAACATCATTCTCTAGTTTATTCTTCTTATTCTCTAAGGAAGCAGACCGTTCAACATGGTCTTTCAACTGCTGATTCAAGATTTCAAATTCAGCCTTGAACTCCTCGAATTGACCATTTTTCCTTTGAATAATTGCCTCGAGGACTTGAAAAGTCTCCCTTAGCTTCTTTATCTCAATCTCTTTAGAGACTGCTTCCTGTTCTTGACTTTGTGTTCTCCTTATTGCGGTGTCAAGTTGAGTCATTAAGGTTCTTCTCTCGGCGGTCCACTGCTGATAAATGTTTTCATACCGGCCTTCTGCTTCAGCGTGGTAGTCTTTGGGTTCATTAAACTGGTGCATTGGTGGCTCCGGGCTTTGTATCTTAGGAGCAATGAACCCTTTCTTCCTATTAGCTTGCCAAAATGGATAATCTTTTGTTGTTTCAGATGAGGGGAGACCAGGCTTCACGCTTCTCGCATTCTTCCAATCTTCAATGACTTCTTTGATCTTGTGGTCAACTCCTTCATCACCATATGAGAATTCAAATGTTGACAATCCATGAGTCATAGGAACGAATTGCAAGGAAGCCATCTGTCTTCGGGCCATAGCTGGAGCATAGCTCACCACTCCCCATGGGCCAATAAGTGGAACCCACGATTTGCTTCCACATCTATATATGGTATAAGTGAAGGGAAACCACTTGGCCCTCCAAACCACCTCTTTTATTTCCATGAAAAAATTGATCCATTACCTCATCGTAGGAGTTCGGGGAGGCCAATTGTCACGACCATATAGAGAGAGCGGGTGCTTAGGTATGACATACTATTTGAGATCAATTTCTGGATGGTTAAAGCATTTCAAGGTTGGCATATGACTAAGCATCCATACTGCAAGCAAAGGTGCACATCCCCAAAATCTTCCTTTCTGATGGACTCGACAATAATTCAGGGATCGAATTGTCTCAGCTAAAATTGGTGGGGCTGGGTGTATCCCATGCTCGATCTGCTCAAACAAATTGATCACATGTCCATTTATTTGATTTTTCCATCTCGGGAAGATTACTAACCCATAAATAGCGAGGGCTAGTGCCACCAAACCAAAACTTTGATCAACTTGAGCTTCAACCATCCTAAGCAAGAACTCCGAATCTAGACTTCGTCCTCCATTCATCATGTACTTGTCCAATTCATTGGCATGAATACCTATCAATTTGGACAGCATCCTTCTTGGCGTCTTCTTGGGGTCATGCAAGTACACTTTGTCCTTGGGCATATCATCTCTATTAAGAAGCTTAGCATACTCCTCAATTGTTGGCACCAAGTCAAATTGTTTGAAAGTATAACACCGATATGAGGGGTCTCAAAAATGAAGCATAGCTTTTAACATTTGGAGGTCAGGGGTGATGAACATGAGAGCTGCAATATCTCCATACTTGTCATTGAACTCTTCTTGACTTCTCATATTATACCACACGTTACGGAGCCTCCTTAGGTCATTTTGCTCAAAGTCATGGCTCCCCATTAAGGGAGGTAAAGGAACATCCCCGTGACGCGAACTATTTCCTTCCTTGGCTTGGATTCTTGCAGACTCTTTACTGACAGCCCGAATACTCTCTACAACCTCGGACATTATAGCCATTTTTCCTTTATCCATGCTCGAGGTTTATCGATATCTTCACAGTATTGAATCACACATGCAAATGCAAGGTAAAAGAAAACAACAAAAAGAGAGTTAGCAACTACAAAATAAAAGACAAACAGAAATTCCTCATGTGTTAGAGGAAAAGGGGGTACCTAATCTTGGTACCCGTCTAGCAGGATGAGTTCTATGAACAATGGTAGCTCTAAGGTTATATCTACAAGTGATAGCTTTGGTTCTAAACCCTTATCAGACAAAAGGTCCCCAAATTGCCCCTTACTGTCACTAACACTTTGGCTAGCAAGGGTCCTCCATCCTCACCCATAATAGGTTACAAGCGAAAATAGTTCAATTTGAGTGAGGGGTTTTCATGTGCCTAACCGGAGACCAAAGGTCTCACAAAGCAACACTACTTCGCCTTCTATCTAAGCCTACAAGGTACTGAGCTCGGGAATAGAGCTTGTGTGTGAAGTGATAGTAATGTGTGTGTAGGAGCATATGTACAAAAATTTAAAAAGATAAAATTATCTCCAACCTGCAAAGATATATATATACAATAACCAACTAGTAATCATCTACCCTAGGGTTTTAATAATCAATAATAATAATAATAATAAAGAAACACAAATATATATACAAATAAATCAAAGTAAACACATGATAACATTATCAGAAAAAAAATTTTACAAACAAATAAGAAAACAAAACAAAGACAAAAATGGGCAAAATAAATAAATAGAGATTATTAAAAATTTGCACAACTAACAACGATAGGCCTGACTTTCTAAGTATCCCCAGTAGAGTCGCCATCTGTCGCAACCGGGATCGCGACGGGATGCCCAAAAAAGATTCAATTTGAAAAATCAATGGAGTCGCCACCAATGTTTATTTGAATTGGGAAAACATTAGAAAAACCATTTAATTTGGAAACTGGTCTTTTAGAAAATGAGTTTGGATTCAGGAGTCGATTACAAGTAGGGAATGTTTTAGTACCCTACACTGCCCGTTCCAAGAACGGTACCTTATGTTAGTTGTGCAAATTTTAATAATCTCAAATATATTTATTTTAACCCCTTTTAACAAGAGACTTTGTAATTATTTTTTATTTTTTCATTTTTTTTATTTTTGAAAAGAAATAAAAGAAACAACCAAATTATGAAATTTTTTTTTGGCTTGACAGAAATGGATTTCTGCTCCTATGTATCTCTTGGTGCAATAGAGAACTCAAAGTCACGTAATTCTTTAAAAAATGATTGTTGGTTGATTGTTTTTAATTAAAAGACTTTATTTGAAAACAAATTTATTCCTGCACAGGATTCAAATTAGCACAAGACTACTTAATAAACCCTTGTAATCCAAACAACAATGAAAATAACATCTGTTATTCAATCATCATCATTGGTCATTGCATGAATTAAAAGCTTTTTTTTCCTTTTACTTTAATTTTTTTTAAAAAAAAGGAAAGCAAAGGACAAACAAGTAAACATCATTTTTCATTAGTTAAGTAAATACCATAAAAATAAAATAAGAACCAAATTAATCACAATAATCATCAAACAATTATTTTTTTATCTTTATTTTTATTTTTCATAACCTTTTTATTTCTTGTTTTCACTTTTTCAAAATTTTATTAACCACAATACACCATATAAAACACACCATTACATAGAGTACACCATCTAACAACAATTAATTTTAAATGACACAAAAAATAGCTTAAAGTGTATATACATATACATATATATATATATATATATATATATATATATAATATATATATATATATCTATATATTATTCCTTCTTTACTTTCTCGATTTTTTTTATATTTTCATTTTTTAAAAGGAGAAAAATGATAAAAAAAGTGGGTCACAAATTTCCATTTGATTGCTTTAGTTGGCTTTAATCTAAAAAAGGGAGAGAGGGAGAGAGACAATTAGTCTCTGGATTTAACAAAACAGAGGAAGAGATGGAGGGTGAGGCTCACGATGGTCGTGTCTGGTGGCTTGGTGGCTGCTGGTAGTGTAGCGCGCGGTTGGGGTCGAGCTGTCGCGGTGTGGAGCACGCGGCTTTGGTTCGGGTTGGCCGGATCTCAGGTTGCGCTGCGATGGAGCACGGTGGCGCGGATCCGAGATCAAGCGAGGCAGATCGGGCTCTGCGATGTCGCGGGGTGGCGGATCGCAGGTGATACTGGACGGAGATGGCAGAAGTGAGTGCAGATCAAAAACTGCAATCTGGGTTGATGGGTGGTGTTGTTCTATGGCATGGCATGGGCGCGCGGAGAAACAACGAGAGGCGACGTGGACAAAGACAAACAGAGGCGTTAGCGCTTTGAAATGGTGCGGTGGTAGTGTGCGGAGGGCTTGGGTCACCGGCAAATGCTGTTGGTTAGTCGTCTCAATGGTGGCGGGTTTGGGAGGAACAATGGTGGTTCTGTGGGTGTTTTGGTTAATGATAAACAAGTGAAGAGAGGTGTATGAGATAGAGACTACGGTGGCTATTTAGGTGGGCTGCACCGCCGGGGTGTGGTGGTTTGCGGTGGTGTGGTGGTTTTGGCGAGGAAGATGTAGGCTTATGGTCATGGGTGGCTTGTTCACGCTTTGGTTGAGGTTTTGGTGGAAGTTGAATTGATGGAGGGGAAGGCCGTGAATGAGGGTGGTTTATGGGTTGTGAAAGATGAAGACGGGTGTCGTATTGTTAGATTGGTGGCGGTGATGAAGGTGGAGGCAAAGGATTTAGGCCTATGTGTGAAGGAAAAAAAAATTTGTGATTGTTTTGATCTCTGTCTAGGAACATTTTTTTTGTAGTTTGTAGAGAGGTAATTTAGATTATGAAACCATGAGTGTGAGCACAGAAATTTTTTTTGATTGCCTTCGACCTTAAGAATTTTTCTGTGTTTTTTTTTTGTATTTGTCTGGGGAATTTTTCTTTGTGATTTTATGATTTCTCCCTGTGGAATTTTTCTGTGTTTCTCTTTGTGTGATCTCCTTGAGATTTATAAGATCAAGCCTGCAAAATTTTCTCTCCATCTTCGGTGGTTGGGAGACAGTGGGAGCCAAATGGAGAAAGAAAATCTTCTCCTTTACAGCTAAAAAGGAGAAACTGCCATTTCAATTACAGCTGAACGTAGAAACTGCCATTTTGATTAGGTTGAATAATGCTATAAATTTTAACTCTATATTAGATGATTGGAACATTTTTGGATTTGCGCCCAATCACTCCACATGTCTTTTTCTTCTTTTTCTTTTATTTTATTTGATTTTTTGTTTTATTTTGTTTTTTATTTTGTTTTTTTTTTGTTTTGCACTAAGTGCACTTTTATTTTTTATTATTATAAAAAGATTTTTTTTATTTTTATTTTTACAAACAAAACAAAAAAATAATTAAAAAAATTCAAAACATTACAATAAACATCAATTAATACAAACTCATTAGTTTTTTATTAAACAATAAAAATAAAAATTTATAGACAAAATCGGGTATCAACACTCGTCATTTGCCATTCGCAAATCGCACTCTTGGCTCACCCCATGCCACTCTCACCTCCAGATCTACCACAACTCCTCCTCCGATCGTGGTTCATTGCTAGAATCTGCTTTTTGGCCGATTTTGGTCCGGTTCGCACCCCTACCCCCCTACCCCCACCCCACCCCACCCCTCCCCCCCCGCCTCATCGCTTCACCCCTCTTCCACCCCTTCCTCATCCTCTGTTTTTCCCTTGAATACTTTACCTCCTTTCTTTAGTTTTTATTGTTGTAATAAACTCTGGTTGATAGTTGATAGTGTATGGCTTGTGAGTGATAATTGTTGTTGAACTCTGTTGAACTCCTGAAATGGAGAATGAGCATAATTGTAAATTACATATATCAGCCTCAATCTTTGAGTTTTCTTCACATAAGTGGGAAGAAAATTTTTTGATGGTTCTCACGCCTAAAGTTTTCTCTCTTCTATGTTTTCTTTGCACATCCAAACCGGAGAAAATCTCATTTTCAACTCATTTTCTCTCCTCCCCTTTTCTCTCTTCTCATTTTCTCTTGTTCCAAACAATGGGTAAATATGTGAGGGCATCGGTATTTTTTTTTTTTTAGATATTTGACTTTTTAATTTTTTCTTTTAGTTACCATGATTCTTCCTTATGTTTATGTCATTGGTTATCCATTTTCTCTATATAAAAACTTATTCTTTGATTCTTTTGTCTTTTTTATTTGAATCTAATCTTTTTATTTTTATATGGTATTTTAATTTTTCTCCTAATTCGCTTAAAATATTGATTGTTAGTCGTATTCGTATTTCTAATTCTCATTGTCTTTTTTTTTTTCTAAATTACTCATTTTTTAATTATTATATTTTTTATCTTAATCTCAATTTTCTTCTTGGCTATTTTAATTTTTATTCTTTTTATTTTAATGCTTTTAGTTCCTGCTCGATACCAATTCTTGGTTCCTTTATTTTTTGACAAATTTTTATTATTTTATTCATATTTTTTGTTTTAAATATTGTGATAAATTATTTACTTGTACTGCTAATTTATTAATTTCATTTTCTTCATTTATTTCTTCATTAATTCTGATTGGTTTTGGGATCTATTCTTCTCTCAATTTTAATAGTTTTGGTTTATTTGTAAAGACTCCTAACTCTATTATTTTATTTTTCTTAAAATAATAAAATTTTTCAATATCTGTAAATAAATAGGGGATGTCTATTTTATCATTTTCTTTAAAGGTAATACTATTATGTGAATTTGTTAATGCGTAACTAACCCAATAAGTTACGAAAAAGATTTTATCTCCTGGTCTCATTAGATTTTTTCTTAAAAATTTATGTTCTAAGGTTAATGTTTATTCTAATCTTTAAGTAGTTAACGGTATTCCTATATTCGGTCCAACTTCAAATTTTAATTGTTCATATGCTAAATTTCCTTCTATTACACCTAATATTTTATCTTTTGAGTCATTAATTCTATCATCTTTTAAAATTAGTTTTATTGGTGAATTAATTTCTTCTTGAAAAGTTGGTTTAATTAAAAATTGTACTGTTCCTATATGAATATATCCAATTTTTCTTCTATCTTCTTCTTTCTTTATTTTTCCTCTTAGTTCCATAAGTTTTTTCTTATTCAATAATTGTAAACACATATTGTCTTGGGTATCTGTTATATCCATGGGGTCTCATTATTTAATTTTCCATAGTATATAATATTTTCCTTTGATTAAAATTTTTTAATATTCTTCCAAGTTTTCCTTTTCCTTTCATATTTGCATTTTTTGTTAAGTCAAGTTCTTCTTTTTGTATTTTTCTAAATAGGGTTTTATTTATCAAAATGCTTCCTTCATAATTTCCTTCTTCTTCAAGTTGATTTTTAAATGCT
Source organism: Ormosia semicastrata (assembly GCA_029884595.1). Lineage (NCBI taxonomy): Eukaryota > Viridiplantae > Streptophyta > Magnoliopsida > Fabales > Fabaceae > Ormosia > Ormosia semicastrata. The sequence continues at coordinate 4,786,028 of JAQQTO010000038.1, read as the reverse complement.
CTATATCATCTATTTTTTTATTTTCATTTATATTAACTTATTCAAGTAATTTTTTATTGTGTAGATGTTTAAATTGATTCTTGGAATTTCTATTTTTTCTTTTAAGAATATGATTAATTCTTTGGGTTTTATTTCATAGGGTATTACTTCTTCAAGAAAATCTATTCAATAATAGACTAGTACTTTCTTGATTTGAAACAAATAATTCAGTTTAAATTTTCACGCTTGAATTAAAATAAATTTCTATATTAGTTTTTTCTTTAAATATATATATTTTTTATTAAAATTTACTATCGTACTAGGTTTTGTTTCTTCTATTTTACATGTTATATCTTTACTTGTATAACTAATACATGATCCTGTATCAATAAGTATATGCATAATAATTTCATTTACTCTTTCTAGTATATGATATTGGGAATAGTTATTAGAAATAAGTTTGATAAACATACCTGATTTATTATGATAAATTTTTTTTCTACTGCTCTTCTTCCCTTTCTTTCTTTCTTCTGTGCTTTTGGAATTTCTGTCAGGTCACTACTGCTTCTGTGGTTACTGGTTCTATGTTTGAAGGTTTAAATTTTGTATAGAATAAAATATTTGGGTAAGGTTAAGAACGAAAGTAAGATGAGTAGAAATAAGAAATCTTTATTGATAAGTGATTATGAGTACAAAAGGGTTTGGACATACTCTCAAATGCCCAACTAGCTCTTTAAAGAGGCTAGCACACAGTTTTCCTGAGGAAAACACTCTTAAGGTCTGAGAATTTTTTGAATGAAAAACTCTGCCTTGCCTCAGCATAAGAGATCTTATTTATAGGCTAGTTTGCCTAAAGCTACTTTACAAAAGTATCCTTACAAGCGTAAGTGCTTACATTAGATGCTAAATAATTTACATGATGACGTAAGGGCTTACATCATTCTTCTATAATTGCTTCATCTGACGAGGCATCTTCTTTAGTTGTGTCAGCTACTACGTCGGCCAGTCCCTTGCTTTTTGCGAATCTATCACATGCGTGGTTCCCACTTTCTTTAATCATTCCACACAAGCTGTTGAGAACAGCTGGTTTGTACTCCATTAATGGGTCTTGGAATGCGTAAAAAGGAAATTCAAAACTTGTCAAAAGATTCATATTTTTTTTCTTTTATTGCTTTACCACTTGTTTTGCTAAGTAGTAAAGTTGTCGGTGCTTTGTATAGGGTCTTGATGAATGATTCCTTTCTAATGTTCTGACATTGTGAGTAAATGCTTGCAAGCTGGTTTGTAAGTATCTGAGTAATTTGGTCTTCTTCATAGATGACTCCATGTGGTTCGTCTCTGAGTGAAAAATTATTGTTGCTTATTCCCACATAGACTAGGTGCTTCACTTGTTGCTTTGTTATGAAGTCTGGATAGGCTGAGTAAAACTTTAATAAGATACTTCGATCCTTGGCTATATTTTTCTTGAACATCTGGACTGCATCCTTAAAATTGTGAGGAAAAAGATTAATTTCTTTTAAATTTAAGCTTAAATAAAGACAATCAATAAATCCAAATTGGAACATATTGAATGCTAGTAATGGTGGTGCTTCAAGAAGGATGATTGCTTTGATTTTGAAGAGCTTTCGGTCAACCATATAAAAACAGTTAACCTTTTCTTTATCATTCCAGTTAGCCAATCTTTTGAGGTTTTCCCAAAATTTTTCTTCTGAGAATTGAACTTGTAATTCATGTTCTTTTCTAGAAGTAATTTGGAAATTATCTAGAGAAAAAGGAAATTTTCCTAGAATTTTAAATGATTATTGCTTTACTGGTGGATTCTTTGCTACTTCTGAAAAAAAAATTGGTCCAAGATAAAGTTCTTTTTCTTTTCCTTTCTCGGAGTATACTTTTAACGCCTTTTCTGCTTCTTCTTTGGTTGGGTATGATTTGTGTAGAACTCCTGAAATCTTCTGGCAGTATGGAGCTGCTTTAAACCAGTTGTCATAAATTCCTGAAAATGGTCCGTTGAATACTACGTACCATTTATTTATCTTTTTCTCTTCCTATTAGAATGTTTTAGCAAGAAATCTTTCTGCTTTAAGTTGTAAATTGAGGACCTTGATGTCTGCTTCAATAAGTTCCAATTCTTTCAACTTCTAAGTTTTTAATGCTTCATTGAGTTCCAGTTGTTACTTGATCATTGCTAGTGTACTTCGCTCCATTCTCTGGATAATATATCTGCAAGAACGTTATTTTTTCCTTTAATATGTGAGATTGAGTAATTGTATTCGGCAAGCTTCATTTGCCATCTGATCAATCTTCCTTGCTTGTATGTACCTTTGTGATTGATGTTTTTAAAACTTGATATATAAGTGAAGTCCGTTCGGACAACAAATTCTTTATCAAGCACATAAATTCAATGTTTTTCCAACATACGAATTAGTACCAAAGTTTCTTTTTCATGAGTTGTGTAATTAATTTTACTGTCTGAAAATATTTCAGACATGTATCGACATAGCAATTCTTTCTTTTGACCGGGAGGTTTGTTTTCATAACACCACCCCAGTGTTCATTGGATGCGTCAGTCTCGATAATAATTAAGTCATCATTCGACGGATGATATAATTCAGAAAGATCTTGACATAAGTACTTTAATTTATTAATAATTACTTCGTCTTCCTCGATTCAATACCAGAGGCCATTTTTCTTTAATTTTTGCTGAAGTACTTTTCTTTCTGCAACAAGATTCTTTATAAGACCTCCATTGGAAATGTATATTAGTAATCCAAGAAATCGTTATTATCTTTTAACTTGGTTGGAAAATTTTGAAGTTTTTTTAATACATATTTTTGCATTATTATTCTTCCTTTTTCCATTTCTAATCCTAAATAATTAATTCTGTTTTGAGCTAAAACAGTTTTTTTCTTACTTAATACTACTCCATGTTCGAGACACTTATTAAGTATTAATTCTATCTTTTTAAAATGATCATTTAAATATTTGTTAGAAAAAATTAATATATCATCAATATAGATAAGATAAAAATTTTTAAATTCTTTAAGTATTGAGTCCATTCTTCGTTGAAAAATACCTGGAGATTGTTTCATTCATATTGTCATTGGGGACAACTAAATGCTGTTAGAGCTTTAGATTCTTCTGTAAGCCTTATTTGATAAAATCCTGACTTACAATCAAAAGTATTAAACCAAATTATATTTTTTGTTTGTTCAATAATTAAGTCCTTTCTTGGCAAATAATATGTATCTCATTCCATAGCATCATTCATTTGCTTATAATTAATTATCATTCGTCTTTTTCCTCTTTTGATTTCATTATGATTTTCAACATAAAATGCTGCTGAGTCTTACTAATTCTTTGTTTTCCATTTCTTTAATATCCTTGGTAAATTCATCTCTATCTTATTTTGTATAAATCATAGATTTACATTTTATTTCTTTTGTTGGGTCTTTTAATTTTAACTCAATTAGTTCCGCATTTTTATTATTAATTTTTGGATCTAATGAATTTTCGCTACATGTTTTATCTAAAAGTTCTTCAATATAAGCTGAGATTTTTCTTCCTGATTCTAAATTAACTAATATATGGCAAAGTTTTCGGCATACAACCTCAACTATCTCACCACGTTTCAGTTTGCTAAACTCTGATTGCTTTTTAGAGTATATACATTCAGAAAAGTGTATAATCAAAATTTCTATAATTTCGCGTAATTGTTTATTCTTTATATATGATGTCTTAAGTGATATATGTTCTAGATATTGACAAAACGGATAATATAAGCGTAAGAAATTATTTCCTACAATTATATCAAGCCCAATTTCTTGTTGGTATATAGTTAGAATAATAAATATTTTTTGTTGAATTGTTAAAGTAATTCGTTTGGCTATAAAGTATAGTGGGTGTATAGATCCATTTGCGATTTGAATTTTTAATGATTTTTCTAATCTTTTCCATTTTTCAAATAGTAATTTTGTTGATAAACAAATATTTGCTCCTATATCTATGTAAGCTTCTGTTTCTTTATTATTATTTTTCAATCTTAATTTTGTTATAAGTACTATTCGGATTCTGTTTCTTCTAAAGATAATTCATTTTCAGAATATTCATATATACTATATTCAAGATTACTTAGTTATTCTTCTAATGGTTCTAGGTTATATATTTTATATACTTGTTTTATTAGCTTTGTTCTTTCTTTGAATTCTATTTCTTTTCGTTGTGGACATTCATTTGCATAGTGTCATTCTATATTACATATCCAACACACACATTTCTTTTTTTCATTTTGGATAATATTTTCTTGGTATTTGTCTTCTTTTTCTAAAAGATTTCCTTTTAGTATTTTTGTAAGCTCTTTTCCTAGGATAAGTTTTTTGTAATTTTAGTTTTCTTTTATAATATCTTCTTCTTTTGGTTGGCTGATTGCATCCATAATTTCCTAGATTTTCAATCTCTGGTATATCACAACAATTTGAATTTCTTCCTTTATTTAGTTGTTTAATTGTTTCTCGTTAAATACATTGTTCTCTTAAAGTATGGTAGAGTACTTGTATAATTCCTCCCAATGTTTGAGCCGTTTCCATTGGTTGAGTTTGCCAAATAATTCTAATTTTGGTGTTGAGTGGATATGGTAATTTATCTATAAATATGTCTATATATATTGGTTTAGTATCATTATTTAATAGATAATAATATTTTTGATATTCACATATAAAACTATCTATATCACACATATTACATATTTGTATTTTATTTAAATGTGCTTTAGCTTTTTTGTGTAAAAATCTGTTCACTTCGTTACTATGTTCTATAGTATTGTATTATATAAATTCTTGATAGATTAAATGCATTATGAATCTAACTAATTCTTGATTATTTTCTACATTTCTTGCATGTTGATACCAGGTTTCATCATTGATACTTATGAGAAATCTTTATACATTTCCTTCCGTTTTATATACTAGAAGATTCTTAGCATCTAGTAGACTTAATCCACTAAATCTTTCATCTGTTGCTATTAATAATGTCATTTCATTAATCCATTGGAATATTACTTCTTCTTTATTTCTTATACAATCAATGTTTAATTTATTTTCAATTCTAAAACTTTCATATCTTGGTTTAAATTTCTCTTGAATCTTAGTCTATTTCCCATCCTTTATGGCGTATTATTGTCTATGCATTGTTTCTTTTTCATATTTATCCCAATATTCTTCTGGTTTATCCCAATATTGATTCCATTTTTGTTTAGTTTTTCTTCCACTTGACTCTCCTACTTCCATAAATATCTCATCAAAATCTGATTCAGAGTCTGTTATACTGTAATTTAATATCACTTCTTCGTTTTCTTTTTTCATTTCTGTTTGTTTTACTTCTTGAATTTGTTTGTTTTCATCTACAATTATTTTTAGTTGTTCTAATAATTGTTGAATTTCTTCAATATCATTTGATTTCTTTAATAAATCTATATATTCATCTTTTATCCTCTTCATGAAGTTACTGTTTTAGAAATTTTGAGGTTTTTGTTCTATTTTTTCGACTAATTTCGATTCTTTTGGTTTTATTTTTAATAAATCTTCTAAATCCTTTTTTGTTATGTGTCTACTATTTTGCTCATCTTCTAGTAGGTTTTCTAATTGTAATAAAAAAATTTTAAATTGTTTAATATTTTTATCTTCATCGATTTCTTTTCCTTTATTTATATTATTAAGTGTATCTTTTATATTATGTATTTCATTATTCCATTTTTGTATTCAATCACATGTACAATTAACAATTCTATTAGTATTTTGTATTAATATAATTATATTTTTATTAATTTCTTCCATCATTTTAATTAATTTTTTACTCATTATTTCAATTTCTTATGTTATTCTCATTATTCTGATTTAAATTTTATTTATTTTTATTTTTATTTTATGTGAATTATTTCTTTTTGTCTTTATTAGAGGCACGGTGGCCTTAGTTTATCTGGGTGCACCAGAAAATTCTCTTAAAAAGTATTAAATTGATAAATAGTGCATTTAAAATATATGAATTCAAAAGAAAATATATTTTATTTAAAATTTTTTATCTTTAATTTCTTAACAAGTATTTTTATTGATTTAAAATTTATTCCTTACTTGTTAACAAAATATTTATTTTTTTGTTAGGGTGAGGGGGGTTGAGGACTGAGGAAGAGGCGCGGGACCCAGGGATCTATGGAAGTCTCCACTCTCAGAATTACTGTTTATTAGTTTTCTTTCTTTGGTTTTTGGGCTCATGTCTAGTTTACTCACATAAAAAAAATCATCTGAGCCCAATACGGGCCAAGACAAAGTAGGGTTGGTCCAAATTGACCTGTTTTTTCAGAAAAGCGTATGAACTAAATGTCCTAACCGAAGGCTAAAACGACCTAGTCCATTGCTCCATTGTCCATTTGGCCCACCTAAATTAAAATAAACGTAAATAAGAAAATTTAAAACACTAATGAAAATTAGAAAATTGGGAAATTTTAATTAGAAAAAAATGAGAAAACAATGGAATTCTGCATAACAAGTTTGATAAAAAAATATACAATAAAGTGTTTAATTCACAAAATTCAATAAACATATTAAAAATAATTGAAATAGGTAATATCCAAAACAACAACAACAAATCTACTAGCACGCGGGCCAATTTGAGCAATAACTTGTAATCCCAAAACGGCCGACCTAGTTTGGCCCGGAACTAAACAAGGCAACCATTGAACAAATTTAACACAATTTTTTTTAAAAACTAAAGTTTAGAAGATGAGAAGTTGTCTCTTTCTAATGTTAGAAAATGTTATAAGCCTCAACATGGGCTTTTAGTGATGGAAAAAGTTCCTTTAAAATGAACAAATAAGAATGCATTCATGTTTTATTTAATTTAAGGTATACCATAATATTAACTCATTAAAATTTAATAATAAATATATTTTTACTTACTTACTTTAAATATAAGTTTACTTTAAAAGTATTTCATCCGTCAATGATACTTATAAATAACTTATAAATGAAAGACCATCATCAATAATAAAACCTAATACCTTTGTGTCGGTGCAAATTGATCTTACTAGTTGAGTTAATCCTCATTATCAATTTAACCCAACTCTTATGTCATGTTAAATAGGTCGTTTGATGGTGGTAGACTTGTTTTAAAGTGTTCAATAACACACTTGTAAGTTGGGATAGAAATGAGTTGAGTTGAGTTTGGCTTTGCCTAATTAGGCCTAGGCCTATTTTGTAATGTGTCAGCTTGAAATTAACTTGTTACATATCAAATGATTTTATTTTTTTTTGGGATTCAATCTGACCTTTTTATGGAAATATAAAAGCTTAACTTGACCTAAATGCATGCTTATTTAAAGGCCTTTATTACATAGAGACCTTTATATAGGTTAAGAAACTTAGACTTTTTAATTTTTAAATTGGTATAACCTTTAAAAAAATATTATATTCTATATAAAATAAATATATTATACTAATATATAACTAGTAAATTATGTAAGTATTACAATTTGATAATTATATATATAAGTATTAAATAAATATATTGGTCTAGTAGGTTAAATAGGTTTTTTCAAAAGTTCAAGTCTTAATCTGCATAGTTAAATAGACATTGTCGCGATTAGAATCGCGGCGGGAGCGGCGAACAAATAAATGGTATTTAAGATAATGAAATGAAGTCACCACCAATTTTATTCAAGTCAAGAAAAAAATTGGAAAACATTTTTATTTTAGGAAAAAAATGGTCTTTTAAAATAGGTTAGATTTGAGAGTCAATTATACATAGCAAATGGTGAAAACTTAACCACAGAATACTCCTAATACATCCGTGTTAAAACGGTTACCTTAGTTAATCGTGCAAAAAAAATAATAACCTTTAGAAATATTTATTTTACCCCCTTTTAGAATATAGAAAAGAAATTAATAAATAATTATGAAAATTTAATTTTTGACTTAACATAATAGAGATTCTGCTCTTATGTATCTCCGAATGCAATGAAAAATTCAAAGTCACGTTATTCTTTATAAAAACTATTGTGGATTGCTTAATTTTAATTTTGAAAAAAATATTTTAAAAATTCATTTGATTTGTCTTTTTTTATGTTTTTTTAACGAATTCACAAATTATTACAACTTAAATAATTTTAAAAAATTTGCAAAATTAATAAGTTATCACAGTTTAAATAATCTCATTTTATTCTTTTCAATAAGGTTCAATTATTTTATTTTATTTTATTGTTAAACAAAACTTAGCTCACGTTATTTAATTTCTTATCTCCAACACTAAAAAAAAAAGAAAATCCCATAATCTGACCCCAAGTAACAGTCTGCAACCCCAACCAAAATAAACCCAAAGTAACAAAAACTTAAAATTAAAGGAGGTTACAGGTTTGGGTTGACGGATCTGGGTGATGTTCGATTGGGGCTAGTCGTGGTGGTTTGGCTGTATAAGGGCGGTGGGTTTAGCATAGCTGGGTGATCTTACTACAGCGTTAGCTTATTTAAAAAAAAATAAAAACTCGAGACAAATGAGTCAAGGCAATTAAATGGACTTGTTCATTTTTTCTATTGAGTCAGACTTGATTTAAGTTATGGAATTAAATTATTTTATTTATTTAATTTAATTTTTTTATTGACTTCACTTTTTTATTATTTATTTTATTATTATTTTAAAAAACTTAAAAAACATACTTGACAAAATTGGATGTTCATAAATATTTTAAAAAATATAAATCTGACTTGTTTATTAATTAAGTAAAGTTCATGTGGGCTAAAAATAGACTAATCTGTAAACTCCTAATGGTTCGATTTCTACCCCTTCTTTTAAGGGTGGAAATTGAAATTTAAAAGATATATATATATATATATATACACACGCATTTTTTATTTTTAGGATAACTACAGATAATGTAGTATTAGGGACTATTTCATGTTGATGATGCATTTGTCTTTTTTCAAAACTATCCTTTGAATAACTACTTTCCTTAACAAAAATCACAGCAGTTTTTTTTTCCCAAAATGTAGTTTTTTCAAAGAGTTGGTTTTCTACTCCTCAAATGTACGGGTACAAACTACTTCTTGACTAGAAATTTTACTTTGTGATTAGGGGTGGAAAAGTGAAAGCGCTTCTGGGTCGGATAGCTGAGCTTTTTTAAACAGTAATTAACATCTATCTTATATCACAATTATAAGGCTCTATTAAAGAAAATGGCACATCTTATACACCAAAACATAATATTTAAATTTCTTGTATATGTTTACTAGCCGATTTTTAAGCTTAAAGACTACTTTTTTCAATTGAGTCTATATTAAAGTTTTTTACTGGCATTATTTTTATGTTTGAATGCGTATTTAAAGACCTACTTTATAATGAGGCCTTTAAATAGCTAATAGGCCTTTTAAATAATTAAACAGACCCTTTACATGTTAGATTAACAGACTTTCACCTTTTAAATAGGTCAACACGTATCTTACATACGCTAACATGACCTACTTTTAAATAAGTTAATATGCCTTTACATACTAATATAATTTAATCTAAGCCTTTCAAATAAGCCAATAAACTACTTACTCAAAACCAATAGGCTTTTGTTATAATTTAACACCCACATTCTAATTTTATAGATTCTCACTACTTTCTTACTCTAGTCTTTGGTCGATGTGGGACTTGGAGATATACCAAGTTGCTCACTTTCTTACTCTAGTATTTAATAGTCCCACATCGAAAAGATCGTAGTAAATTAAAAATAAATGAAATCTATAAAAGTAAAGGGTGAGTGTTATAGATGTTATCTACTTTCTTATTCTAATTTTTGGTCGATGTGGGACTTGAAGATATATCAAGTTGCTTGACTTTCTTACTCTAGTCTTTCAAGTCCCACATCGATCAAAGATCGAGTAAAAAAGTAGTGAACATCTATAAAAGAAGAGCGGTATTGTTAACTTATTATTTTCATTCTAATAAATATATTACGTTAAATATATTAATAAATATATTATTTCTATTCTAACTTACTAACTTAAGTTTTAATTATTGATTTTTATTAAAATTTAATTAAAAAATATATTAATATATTATAATAAATTAATAAATATAATTATAATTTATAATTATTATAATAATATATATTATATTATATATAATTAAATAAATCTAGTAAAACGGATCTGGATCTGTTGGTGGCATGATGAGTTCCTTGCATGTGATACTGAAAACTTAAAAGGCCTTGTTTATTAGATGGCTGAGCCTTGCTTTTTAGTTAAAATTCAAAGCTTTTAAAAAAGTTTTAATAACTTGTTTGGTGAGAATAATGCAGCGACCATTTAAGGGTCAGTATCAGTAGGAATCATATGTAATCTTTAATCACCTAATACATAAGGACGACGGCAATTTAGCATTTTCAATTATTTCCACCCCTATTTGTGATTAGGGAGCACCCTTTCCTATTGTCCTATGGAGGTACCTTAGTGCCTAGGGATTATAAGTGAGTAGCCTCTTTATGAAGAAATCTTCTGGGTGGATATCTGACTACCCTTTGAGATCCCAAACACGTAATTAACATCCTGATCACTTGTAATATGGTAGTGACCTGTCTTTAATGTCATTTTATCTATTAAAGAAAATTGGCACATCTTATACACCAAAATATAATATTTACTTTCTTGTATATGTTTACTTGTTTAGTTTAAGCGGTTGGATGAGGGATGAATTAATGCTTTAAAAGAAAATACTAAAAGTTGGATTCAATTGAGTCTATATTAAAGTTTTTATAATCAGTTAATGGTGTTGACATTATTTTTATGTTTGAATGTTGTTACGTAATACGTGGCATGCTTAATGAATATTAGAAGTTTTTTTTTTATTTGACGAATTTAGTTTTGCAATTTTTACTATTATTTATAAAAACTATATTTTTTTACCGTGCATTGTATGAATAAATTAAGAATTAAATAATAAAAATAAAAATAAAAATAAATAAAAAAATTATTAAATAAAATATATGTAATAATTCATCAAGAGAAACAATATTTATAAGTTTAGTTTAAAAATATATAAAATATATATTTTATTATAATTTCATGAAAAAATTTCACTTCAATATAAATATTAAAGAATTTAAGTATAAAATAATATAAACAAATTTTATAAACAAATATTAACAAAAATCTTTGTCTTTTAAATTTATAATTTAATCTAATAATTTTATTAAAAAATTAATAAATTAATTTTATTAAAAATTATATATAAATTATTTCAATTTATGTTTATATAACTTAAAAAAAAAAAAAAGTGATAAGTTACTTCTATTTCACTAAAATAAACTTCAAGAAACTAGTTATATAAACTCTGTTTATACAATTACTTAAGGATTCAATATTTTCTTTTCGTTTGACTTATGAGAATATTAACATTCAGTGCAGACAAAGTCTTTCTCAAATGGTAAAGAAAGATTCCACTACCCATGCAAGATTTTAATATTTAATTCACATAAATTTTTCAAAAAATAATATTAAATTAAATAAAAATAAATATTAATTTAAAAATGAACTCTTTATAATCGAAAATATATTTAATTTATAATTAAACAATTATTAAATTATTAATTAATAATAATATCTTTTTATTATCACAAAGTGAAGACTCATGACAATTAGATAAAATTTAAAAATAAAATATATAGCATTGATTAATTTCCTTTTCTATCACAATTAATTTGAAATTAATGTGAGCATTAAAAACTTATCATAATTTTCATTGAGATAGATCAATATCAAATCATAATCATATATTAATAATATTGGGTTGTTTGGTATCCAAGAGAGAGTGAGAGAATTCAGTCTTTTTATTTGATTATTAAAGTATTATTTTATATTTTTTATTAAAATATTTTTTATATTCCATCTAAAAAATTGTTTTGTATTTTTTAAAAACTATTTAATTGAATTATTTTATATATTTTTTAAAAAAAGTGTGAATGAATTAAAAAATAAGAAGAATATTAGTATTTAAAATAGAAAAGCAATTGTTTCTCACTATGTCCACTTTCAATTCAAATTTGGATTTAATTAGAGATTTTATTTGATTTACATAATTGACCAAATCACTCAAAATAAATTTCAAATATATCAGTCAAAGTTAATTTCAAATCAAATTTGGATAAAATAAAGTTAATTGCAATGATTTATGATTGTAACATAATCAATTATATGTCAATTCAATTAAGTATTAGCATATAAAAATAAGTTTGGTAAGAATTTTACAAGAATTATTGATACTTACTAATTATAAGAAGAAGAAAAACATTACATTCATCAATCATGTTGCTGGTAGTGGTCTGTAACAACATCACTTTCATCAAACCAAACAGTGCCTCTACCTGTAGGCACTAAGCAAAAACAATAAGAACAGGGATCTGTTGGTGGCATGATGAGTTCCTTGCATGTGATAGAACTTCAGCTTGTGGCCTTTATATTGGTTTTCTCAGCAAATGGCCTTGTCCCACTCCTTGATCTAGTGTTTTTGCCCTTGCCTCTGCTTTCATCTTGGCAGCTGCACAAAGCACCCATCTTTCCCTAAATCCTCTAAAATTCAGATATGGTCTGACGCAGCAGATATCCCTCATCATTCCCTTCAGCAAAGTTTCAATCTTTAACGATTTTATCCCTGCAACACATAGCACCCGTCTTTGTGGTGGTGGTCGAACTTGAATACTTCCATGGTTTGGTGCTCTAGCGACTATGGGAATCGTAAGGGTGGTCTCCTTCGATATCGCTTAGGACCCGTTTGATATGAAGAATAGGATAAGACCTGATAGTATAATGCCTAATACATAAGGGTTGAGGATATCAGGATATTTAGAATTATAATAGAAAAGTCTTTATAGAAGTTTACATATCAAAACTCAATCAGGCCTAATCCCACCCCCAAGACTTGATTAAGACATCCATCATTTTAATGTATAAGAGGGGTTTAATAGATAAGTTTATACAATATAATGTTTGTACCAAATAATTGATAATGTCATAATATATTATATTAGTTTATCCTATCGAGCTTCATATGACATGTCAAACAAGCCCTTGATAAGACAATGAGATGCTGCATAAGCGTTTCGAGGAGAAGGGAGAGTTCTTCAGAGACCCATAAAGAGAAGAATAAAAATAGAAGTACATTAATGCCAAACTCGGAGACAAGCACAACCTTGCATATTCCATTGAAGATGTTCTTCCTGAAAAAGAAGAATGATTATCACAAGAGAAGTTTATTGGGGATTCAGAAAGCAAGTATTCTATTTCTTATCTTAATTTTTTTTTCATTTTTTTTTATTTTGTTTTTTGTTGAAGTGCAAATTGATTTTTTTTTAAATTTATTATTTGGTTTTTGACTGTACATGCATCACATCAAATTATGTGGTAAAAAATTGTCACATCATATGGCATGTGATAAAAAATTAGCTATTTAATATGCCACATGTCAAGAAATTAAAATATATAATTGTTGATTGGGATGATATATGGCATATTTTCAAGCCATGTATCTTCATTTTCTATATTATTAGATTTTGCACTTATGCGATGTTCATGATATTAAGAATTAAAAGATAAAAATAAATATAATTATAAAAAAATTATTAAATAAAATATATGTAATAATTCATTAAAAAATTATATAATATAAAAAGACATATTAACACTTATGAAGTTAAGGAAACAAAGATCATGCATACTTTTGAAGCTAAGGAAGCAAATGATGACCGTTAGAGTTGAACATTTTATGGCCTCCATGGTCCCTAATCCCAATCTTTATATATTAGGTGATTTCTATAGTTTCTGTTCTCACCTACTAGTTCCGGAGATCTTCTCTATTATTATAGGACTTAACTGTCCCGGATGGATCCAGGAATAAATAGGTGAGTGAATCAATAATTCATGTTTGATGAACCAACAAACACTTGCAACCTTGCATGACTTGTAAGAATTAAGAATAAATGAGTGAATCAATTGTTCATGTCTGATGAATCAATACGAATATATGATACATGGTTACTTATAACAATGTGACTACTCACTTATTGTCAATATGAGTTTTCAAGTTAGTAGTTGATGGCAATTATCTAAACCTGGTGAATTTGTAAGGATGAGGCAATAATGATAAAATTTTTAACTAGTAAAACAAAACTACAATTTAATGATAAATAAGTTACTTGAGATTAGAAATTGCAAGGATGTTGAGCCTGTAAAAGCATAAACAGAAGTAGATAACAAAATTTCAATATCACAAAACCCATGTTAGACTCAAACTATTTCAAAAATGAACATGTGAAAAAATAATCTAATTGCTCAACCCCATTAAGAGCAGATTAATAAATCTTAAAATGAATTAGTAGTGAAGGAAACCTATAACCATCACTCTGTTAATGAAAGGTAAAAAAATTTCAAAAGTCTCGTGGTAAGTACTAACCATGATAGATTTGAGAATACCAGATGTGATAGACAAGGCATATACTAACTATGACAGTGATTGGATATAGATTGTTAGACATTGTCAATGTACCTCAGATTCAAGCAGCACATCATACATGTGTAGAAGTAATAATGATAAATTATTTAACCAGTAAAACAAAGCTACAGTTTAATGATAGATAAGTTACTTGATATTAAAAATCGCTAAGATGTTGAGCTTGTAAAAGCAAAAACAGAATCATATAACAAAAATTCCATATCATAAAACCCATGTTAGATTCTAAATTTTAAATACTATTAATTACTTTGTTAAATATAGTAGTTCTAAATTTTGTTTTGGATGTTAATTAATTTTTAGGATGAGAAAGGCATGTCGGAGGATCTTCAGGGACTGCTAATGGATATGATGGTAGATAGTGAATTTTCTAGGAGCATCACTGCTTATTTTTTTTTGTGCATAGTAAACTTCTCCAAAAAGCAATACACATGCACTTTGTTCTTTCCTCATTGTGTAATCCATTTATTGACATAAGCTTGATGAGCTGGAATTAAGTTCATCGCATAATTCTACTTAAGTCATGATTAGTAAGAAGTAAACTCAATAAATAATAAGTAAATGAATATAGATTTGGTGCTAACTTTACAGTACTGAAAATATTATTACAAACATTCTCATTGGTTATAAGGATCATTGATGTAATTTAATAACATGTATAAATAGCCACTGCAACCCACTGGGATCAACTCATTGAACAACACAAAAACACTTGGCCTAAAAGGCATCAGAGTAATGAGAGAAATTCCACTCCACAAAGCACTTCTGATAAAGCTGGGATGGAGCCAAACTTTACCGCAGGTCACAATCCCAGGAAGTGATGTTATGTTATTAAAAGGAGTATTTTAGCTTTCTTTGCAAAAGGCTAAGGTTAATTTCAAATTAAAGGGCAATGATTGAAAATTTAATTTAGTGTTTAAAATGAAAAAACTTAGCAGTGAAATTTTAAACAGAATACATGTCAGCACTAATTGTATCTTTACTTAAAACTATGTATGTTAAATGACAATTGTGTGTTTTAGTATAGTCTCATTTATATTATTAAAAGTTATGCTTTATTTTTTTATGAAAAAGAAGAAGAAGTAGAACTTGTAATAGTATAAACTACTTTCTTTTGATACATATTTAGCACCTAAAAATAAAAATTTTAAATATTACACATTAATTATTAGTTTTTCATTATTAAAAAACTTGCTGCAAAAAATTTCAATTTTGTCAATCAAACCATAAGTATGACTTTATACATCAAGCCATATCAGCTCATGCTATGAAATGATTCAAGTCATTAAGAATATGTATTTCAAAAGTACATCACTCAACAAATTTATTTTGGGAAAGCTTAGATTTATTAAAATTCTTTCATATCATCAAATTTGAATTCTCTATAAATTTAGCTCATATGCCAACATGAAAAAGAAAAATAGTTTAAAATTAAGGGTTCATTTTGATAGAGCTGATATGTGTAGTATAATTAAACTTCATAAACAAAACAATAGATACAACAATTAATTTTTGCAAAAAAAAGGGTCTGCAATCACTACTTAAGAAAGTTTATGACAAGACACTATCATGATATCATCTTAAAAATGCTCATGTATTCTTTTCACTCATCTACACTACCATCAGAATTGGTGCCAGCCACCAAAAATTTCAAAATTCATGTTACTCATTTTTATTATTTTAAATTTGTTTTGATAACTAATCAAGTTTGAATTATAAACATGAATTAATTTAGCTATGCTAAGTTAAGCATAGAACCTTGTAAAAATAGTATGTTTTTATTTTCAAACGATAATAAAAGAGAAACACGAGTTACCTCTATTTGATTGTCTATTGGTAACAACATAAGCCCCAATGTGGTCACCAGAGTTTTTACTCATCAAATTTGAAACAACATTCAAAGCCATTAGAACATAAATTTGAAAAGGATGAGGCGCTCAATGAAATAAGGTATACCGACAAAAGAAGCCAATTTAGATGAATATGCAAGTAGCATTATGATGAAAGTGAATTTATACAAAGAAAATAGGCAAATATAATAAGAAACATTTATATGTGATTGATTCATAATAAGGAATCAATATTAATGACAAATAAAATAGGGAAATATAATAAGAAACATTGATTTGTGATTGATTCATAATAGGAAATCAATATTAATGCTATATCATATTACATCCTCATCATCATAATAAGGCATTCAATATAAATTGTTAATTAATCTCCTTCCTATTTTTATTCTCTGTTTACACTGATAAATACCAATTTGGCCATGTAAAGGTCTAAATTCATTGTTTGACCAATTTAAAATGATTAAAACATAATCACATTAAGATAATCAATATTAATGGTAAAATAAATTCTTTCCTAATATATTCAACCAAATATTCCCCAAAAAAGATTAGCAGCAAAAGTGGAGGAGACAACTCACACGGTGAATTCGCGAATTGGATATAGAAGTCAACTCGCCTTTCACCTATCCATTCTGATGAAGCACCATTTTGATCATGTACCTCGCATTGACCTTACAATTTTATTATTGTCAGCGACATTTCATCATCAAATCAAAGTCATCACCAAAGAGCTCCAACCTAAGATCCATCGCCAGAGACCCCCCCATAATGTGAGGGCAAATCAAAGAAGAAAGCTACATCAATGATATAATTGAGAAAGAAAGAGAGAGGGTACCATATATGCCATCTTGCTGAGATGATCAAGCTTGGAAATTCTGCCGCATACATGAGTTAGTCGTAGAATATTCGCTACACCACCAGAACCTAGCACCATCTGCTGCACACAATGCCACACACATGGGACTTCAAGTTGAAGCCCTAGTTTCTAAGGCATTTTATTCAACCCCAAAATCGCGAGCTAAATGGGACGAGTTGTGGTTAACATCTTCTTAAAGTTCAATTTTTAGGTATGTATTCTTCTTTAATCCATACGATGCATAAATGCAGAAGTGAAATGACATTATACTGGTTATTAGATATGAATTCCAAATTAAGCCCAAAAGCTCGATGCAAAACGCCATTCTTTACTTCAAATTTTTTTCTTATTTTAATAGTTTAATAATTTATTTATTTTTAATTTTATTTACTAATTAGTCTGAAGTGTTTTTAATTTATAATAAATAATTTCATAATTTTATTTATTTTCTAGTTTTTTTTTAAAATTAACATGACATAATTTTTTCAATATGGCGACACATTTACACTTTCTATTTAAATTATAGCATCATATGGCGTATGTTAGTGTTTGGGAACACATATTTTCTAGATGGCAACATTTTAGACATGTACTGCCATGTGAGAATGACACATGACATCATTTGAAGGAATATACATTCTTTTTATATATATTATTATTATTATTATTATTATTATTATATTGATTGATAATTGTATGCTAAAATATAAGTTGTAATAAAAAAATCATTTACAATAAAATAACAAACATGTATGAAATATTAAATTAAATTTATAATATGAAAATCAACGTGTGTTAGTCCAAGTAAAAAATGTTTGAGTCTCTTAAGCATGTGGTATTAGGTTCGATCCTAATATTCATATGTATGAAAATGAAAATAATAACGTTGAAAGGAATCCGTACTTAGGCGCCTGACTATACCCTATGAGTTTAGTCTCTCACCTACTTGAAATTGGGATTAATTACACCAAACAACCCTTATTTTAAAAATTATACTAATTTCTCTTAAGTTTATATTGTCATTACATTTACCTCTTCTATGTTTGACTATACCCCATAAGATTAGCTCTCACCTACTTGAGATTTAGCCTAATTATACTTAACACTCCTATTTTAAAATTATATTAATTTCTATTAAAATTTATATTATTATTACATTTACCTCTTCTGTTCGGTTACAAACAAAAGAATATCAGATATAATTTTAATAAACCTTATAAGAAGTCATTGTAGTTTACCCAAAAAAATAATCTAAATTATCAATAACTTTTCTCTTACTTTTTTAATTTTTTTAATGAGTTACCAATATTCAATTGAAAGTTCTAGAAAAAAGACAAGAAAATCAAATAGAAGATTTGAATCCCGTGACCATTATGTTTACTTTTCCAATTTTTCAAAAGCGGAAAATCAAATAGAGGATTTGAATCCCCTGACCATTATGCTTACTTTTCCAATTTTTCAAAAGCACGTTTTGATTTCCTAAACAAAAAATTGGCGTACTCTTGGTTTTACTGTACCAAAACAATAAATTATTTATGAAGAATACTAGTAACATATTTTTTTAATATTTATTTTATATATAAAAAAATTATTAAAAAATATTAATAATACTTATTTTTAAGTTAATAATAAAATAAATATTAAAAAAAAAAAAAATATGCTACAAACACTTTTAATAATTTTGCTATTAGACGGCCCCTTTTACACTTTTAGATGCCTGAGTTCTATTGAGATTTGTAAAATTTACAAGAAACTTCAGAAAGAAAATAAAAAATAAAACTTAGTTGTACATATTCACGTGTTTTGACGCTCGAGCATCTCTGAGCATCACCCTTGTCTATAAAGTCACTTTTTTATAACTCTAATTTTTTTAACATAAATAGTATATATATATATATATATATATATATATTATATTTTTTAATATTATTTATTTTATTTATTATTATTTTACTTAATCATACTTATTTAAGATGAATGTAAAAATAAGTGTGGGATCCCTTTTTTAAAGTTTCTGAGCATCACCCTTCTATAAAGTCACTTTTTTAAGATTGGAAATTTTTTATGTCTAATTTTTATATGTATATTATATTTATATTGAATATTAATAAAATAGAGATATTAAATTATTTTTATGTATAATTATAATATTTTTATAAAATATATAATAAATTTATAAGTAAATTAAAAAATTCAAATATATAAAATTAAAGGAATAATGAGATTCATTAAGATGCTTCACTTCATACAGTGACTGTTTTTTCGTAGTTTGTATCCATCAACTTAATTAGGGAAATTAATTCAAATCTTTACAAATTAAAGTCTATTATATTAGACTGAATGAGAAATTTTTATGGAAATGCTAAAAAATTCACGGGAAATGCATTATAATTTATTTAAAAAAAACAATTTATAACCATATACAAATGTTAATTTTAAGGTTCGTTTGATACGAATGATAGGATTAGATATGATAGTATTAAGTAAGATAATATAAGGCACGATAATATAAGATCGATAAGTATAAGACTTAATATGTAATGATTAGAAATATTAAAATATTTAAAATTATAATAAAAAAGTCTTTATAATAACTTATACATCAAAATTCAATCAGACCTAATCTCATTTTTTAGGTTTGATTAAATTATTTATTATTTTAATATATAAAAAAATTTGATGAATAAACTTATACAATACAATATTTATATTAAAAAATTAAAAATATTATAATATATTATTTTAATTTATCTTATTAAATTTAATACAACATACTAAATAGGTTTTTAATGCATAAATTTCTTCATTTAAATGGTGGATAGGCTTTAGCGAATCTTCCCTCGAATTTTTTTTGTATATTTGATATACCCAAATGCGTCCGTTAAATTAATCAACATGTAATATATTTTCACTTTAAAATATAAAACATTTGTGTGACAAAAATTTTTAGCAGAGCGATGCTTATGTGTTTTAGGTATATATACAATAATTTTTTAATAAAGTCACTAAAAATGAACTAATGGTAAAATTTTAAGTAATTTGCATAATGTCATTTAAATATTTTTAAAAATTTAAGTCTTAATCTTATATAATTAAATAAATATTTTAAAAAATTTAAGTTTGACTTATTTATTAAATAAGTTAAGTTTATATAAATTAAAAATAAGTTAAACTGTAAGTCATTAGTGATTTGTGTGATTTATTTCTATACTTACTTATATGGGTGGAAATTGAAATTTAAAAGTAAAATATATATATATATATATATATATATATATATATATATATACGCATTTTTTATTTTTAAGATAATTACAGATAATGTAGTATTAGGGACTATTTCATGTTGACGGTGCATTTGTAATTTTTTATAGAGTCAATTACATTCACTTTCTTTTAAATTTGATGATATTACATTAATTTTATTTTTTTAAAAATGATACTTATTTT
Source organism: Ormosia semicastrata (assembly GCA_029884595.1). Classification (NCBI taxonomy): domain Eukaryota; kingdom Viridiplantae; phylum Streptophyta; class Magnoliopsida; order Fabales; family Fabaceae; genus Ormosia; species Ormosia semicastrata. Next base: position 4,765,364 of record JAQQTO010000038.1, on the reverse strand, counting down.
TATTAATTAATAAGTTATATAATTGTATAAATATTATCAATTAAAATTTATAAAATTTTTAACATTTACAGTTATTTATGAAAAAAATATTTTTTAAAAAAATATTATTATATATAAATATTACTAGTTAAAATTTGATAATATTTTTTATCGATTAAAATTTGATAACATTACTAATTAAAAAAATATATTTTTTTTCAAAAACTCCTTGCACACACCACACATAAAAAATTATAAATTTTTTTTATAAAAGAATATTATTATATATAAATATTACTAATTAAAATTTGTAAAATTTTAAGTATATCTGATTATTTTTAATATATATCGTTTTTCATAAATAACTGTGAATCTTTGAAAATTCTATAAATTTTAACTAATAATATTTACATAATTATACAATTTGATTAATTAATTGAAGAATGAGTGTCATTTTTGAAAAAATAGAGTTGATATTTTTTTAAATATTTTTTTATAAATATCTGTGAATACTCAAAATCTTATAAATTTTAACGATAATATTTACACAATTATATAACTTGATCAATTAATAAAAATGAATATTATTTAAAAAAAAATTAAATGTAATATCATCAGATCTGAAGAGGATAAGTATAATATACTTTTTTTATATATACACATTTTTAATTTCTCATGTCCAGTGTATTAAATTTTTTTTTTTGATATTTTTATCACAAATAATATATATATCTCTTTTTATATATTATTTATTATATTTATTATTTTTATTTTTTTTTTTTCTCTCTATCACACACTTTTAAAAGAAACATACACGATATCTCATCATTTTTCAAAAAAAAGATCATCTGAGTCCAATACGGGCCAAGACAAAGCAGGATTGGTCAGAAACTCAGAACTGACCTGTTTTTTCAGAAAAGCCTATAAATTAAATGTCCTAACCTAAGGCTAAAACGAGCTAGTCCATTGCTCCATTGTCCGTTTGGCCCCACCAAAATTAAAATAAATGTAAATAAGAGAATTTAAAACACTAATGAAAATTAGAAAAGTGGGAAATTTTAATTAAAAAAAGGAGAAAATAAGGGAATTCTGCATAACAAGTTTGATAAAAAAAATATACAATAAAGTGTTTAATTCACAAAATTCAATGAACACATTAAAAATAATTGAAATAGGTAATATCCAAAATAACAATAACAAAACAGACCCACATAAAAAAACAAACAAACAAACAATGACAAAGACATCGACTAGCACGTGGGCCAATTTGAGCAATAACTTGTAATCCCAAAACGTTACATATACAATAATATATATATAATAGTTTACGTGTTTATGTGTTTTAGGTATATATACAATAATTTTTTAGTAAAGTCATTAACAATAGATTAATGATAAAAAAATTTAAGTAATTTACGTAACGTCATTGAAATATTTTTTGAATATAAACCTTATAAATCAAATAAATTTCTATTTCTTTGCATTTTAATGACTGTGGTACCCACCGACAACACACTAGTATTAGTATATATAAAAGTCACACTTGTGTTGGATGCCTGATTTAATTTCATACAATCACGTGCTTCGTAGTTCGTGCCCAGCAAGGGGAATGGAGAAGTCGAACGGATCCAGGAAATGGAACTTCCATGGGAACGAAGAGCTGAATGCTTCAGCCATCTCTGTAAGAGGGGTGTACAACATACTCACGGCAAACCTCAATAAAGAAGATAAGAGATCCGTGGTCCGTCTCTGCCGTGCAGACCCCACTGATTTCTCATGCTTTCGGACTACCCCTCACGCTCCTGTTGCTATTGCTACAGCCGTTCACTCCTTTCACTTCAACTGCTACTCTCCCACCGGTGGCTTACTTCAGGCAAGAAGGTTAGTTCACTTCAGTCTTCTATATTTATATATTACTCGTTATTCCCATCAACGTTAGTCAACTTCAGCTGCAATGTTAGATTTACACTTTGAGACAGGAAAAAAAATAAAATATAATACTGCATATTCCCAAGTCCAGATTCAATTCCAATAGTAACCATAAAGTTATGTTGTATAAACCAAAAACATGGTGTTATAGGCTCGTTTGGATATAATTTTACGGGGAAAAAAGTAATTATTTTAAAGTTTAAAAAAAGATTATTTTTAAAGAAAAAGCTTTTACATTTAGGTGTTTTATTTGAAAAATGTTTATACTAATAACTATTAATATTAAAATCATTGACTTGTTTGGATATATTTTTATAAAAAGTGATTTTTTTATATCTCTTATTTTAATAGTATTTTTTAAAAATAATTTATTTTACATTTAAATGTAATATTTAAAAAGTGTTTATTTTAATAATTTTTTAAAATATAAAAATTACTTTTTCTTTCACTTTTTTAAAAGTATATATTGTTAATTTCAGAATTAAGTAATTTTAGTATTTTTTTACGGTTTCCATTTTTTTAAAGTAACATCCAAATATACTTAAAAACATATTAGAGTACTTTTTAAAAAAATAATAAGCGTTTTTTTTATAAAAAAAACTCATTCAAACATGCTCATATCTTCCACTTATTTTAAAAACTGAGATTATTAACTTCTAAAACAAGTAGTTGACTTAAACGAGCTAAAGTTGAATCAATTTAATCTGTTTAAGACTTTGAATTTAGTAGCTTTATTTAGAACTTTATTATGTTAAAGTACTTTTCTTAAAATAATAGGTGTTTTTTTTAATAAAAAAAACTTATCCAAACATGTTCATATCTTCCACTTATTTTAAAAACTCGAGATTATTAACTTCTAAAATAAGTGATTGAATCATTTTTTTTAAGAGTAAATTACACTTACTTTTTTTCAGATTTGATGATATTACACTCAATTTTATTCTTTTCTAAAAATGACACTTATTCTCATTAATTGATCAAGTTATATAATTGTATAACTATTATCAGTTAAAATCTATAAAATTTTCAGCATTCATAGTTATTTATTAAAAAATATTTAAAAAAAAATCAGCCACAGTCTTTTTCAAAAATGACATTCACTCTTCAATTAATTGATCAAGTTACATAATTGTGTAAATATTATCAGTTAAAATTTACAAAATTTTCAGCATTCACAGTTATTTATGAAAAATTGTGTATACTAAAAATAATTGTATATATTAAAATGTTATAGATTTTAAATAATAATATTTATATATAATAATATTTTTTTATAAATTTTTTTTTTACAATTTTTTCTATGTGAATGTATAAGGAGTTTTTAAAAAAATATATATATATTTTTTTAATTAGTAATGTTATCAAATTTTAATTGATAAAAAATATTATCATTTTAACTGGTAATAAATATACATAATAATATTTTTAAAAAAATATTTTTTTCATAAATAACTGTAAATATTGAAAATTTATAATTTTAATTAATAATATTTACATAATTATGTAATTTGATCAATTAATAAGAATGAGTGTCATTTTTAAAAAAGAATGAGGTTGAGTGTAATATCATCAAACTTAAAAGTGATTGAGTGTAATTTACTCTTTTTTTAAATAACATCAAAACACACTTAAAAATTAAGTGTATCCAAACAATTTAAAGTTGAATCAATTTAATCTGTTTAAGACTTTTTAATTTAGTAGATTTATTTAGAACTTTATTATTTGCACATCATTATTTTTGCATTATCCTCACACTTCTCTTGATTGAAAAATAAATATATTGTGATACTTTCCCGCTACAGAGCTGTTGCAGATCATCTTTCTTCTGATCTTCCATACAAGTTATCACCCGACAATGTTTTTCTCACCGCTGGCTGCACAGGAGCTATAAATATAATCATCACTGTCCTTGCACGTTCTGGTGCCAATATTCTTCTTCCAAGGCCTGGATATCCACAATACGAAGCTCGTGCAGCCTTCTGTCGCCTTGAAGTTCGCCACTATGATCTTTTGCCTGACAAAGGTTGGGAGGTTGACCTTGAGTCTCTTGAAGCTCTTGCAGATGAGAACACCGTGGCCATGGTCCTCATTAATCCTAGCAACCCTTGTGGGAATGTCTTCACATACCAACATTTAGAAAGGGTACGTATAGTCTTAATAATACTAATTCAAATTACGTTGTTCAAGAGTGGGAATCAAGATATGAATATAAAGCTGATTTGTTAGCATTCTTTAATTAGGTTGCAGAAACTGCAAGGAAACTTGGAATCTTTGTTATTTCTGACGAAGTTTATGCCCACCTAACTTTTGGAAGTAAACCATTTGTGCCCATGGGAGTGTTTGCATCAATAGTGCCTGTTATTACACTTGGGTCTCTATCAAAAAGATGGATAGTTCCTGGTTGGAGACTTGGTTGGATCGTGACATGCGATCCGGATGGAATCTTTCAGGACACGGGGGTTAGATTTTGTTTTTGTTTCTTTATGCACTTAAAGGATACATTTTACTTTATAGTTTTTCTTAACTTAGCCATCGATCCTGACAATATATAGAATATATTATAAATTACTGTGTTGTTATTCACACACCAAATTTTGCACACCACTTTTATGTTGATCATTACATCATACACAGATTATCACACTCAATTACCGTATAATAAACATTGATTACCATTTCAACAGAATAAAAGTAGTGTGCAAAATTTAATTAATTTAATATGCAAATATCTTTTTCCTGTAAATTATGTGACTGTATTCTTTCTTTATCAGATAGTGACGAATATCAGGAACTATCAAGACATCACTAGTGCTCCTTCAACCTTCGTGCAGGTGGCAAATGAAAAAACGCTGTCGTTAAATTAATACGCATGCGTTCATAATTTAATAAATGTTTGTATGCTACTATATTTTTTTTATTGTTTTTTTTTCCTTGGGAGCGAAAATAATGATCTAGTTATGTTTGTAGGCAGCAGTACCTCAAATTCTTGAGAAAACGAGAGATGATTTCTATGCAAAAAATCTTAACATAATGAGAGAGACTGCAAACATATTCTATGATAGATGTAAGGACATCCCTTGCCTAAAATGCCCTCACAAGCCAGAAGGAACCATGATTGTGATGGTAAGTAGCAAAAAGAGTTTTAAGACTTCTTATCACGCTGTAAATATAACATTAGAATAAAAATAATTTCAAATTTTTTTAGCACAGGAGAAGTATTGTTCGTTGGAATTTTTTTTTTCTGACAGAAATTATTTGTGAGAATTCACGATAATATTATTCAGAAATCACTATTAGAAAAATGGTATTTAGCTAAATTCGGGAAATTTTGTCAATTTTTTTTTATAGAAGTTAAAATATTTAATTCTGATAGTAAATTGACTGGAACAGGTGCAGATTAACTTTTCACAGATTGAGGGCATTGCTGACGATGTAGACTTCTGTGCCAAGCTGGCCAAAGAGGAATCTGTAATTCTGCTTCCTGGTAAGGATTTTTCCCAGTCATCAGAATCTTTAGATGGATTCATCAGTTTCTTTGTTAGAAAATGGTTATTTATTGCTTAATAATACCTTGTAGGTGTTACTGTTGGATTGAAGAATTGGCTTCGTATTACTTTTGCTGTTGACCCTTCTGATCTTGAAGAGGGCCTTAGCAGGATAAAAGCCTTCAGCCTTAGGCATGCCAAGAAGTAGCCATAATCACTGTCATTAGGTGTGTGTGGCTATGTTCACTGACTCCTTTTTTTCCAAAGTTTGTAACCTCCATCCATCCATGCAAGTCCTAAGCTGCTGAGGAAAAATTCTTACTTACTTAGGAATTTCTACCTTTGATTTTTGTTTCTTCCACCAAGACTACGGAAGAAACGCTCGCTGTTTAGGCAGTCACTTTTCACATGGTGTGTACTTGTGATGTGCTACTATACTGCTTTGCTTCACATAAGTTTTCCTACCGATCAATCATTTTGTTGTGTTATTTACCTACACTAATTTATTATTACAAAAATTTAAACATTTTTCTATATACTGGTAGTTTATTTTTAAAAAAAATTCACGTCAAAACTATTTTATACAAAATGGTCTAATTGAATGTAAGCCATATATGCTTCAGTGACTAAAATTTCTCATTCATTAATGACTTGTTTGAACATTAGTGATATATATAGCGGTATCACTTTTCCCCCCTATTTTTCTGTTTTTTATTTGTTACCATTTAATTAAAGATATAAAAAATATATACAAGGAAAAGAAGACAAAAAATCATGTATATACCTGGGTTCTTTACATTTTTCAATCATGTTGTCTGATTTTTTTTTTAAAAAAATAAACTTGCATGAGTGGGCCTAACAAAAATATTAATAATAATATAATGAAAATGAAAATTAAATAAAGCTTGAAATAGTTGTCAGTAGCGTACCCAAGAAAAAAAGAAAAATAGAGAGAAGGTGGTTTTACTGATTATTCTCATGCTAGAATTTAGAATTCATCATTTGGGAGGCATCATTGTTACTCTAATATGTTTATTTAGATTTTTTATCTTTTAATTTTTATTGTGCTTTTTAAAATTTTAAGTTAGTTATAATCATTTTGGGAGTAGATGAATTGGGTAATGATTGCAAATTACTTGTAACTATCTATTATGATGCATATTAATAAAATTCAAATGGCAGAGTTTTCCATTTTGCATGCTGTTTGTGTTTTATACTTTAATTGGTTTGTTATCACCTATAAACAAGAGAAAATTGCTAATATTTCTTGTCTTACGTTAAAAAAATAATTATATATTCCCAAAATAATTCCTTTGGGAAGTCTGAACAGACTGGACAAATTTTTTTAGGGTGAAACTCAAAGATGGCACTTACACTGCCCATTTTATCAGGTTGATCCAATGGAATTGCATCCCAAACCCAAAGGATACAAAAGTAAAATGGAAACAGGGCGGGAAGATAAATGCTCCACCCAGAACTTTTTGTTTCATTTGGCGAGCAATTCATAAAATTCTACCAACTAGGAAAAATCTTGCTGAATGCAGACAGAGGAGTACTATACGGCAGCATCTTTTGTCCAAGATGCTTTGAAGGACGGGTTGTTTTAATATGGACCCGTCCCTTACTGTAGGATTTCAGATTTTGCAGAAACGCAAATTATTTTGTCACTCTTATACCCTTTAAGTGTTTGTATTTTTAGATCAATCATTTTCATCCTTTTAAGAGAAAATATAGGTACCAGATGGTCCAGATCTTTCAATCCTTCTCATCTCTTCGTGGTCCTCATGTTGATTACCATGATTTCACTCATGCATCAATGAAGTTGCTTGCTTTGGCCTTGGAAGTATCAAGTCATCCATTCATTTGGGTAATTGGAAAAAAAGATTCCTCTGCTCAGTTACAGAAATGGTTGGGGCAGATGAGAACTTTGCTGAGAGGAATAAAGGAAGAGATGTCAAGTGTCGTAGTTAGAGCATGGCCACCACAACTATTTGGGCTTAGTTTTTGAGGAATATATTAATTCCTTGAGTAGCTGCTCCTTCTAACACTTTAGAAGAGAAATTAAATTAGATAGTAGAAGCCCAGCCCAGACATCATTTGTAGTCTTGCTCATTAATTAGTCATGGGAGTCCAATCGCGAGGGAACATAATTGGTCATGTCACTTAACCCCACTAAAAAGTGCTAGTAGGTATTAACGTAACCAAGGCAATATTTTTCGCATTTACCGTTGAAGCTTGCGGCCTCACTCCCAGTACATCACCACTAGATTTTAAATTAAATTATATATTATCAGTGTAATTTTTTTTCCTCTTATACTTATTTTTAATCATTAAATTTATTTTTATCTAATAGTTATTTTTAATAAAATAATCTCAAACATTAGATGAAAATAGAACTAACGGTTGAAAATAAGTATAAGAAAAAAAAAACTTACACACTACAAAAGCGATCTCTCCTCTATAAGAGGAAGGATCAACTTACACTAGTGTAAGTCTTTTTGCTCTTACACTCATTTTTAACAATTAGATTTACTTTCATCTAATAGTTACTTTTAATGAAATAATCTCAACTATTAGATAAAAGTATAATTAACGGTTGAAAATGAGTGTAAGAGAAAAAAATTTATACTGGTATAAGTTGATCCCTCCTCTTACTATAAATGGGATTAGAATTTGGGAGTTGGGAGAGGAGGAGTGACCAAGTGATGGAGTGAAAGTGAGTGAGACAGGATTTGACTGTGAGAAGTGAAGTACATTTTAATTTATATAATCAGGTTTTTTTTATAATTTTATATAAAAATATTTTTATAATTTTATTTACAAATATTTATGAATATGAAAGAACTATTCCTATTTTTGTTTAATTTATTAAACGAGAATAACAAATATACAGATACTTATATCTATGAGGAAAAATTTTTCCCTCATATCCACCTCATCACATGTATTATCTACGAGTATATGCAAGAAGAGATAAAATTGTCATCTCCAATCATTTTCGTCCTTTTAAGAGAATATAAAAGTACCAGATGGTGCAAATCTTTTAATCCTTCTCATCTCTTCATGGTCCCCATGTTAATTACCATGATTTCACTCATGCACCAATGCTTGCTTTGGGCTTGGAAGTGTCAAGCCATCCATTCATTTGGGTAATCGGAAAAAAAAGATTGCTTTGCTGAGTTAGAGAAATAGTTGGCAGACGAGAACTTTACTAAGAGGAATAAAGGATGAGGTGTCAGTTAGAGGATGGGCACCACAACTATTTGGGCTTAATTTTTTAGGAATATATTAATGGAAATAAGGCAACGCGTAAATTAAATTAGATAGTAGAAGCTCAACTAGGGTTTTTTTTTATCAAATTATTATTAGTGATAAAATTATTTATTAAAATATTATTTTTTTAAATTATTTATTAAATTATTATTATTTTTAAATTATTTAATAAAATATAATTTTTTTAAAATTATATATTAAATTGTGTCATTTTATTTAATGTAGCATTTGTTAATAATTTTTAATTCATATAAGATGCGTTATCATATATGACATTTTTTACGTGGATATATCATATATGATGATGTTTTTTAATTAAAAATATCAACAAATTTGATATTTTTCAGGTGAAGAAAAAAAAATTACTTATAGAAAGAACACGTAATTCATTTTACGTAATTCTTACACTCACTCCTTCTAAAGATGCATGCATTTCACATGTCAAATAGAGAGTACATTATAACGTTGGAAAACATCAATATCAATTAACTTATTTATAGGTCAAGTGTTTGTTTCTGATCTGTAAAGTAATTGATGTGAAACTTCAATATTAATAAGATAAAATAACTAAGTAAAACAACAAGATACTTTAATTCGATATAAGACTTTAATGTTGATAAGACAAAATAACTAAGTAAGACAATAAAATATCTTTATTTGATATAAAACTTCAATATGAAGATTACAATATATATATATAAATAGAACGCATATGAACCTACATGAAAGCCTCAATCGTAAGTCTCTAAACTATCCACTGTTAGTTTCTTATTCTTTACTTCCTGCATTAAAATCCTCAGATTCCAAGGGTACATTTTCTCAGAAATAAATCAAACAACAAAGATTAGCAATGAATCTTCACCCCCTACGAACTTTTTGCAAGCTTAATACATACCCAGATAAGATTCTCATGATCTAAATTTAAAATACACATAATTCAATCAAATAATCTCTATAGAATCCAAATCACAACAGAGTGGAAACACAAACATAAATGTGGGAATTCAGAATACTAGAAATAATATGTAAAATTTACACTATGGTTACCTCTAAAACTTGGGTTCTTGAGTGCTTAATTTATTAAACAATACTCACTTGGAGACACAGTAAAATGGAGATCAGGCCGAGCTTAACTAATTCAAAGATCGATTTGTGCTGAAGATTGAAAAAAGATTGGTAGTGTAGTATAGAAGATTTATGATTGAGGATTTTAATGCAGGAAGTAAAGAATAACAAACTAACAATGGATTGTTTAGAGACTTATGATTAAGGCTTTCATGTAGCTTCATATGCGTTCTATTTATATTATTATTTTTAGATCTTTTCATTAATGTCTTATATCGAATAAAGATATTTTGTTATCTTACTTAGTTATTTTGTATTGTCAATAATAAAGTCTTACATCGAACAAATGCACATTATTATCTTACTTAGTTATTTTGTCTTATTAACATTAAAATCTCATATTGACTACTTTATAAATTGAAAGCAAACACTTAACTTACAAATAAGTTAATTGATACTGATATATTCCAACGTTATGGTACACTCTCTAGCAGACATATGAAATGCATGTATTTTTAGAAAAAGTACAAAAATCACGTGAAATAAGTTAAGTACCTTACAAGCATTTTTTTAAATTTTTTTTGTTCATGTAAAAAATACTAAATGTGTTTGAGTTTTTAATTAAAAAATGTCATCCTATATGATGTATTTACATAAAAAAATGTCATGTAAAATGGTATATCTAGGTAAGATGTGTCAAATAAGATGGCGCATCCACTTAAAATACGTTTACCGTGTTGGCGTAATCTACATAAATGTGTCACTCTATTTGACGCATCTTATATGAATAAACAATTATTAAAAAATATCATATTAAATAAAAATATTAATTTAATATATAATTTAAAAAAATAATATTTTATTAAATAATTTTAAAATATAATAATTTAAAAAAATAACATTTTAATAAATACTTTTATCATCAAGTAAAAAGAAGAATTATTTGTTTAGAGACTTATGATTGAGGCTTATGTAGCTTCATTTTTCTAATTTTTTTTTTAGTTATTTTTATTAAAGTGAAAAATATTAAATGTTTTGAGTTTTTTAATTAAAATAAAGTATATCATCAAATATATTTTGTTATTTATTATTTTGTCGTATATTACATAAAAAAACACTATCATAAATAAGCTAATGATAAAAGTTATACATCTCAATAGGCATCTGAAATGTATGTATTTTTAAGAGGAATACGAGAATCACGTGAAATAGGTTAAGTACCTTATAAGTATTTTTTTAAATATTTTTTTGTTCATGTGAAAAATACCAAATGTGTTTGTGTTTTTAATTAAAAAATATCATCTTATATGACGTATCCATGTAAAAAACGTCATATAAAATAATACCTTTACGTAGGATGTGTCAAATAAGATGACACATCTTATACGAATAAATAATTATTAAAAAATATCATATTAAATAAAAATATAATAATTTAATTATATAAAAATAATTTAATATAAAAAAAATATTTTATTAAATAATTTTAAAATATAATAATTTTTAAAAAATAACATTTTAATAAACACTCTTATCATGAAATAACAATTTAGTAAAAAAGACCAGAACTCATTTGTAGTCTCTTGCTCATTAATTAGTCATGGGAGTCCAATTGCGAGGGAACATAATTGGTCATGTCAGTTAACCCCACTAAAAAGTGCTAGGAGGTATTAACGTAACCAAGGGAACATTTTTAGCATTTACCGTTGAAGCTTGCGGCCCCACTCCAAGTTCACCGCCACTAGATTTTAAATTAAATTACATATTACTATAAATGGGATCTTTCTCCAACGGCTACAACACCCAAAATGAAAATGTCTGCATTCAACAAGTGAACCAGTGAGTGAATCTAAGCTCTACTTGAAAACGCTCGTTACTTACAACAATTCATCATATCCACAATCAATGGATTCTTGTTCCACACCCCCTTATCACCACCACCACCGTTCTTCCAAGTCCTCCACTCGCTTGGCCCGCAACGGAACCGCAGAGCCCCTTCGCATATCTCTCGACCTCGTTCACTCACCAACCACCATCAAATCAACATCATCACCTTCTGCTCTCTCTCTTCCCATCAGAGACCTCCTCCTCCTCTCCCCTTCCCCCATCAGGAGGTCCAAAACCCGCCTCGCCGATCGCCTTGACATGGCCGCCGAGGACCTCCCGGAGCCGGCCGGGCTGCGCCGCCGCTGCAGGAGCCGAGGATCGCAAATGGGTACCCTGGCATCGCCTAGGAACTCTCGGAGGTCGAGGCGGCGATCGGAGGTTGAGATTCGGGAAGAAAAGGATACTGTGGGGCTGGTGGAAGAGGTTGGGAAACAGAGGAAGAGAAGGCATAGTGGGCGATCCAAGAAGGAAAAATTGAGCTTGGTCCCTTATCTACCAGCTTCAACTTCATCTCCAACTCCAAGTATGCCTAATTCATTGTTTCTTGGTCTATTTGCTTTTTTTTTTTTGTTATTGAAGCATATCTATAAGCAATTGATGTATGTCTTTTTTGGTGTTTAGAAGCTGAAGAAGAGAGTGGAGGTGATCTAGATCGTGTTGGGCAGTTGATGACTGATTTGGTTATGTGGAAAGATGTATCAAAATCCACCCTTTGGTTTGGCTTCGGGTCTCTCTGCTTCTTATCTTCTTATTTCACTAAAGGACTCAACTTTAGGTCTGCAACTTCTCTCTCTCTGTTTCTCTTTTTTTTTCTTGTGGATGTTGGTAGAAAATTCTGAGACCTTCTCGTGTTTGTTATTTCAGCATTTTCTCGGCCATATCGCAATTGGCAATTCTCTTGTTGGTTGTTTCGTTCTTCTCAAATTCAGTTTGTCAAAGGTACAACTTTTTTTTTTTTTTAGTTGGAAGGTACAATTTTACTTTATCATAGTGTTATTATCTTCTAAGCTATCCTAGTAAAGTATTGGATGTCGTCTACGAATTCGCATTTGTGTGTTCAGAAACCGGGTTGAGAAAAGGGATTATGCCAAGCTGAAAGAAGATGACATTTTACGTCTTGCAAAATTGATTCTTCCCGCTTTAAATTTTGCAATTTCAAAGACTAGAGAGCTGTTCTCAGGAGAACCGCTGATGACCCTGAAAGTAATCTTCGCAACCATTTTTTTCGGTTTCCTGATTGTGTGCAAAATTTCTTAGTGCTGGTTAGATCATCAGCTGTTTTTTTCCTGGTTGCAGGTGGCTCCTTTCCTTCTACTAGGAGCAGAGTATGGCCATCTTATTACAATTTGGAGGCTCTGTGCCATTGGTGAGGACATCATCAACTCTATAATGTCTTCCAGGAACTGAGTCAGCATCAGCATTATCATTTTTCTCATTATATTTTAGTTATGGTAATACATTTCATGCTAAATTGCTAAATGTATACAAGCAGGATTTTTTGTCAGCTTCAGTGTCCCAAAGCTTTATTCTTGCTACTCAGCTCAGATAAACCAAAGAGGTATAATTCCAATCACGTACTAACATTTTGTAGGTCTATCACTCTATCCACATGTATAAACTTAGATAAGGTTTTGTTATGCAGCTGAGTGCTTGAAATTGCGATTGTTGGACACATGGAGTGCTTGCGCTCACAAGAAGATAGTGGTAGCGTCGGCACTTATTACCTTCTGGAATCTATCTACTATAAAGACTCGAATCTTCACAGGTATTTTTCAAGCAAGAGATTTGGCTATACTTTATAAACTAGACTTGCCACTAGCCAGAAGTCACTTGTTTAGGCAATTTTAACATAAGTTCAGACCACCATACTCGTTCACAGCCTTCTGCAAAAGAATGCATGAGTATTTAAGGATCAACAGTCTTTAAATATGTATAGTAGTCTCACCTAATTTGTAATATAAGAACAATGTTTACCTGTGGAGAGATTTTTGCTCCATATACATATTAATCCTGTCTTAAGGTCTGAACTGATGAATTGACATGTGCACTTGGCAACTTTGTGATACTTGATTCTTATTCGTAATTTTTCTTTGCAGCATTTATATTGCTTGTAATACTCAGATATTTTCGGCAACATGTGGTGCAACAAGTAGAAGATGGGGAAGCGCAAGTGGCGGAGAACGAACAGCATCAGGCATTGGTGGTGGCAGAACCACGAGAAAAGGAATTGCAGCAGGCATTAATGGTTGCAGAACAAGGGGGCCAAAACTTGTAACTTTGTTCATCCAGCCATTTCTTAACACTTAGCACGAATAGATGGGGCATTTTCTTTGTAGTTAGGTGAAAAATAAAATTATACTTTCATAGTCACCCTATGTTTTAATATTTGCTCAACATGTATAATCAAAAGGCATTCTGTAGTCATAGTCAGCCTGTTGCACAAACTGATTCAAGTCAGTGCACAAATGTATTCATTCATATATACAAGGGAAAATCTTAATACAGCTGACGTCCAAATTATCAACGTGTAATCAACGGAGATATTCAACAGCAAGAAACTTTGAATGTTGCTGTATGTGACCCTTTCATTTCTGATCAGTGATAATAACTTATATTGTACAGAGCACAAACTCAACAGAGAAGAAAAATATCAGGTCAAATGAACCATACTGGATGCTGGAACTTTCTGAATTCCAGCCTCCTCTATTTCTTTCCTTAAATTAGCAGCATGATCCCATCTTTCCTTCTCTGCATTCATGCTTGCCAATAACACATATTGGCCGCAGTGTTGTGTATGCAATTTAAGCATCTTTCTTCCTATTTCTTCACCGAGTTCAATAGCCCCATGAATCCTACATGCACCTAAAAAGGCTCCCAATACAGATGCATCAGGCTGAAAAGGCATATTTCTTATGATGTCAGCTGCTTCTTGCAAATGCCCTGCTCTACCCAAAAGATCAATCACGCACCCATAGTGCTCCATTATTGGTACTACTTTAAAGTCATGTGACATTGATCGAAACAACTCCAATCCTTCCCTGACAAATTTCCCACGAGCACATGCTGTAAGAACTGCTATAAAGGTGATGCTATTTGGCTGCAACCCTTCAACCTTCATCTTCTCAAACATGTCCAGAGCCTCCTTCTCTCTACCATTCGAAGAAAGCGTAGAAATCATTGCATTCCAAGTGCAAACCTCTCTGGAAACCATTAGTTTGAAGACATTCATAGCATAATTTAAACAACCCTTTTTCCCATAAAGATTTATCAATGAAGTCCCCACAAAAATTCCCAAGTTGACCTCATTCATCACTATATACCCATGTAATTGCTTTCCACAATCAAGAGCTGCTTTACCATCTAAATTAGCACATGATGAGAGTACACTCACATACGTAGCCTCATTTGGCATTACCAAACAATTCACAACATCCTTACGAGCCATCATCTTCCCCAAAAACCGAATTGCAGCGCCAAAGTTTCCATTCACAGCAAAACCATTTATAATAGTTGTCCATGTAACAACATCCCGGTTTGGCATGCGTTCAAAGAGTGACACAGCAGCCTCCATGTTTCCATTAGTGCAGAAAGCATTGAGCATTGCGTTACATGCAACAAGGCAAAAGAGGGGAATTTCCTCAAACACCTTGCGTGCATCAAGAACATTGTTGTTTCTTGCATAGAGGGAAACAAGGGTGGTTGGTATGAAGGGGTCAGAGAAGACGCCACGCTTGAGGGCTTGGGAGTGGAGGGCAGTGGCCAAAGGAGGAGGGGAAGTGGAAGCAGATTTAAAGAGGGGAGGGAAGGTGTGGGAGTTGGGTGGGGCTTTGTTGGCAAGCATGTGGGTGAAGAGGAGAAGGGCCTTGTGAGTGAGGCCAGCAGTGTGGTGGGCTCTGATGAGGGCGTTGTAGAGGAGGGTGGGCATCCATTTTTTATGGTGAAGGAGGTGGCCATTGGTGATTAGAAGGGAATGTATTTGTTTGATTTGTCTTGGGTGCTTGATGCAGCATTGTGCAAGTTGCAGCAAACACTCAGGTGAATGAGTCATAAACATTAACAATCACTCATGACTCGTTATGCTGATAGGTGTAGACCCAATTGGGGAATTGGAGCTATGGTTGTTGGAGGCATGGAAAGCTTATTGCTTTTGTTTTTGAATTGCGTTTTGCACGCGATGGGGGTACTGATTAGAGTTTTGGAGGAGCGAAGAAACAGTTTGCGTTTGCGCATCTCTTTAGGTTTCTCAGCTGAAACTAGAAAAATTCGATTTTTGGATTTAGGAAAGAAAAAGTTGAACATTAAACGCTGCGTTTTCACATGTTAGTGTCCTGCTATAAAAGCGAGCTTCTTCTGCATTTCATTTGTGTTTGGGAGATATTTTTATCAGTGATTGTTTTGTTTGATTTGGGAATGGATGCAATAGGGTTCTGGAACTGGAATCCGTTACCCGGAAAATCCAAACCATCTCGACGGCGTCGTATTCAGTCCAATTCGGGTTCAACCGGCGGAGACGGTTACCAGTTTCCCTTGAAGCAGGCGGTGACCGCCGCCTCCCTCGCCCTCACCGGCGACACAATTGCTCAGCTGAGGGACCGTTGGAGCAAAGCCCAGGTTGCTAGTAAGCACCGCTCTGTTCCCGATTCTGGCACCGGCATTCAGGTAATTGGAAATATTTTAACTTTTGGGATGGAGGTCGTTAATTCAATGTTCGTGCCTTGAAGGTAATGGGATATTAGGAGAGAATGGCACGTTCACATTATCAGCAAATAAAAGATTGAATTTTGAGTTGGTAATTGTTTATTAGTGTGTTTAGAAATGGGGTTATGATATTGTTTTACCTTACAGTTAGCAAAATTTTGGACACAACACAGTTTGTACTTCATAATTCATATGGCAATATGCCAATATGTGGTGCTGCCCATGAGGTTTCGGTCCTGGACATAAACTGTATTTCTGGCCTGCAATTGTTACTGTTTTATCTGGTTAGAAGCCTTGTAGAATGCGTTTTTTGTCATGTTCTATGTTTTTTCTTTGCAATAATAATGGATAGAGATACTTTGGGTTGGTTATTAATATTAGATTATATTAACCCAAAAAGTCCTTTAGGATGTATTGTGGGGCCAACTTTCAGACCATGATTGGCTACGTGCTCTGCGAATGACTTCCTATGGTTTCCTTCTCTATGGCCCTGGTTCTTATGCCTGGTACCAGTGTCTTGACCACTTTTTGCCCAATCCAACGGTCAAGAACCTAATGCTAAAGGTATGCATGAATTTTATTTATTATATTTATAGGAGCAGTGGTTGTTAAGGATATACCATCTAATCTCCCCTTTTTTTCTTCCTTTTGTTTTGGCAGGTTTTACTAAACCAGATTGTGTTAGGTCCATCTGTCATTGCTGTTGTTTTTGCATGGAATAATTTGTGGCTAGGGAAGCTCTCAGAGCTTCCTGAAAAATACAGAAGAGATGCTTTTCCCACATTACTTAATGGTACAAACCTCATTGCCTAATTGTTATTTATCAATTATCATCACTTGACTTGCTGATACCTCTTTCATATGCGTTCATGCTTTTCTGTTAATTTGTCCCCGCAGGATTTAGATTCTGGATCCCTGTCAGTGTAATAAATTTCTGGTGCGCATCTACATATCCTTCAATTTAATCTTCTATTTGTTTTATATTTATTATTTTTCCCTCTTTGGCCAATTTGTACTCATGAATGCAAATAGCTCTGGTTTAGAAACCAAGTTCAGTAAGTTGTGCCTTTGGAAGTCCTAATAACAATAAAAAAACCACCTCTTGCCAAGTTGCCATCATAAAATGCTATTTATAAACAAGAGAAAGGCATTTCCATCCATTTAGATAACCAGAAATTTTCAAATCCGAGCAATTTGAACAAAGTCATTCTTAAATACCTTTGTAGAGCAACTGATTTTTGCTTATCAAGTAGCAGTTTCCCTACCGGTGCTGGGAAAAGATGGAAGCTTGATGCTTCTTTGATACCACAATGAGACAGAGAGACTGTATCTATTAGATGGATCTCAAAATTTAATTGGAATCATCAGGAGTTCACTTAGATATACAAAGTAGAAGTTTCCTAAGCAATGCTGGCAGGATTGTTACTTGAAAGTTTAGTTACACTGTAAAATTAACTGAGAAAGATTCTATTTATTACGTACATTTCAGAAGAAGTTATTTTCCCAAAGGCAGTGGAGGTCACAAAAAGTATTTTCATTTTCAAATTGCTCAATGTTGAGATCAATGAGATGATTTGGAATATTTATATTGTTTAGAGGACAGTCATGGAAATGAATCTTCAACATTAATTAGAGTTCCTGAGTATGAAACTCAAATGAACTTTGGTTTCATACTGAAGCTTTTAAAATCAGTTCTGCATGTCTAACTTCTGAATTTTCTTGATCCTGTGATGTAGAACAAGCAAGGGAGAAAGAGAAGGGAAGAAGAAATTATTAGACAAAGGGGAAGGGAAATAGATCAGAGAGGGGAAACAGAATAGTGATACTCAAATAAATCTTTAATTAAAGTCATAGAACATAGAATTCTTAAATAGTTAAACCCTACTCAATATCCAAGTAATCTTAAATTACTAAAAACCCCAAGTAATACTAAATCTGAAAATCCCAAGTTCCCAGCTAACCCTAATTTATCAAAAATACCATAATAACACCCAAATTACTAATTCATTCCCAATTTTTTTTAAAAAAATTCCTGAATAAAAAAATGGAAAAAAAAACTCTTATATATTGTTCCTCATCCTTACCTCATTTTTATTCCCATTCCATACTCCATCATCCTGCCACTTAATCCCAATTAATACAGATATGTCCTGTTATTCCAAATACCTTACTTGGTGGAAGCTGCTGTTAGGAGCACTTGCAAGTTGCTAGTTGGAACAATTAAAATTTTGACGTCAAATTTATGTGACGCAAGGAGTAATGGTGTCGAAGTAATGCCATATCCAGATTTGCAAAATGATTTTGAATCATGCACATTAAATCTCTTCTCTTATTCACTTGCTTCTGTGAATGCTGATACTCTAACCTTCATCTGCAACTGGTTCTTATTATTAAGGTTACTTTTTTCTTTTTCAATTGAAATTCAAGATCAATGACGTGCTAGTTCATTCTGCCCCTTTGTCTGGCAGTTGCAGTTCATAAACAGTGTCTTGCATGTTAAAGTGGGTAGGATCTTACCCAGTTATCCAACATCAGGATCTTTCATTTTTCAATTATTAACAATTTAATAGCAAAGGTCTATAAGTATAAATGTTATCTTGCTATCTTGATGCTTATGTAGAAGTGCTCCACATCCATGGTGCAAAATTGTTCTTGTTCTGTTGAATATAGATGACAGATAATACTCCACTTTTGAAATCCCTCGATGGGGATGTTGTTCTATGGGGACTTGTGATCATGTAGGTATAAATAACTGTGATGAGTTTTACTAATTTCACATACTTGCTCTAGCATTCAATTATCTTAATAATAATCTAGTTATTTGTGGTTTGAATTGTTTAGATCAAGAGTCTTGCATTCCTTGGCTATTTTTATGGCATCTGTACAGGGTGGTGCCTCTTCAAGCTCGAGTGGCTTTCATGTCAGTGGGCTCAATATTTTGGAATTTCTGCTTGTCATCCACTATGAGCAAGTAAAATGCATGCAGAGTTTACCAGCAATTTGCGTTGTTTGAAATTTTTACCACCAGTTATGTACGCGTGATTACTTTTCTTCTTATGATTTTGGTAGTTATAACATCAAAGTCTTGTCCTGTCTTTTGTAGATCAATCACAGTCTAATGGATTTGGGTGTTAACATTTGTCTACCGTGCAAACGATTTTGCCCGCTGAATAGCTGATGATATCAAAGAACGACTACACTTTTTCTTTGCTGCGGACAATTGTAAAATTGAACTATTTTTCATATGAACATTAGAGTGACAGTGTAGGTGTTAGCTTTCCCAGAAGGAATAATACTTGGGATAATTTGTGTACGTTCTCATGGATAATTGTTGAATCTGATTCTCAGAAGACCAGAATAATGTGCAGTGAGGCAGATTTTAAGAGTCACCTTTTTTGAACTCTTTCATATGAACATTGGAGTGGCAGTGTAGGTGTTAGCTTTCCCAGAAGGAATAATACTTGGGATAATTTGTGTACGTTCTCATGGATAATTGTTGAATCTGATTCTCAAAAGACCAGAATAATGTGCAGTGAGGCAGATTTTAAGTGTCACCCGTTTTGGAATGTTCTTCAGGATATTACAATGCTTGGTGGAACCTTCATTTCTGTCCCATTTAAGCACATAGCATGTGATTAAAGATAAGGGTATTCAAATCCAATCCTAACCGAAAATCAAACTAAAAACAGAACAAAAAATTAAAATCTAATTAAAGATGAATTTCCTGTTTTCCGAGTTTTTCATTTTTAAAAAAATAATAATAAATGAAAAAAGAAACTTATTTGAATTGAAGGCTAAAGCCCACAAACTACACCAATTGAGGTTAATTAATTTGTCCACCTTTTACTCATGTCAATAGAATGACTTGAGTTCGATTAAAATGATTTTTTATTGATAAAATATTTGTAATTTCATTATAAATCTTTATTAAATTTGTAATTTACTTTGATTTTAAAATAAGAAGAGTGTCTTTTCATTCTAAATTTTTATTTAAAAAAAAAAGAATCCACAATCAAGAAGAGTCTCTCTTCATTCTAAAATTTTGTTTAAAAAAATAACCCACAAACTTCCTTTCCTTTCAGTGGGCCCATAATGTGGAGTCACGCCCAACATCAATAAAATCTCCAAATCCGAAGAAAAATAGAGACTAGGGTTAGGGTTTAACATTGTGATCATTCTCCCTCGCATTCAAACCCTTCTCTCTCCAACCCCAACCCCAAAAGCGAAGCATGGCAACACCACCGTCGACGACGGGGCCTGCGGCAGCGAAGAGAAAACCGGTGTTCATCAAGGTGGACCAGCTGAAACCCGGCACCAGCGGTCACACGCTGACCGTGAAGGTGGTCTCCTCCAAACCCGTGAAGACCGTCACCAACAGGGGCCCTCGATCGTCCATGCTCCACGCTCGCCCTTCCCGCCCCTCACGCATCGCCGAGTGCCTCATCGGCGATGAAACTGGCACCATCGTCTTCACCGCTCGCAACGAACAGGGTACCATGCTAATATAATAAATAATCATTGCATTTTGTTTTATTCATTCCGAGAATTGTTTCATTCTGTCTTACGTTGATTTTTTCATTAAGAATAAGGTAACCTATGTATGTTATTTATGCATTCAATTCCAATCAGTACCTGCAAGTATGCTAATTTAATCATGTTTAACCTTATGATAATCATGTGGGGGGGGGGGAAGCGGGGTTGCCAGATAGTTGCTATGATACCCTTATGAGTATGGATATGATACTTAGTGTGAGTTATCAAATATTTATTGATTATTGATTTTTAAAAGTTTATTAAATATAACTAACAGCCAGACTCATCTGGGTATCAAACCCAAGAAAAAAAGTAATACCTGGCACCTGGGTTACTATGGTACCCTAAACTCTAAACCCTTAAGGTACTTTACTCAAGGTGAATTAGAAAATATTAGTTGGTTCTTGGTTTTAATATTGAAAATTTATTAAATATACTTAATAATCAATCATTGCTTCACAACTCACTCTAAGCTCCCTGGGTACTGGTACCGTTGAAAAAAGAGATAGGTACAGGAGTAATTCCTTACTCATGTTTAAACTAATGTTTTCTTGTTTAGTTGTTAGTACATCTGTTCTGGTCTTTGCTAAATACCATATTTTGATGTATTATAGCTTTGATCGATTATTGCTTTGCTTTTTTGTGTAGTGGACCTCATGAATCCGGGTTCAACTTTAATTCTGCGTAATGCAAAGATTGACATGTTCAAGGGATCCATGAGGCTAGCAGTTGATAAATGGGGGCGCATTGAAGTCACCGAACCTGCAAAATTTGAGGTTAAAGAGGATAACAATCTTTCTTTAGTTGAATATGAACTAGTTAATGTTGCTGAAGAGTGATTTTAGCTTCTGGGAGTGAATCCTTTTGTAGTTACCAGAAGTTCTGATTTTTATTTTGACCATTGGGCAATTGACTGCTGTGCAGTTTTCATGTGGTAGTCTTGCTTTAGCCCTAATTTGCTGTGGTAAATGCTAAAAAAATAAATCATATTTAAGATTGCAAATAAACCAGTTTTAATGTGCTTATTCTTAACATGCAAAGTAAATATTGTCATGGATTTGCTCAATTTATATAATAATTTGTCCTGTGGTCTTTCAACAAATCATTTGCAAGTTGTCTTGCAAATATTTTTCTGAATCTTAAATCCAGTGACCTTGCTTCTGAAGCATCAAATTATGAATTGAGCAGATTCGGTGCCTCTTTATTCTAATGTCACAGCCCGTGAACAGAAGTGGAGTGCTATATTTGTAGGGAATTTAAATTTTCTTATGTTATTTTTTTCTCATGTAATCAAGTGAAAGAGAGAGATACAGAGGTATTTATCAATAAGATTTCATTATAATTTGTGAAATTTTTTTTATAACTTGTGTCTATTTTGCTTTTTTATTTGATCGAATAAAATGACAAGAAATTTAAATCGATGTGCAGGTGGTGTTAAAGTGGTTGTTACAATATTGAATTACACTCTGTATAGTTCATTATTTTGTTGGTATTAAGAAATTTGGAGCATTTTCACCTGTCTTCAGCCGTACTAACCAATCATAATCAACTTAACATTAGAATATAAAATTTTTAAGTTCACATAAATCTTAATCATTCTAATTTATTTTGGTCAAGAATATTTTTGGAAACCACATGGGTAATTTCCAAAGCTACTAGATAACACATCAGGTTGGAAGATCTGATGGCTAAAACTAAGGCATCAGTTATTTTTGTTATGTAAAACAATTATTAATCTGATTTTGGAAAAGAAAAACTGTAAAATACATTATTAAAATTTGGGGACAACACCGGCTTACAAGGATGGGTTACCCTGAAAGCCACTCGAGTTTAGGTAATTTACAAAAAATAATTAAATTTAAATTTCTGTGCTACGACATTAAGAAGAAAAGTGAAAAAGAATATCCATGATATATGTATAAACCGAATCGGATTTGCATAATTCAAAAAATGAATTGCATATATTATTGAATTCGATTTTGATTTATGTGCATAAAAATAACATTAAAAAACATATCTACTTAAGTATTTATCCATATTCCGAAAAATTAATTTTTCATTAATCTAATGAGTGAATATTCTAAGAAATCAAAAATAAAAAAATGAACTGCATGTGGTGCTGCCGCCTATATAATCATGTTTTTTTAATATTTTTATCACACACAACTACTTCTAAAGGTTGAGATCCTCTTAAAGGAAATCCTCATCCATGTACCAACTTACCTTCAATGCAAAAATATACTAAACAGGTAACTCCACAGAACGTTTTCTTTTTTGGTAAAAAACTTTGGTAACTCAACAGAATTTGCACACTAAAATGAAACAAAATACATAGAGCACACACTTTTCAGTACGAACATAATCTCGTGCAAAATTGAGATGCTAACAAAATACTTAAGAGGACACGGAGCCCAATTCTGAGAACAACTAGTGGCAGACCGACTTCTAATACTAAAGTCGGACACAAATTTCCGAAATGAAAGTGACAAGCATGATTCTGCAAGCCAAAGTTGCTTTTATGGGAGGTCACAGACCTAGATAAGCAAAACACTGGATCAGAACTTGAAATAAAAGAGGGGGGGCGGAAGCCTATACAGTCAAGAGTTCAAATATCCAAGGCTCAATTTATATTAAAAGTGAACTACAAAAACAGTCCAACTTTGATAACCACCAAGTAAATTTTGAGCATAATCTGTATGGAATTCTGTTGTTATCACATCATGACCCCTCTCCTTCTGAAAGTAAAAAAAAATAAAAGAAAAACATGACAGACCACCTTATATACAGAAAGATAAGCAAATTTTCATCCAAAATAAAAAGTGCTCCATTGAGCAGAGAAGTTCTCATCCAAAATGTCAGTTTCAGAATCTAGCCAGCAAAGAGCACATAGAAAACTTATTAGACCTAAGTCATTGACAAGGAGAGAGCATATACTGGGTCAAGGGAAGGATGCTTAATATACATTTCAATTCATTTGCGGTTCCTACTTACGGGCATCATTCGATTGGAATTACAGAACTTTGACTACATACTCCAATCCTACATCCATTAAACATCCCTAGCATAATCAAGATGAAACTTTACCTAACACTTCATAATAATTTTTCAACTAATTTGCCTTTAGGCGTCCACATGGATAAAATAGCAGCCATTTATGCATCTGAAATAGAAAGAAAAGAAGTACAGGTGGTCTAGATTTTAAAATTCCTTTTTGGGACTCAACTTGTCCCTCCAGTGGCGCAGTCAAAACTCCTAATTTTTTTCAGCAGACACTGTCTCACGACACAGATCTGTACATAAAAGTTCACTTGAATCTTCTGAACACTTACCACACATCATCATTACAATGTGATTAAACAAAAGAGACCAGTATAGTATACCCCTTAATTACTAATTGACCCTATAATGTATGATGCAAACAAATCAGGAAAAAAAAATTGAATTGCCTCAACATGGTTATTATGACAGAATGTCAGCAGCACAATCGCATAAGGCAGATATGTCCAACAAATAAGTAAACATAGAAGGTATGGGATAATAAACTGAATTCTAGAGAAACTCTTAACAAGAGTATTGAGGAGTATTTTATCTTAATCTTTTTTATCAATAATTTCCCGTACATTGAGAAGTTTTTACATAAAAAAAGTGCCCATTGTTATTTTTCAATTCATGACAGGTGACAACTGTTTTCAAGATGCATAAACTTTGGAAAATATGATTCATAAATAGACACACAAATAACCCGCAATGTAAACTAAGAAGTGTTCTGCATAATAACATACAATAAATTCAGGAGCACACAAATGTGCTCTAAATAATGTTAAATAATTAGTTATGCCTAGCAATTATTCCTAGTAACAATAAAATCTTTTGTTTAAAGCTCCACATTATATCATAGGAAGTCCCCATTCATCCCACCTTTGCTTTCTGATCTTCAAATAGTCAGCTCTTAGCCTACAAACAAAGGGAGTGTTTATGGCTTTATGGCTTCACAAAATGATTTAGTTGCATGAGTGGGGCAAACAGGTGATGCAGGGAATAAACTAATCCATCAATCTTTAGGTACAGGATTAGCAGTTATAGAAACATACAGTCAACCATCAGATAGTCGAACCGCTTTTTGTGTATTAAAACTGTGATATTAGATTACATATATATTTTGAATGCATCATCATCATATATTAAATCTCACAAGACTCAAGAATTGAAAGAAACATACCCGAAAATTAATTGTAGAAAGAACATCAAGGAATCCTAGAGACGTTTAGCTACCTAATTCAAAAGTAAAATCCAATCGTCAGGAAATTGAAACGAACACAAACTAGTTGACCCGAAGAGGGGGACCACATAACACCAACAAAACAAAACCTTTCTAGTTCTAATATTCTTTTGCAACATAAGACTGCAAAGTATCTTCTAAATCCCCTTCTAACAAATCTTATACACATTAAATATACCAAACAGCATGAAAAAGAATAGTCTCTTGTAAGTCATTTCCCTTTTGTTTTGTGAAGAGTGAATGATGATACTAAACCAAAGCCATTCAAAATGCATACAATAAACGCATTGAATTTCTTGAAACTGTTATTAGCAGAGATGAGATGATACCATCAGGAAGCCAAGCGTAGCTGCGGCGGGAAATTGAGAGCATGGAAGTCATGAGCGCAGAAGCAGTGGCCGTGTGGTACGGCATCATTGATTCCACACAGAAACTCAATTCAACAGGCAACCTTATCACACAACACAACACATGCAACTAAAGCTCATCAATAATTATAATTTGGAAAATGAAACAGAAAAATAAGCTTCCATGCAATGCATGAATCTGTGTATCGATTACCTGAACGTGGATTGGGGTCGGGAGAGAGGTTTATTGGAGGCGACGCGGAATGGAGAACGAGCCGATTTCGCTTTCGAGGTAACACGAAACGCAGAGCGACCGGCGGAGCATGATCGGAAGATCGATCTGGCGGCGGAGGCCATTTTCGTGATCAGAAATGTTTGAGATCGGCGAGGCTTGCTTGCGTAGGGTTTTTGGTTCTACAGCTCCAAAACCCGTGTGAGTTTAGTGTGTATGGCTCTGGATGGTCGGGCTTGGGTCAGAGCCCAATGGACCTTTGGGTGTTTGGGCTCAAGCCCTAACTTCGATTTAGTCTCATCAACCACAAAAAAAAATTAGTCTAATCCAACTTTAACCTTAACTCACTTTTAAAAAAAACAATCCCTTAATTTGACACTAATGTACAGTTTATACTCAAAATGTCGATTTCATGAATTAAATAGAATGTGGTGGAATGGACAACCACCACATTTTGGTAGTTTTTTTTTTTAAAGACAGTTCACTATTTGGATCATGAAATTAAGAGTAAATTACTTTGTAAAGTATATATACTTTTTGAAAAACCAAAAATTAAGCTTGGTGGTAAGTCTTGATCGTACCCATAGGACAGCATCTTTCAAGATACTTGTCAAAGACCAAAATATACCTTTTTAAAAAAAATTCTAAAAATTCTTATAATTATCCATTCATTTTAAGGGTGTCAATAAAATTGCCATTGCAATTTACCTGCTGAAGAATATATTCGACTATACAAGACGTTTACTTTCACAATATTGTCAATTGATACAAAATTTCTGAATTTTACTTAATATAATGCTTCACATGTAATAATATGTGAATAATTTACATTACTAATACATTATAAAAGAAAAATGTTTCAGCACCGCAGTAGACATTTATCTTTCAAATTGTTGTATGTTTATACATAATCAAGGTCCTCATGTAAGGATATGCTCATAAATTAACGGAAATTAAAAACTGTCAAGCTAACAGAACCATCGGCCATCTAAACAGTTTAATTTTCATCCTTTTATCCAAACGAAGGAATGATCTAAGAAAATTTCTTCTACATTTTGACACAACGTTCAAATGCATGCTAACTAAATACTGTTCAGACACTTGAAACCCAAAAAAAAGAGTATCATCATGGTTCTCACTCTTCCCTATAATCTGGATTCTCTTTCAAAATTACAAAACCTTCAAGAATTGGCGATAGGGGAATATATCTGCAGGAAAAAAAAGAAAAAACTGTTGGTATTAGAAAGACAACATAAGCATGTTTAAAAATTTTAAGGCAGTGATATATTACTTTTCCGTTGCTAGCTCTGCCCTATCCCCAGCAGCCAGGAGGACAGGGGTGGAGTGGGTCTGAAAACCAGTTATTGTCTTGGGACGACCTGCCTGCCCAACAACATCTACTGCTTGGCCAACCCGAACAGGCACTGATAGAGGCTTTAAGTTTTCATCCACAGTCAACAACATCCTCGGCTGTTGCAACAAAAATATAACTGAGACTAGCTTAAAACGGGGGAGGGGGAGGGGAGGGGGGGGGGGGGGGGGGAGGTGTAAACCACTGGAAAGAGGAAATGAGACTCAAACAAACCTGCATTGCCAAAACGAGGAAGTAGAGAACATAGTGATATTTTCCCAACACGATAGCTTTCATATCGAGGCATGCATGCAACATGGTAATTAGTCCAGCAAGGGCTGTCCTGTAAAAAATGGGAGGAAACAACATCAATTAGAAATTATTACAATAAAGCTGTACATGACCAACTCAATTGGCTTGCTATCTGACAACACATAAAGGTTTAATTTAGAGAGAGAAATAAGATGCTGCTGGGCAATAAGGGTTTACTTACGGTGATAATAGGAACCGATCAGAATGATATGGATTAAGCGTTAATAAGCCCTTTCCCAAATGGACAAGACCTTGAGCAATCCGCACCTGTACATATGGTAAAAAGAAAATCAGTGACCATAGAAACACTGGGAATTAGAAAATAAGGACAATCAAGATAATGCATACACAAAATAGAAGGCTGGTATCCTTGTAGTAATAGCTCGAAAGATTGCGAAGCATGCCAGCAATTCGAGCATTGTTTGTTCCAGCACCAATAAGACCCAAGGAGATAACTGCCGCCTGTAGCACACACATTACTTTAGCTACAAATAGTAAGCAAGAGATAGACTATAATGATTAAGTAAAGTAGGCTCAACATCTTACCATTGCTACTTCTGAATCAGTATCATGGCTAAGTCTGCTTAACGTATCCATAACATTGACCTGGCATGATCCAGTAAAAGTTTAGCAAAAATAAACAAAAGTGACATCTTGCCCGGCGATTATAGTAGAGGTTTAACTTGGTCATCTTTTCCAAGCGAGGGAATAATGTGTTTCACACTGTTAAATATAAACACTACCAAAGAGTTAAACTGCTGGGAAGCAAGCCCATTTTACCTTTGGATTTGATATACACAGTAGACCAAGTGCCAGAGGAACTGCTCGGCGAATATTCTGCTCTCCATACTGTAGAAGATGTTCTAATGATCGAATTGCCATCTCAAGACCTAATTCTTCAGCCATTGCTACCATAGCAATTCCGAGCACAGCAGGACCCTGGTGCATTTCACCTTTATCAAGGTGTTGTGAACAATGACCCAAGAGATTTTGAACCTGCATGAAGAAACATCAACAATTGCAAACATAAAAAGCTGCAGCAGAGATTTATTCTTTAAAGAACTTCGTAACTAATTCATCATAAGATTGTACCTTGAGAACATTCCCAGTTCCGGCATAGGCACATGATAGTAGTGTCATGTCACAGTACTTTCTAATTTTTTCATTAAAAGTCTTTGAAACTTCGGCAGTTGCCTCTACACTATCCTGTTGTCACAGCATAATTTGAGGAGTAAATACTACATTATAGCAACTTTGACCTCACCTAATAGCAAAATCCCTCCTAACCATCAACTGTTTTTCAGAAATTGACGAAATAAGATTTATGAGGTGCAAACGAAATAATGTATATGACTCAAAAACCAAAAGACAAAAGAAGAGACAACTGAAACTGCCAAACAACTAAATACCTGCTTCCCAAGATACAGAAGTCCGAGGCCAAGAGGTAGAAATCGTGTAAGGGGCTCTCCCAACTCTGACTCGCTCCGGTCCATCAGTGCAAATATAATTGCTTGAGCAACTTCCTCATTGCAAGAACCCACATAGATCAAGCCCAATGAAATTGCAGTGAAAGCAATCACATCAAGTGAAGCTTTAGCATCATTCAATATAGGTGCCAATTTGTAACGTAACTGAAAGAAGCAAGCATAAATCAAGACCTTTTACATTTGCAAATAAAAAGCGACATGTATCTCAACAGTATTACTAGACCAAGATTCAAAAGAAACTATAAACAGAAGCAGCTCACCTGCTCATTCTGGGAACCTGCATATGCGATTCCCAACCCCATAATTGCACCAATCCTGATTGAAGTGTCTTCTTTATCTGTATGGTCACCTAGAAGTGCCATTGCCTGAAAAGGAATCAAATAAGATCTAACATAAGAAATCAAAAAGATGTCAAACTGAGTAAAGGGAAGAATAAAAGGAACTCACAGGATCACAGTCATTCTTGATACTACAATTGACAATTCCAACTCCCAATAAAGCACCAGCAATGACATGGTTATCATTACTATGGAAATACTTGTCAATTTGTGCAAGTCCAGAGTCAACATCCCAGAGTAAAATCATACCCTGTTATAATACATAAAATAATATACTGTAAATGAAATTTCTATAGTCCATAAATAAGAAAAATGATGATTCAGTAAGAAAATACATACCAGACTAGCTGCAGCACTAGTTTTCCCATGTTCCTTATTTTTGAAAAGCCAATTTCCAGAAGAACCACTACTTGAAGAGTCTGACGGGACAGTCATTAACTTATCCTGCAACAATAACGGAAAGCAGGGGAAAAAAAAGAAGAAACAGAAGAGATCAGTAACCCAAAAGCACAACAAATACAAACATATACAATCCTGAAATATGAAGTACACTGTACCTGACCAAAGCCAGCATTTACAAATGCATTAACAAAAGTAGCAGCAAGGTTCTGTCTAGCTGAATCAACACTTGCACCAGCACTAGCCCGGCCATCAAGCAAGTGTGCCTATGAAAAACCATGCAGAGTGAAACATAAGGTTGAGAGCAAATCAACAAAATAGAAGACTTGAGACAAAAAAGAGCACTGCTAGAACATTTTTTCCGATCAGATACATATCATGGATTAAAATTTCAGCCTGCAGAGACTCCTTGCAGTAGGTTGCATAAGGTTGTCTCATTAGTAACACCATTGCTGCCACTTTAGAGTAATACATTAAAGAAGCAACTTTTTTGAAATACAAGAAGCATCAGAAGATACAGCTGCTGCTTTAGCAAGGAGGTTTCTCAACAAATAATTAGAGCCTGAATAACTGAACATTAAGTTGCAACAAGGAAAGAACAGAAATAACACAAAAAAACAACAAAACCTGATCTCTTGAAATTGAAATAAAGGTCTATGTCACATCACTCATGACCAACTCAACATACATATAAATTCTTCCAGATATTAATCTAGGCTACCTTGTAGTAAGGCGCCAAATTTGACCAAGGGATCCGACACATCAGAAACAATTGTTCCATTATGGATTATAAACAAAAATTCATTTGCAAAATATTATCAGAAATGTATAAGTCAATTTTGTAGCAAGGTACTTAAAATAAATGTAATTAGGCAATTCTGTAGTAAGGCATTAAATTCAACAAATTGAGTATAATAAATCAGAATCAACTGTTCCACACATAATCATCAATAAAAATTCTTAGAAATGACAAGCAACCATAATGCAAGCTGCAAAACTAATATAAGCACACTTTAGAAAAATATAATCATGATTCACTTACATATCCTTTTAAAAAATTAAAGCATAATTTAGTTAAAGTAAAAATTAATGTCAGGGCATTAGATGTA
Organism: Ormosia semicastrata; assembly: GCA_029884595.1. Classification (NCBI taxonomy): domain Eukaryota; kingdom Viridiplantae; phylum Streptophyta; class Magnoliopsida; order Fabales; family Fabaceae; genus Ormosia; species Ormosia semicastrata. Next base: position 4,734,661 of record JAQQTO010000038.1, on the reverse strand, counting down.
AAAACTCTACAAGCAATGGGAGTCACATCTACTCCAGCATTAATTAAGGCAGGAGTAACTTATCATCAAAATCACACCTTGTATATATCCTCAGGGGACTTGGGCTCCATGACTTCAATATCACGAGCAAGGGTCAGATATCCTTCACTTAACTTAGAATTGTTTATGATATCCTGCAACGTTTCTCTGTCCTCATCATCTGCAGCCATCTCCTCCTCGAGCTCAAAAGTTATTCCCTGCATGTAAATAATAACCAACACAACAAATATCTGTCACAAAAACCATCAAAATATAATCTTAAAATAAATCTGATAGTGACATCTTCCTCCATCTCTGTCTCCCTCTAGCTTTGTCATTTGTTAACATCAACAAGCTAAAAAGAGTGAGCACTTTGCTTCACTATTAAACAACTGATGTAACAGTAATCTCCAATAAATACTATTTATGACAGGGAATGTATCCAGGTTATCTCTTGATGGATGTAAATTACCAACATTTATAAACACATTAAATAAGAAGCAACCAAAGCATGATCGGGGAGGGCAAAATAGCACACAAGGCAACTTCATCTAAGATGAAGTCACAAATTACTAACACAGAATCCAGGACTTACATGACGTGCAAGTATGTAACAGAATTGCTTCTTTCGCAGCACATCATCACAAGAGGTGAACACCTGCCTCACATACTGTCAACAATACCAAACCTTGTTAGTTTTAACCACAAAAGCATCTAAGGAACTAAAGATAGAAATTATTTCCTTACAGGTAATTGGAACTATTGAATTACAAGTACAAGATTTTAAACATTTGGGCTTGTGAATTCTATATATGAATAATCCTTAAAAAAGAAAATGAATCACAAATTACAGAATCAGAAAAAACTTGAAAGACAGAAAGAATTCTAGTGTCACACCTGCATGTTATCCAGGAACAATGCAATTTGGAGTGCATTTGGATATTCCTCAAATTTTAGATAGATCAAATATGCAATGTCCAAGACTACCATATCATCTGGCCCAGGGAGGTATCTGCAAAATTAAAAAGAGAGTCAATTTACCCTAAACAACACATAAAAGCAAAAATCCAAGACAAAGAGCATGTGACTTATTGTGCAAAATGATGCTCACAAATCAAAATAGCTCCCTCCTAAAGAAACCTATAAACTATTCCCTCCTATTGCAAGTCAAACTCCATCCAATAAACTTTTACATTATAAAATACCACTCTTAAATAAGTTTTCAAAACCAAACTAAGAAGCTTCAGAGCCAAGCCTATAACTGTACAAACATATCATTTCAATCTATCATGTCGCAACTGTATTAGAGGTCCAACTATAGGTCAATCTAACAACAGTTCTCATTCCTATAGCATTGGATCACTTTATCACTTTAAAGGGTCCAGAATGATAACCTAAGGCATCACATAATTATTTAATAATTAAATTATAATAATTTAGAAATAAATAATAGAGATACCAAAAGAAGTAGAAAATCAAAGAAAAGAACGAGTATTAGATTGCAAAACAAACAGAAAATCATTAAACCACAAAAGATACAAAAGTTCATATGCAATCATAAACTAGTATTTTCTCTTTTTTTGTATGTGTTCTGAATTTAATTGAATTCTCTTAAACCCTGCATAAAATAAAGCCTATTTGCACTTACCTAGCTGAACTGGTGAGATATATGCAGGTCCTTTTAAAATTTGTCTTGTCAACATGTTCAACCAACATATCAAGGTCATCAACCTAACATTAAATATTTATTACATGAAAACGAAGTTCACCTCATCATCTGAAGTAGTTAAGAAACAACCTAAAAACGGATCTGGCATATTACCTCCATCAAAAGATCAACAGCTTCAGGTTCTGCATTGTGCTGCAGCACAATTGAAATTAGTCAATAAATAATAGTCTCCTCTAACACATTTTGTTGCGTCTTCACAGTTTTTTGAGCAAAAAGAATGTTATATATCTCACCTTCATGTGAAAAGCAACTATTTGTTGCACGAGTTCCATGAGATCATCTATGGGAGCCTCTTCACTCTGTAAAAGGACAAAAAAAAGCAAACAATGTTTAGATTAAGCAGGAACTGGAAAACAATCTGAGATGAGCACTACAAGTATAATACATTTATAATAGTTAATACCACTCAACACAAATCCAAATCACAAACGCCATTCAATATCTAACCATTAATATTATACTACACATAATCTTATCTTATTTGATACATATTACTATTAATTATTAATTATTAATTTATAACAATGGGGCACCAAGGGGTGCATAACTTTGCAAACAGATTTATTAAACAGTCCTACATTTCAAAAACACAAAAATAGAGTATGTTGATGCTATGCATAGTAAATGAACTTCAGAAGGTGATTCATGCATGCTCATTGGGCTAGGAGTACACAAAACGCTATAGTAAAATAACTTTTAAGAGGTAAATATTATCATTTAAATTAGCCAGATGCCCAACCTGTCGTTTCTCATGCTCTTGTGCAATTTCTCCAGCAAGATTCCTAAAAATGAACGAAAACATAACTAGTAAGAATCGGATTTATGATAGCTCCCTCTCAGTCAGACTTCAATCGACAGCAGTCCATCTTCAACCATAAAAAACAAAAACACAATCTCCAAAAAATCAAAAATCTCACCTAACATACTCATGACCCCACGAGCCAATATCCCCCTCCGAACCCAATAGTCTGTATTTGAGGCTTTCCTGACAGAGTCAATAAAACACACATTAGTAAAATGAAAATTGTTTTGGTAAGGTCTTAAAGGTGTCTGAATGAAGGTGCACCACCATGGGCTTGAACCTTGAACACAACCAACGCAATCACCAAAAAGATCATATGATTCTAATTTCTAAAACAGCAAACTTACTCTTTCTCCCTCAGCAGACATTGTAAGGGCCAAAACTGATAATATGTCCGCTAAGTACTTCTGCATTGAGGATAGACAAATTAGTTGAGCAGCAGAATACCTTATTATTATTCCATATAAAAGCAGCATCAAACCACATAAATAACAATACCTTTAAATCAGACTCCGCCATTGTCTCATAATATGCCTTGAGAGTTCCATAATGAGGACGAAGAAACTTCAATGGCTTAGGAACTGAAGTCATGGAGCTAGTTGAAGTACGAATTTCTTGTCTACAATACAACCATACATTCCAATTTCAATCCACAATAAAAAAGATTTGTTAAGTTTCCCATTCAAATAAAATGGTGTTCACTTCATCATTGATAAGAACTTGATGGATTGAATGGCCCAATTCTAGAGAACCTAGTTCTCTAGCCTAATAAGACTCTAGTCTTATTCTTCAAAACAATCTTATTATGAAGATATGGGACTTTAAATCCTATTTATGCAAGTAACACACACTAACTAACCAACTAATGACCTAACTAATAGTAACTAGTTACAAATTAGTTAAAATTCCAATCAATAAACTGAATCGTCAAGTATAAAACTAGGTTTACCTCATGCTCTCGAGGGCCACCTTCTGCAATCCGGGGTCAGGATCCTGAACCCTCTCCACATACAACTCCAATTGCTGCTTCAAAGCCAAATCCTCATCCGACTGCACAGATTACCCCCCAAAAAAAAAACAATCGGATTTTTTTTTTCTCCATAAAGTTGAATAGATACTTGAACCCTAGAAAAATGAGTAAGAAAACAACTGAAAATTTGAACCCAGGGTTTTCGACTCACCAGATCTTCGTTCTCAACCTTCTTCTTCGCGACGGTGTCGTCTTTGGCGGTGCCGCTGCCACTGGAGCCGGCGCCGCGATTAGGATCAGGCGCCATTTCAGGAGTGGAGAATTTGGAAAACCTAAATGGGATGTGGTGAGGAGAGGAGGAAGGATTAAACTACGAAAGTGAAGAAATGAAAATCTCGAAGTGCTGCTGCGAGAAAGAGAAAAGGACGGGTACACTACACAGCACAAGCTCGATTCCAATGTTTCCGTTCGGACTCAGCATATAACAGAGAGCTTTCTTGTTGGCGAGGATTTCTTTTGATTTTACGGGCCTTTACGCAATTCTGAGCAAATGGGCCCAGTAGTTGGGCTCTATTTTAGGCTCCTCAAAAAATTGGACTTCATCATCAGATCAGACTCAAAGAACAGATTGGATTTGTACCATGATGCACTTGTATAGCGAGACCGATAAGCGCTATACATTTGCAAGAGCTTTTCTTTTTTATGAATAAAAGTCATATAAAATTATTTGTGCAGAAGAAGAAAAAAAAGTCATATAAAACGACATAAATACCAACAGAGTTAACTTAGGGTACCCACCTATAAAGTAAAAGAAAAAGGAGATTGAAAGATATATTCTTATTGGATAGATATATTCATAACTGTCATATATTATTAATCATTAATTGAAAGATTTTTATAGTAAGCTTAGTGAACAAAAAGCTTATATTTATTGAGCATAACTATAAATCCTAATTATTCTTACAAGTCTTTTAGCATAGATAATACTTGGTTAAAAATTTTATTCTACAATCTTTTGTAAATAAGAAAAAATTCAATTGAAGAGTAAATTGAAACATTATAAACTTGATGTACCAAAACATCTAGAACTTAAGACTTTATATACCTACTATTACAGGATTGGTGAAAATAAAAATTCATAAAACATTTAGAACTAAGCTCCCTTAAAGGAAAATTTCTAACTTCGCTGCCAAAACCAAGGCTACAAAGAATACAAGGGAAAATGAAAAATACGGGGAAATTGCCAAATTGTGTATGTTATTGTAAAAGCTAACGTCGAGCAGGGAAATTTTTTTAATCCTATTGTAGTACTGAGTATTCAGTACTACTTTCACTCAAAATAAATCATGTGAGAAATTTTTCACTTCATTTTTTTCACGTTGCATGCAATCCTTACTGCAATATGGCATCTTGACTTTCTTCTTCTTTTCCTTTCAACGGAAATGAAGAAAAGGGAAGAATCAAAACAGCAATGACTCCTCGTTAGCAAATAATGCTATGGTTGTTGATCACAACTTGCTGGTGAAAACCTCAAATATCCAACATGATTAGGTTCAGAACTGCCAGAAACCAAGTAAAACTGTTTTTATTGAATTCATGTGTTTTGTTAGCAATCTAACAACATGGTTATGGATTTTTAAGATCTTAATTGGCTTGATCTGAAATTACATGTATTAGTTTAGGGAGGATGCTATGATGTACCATTATAGTTTGGTGCATTGATGCACTAATTTTTTTTATCTATAATAACCAATTAGTCTATTTTTTTTTCTTTTTCTTTGACACAAAAATTCTCATCAGTCATGGAGGCTAGTAAAACACGAGCAAGGACTATGGCTTTGGTGGGGGTGAGCTTAGTAAACAAACAACGGTGAGGGCAAGCCATGTGGCTACAGTCACAATGGTGGCATTCCACTCTATTTGAAGAGCACAAATGGTAGCACAACAATTGGGATGAGACAGTCTGAAGTCATGGTGGCTAAGACTTTCGAGTTCTAGCGATCTAGGTTTCACTGTGGTTGCTGGAGTGACAACACGAGCAGACGGTGGCTATGGTGGCTACTCATGGCTAAACACTGGAGTCTAGCACAACGGTTTGTGGCGGATTTGGGAGAAGGGAGGTTGCAATGAGTAGAGATGGTATTCACGAGTCTGAGAGTTCACGACCAAAGCTCGACGACGGGGGTGTGGTCTTGGTGGTGATTTTGTGGCAATTCTAATGGGTGTCGTAGGTTGAGGTTTACAAGGTGGTATCTCGGTTCATGGTGTTGTGACGGTTTCTCGAGTTTTGGATTTGGCCACTGAGGCTTAGTGGATACTGGTGTTAGGTGGTTTGGTATTCTGGAATGACGTAATGGACATGGTAGTTTCGGGTTTGAGCTATTTCAATTCCCGCAAAATGGCATCCATCTGATATGAAGACCATCAGAGATCTAAAGACCCAGTACGATGAAAAGATTCAGCCACCCATGACCAACCATTGTCATGCCCATCGTCGTTAGCAAGAATGTTGCTGGCACTGTTTACTAGGGAGCAACTACCCCGACCATTATCATCACCCTCACCCCACCCCTAGTCTTTGATTTTTGGCATATTTTACCAGTCCAAAAGGTTATTAATCTTTGATCCCAACCTTTGTTTGTTTTTATAATAAATCAATGGCTTGAAACTGATAGTACATTTTATACGTTTCCTTAGTTTATAATTGTGATGTAAATAAAAGGGGTGGTGGAGAATAATAGTCATCAAAGTCATGGTTTTTTAGTCTTTGATTAGAATATCCCTATAGGCATTGTTATGAGATTATATAGTCCCTCAAATACTGTTACAACTACAAGGCTCTTGCAATAATTACATTTTCCTAAGTTTGAACTTTAATACTTTCCTAAATATAGCTCGCTTACCACATTAAATCTTTGTTAGTAGTCAAAGTGATGGGTTTGGTATCAAATTAAGCCAAACTTTTTTAAAAAAAATATCCATCAGTCATGTTCCCTTGGTTTTACTATTTAGGATTTAATTTGTAAGTACTTTAGGAAACAAGTATATTTGGTTTCTATAAAACTGTTGCTGAACAAAATTTCGAGTAATTGTCTCACGAAAGGGATAAGATGGGATAATCTGTAACGTCATGTATAATTTGAGTTAGATATAAGGCCTGGTGTGAACTGGCAAGTTGTGATGATTAATTTGGTCTTTAAATAAGTAGACGCAAAAATGAATCAAACTTGGATTTCATTTACCATGTAAATTAGAAGTGATGGCCAGATAAGAAGCGTCAACTAACGTTATTGGATGAGGTGATCGTTGTCATCTCAGAAGAACAAGGGGAAAAAATAACTCAGATGGCAAAACTAATAGATCAAAAGGGTAGACAAATAGTAATAAATCCATTTTAAGTTTTGTTTTTCAACAATAGTAGCTTCTAAAGTAGTGTGACATGATCTAAAAAAAATATGACATGACATGGTTACTTTTTAAAAAAGCAAGGCCATCATATACACTTACTCACCGCCACCTAATTAGTACCTATCATGATTTTTTTATATAATTTTTTATATCATTCTTTATATCAATGATTATATCAAATTTTTTCAATTTTTTTTATTTAATCATAATTATTAAAAAATTATATAAATAATAATATGATAAAAAAAACAATATAATAACATCATTTTTCAAATGACATATCTTATTTACTTGACCCTATAATATTATTATTTTTACACTATTTTTTATATTATTTTTATCTGTATTATAATTTTTTTAAAGTCTAATAATAAATAATGTAATATAATATAATAATTACGTTTAGGTCAAATGATAATATTTAAATTTGTATAATGAATTTTTTTCAAAAAGTGCTCTTTTATTTATTTTGTAATAACTTTAAATCTTAATAATAAGAAACTTAATATAAGATGGTCTTTATTTTTAGGTTAAACAATAATTCATTTAGAACTCTAAATAATTTTTCTTCTAAAATATAAAATATTTTACTTACTTTATAAATACTTTAAAGTTTACTAGTAATTAACTGAATTTCATATATTAGTTTTAATTTTCAGGTTGTAACTGATTTAAACCTATTAAATGAACATTCGAAAATTGTTTTTAGGTTAGATAATAAGTACCTTAAAAGAACTATCTTCTAAAAATTAAACTCTTTAACTTATTTTGTAAATACATTAACATTAAGTAGTAATTAATTTAATATCAAATGGTAATTTTGTTAGATCCGATAATAACATCAAGTGGTATAAAAATTACTATAGTGTGATAAACATTTTTTTAGATAAATGATTGGTTCATAGATTTTCTTTGTAATAATCATAATTGTTCTTGCATGTATAGGAGGGTGGTCATTAGATTGTTTGAGCTTTATATCAGTTGGTCATGGTGGTTCATCAGTAAAAAATAAGGTGGAATACTTGCAAAAATATTTTGACATTTAAATTAGTCTTACAATAAAAATAAATGCAAGAGTATAGATAGAGAAGATGAACATACTAAGTGTGTGTTCACATAGAGAGCAATGAACTAATTTTTTTTTTTAAAATAGTAAGTATTACAAAAATTAAAAGATTATAGTGTTTTTCTATAATAAAAAAAATTATCTCTCACGTTCTCTTCTTTTATAATTGATCAAAGCCTTCTATCTACTCACTAATTTTTTTTACTCTTATTCATTAATTTCTTTGTATGTCTTATGTGCTCCTAGTTCTTGCTTTCATAATTTGAGTTTATTAATATTTAGAATTGAAAGTGGTGAGTTTTATTAAAAATTTCAAGTGCTACAGTTATAATTATTTAAATAAATTAGTGGAGCAATATAATGCTAAATATAATTTTTTTAATAGGATATGTCGGTATAAATAAATTCTTCAAAAAAATAAAATATGAACTTCAAAATTTTTCTTAATTGAAATAACAAATAATTGAAAAAACTTAAAAATCTTTTGACAACTTTTTGTTTATATTTTATATAAAATTTCATATTTTCATCCAAATAACAGATATGACCTTTGAAAAAAATAATAGTCATCCCTTAACTTCCAAAGCCTAGTTTTGCCATTGATAGAAAGTGAGCTTCTTAAAACCTTGGGTGATAGGTTATGTGTAATCATTTGACTTATACCGAATAGGACATACCGATCTAATATATAATAACCTTCATCATTTTTCTAATAATAGTCATCCATCCTTATTATTCATGATGAATTATTCTCTATTACGCGGCTTAATTATGGTTAAGGAGTCTCAACTTTAAAGTGAAGACCTAGTGAGTCAAGCTATGTTGAAATTCAATATGAACTCCAAAATTTTTCTTAATTGAAATAACAAATAATTGAAAAAACTTAAAAATCTTTTGACAAATTTTTATTTATATTTTATATAAAATTTCATATTTTCATTGAAATAACAGATATGACCTTTGAAAAAAATAGTAGTCCTCCCTTAACTTCCAAAGCCTAGCTTTGCCATTGATAGAAAGTGAGCTTCTTAAAACCTTGGGTGATAGGTTATGTGTAATCATTTGACTTATACCAAATAAGGACATACCGATCTAATATATAACCTTCATCATTTTTGTAATAATAGTCATCCATCCTTATTATTCATCGTTTTTGTTGCCCTTCGCATGTCTCCGCCACCTTATCATCCACATCTTCAACATTAGATTTAACGTGACGTCCAATTCCATGGATATGTGAGAGAAATTTTTGCATAAAATTAAAATATTTAAGTTGAATATATTATAATAACTAATAATTAATTAATAGATAAATGTTATAATTAATTAATAAGTAATAATTAATTATTATAATTTATAATAATTAATTATATAATTAATTTACTACATTCAATTTAAATATTTTATATTTATGCAAGAATTTCTTTAATTGTAATCTACTATTTTTTATATGACTCCTTTTAATTCTTCTTTTTTTAAAAAAGTCATTTGAAATAAAATTATATATAAAATGCATTAAAATTTTAACTTACTAATAATTTAAGAATTTATGTACTTTTATTTAACAACAATGATATTTTTATTACTTTGTTATCTCACATTATTTTTTGTATTATTTTTATATATTATTAATTATATCATTTTTTTATTATTTTCTCTTACTTAATT